>ML677341.1:43240418-43414920 GCA_007922305.1 Dermatemys mawii | reverse complement strand
AGCCCTGTGCCATCGTTGTTATCAGCAGCTGACAGGCTGAGGCGACTGAGGAAAAGGCCACGAAAGAGGATCTAGTACAGCAAGTAATGCAACAGGCTGTAATGGAGAATCAAATTGCACAGAGGTGGAGGGAGAACGAGAGCAAGTTGAGGGAGAAGGTGCAGCAGGAGAACGCGGTTCACCAGCGGGAAAGCACCAATAAGCTGCTCTCATTACTGCAGCTTCAGTTGCAGACTATGCAGCGGATTGCCACCCTTCAGGAGGAGAAGAACCGCACTCTCCACCCCCTTTATCATTTGCCCCAAAACCCTTCCCCTTCTGGCCCTCTGTTCCCTCCAGGCCACTATCATCAGCTATCTGGTTATCACCACCCACAGCTGCCTCCAACCCCTCTGTCTTCACCGAACAACCCCCAAACCCAGGACCCTTACCCACTGCACTCAACCCCTAATAACATGCCTTATTGCCCTCCGCAAATGTGGGTCGGGGGACACGGCAACTCTGGGGGCACTGGAGACTCAGATCTGGACATATTCCAATCTCTGACTGACCCCATCCCACCCCAATTGCACCTTCCCCTGCTTCCCCCACACATGCATCAAAATCTTTTCTTTCAGCAACCAAAGTAGCTGTTCAATAAATGAATTGTCTTTTTAATAAATGGGGTTTCTTTATTCAGTGTACATAGATTATTAATGGCTACAGAAAAGCAAATGCCTGTTCCTATTAAAAGAATGCACCCTCCCACCCTCTGCACTTCCCCTTAGAACTGGCTACCTCAAGGCATCCCTGATCCTAACAGCCTCGCGCTGGGCCCCTCTGAGAGCCCTGCTCTCTGGCTATGCATATGTGGCCTCGAAGCGTTGAACCTCTGAGGACCATGCCTGAGTGAAGCCTTCACCCTTCCGCTCACAGAGATTATGTAGGGCACAGCATGCGGAAATAACCGCGGAGATACTTCCCTCAGCCAAGTCTAGCTTCCCATAAAGACAGCGCCAGTGCACTTTGAGACGCCCAAAAGCACACTCCACAATCATTTGACACGGCTAAGCCTGTAGTTGAACCTTTCCTGGCTGCTGTCCAGGCTCCCTGTGTAAGGTTTCGGGAGCCAGGGCATTAAAGGGTAAGCGGGGTCGCCAAGAATCACGATGGGCATTTTGACTTCCCCCACGGGGGTCCGCTGGTCTGGGAAAAAAGTCCCGGCTTGCAGCTTCTTGAACAGGCCGGTGTTGTGGAAGATGCGTGCGTCATGCACCATTCCAGACCAGCCCGCGTTACTGTCAGCAAAACACCCACGGTGATCCACAAGCGCCTGGAGAACCATGGAGAAGTACCCCTTTCGGTTGAAGTACTCGTCTGCTAGGTGGGCGGGCGCCAGAATAGGTATATGGGTCTCATCTATCACCCCCACCCCCCCCAGTTAGGGAAACCCATTTCTTGAAAGCCAGCAACAATGTCATGCGCATTACTCAGAGTCACAATTTTTCGTAGCAGGATGCAATTAATGGCCCTGCACACTTGCATCAGCACAACTCCAATAGTTGACTTTCCCACCCCAAAGTGGTTGGCCACCGATGGGTAGCTGTCTTGGGTGGCCAGCTTCCACATTGCGATAGCCACCTGCTTCTCCACGGGAAGGGCAGCTCTCAATCTGGTGTCCTTGCGCCGCAGGGTGGGGGCGAGTTCAGCACACAGTCCCATGAAAGTGGCTTTTCTCATTGTTCCAGACTTGCATGATGATGCGATCCCACCACTCAGTGCTTGTTTCCCGTGCCCAGAAGCGGCGTTCAACGGCTGTGAGCATGTCCGTTAATGAGACAAGAAGCTTTGTGTCAAACGCATTCACCGCTTCAATCTTGTCTTCAGACCCATCACTGTCATCTTGCATGTGAAGGATTAACTCCACTGCATACAGAAATGTGCTGGCGATAGTCATCAGCATGTCCCTCAGCAGTTGTGGATTCATTGCGGCACACAAAAATGGAAGACAGAGCACGCCTTGCTGAAACTGTTGAAAGATGGTGCCTAAGGTGGACGGAAACCCAGGGATTGCTGGGATATGAAACGAAGCATCATGGGTAGTTGGAACAGGATGCAGAATGCCCCACAAGTGATGCCCCCCTATCACAAGGCATTGCGCCAGATCGGGAAGAGGTGCTCTGTGGGATACCTGCCCTAATGCGCTGCTCTTAATGCCGCCTGAAGTGCCGCAAATGTGGCCATGCTATACCGCTGGTGCGTCTCAGTGTGGACACGCAATAGCGCTATACATATTGCTGTATAAGGGGACCTCTATAACCAATAGCGCTATAATCCTGTAAGTGTAACCATGCCCCTTATATCTAAAAAGAGGTCAATGGGGCTCTAGAGGGTCACTCTGCAGGAGTGAGGCCTAATGTTGCTTATGAACCTAAGTTGGAAAGAGACAGAGCAGAAAGGACAGAAGTAATACAAGGGATTTACAGAAGTTATGGGAAGGAAATGGAGCCAATCTAGAAAAACAGGAGGGAACAATACAGTGAAAAAGTAGAACACAGATATGAAGAGTCCTACAGGCAATAGTGGAGAGAAAATTATAGAGGAGTATTAATGAAATGATAAAAAGAAAAATACATTGTGATGTGGGGGATGCAATGATTATTATTATTTGTATTACCACGGTGCCTAGGTATGGAGATCAGGACTCCACTGTGCTAAGAGCTGTAGAAACACAGTTTACAATCTGTTTCTATTATATCACATCAGAGGCCAGGGAGGAAATACTACTGTCATGCAGAGAAAGACAGATCATATTTAGGATACCACGTACAGTTCTGAATACCATGGTAACACAAAGATCTCAACCACCTGGAAGAGAGGAGATAAGAAGAATACAAATCACTACAAGCCTAGGTGAGGTGGGAGAGGATTTACTTAGAAGGAAAGGTTAAAAACAACCGACTAGGAATGGCTTAGTTAAACATTGATTAGAAGGTTGGTTGTGAGTATGTGGGACAATGTTGACTGTCTCCAAGTACTTGTAGTTTTAGTGTTTGGATGAATACCAGAAAGTGGTGGAGAGAATGTCCTTTGTGTAAAAAAGAAGTGGAAAGTATTTGTTTAGGATGGCACCTATGCTTAACTTCATCCTGTTCATGCTAAATATCTTTTTCAAATTTTAGGAATTTTTTTTCCCTACATTCATCTTAACACTGGATGTGGAACACTTTCCCCAAGAGAACTGATGGAAATGCAGTCACAAGACATTGTAAAATTAGACCAAACAAAGCATTTTCACACAACCCCACATTGTAACCTAGACCAAATAGCCAAGCGATTCACATTTATCCTCCCCAGATACAAAGTTTACATAGTCAACATTTACCTCTTCAAGTTAATATTAATATATTCAAATATAATATTAACTGAAACAGTACAAAATAACATTAGGCTAAATATACCCAAGGAGATGTCCTTCAATACCTATAAGGTTTGCCTGCTCAGCTTCAATCCAGGTTTTGAGTGTATTGGTATAATTGGCTGTATTCTGTACATGAGTCTTCCCACTTCACACATATTTTTCAATATATTCCAATCAAGTATTTTGTCCTTGCATAACTCTGCAATGACTGAATGAATTTTGTCTACCAAACAACCCCAGTTTGAACAAAGCTATCACAGTTCAGCGCTAGCTGCCTCTTTGAATAATTTCTAGTTGCTCAGTGCACCCTTTCAGGTGCACCTTCAACTCTCTCAAGGTGAAATCCTGGAATTTTCCCCACTCTTACACCAGGTCTCTGGGATATAGCACTCTGTCAATCAATCATAATTACTCAGTAGACCCAACTGGATTCAGTGCTTGTAAGTCTTGCCTACAAAAGCTGTGACCAGTGGCTAATGACAATGCAACACAAAATAAAATACTGTTTAATCTTAGTAGTAGGAACACAGCAAAGCATAAGGACAGAAAATGGTTTTTAACAGTAAGAACACCTACCCACATCTATACCTGATTTGGTGGTCTGTAATAGACCCCTTCCATAGCATCTCCATGTTTCCCACACAATCTTTATCTTTTACCAGAGACTTTCAACTGGTCTACCTCTCACCTCCTTCCAGACCTCAGAAGAAGTGTATGTATTACTGATGCACAATGGAACACCTCCCCTCCCCTGCACCTGTCCTGAACAAGTAATGTCTATCAACATTGTTTGGTTAATCATGTTTTCATCACTTTCTATTTATTCATATTATTTGTTAAAGATACTTTTTAAACAAAGTTTGTAATTCAGATAGTCCAGTGTTGTCACTGTCTAAGTGTCTTTCATCCATTTTAATGGACTTCTCATTACATTTTCTAGGGACAACAAGAAGCCCAAAGCAGTAAACACTAAGGATTTTGCTCTGCAAACACTACTTTACATGAATAGTCCCACTGATCTTGTAAATACTTTTCTATCTCGTGTCAACCATCCATCTCTTCTTCCCTATCCTACCCACAGATAGTGATTTTCACAAGAGAATTTTATATCTGCTAACTTTCAGTTAACTATTGTGACGGAGACAGACCAGAAGGATATAGGAGAGTGCTGGAAGGCAGGTATATCAGCCTCAGGATGTGCAGGTCCTTGTTCCCTGGACAGCCAAACAAAGGCTACTCCAGACCAATCAAGACACCTGGGGCCAATTAAGAACCTTCTAGAAAGGAGTAGAAACAGCTAGCCTAATTGAGACACCTGAAGCCAATCAGGGAGTGGCTGAATCCAGATAAAAACCTCCCAGTTAGTCAGGTGGGCTGTGGGTGTCGGGAGCTGTGGAAGGAGGTTGTGCCGTTGGTGAGACTGAGTGTTGGACAACATATCATACTGAAGGAAGGAGGCCCTGAGGTAAGGGTGAAGTGGAGTTTGAAGAAGCGGGGACTGCTGTGGGGAAGTAGCCCAGGGAATTGTATTGTGTTTTGTGGATAAAAGGTCAGCCATCTTAGCTGATACTATTAGGGTCCCTGGGCTGGAGCCCGGAGTAGAGGGCGGGCCCGGGCTCCCCCCTGCTCTTTCCACCTTCCATACTGGCCTGTGATGAAGGTAACTCACTAGGTGGTGACTCTTGCCAATTATACTGAGAAAGGGAGGTCACTCTGGGGCCTAGATGAGTTTCTGAGGCCCCTAAATCTGCCAGGAAGCGCAGGACCCACGAGTACAAACTTGGAGCTTTGTCACACTACATAATAGGTTTGTTATCTCTAATGTGCCACACAGCAGGTGTGTGTAAGGAAATAAAATGCTAGTTCAGAGCAGAGTATTCCCATGTAAGTGAACATAGAGTTTGAAAGGCTGTTCACTTCAATCAGTGCCTGCTAGGTAGGGTCCTGAACCTCACAGTATTTTGTGCAGTCTGCCTGCACGGAGCTTGTACTAGGATTGGAGCCTAAGAACAGAAGGTGTGATGTAAATTTACATCAGTATTTCCAACCTCTGGCATTCTAAAATCATGAACTGTTTTTTTAAAATTACTTTTAGGGTTTGGGTGGGTTTTTTTTCATTTGCTTTCTGGTTTTGAGCCTCTAGGTTTATGGTTTCAACATTTGCTTTTACAGCCTTGAGGACTAGTTACTGCCTTTTTTAGTGTCTTTTATTTTAAATGCAAGCTGAAATTCTCATGTAATCTCCCAATTCTAAGAGATGGTATGTGAAGAAAACACCAAATATTGTGAGACTTGCTATAAAAATCATGAGAAGTGGCAACAGTGGAATGATTGTGCTTATTGCATGTTATAATGTTTCCA
Source organism: Dermatemys mawii (assembly GCA_007922305.1). NCBI lineage: Eukaryota > Metazoa > Chordata > Testudines > Dermatemydidae > Dermatemys > Dermatemys mawii. The sequence continues at coordinate 43,409,159 of ML677341.1, read as the reverse complement.
GATAGTACAGGGATTGTGAAGAATTATGAATTGGAGGGGAAAAGAGTATTGACTGTAATATGTAACTTTGGCTAGATTTTGAATGGGGTTTTCATTACCCTAAGTGGCAATAAGTATAATATCTCATCAAATGAAGTGCAACTTTTTTTTTAAATAGTGTAATAAGAGTCTCTCAAAAGTGACACTTCTGTCTCAAAACTTACTTTATAATCATCTTGGAATATGTGCCAATGAGCTCATTCTGTAAAGCACTTATTAGCTTGCAGTAAAAGTATAATGGGTACCTGTTGTATGCTCCTAAAAACTGGAGTTGGGCCTCGTGTGACAGTTTTTTCACATTTAACAAGAGTGAAACACATTGTTCAGACCTTACGCCTTATTCATCAGGCAGTCACCCGGCATGAAAGTTGCTATAGAGAAATATTCAACTTTGTGGGGCCCTGCTTCCCGAGAAACTGCACAGCAATATAAAGTCAAAATGTATGACTTTTATCAGATGGCAGAGAGCTGTGAAATATATTCCTGATTCACAAAGAAAGCGTCTGAATGCAAGGAAGTTATAAATAGGGGGGCAATAAAGGGGTATGTTTTAGGTGCCAACACTCTGAATATAATATTTCAACAGCAATCTGAACTATTCTCTAGGATTCATAGCACTGCCAGCAAATAACAGTTGACCAGACAGCATTGGTAATTATTTTCTTGTTCTTGACCTGATTATAATTTCAGCTGCTGGAAATACCTCTAAGGATAAACTTTGTTTTACACTGTTTTAAATAAAAATGAACACCACCTTTCACAAGCAAGAGGATAATTTGCTGTTAGTGATAAACAATTGAAACATGTTGGTTTGATAAAGTATAACCCTTAAGCCACTTCCTTACATGATCTCTTTAATGTCTTCAAAAAGTTTCTCCAGCTTATCACATTCTAATCTTGTCTGGCAATATGACACATGCCTTGAGCGGGGCTGCAAACTGTTTTTTCAAAGACTTATACCATTATAGTCCTCACAAGGCTACAGGGATTCTATAACATGTCTCCTGAGTCTGACTACATAGAATTGCTGTTTCTTTGCATACACATGCATACATTTTAGGAATGATTACACTTATGCAAAAATCTGGGAAAGCGTGAAACGTTGTTTCCTTTTGCATTAATACTAAGTGTGTGCCTCAATCGTGTTGCTTATATATATATAATTACTTTTATACAAGTTTTAAGATTAGCAGCTGTGTTAGTCTGTATCAGTAAATAAGACGAGGAAGACTCTGTAGCGCCTTAGAGACTAACCAGTTTATTTCAGCATAAGCTTTTGTGGGTTATAGCCCACTTCATCGGATGCATCCCCTTTTCCTGAACCTCCATGCTGCATCGTGGGAATACCTGGTCATCAGTGCATCATAAGAGGTGCATTTCCGCAGGGGAGTGTGGCCTATATAGAGTGGGGGCATGAGATACCACAGGAGCATTTCTGAATCAAACGTTTGATTGTCATGTGAAATTTTTTTAGTTTTTAGGCGTTTAGCTTTTCAATGAAAACAGACATTTTCTTCAGAAAGCAGACACTTCTTAGCAAAATTCATTACATTGAATACCCCCCTTTTTTTGTTTTGTTTTGTTCAAAACATGTTGACAAAACTTTTGATCCACCCTGCCTACATCTTCAGGAAGATCTCTCACACCCAGCCAACTCTCTCTTCTGTTCCAAGCATTGGAACTGCAGGGTATGAGGCAAAATATGCTGTAGAATTGGAGGCTGAAGCTTTTCCAGTAATGATGGGAAAACATATCTTCACTCATATTAGTCCGTAGAGCACATGCAGCTATAACTTCATCTGGTATATTATTTATGGCTTCCGCTATAGCAGTGCATGTTTGCAACTCTGAGAGCTAGTACTAGGAAATACTTAGACATTGGACTACATTCATAACTGGTAAATGAGCATGACACATTGATTTCAGCATACTTGTACCATGACTAAATTTGGCCCACTGACAGAACACTTCCTACTGCATTTCTGAAAGGCTGTCCATTAAAGGTTTCGTTGAGACGCTGAAGCCTGTCAATACACATTTTTTAATCCATTATTTTCTAATAGTTTGTCATGGAGTATAATTACTTTCTAAAGATCTTCTTAACTCGTCTCCCTGGGGCTAACATGACACCTCCTCTTGCGGGCTCATTTCTGCCCGCAGGAACATATAAGCCACTCCCATTAGACACTGACTTCAGAGGAGCGGTTGTGTTCCATACCAGGGATGAATTTTGTCAGTCAGTGGCATTTTTAAACAGGATTTTTATGTGTGCTTGAAAACAGCACTCCTATGAACTACATAAACTGCATGGCCAACTCTCATGACCCAAAGCAATTCTCACAAGTGTGGGGGAGGGGCAGCTAAAAAGACCAGCTAGCAGCCCCCCATCATCATCTGGGACAGGTCGGTTTGTTTCCCTCCACCTCTCTGCAGCACATGACCTTGGAAGAGGCAGAAGGAGGTGAACTCCTGGAACTTCCCCCACACTCTCAAAGAGGAAGAAAGGGACGTTGCTGAACCTGGGAGAGGAGGGCGAACCCCAAGAGGAGCAGAACTGCTGGGAGGGCTGGACAGGGCTTAACTTCTGAAGGGCTGTATTGATGGGGGTGGGAATGCTGAACTGCAGTGGGGGCTGAATGGCTGGGGAGAGAAGATGGGGGCAGAACTATATTGGGGGCAGAGACGAGAGAGGTCTGTGAGGAGCAGAAGTGATGTGGGAATAGGGAGTAGGCTTTATTGGGAGGCCGGGGGTCAGAATTAATTGCTGGGCTGAAGATGGGCAGATGTGGGGGTGGACAGATGTGAGAGCTCTTGCAGCGAAGCCCAAAAATCCTACCCAGTAAATCTGGGACACCAGTTGCCCATTGATTAAATTCATTGTAGGCTACTGAGGAGGACTGTGATCAGTTGTTCTCCGTGTACACTGAAGGTAGGAGAAAAAGCAATGGGATTAATCTACATCAGGAGAGATTTTGTTTAGATATTAGGAGAAACTTACCAACTATAAGGGTAGTTACATTCTGCAATAGGCTTCCAAGGGAGGCTGTGTAATTGCCATCTCTAAAGGTGTTTAAGAACAGCTTTCACAAACACCTGCCAGAACATAATGGTCATACTGGGTCAGACAAATGGTCTGTCTAGGCCAGTATCTCATCTCTGATAGTGACCAGTGGCAGCTGCTTCAGAGAAAATGAATAGAATAGGGCAATTTTGAGTGATCCAGTTGCGACGTGATAAATTGATCCCCGAGTGCTCTCCCATCGACTCCGGAATTCCACCGTGTCAAGATGTGCAGGTGGAGTCAATGGGGGAGCAACTCCATGCTGTGAAGATGCCAAGATAAGTTGACCTGAATATGTGGACTTCAGCTACACTATTGACGTAGCTGAAGTTGCTTATGTTAGGTCGATTTTCCCCCTCCCCCCAGTGTAGACCAGGGCTAAGTGACCAGACGGCTTGTTCACTCTTTAGCCTCTAACACTCTGAGAATTCTACTAGATTGATGAGGCATGATTTCACGTTATAAAAGCTGTGCTAACTCTTTCCTAACACACTGTGTTTATCTAGTCACACAATTCTGTTCTTTAATATAGTTTCAACCAGTTTGCCTGCTACTGAAGTTAGACTACCGGCCTATGATTGCCACGATTGCCTCTGGAGCCTTTTAAAAAAATTGGCATTACATTAGCTACCCTTTAGTCATCTAGTGCAGAGGCTGGTTTACGTGATAGGTTACTTACCACAGTCAGTAGTTCTGCAATTTTATTTCTGAGTTCCTTCAGAACTCTTGGGTAAATACCACCTGGTCTGGGTGATTTATTGCTGTTTAATTTATCAGTTTGTTCTAAATCCTCCTCTATTAATACCTCAGTCTGGGATAGCTCATCAGAGTTGTCACTGGAAAAAGTGGCTCTGGTGTGGACATCACGCCCTATCTCCTCCCCCATACTCTTCAGTGAAGACTGATGCAAAGAGTTCATTTAGCTTCTCCATAACAGCCTTTTCTTGAGTGCTCCCTTAGCACGCTGTCTGTCGCCCCACTGACTGTTTAGCAAGGCTTCCAGCTTCAGGGGTGGTCTAGGTTTTACCTGGTCTTGCCTCAGTGCAGAGAGCTGGATTTGTACTTTCAAGATCCCTTTCATCCCTGCATTTCTATGAAAGAGAAGAATGACTGAAAAGGGAGGCGCTACCAATGTGCTGAACTTACTTATTTTTCAAATATAGTTCCTGTTCTAGCTCTCATTGAAACCAATAGCAAAGCTTATATTGAATCAGTAGAATCTGGCCCCTAGGTAGTGTTAGGACACTGAAGTCCTAGGAAAGTTGCACACTACAAGGCAGAATTTAGTCCAGGTATGATTAACCACTGAGGAACAAAGAAAACAACTCCAACTCTAAAGATAGCGTGAGTAATACTCATACATCTGTATCTCCCAAATTTCAAACCTGCCAGTTTGACACAATCAAATGAGACAAACATCTAAATACACAGCACCTGTCTTGTTGCATGTTGGGCCAAAATTAAGTTTTTTTCAAATAAATCCTTTTAGTTGACCATGAAAATACATCTATTAAATAAACCCAATTTTTAAAAAGGGAAAATGGGGGAAGGTCTCCTCATTTGCTAATAAAGATTCCCTTCCTTTGGACCCATGGGTCATCAGCAGGGTTTGAATCTGTACCTTTAGATCCCCAACAGATATCTCTACAACTTGAGAATATGGAGTAACTGTTATCCTCTGTGTGAACCTGGGGGCTGTGGGTGGGGGTTGGGGTGGGAGGAGTGAGAAGCACAACACATACTTTGCTAGCTGTTTGCGCAAGTATTTGATAGACAGCAGTAAAATGTAGGGAGTCAGGATTCCTGGACTCAATTCCTGGGTCTGGAAAAGGAATGTGGTCTAGTGGTTAGAGTTGTGGACCGCCCTGTCTGAGCAGTTAGCTGTGGCACATTCATTCTGAGATGCGGTGTGGCTGAGCTGATAAGATTTTGGTCTGTGCTTGTATTTGGACGGGATGGCTCTCTGCTCCATAGAACAGTGGCTTGGCAGTAGAGTGAAACATGGAGTGTGATTTGGCTGATGTGCAATACATACTGTAAAATCCAGTATACGAACAGAGTTTCACAAACAGCAGAAGTAAATGTCCTGTCATTCTACTACAGCGGCAGTTGTTTTGACTTGTCTGTAGATTTTATGTTCTTTTTATATACAAATTAAAATGAGTTTGCATTGTGCACTTTAGCAATGAGAGTGGTAACATAAAGGCTTTATTTTAAATTCTAATTTTTGATAACAAAAATACCTAATTGCATAGAACACAGTGGCCTTTCAGTGAGCAAGTTTCAAGTAAGAAGTCAGGAGCCCCAATGCAGTTGTTTGCTAACCAGCATTATCTTGGCCACAGCAAATCCAACAAACGGTCCTGTGTGAATTCAGACAGACCTATTCATTACAGTTTGAGAAAAGTTGCATTGGAATTTTCCTGAGGCAATCTAACATCTGGACTTTTACAGAAAGTTTACTCTTCAGTAAAATAGTAGTAAATCTTAGGGAAACATTGTACCTTTTTGTTTTAATTAAATTGGCATTTCTTTAGTAAGCTGTTACCAAACTATGGTTGTGTTTTTTATTAAAAAAAATTGTGGTGATAGAGGAAAAAAATAACAAATGGTGTTGTCTTTTATTAAGTTTAGGTGTCATGTAAGCATGAAACTAACTAAGTGAAGTAAGTATGTGTGTGTGGCTGTGTCCTAAACGATGACTGTGTCTGGTTACAAAGCACTTATTGACTTGCTTGGACCTACTTCATTTATTAAGTCTTGAACTGCTTATTTAAGAAGTTAGCTACATTGTCTGTCTGTAAAGTGCTACACACATGGAGTAATAATAAAATACTTTCCAAACACCATAACTTGTTGAGCATGATGTAATGAGGATATGGTAATAGATTGGAGTTTTTTTGTTTTAATAAAACATTGGCTTATAAACTTATAAATCATACTTGAGAAGAGCAATCATACTTGAGAAGAGCTGTGCATCTTTCGGAATCTTACTTAGGAAGCATGTATAGTGCAACTTCAAGCTGTTGTTTTAGAACAAAGACTCTGTGTAGAAGGTTGGGGGATGGCACACAGAACCTTCTCTTCCCACCCCCTTTTGAAAAGTCCATCTTAAGGCCAGCCAGAATTGAGGAGCACAGGAACTGCTCTGGCCCTACCTTCTGGGAACTTGAAATCATGCCAAAGGGAAATTGAATAGAATAACTACCCCACCCCTCTTCCACCCTGGCTCATGGAATGGGATTAGTGCAGGGGTCTCAAACATGCGGCCCGCGGGCTGCATGTGGCCCACGGAGCCCTTCCCTGCAGCCTGCCAAGCTCCCTGGGCCCCCACCCCATCCCGTCCCGTTATTTCTTTCTCTGGCGGTGTAGCAGTTTCCAGGAGGGAGGGGCTAGGAACGGTAAGCCTTCCGCAGAGGGAAGGAGGCCGGCAAGACTCCCCGCTGCCCCCCCCCAATCCCTCTTTGCAGGAAGCTTACCGCTGCTGGCCCCTCCTTCCCAGAAAGTGTTGTGCCACCAGAGAAGTGCCTGGCGGTAGGAAGCAGCACAGGGTGGGGGGAGGAGGCAAAGAAGAGCAGCAGGAAGCAGGGAAGGAGAGGGGAGAAGAGGTGGGGATTTGGAGCAGCGCGCCGGGAGCAGGGGGATAGGGAGAAAGGGCGGGGATTTGGGAAAAGGATCTGGAGCAATGTGCTGGGGGTGGGGGTAGGAGGATTTGGGAAAGGTATTTGGAGCAGTGTGCCGGGGGGGGAGGATAGATTCTATAAGGGCAGATAATAAAAAGATAAAGCAATCCATATGGCTTAATAGGCTTGCATGGCAGCCCCAGAGTGTGCTTGCTATCCAGTTGGGCAATCAGCACAGCTGCCTATCCAGTATGAGGATCAGCTGGAGCTCCGTAGCAGCCCTGGTTTTGCATACTGTCTGGATACTATCCCAAGCCCTTCTCCTATAGGGCTCTGTAGTGTTTCTATGTGGCAGCTGCATAGTGTTGGTTATATCATAGAACCAGTTGAATGCTGAACTTTCTTGGAGAGAAGAGTTCTAGAGGGCCTGGAGTTACAGTTGTTCCCTACTCCCAGAACAAACATTTGTCATTTCTATTTTCATAATGCTTTAGCCAACAAGGAACTTTTACTGGTGGCTTTCTGATGACATCTGGCTGAGAAGAGCTGAAATACCAGAGAGTGATCTTAGCACCCACTCTCTCTTTTAAATACAGGAATGGGGGCAAAGCACTGAGTTTTGTATTGCTAACTTTTCACATGTAATCAAAACTCCCTGCTGAGACTTGGTAAGTGTGCTTTGTCTTTTAAAGAGTGAAGTTAGTCAAGTAGGTAAGGCACAGATCAAGGTGTGGGCAGACAATGCGTTCTGTTCCTGACTTTGCCATTCATTGTGTGACCTTGGGCAAGTCACTTGGCTGGTCTGGGCCTCATTTCACACAACTGCATAATAGGGAGAATTTTAAAAAAGCAGGTAAGCATCAAAGTGCTTTGAGCTGTACAGCCATATATCTCTAGGTGACGGGTAGTAGCCGTGTTAGTCTGTATCTACAAAAAGAATGAGTACTTGTGGCACCTTAGAGACTAACACATTTATTTGGGCATAAGCTTTCATGGGCTAGAACAGGGGTCTCAAATATGGGGACCCCCCCCCAAGTTGTTTTCCGTGGCCACTAAGCTCCCGGCCTCCTCTACCCTCTTCTCCTGGCATGCTGCTCCCCGCTGCTCTTCCTACCCTCAGGCAGTTCTCTGGTGTCTTAGCGGTTTCTGGGAGAGTGGGACCAGGAGCGATAAGCCTCGTGCACAGGGGAGGCAGGGGAGAAGAGTTGGAGATTTGGGAAAGGGGTTGAACTGGGGCGGGGGGGGGGGAACTTTGAGGAAGGGGTTTGAAGGGGACAGGGAAGGGGTTGGAAGAGCAGGAGTGAAGTGGGGGTGCCGCCCAGTGCAGGGGTGAGCTTTAACAGAGGTAAAGAAGTTAATAAATTTAGTAGCATACTATATTACTCTTCATTTTTTTCATTTTTGACTATACTTTTGTATCGTTATGTGTGTAATGCTGAGGCTCAGATTTGTTAGGTGGTGGAATAGTTCACCTAAGGCAGGGGTCTCAAACAGTGACCCACAGGGTTATTTTCTGTGGCCTGTGAAGCTCCCCACAGCCTTTCTCTCCCCCCACTCTATTCCTGCAGCTGCCAAGCTCCCTGTGCGCCCCTGCTGCCTACCTACAGGTGTTTCCCAGCCAAACAGCTGTTGGTGGTGCTTAGCAGTTTCCAGGAGGGAGGGGGAAGGAGCTGCGCACTTGGAGGAGATGGAGCAGGGGCAGGGCCTCACGAAAGGGGTAGAGTGGGGGCGGGGTTGGGGGCAGTGAGGGGGGCGTGTCAGTGATGTGGCCCTTGGGCCAATGCAGTAGTCCTCATGGGGCCCTTGTGGTCATCTGAGTTTGAGACCCCTGGCCTAGCCTGACTTCCTGTATATCACAGACCACCAACACTACCCAGCACCCCTGTACTAAACCCAACAACCAAATTAGACCAAAGATCCTGTTTACCTTCAGGAAACCAAAGATAAACAAATATTCATTCACTTGCGCATCTTCCAGTGTGATATATGCCATCATGTGCCAGCAATGTACATTGGCCAAACCAGACAGTCTCTATACAAAAGAATAAATGGACACAAATCTGACATCAGGAATCATAACATTCAAAAATCCGTAGAACACTTCAATCTCCCTGGCCATTCTATTAAAGACTTGAAGGTGTCAATTTTAAAACAGAAAATCTTCCAAAACAGACTCCAACGAGAAGCTGATGAACTGGAATTAATTTGCAAATTGGACACTGTCAACCAAGGGTTAAACAGGGATGAAGAGTGGCGTTGTCATTATACTAATTGAATGCATTTTCCTAATTAAGTCTCTTTTATAGATTCTTATCAACTATTAGACATAGATAGATCAACTACATTTTCACTACAAAAGGTATTTTTCTCCTGCTGATAATGGCCCATCCAAATTAAACAGCCTCTTAGAATTGGTATGGTAATTTACAACTCTTTTTTTTTCTTTTTTCTTTCTGTGTGTCTTACATGCATCTTACTTCCGTGTGTTCCATTCTGTGCATCTGATGAAGTGGGCTATAGCCCATGAAAGCTTAAGCTGAAATAAACTGGTTAGTCTCTAAGGTGCCACAAGTCTTCCTCGTTTTCTTTAAGAAATATCCATGGCTGACAAGTCACAGAGTTTAACTGTGAACACTTTCCCTTCCAGTAGATGGGGGTTGGTAGCCCATTGATAAAACAGGGGAGCAACATTATGAACCTGCAGTTATTTTGAGATCTCCAGGGAGAACCTGCGGCAATTGGATTATCTGTGGGTGACTGAGCATTTTCACAGAGAAGCTAACTCTTTACATTCTAATCTCCTGAAGCCCCATTCCACATGGCCCTGTCTTGCTGCCTGCCCTTCCCTCTCTTCATACACTGGCCCTGTTTCAATGTATGTGACAATGCAGTGGGCTATTTACTTTGATCTAGAGGAATAATTCAGTAAATCTGACCAAATTTACAGTTGTTACTCTCACTTGTATTCACATGACAACTTAATTATCTTTTCTCTGGGTGTGGTGTTTGGTACATTGTAGAGCTAGTTTACATTACATTTAACTTGTTTCATCTTAGTTAAACTTTTTATGTTATACTCGTATAACTGAACCTACCCAGGAGGGAGGTTACCACTTTAATTATGACAGGAAAAAAACAAACCCATAACCGATGTTACTCTCAATGTAGACCAGCCCTTACTCTTCACTATCCGGATCCTCCTCCACCATCGATTGTTCCCAGTACACTTGCACTGTGCCTCCTCTTGCTACTAGTCTTCCTGTTTTCTTCCTCTTCTCCCATTCTGCCACCTTTATTTAAAGGCTACAAAGTATCAATCTGTGATAATGGCATCATGGCTGCCTTAAGTGCTGTGCTACCCACACATCTCCTCCATGTATGGGGCATAACCCTCCCTCTTGAGGGAGTTTGAAGGCGTGAGGTGCGGAACTACTCAACATTAATTCACATAGGTATTTCTGTGTCAAAACCTCTGCACCCAGTGAAGTTGCCTCTTCACACATCTCTGCCCCTCCCCCCGCCCACACACCTCTCCAAATGAACCCTCATAATTCTAACTAGGAAGGAAAGCTTTTGTAGGCCTTGAAGCAAGGCATATGACTACAGTCTGTGACTGCTAAGGCCTAATTCTCCTCTCTAAGGGATTTTGGGTGTTTAGCCATTTTTGTGTCTCCGCCATAGCTAAAATCTGAGAGGATGCTCTGTCTTCGTATGTATATAATAGAGCTGACAAAGTAGGAATGATGGAGTTAGTTTTGAAAATTTGTCTTAAGTATTCAGCACAGTCTTCTGAATAGTCTGCTGACATTTCTGTAACCTGGTTTCTTTGGAATTGCTTATGGAATGTTCACAACTATTTAGCTGTACATTTTTTCAAAGTAATGGAGTTTTGTCACATGCATCCCAGTGAAAACGGGAAAGTCATTTTAGTGGTTGGAAAACTTACCCCAAAATGTCTAGATGAATGTCTCCTGATTTCTTTGCTGAAGTTGTTGGAGACTTTGCGAGTAGTTAGGAGTTATTTCTGTGCTTCAGGAATTAGAGATTTTTATATGCTCTGGCTATTCCATTTAGGAAACTATAAAGATTTTAATTGCCAATAGAGGCATTGCTTTTTCCACTTTCCACATGTATTGGCATAAGACAAAAGTCCATCTACTGTACAAAACTAGAAAACAGACCTGAAAAATCTGGCAAACTCCAAACATGCTACGTGCCAGCTCTTATTTTCAAACAATTTGTCTGTATGCTACTAGCAGTTCAATCCATTACATCTATACTGGTACAAATAGAATACCAGTCCAACATCTGATTAGCTCAGTGCTTTCCTTTGTTTACCCATAAATGGGATAGTAGGAAGCATGAGGGTACTTATGAAAATGCTAATATTAACTTGTTACTGCTCCAGAGGCACCATTTTCTAAGAATGCAGGTACGGAAAAGCAGTTCAAAATCCCACAAACATTGATTTGTTTAGCTCCTGGAAATATTGGACCTGAGTATTCACTGAGGCAATAAGTATCACGTAGAAAGGAAATGTATTTGGTACGAAGGTAGAATTACATGTGTGTGGACAGTAATATGTGAATGGGCTATTTTCAGATTGGTTTGCATAGAGGTCGTAAATCTGTCAGAATGTCTGTGCAAAAATGCACAACAAAGAGGAGGGTTGTTCTGTTGCCAGCGTAGGCAGCAAGATACTAAATTGGGCTGACTACTCTTAGTGTAGTCGATTTTTGGAGTTCTGTGAATACAAGTAGCTTTTGAAATATAAGCACATGCTTTTTCAGAGAACAAATTTCTTGGCTTGAAGGTGCATTGAGGCGAGTGGGGAAGGATTGGTAATATATAATGATTTTCTCTCTAGATCAGAGAATGCCATCTGATCCAGGTAAGTTCTGACTAAAGAGTCCTTCTCCAATTATATCTATTTCATGGCCAGTCTGAAGAGATGTCCTACTCCTGAGGGCATTCTGTGCCAAAAATTTAAAAATTCTGCACCAAAAATATAAAAACGCACAATATTTTAAAATTCTGCAAATGTGTATTTGTCAAATAAATGTGGAGGCCCCAGTATGGCACTGGGGAGCACAGGCTACTGGCTGCACAGAGATGGGAGGAGATCACTGTGCAGCTCCGCCCAGAGCGCAGACTCAGTGGTGAGGCTGCACCTAATCCTGACACAGCGCATGGTCCAGGGCTGCCCCAGAAACATCCCAGAACCCTGTCCCTCCATGCCAGGTGCACCAAGTGTGGGCAGGCAGGCTCAGCAAGGCAGGAACCAAGTGTGAAGGGCCTTAGTGTGTGGAGATCCAGGTTCTATGTTGCACTATCTGGGTGTGGGCAGCTCCGTGGGAGATCCAGGTGCAGGGAGAAGTCTGGATGTTGTGGGGGGGAAGGGTTCTGGGTGCAATGGTAATGGGACTCCAGAGGAGCGTCCAGGTGAAGGTGGTTGGGGCTCAGCAGGGAGGGGTCTGGGTGTGGACAGCTCTATGGGAGGTCCAGATGCTGGGAAAGTGGGGCTTATTCAGGTGGGGATCCAAATGCAGCTGGTTGGTACAATGAGGATCTGGGTGTGAGTGGCTCAGGGTGGTCCAGATGCACTGCTCGTGTGGGGTGGTTCTGGGCATGGGAAGGGTTGAGGCTCGGTGGGAGGATCTGAGTATGAAGGGGTCTGGATGCACAGGGGTTGAGTAAATGGGGGAGCAGCTCCCTGTACAGGGAACCCTCCTCCTGCAGCTGAAGAGCAATGCATGCAGGAAACATGGGGGAGAGGGAGTTTTCAAAGCTTCCTACAGCTGTGGGGAGAAATCTGGGGGTGGGTCTAACCCAGCCCTGGATGCCGTGCAGGAGAAGAGGAAGTTCTATCCTCCCCAGCCCAGCTGGGACTATAACTGAGCCTGGTGTAGGATATGAATCACTAGCTGGATCTTCCCCAGTACCCTCCCTTACCCCACTCCCCACAGTTATTTACCTCTCTGCCGGCTGCCCTGGGTACCCGAAACTTCTGGGGAGGGTCTCATGACCGGTCTTGTGGCTTCCCTTTGTTTCCCCATCAGAAAGTCATTTTTCTGCAAGGAAGCAAAGAAATCTGTGAGGGACATAAATTCTGCATATATGCAGTGGTGCAGAATTCCCCCAGGAGTAATGTTCATGTCACAGTCTGTCTGAGGAAAAGTGGTGGCGACTGTTGGTTCAAAGAAACTGAGAACTGACTGGGCAAGAAAACTGATCTGTAGAGGTGATACCTGAAGTTAAAGGTTGAGAGAAATACGTAGGGAAGCTGCACATTGCCACAATCCTGTGCTACCATGTTTTCTGTTTATCCTCAGTTTTCCAGGATCTGTTTACAAAATCTAAGGTCTTAGAATTTTAAGAATTGCATGTGTAGAAGTGACAGAGTTGCACATAAACTAGTATATTTAAACATCTAGGTGGGCATTTGCACTTGTATTCAGTGTAACTGTGCAGCTCTGAAAATCTGTGTCTAAGTGCTAGGAGTTGTTCTAAGATTAAATATATTCCATCTTCATTCCATGCTATAAAATCTGTCAGATTTCCCAGCAGTCACAAAAGGAAGGCTTGCATCCCGCTTTTTTACAATCCTTGTTACTGGACATGTCAGCCCTGTTCTGACTTTGACCATCTATGACAAGTTGGATTCACTTCATGATGTGTAAGTCACAGCACTCTGAACTCTTCCAGCTTTCCATATGGAAGAGTGGCTGAAACTCTGAGAGGACAGAGTGTTTATACTATTTAAGGAATACCCTTGGTCTCTTAGAGCCAGACAATGTGGTCTGATTGCTGTCAGGTTTTATCTATGGATTGCAAGCAGTGGCAGTGGTAGGCTATGAATAACATCTGTGTTCTTTAAAAGCAACAGCTCTGACTCACCAGACTGCCTGCATGGAATGCTTCCCAGAGACCTACATGTTGTGGATGCAGTGAGGGAGGACGGGGAAGTAGTTCCTCTTCAACCTCCATGGCAGCCATAACATAGGATCACAAAACTCTCTCTGCTGTGTTTGATCAGCCTCTTTCTAAAATGTTGCACACCAAGGAAGGACTGGCACCAGCTCTTTTGCTGCGTTAGGCGGTGAAGCAAAAAAAAAAATTCTTACCCCACCAAAAAGCTGCCGCCGAATTCCGCTGGCAGCAAAATCGGTGAGGAGCAATTGCCGCCAAAATGCCACCCATGGCGGAAGAGGTGTTGAGCTGCCACCGAATTGCTACTGAGGCCGCCAATACACCGCCCGCCAATTCCTGCTGCCCGCCTAGATCGCCTAATGGCTAGCGCTGGCCCTGCACCAAGGCAAGCTAATGGGGATGTTATAGGATCCGCTGTGTCCTGGCTGATGTCAAAATATGACCGGGCTAATGTGGCAGCACTGCTATCACCAGAATGATCTAATGGCAGAAGAGAGCTTGCCTTCAAACAATATGTAAACCTCACTAGGCCCATCTGCAGACTGCCTTCAGAAAAGGTACCAATGAGTGGATACTCAGTAGGTTCAAGAACAAGCCTTAAGTCTTCTGCAAAGGAGGTGATGAACTGACGGTGATCAGCTTCTTAGAAACTTTACGTGCTAATGCTTCTCCCGGCCAGGGCTGGCCTTTACATGAGGCAAACTGAGGCAGCTGCCAGACTGTGAGGGAGACCCAGAGTGTAGAAAATTGTCTGCTGCTGGTGCATATATATTCTCTCTGCTCTAGATGCACAGAGATGGTGGAGTTCAGTGCTGGAGGAAGGAGGGCACAAGAGACCTTTAAAAGTTTTGGCCCAAGTGAGGCGCTGGAGCTGTCATTTGAGCTCCCCGCCTGAGATGCCAAAATGTTGTGGGTTGGCCCTTCCCCTGGCTGAGTTGGATTTTGAGACGTCTAATAGTAAAACATTAATGATCCTTTCAAAAAGCCCCGCATCGCTCTCAGATGGCTGCTATGTAGTTTCTAAATAGTACATTCACTTTACTACTATAAAAGGATATAACTGCTTATGATGAGCACAACCACTACAGAGGAGATTATGGCGACACAGCTTTCTTTTACCTCAGGTTTGTAGTGGGGCATAGCAAAGGCCATGCTAAGAACTCTTCTTTTCTCCTGTTACTTCAAAGCAGTATTGAAGTCTAGTGACTGTTGTTTCTCCCTCTTTATCTTAACCTCTGTGTGTGTAATGTTTACAGGTGGGTCAATATTTACAGCAGTTCAGAGGAGATGAAGGTGCTTCCTTGCAAAGAACCAACAAAAATCTTAATTTGAACAAAAGCTGCTTATTTGTGTGTGACCCCTCACATCTGCTAACAGTCTTGAATGTTAGTATAACCAGGAGCCTAGAGATATGGCCAATTCAAAGAGGAAAGTTTGTTTGGAGTGCTCACAGCTCTCTTCCTGTTTGGTAGAAAAAGAAAATAACTCTGCAGTACATAAGTACCAGATAGGTTGTGTAGAGAGTTTGACAAGTTCCTTTTCTCAGAAGATCTCTTTAAATGTTTTCTGTGTGATAGCAGTCTCTGCAATTATAGTTTTCAAGCCTATAAGTATAAAATTGAAGGGTGTATAGGGATGCATTAGCAAGAATGGAGTTAATAAATTAAAAAACTCTAAAAAGGCAGCTGATAAAAAAATCAAAACAGCATTTTTAGATTAATGAATACTATTGGATCTAGAGATTTTTTTGTCTAGCATACTTCCTTCTTTAGTCTCTTTCACACTAACTATATCACATTTTCCCCCAAAATAATTACAGATCTTGGCTTTATCATTAAGCAGATGTTTTCTATTAATTCTGAATGAAAATAAATGATTGTAATTAGCCAGATACTTAAGCTACAGGACTCCACCATTCATCTAGATCACTACAGAAACTAATCAGCTTAAGCATCCACGTTTTTTGCGGACAGTGGGAAAAATTCTTCAGAGATGCAGAAACCCTGCTATACCCACCCCCCCCCAAATTTGTGTGTAAGATACAGCTGGAAATAGTTTGGGAAAGTTCTCAGCCAAAGGTTAAGTAATGCTAAATTTCTTGTGGTTGACAACCAATGTACTTGCTGCAGCCTCTGAGTTATATCACTTTAACATGTTAACAAAATTAAACTGGATTGGTTTGAGAAGCAGCAGTAGATGATCTTTCATAAATTTAAAATAACTTATTATTAACACTAATGTTAAAGAGTTAGACGCACTACTGCGATGCCAATGGTGACGGAACTAGCATATTCTGCTCTCAGTGCAGTGAAGTAGTAATCCATGCTACATCAATTGTTGTTAGGGCTGTCAATTAATTGCGATTAACTCAAAAAAATTAATCATGATTAAAAAATTAATCACAATAAATCATAGTTTTAATTGCACTCTTAAACAATAGAATACCAACTGAAATTAATTAAATATTGTGTGTTTTTCTGCATTTTCACATATATTGTATTCTGTATTATAACTGAAATCAAAGTGTATATTTTTGATTACAAATATTTGCACTGTAAAAATAATAAAATAAATAGTATTTTTCAATTCACCTAATACAAGTACTGTAGTGCAATCTCTTTGTCATGTAAGTGCAACTTACATATGTACATTTTTTGTTGTTCATAATTGCACTAAAAAACAAAACAATGTAAAACTTCAGAGCCTATAAGTCCACTCAGTCCTACTACTTGTTTAGCCAGTCGCTAAGACAAAAAAGTTTGTTTACATTTACAGGAGATAATGCTGCCCTCTTCTTATTTACAATGTCACCAGAAAGTGAGAACAGGTATTTGCATGGCACTTTTGTAGCCAGCATTGCAAGGTATTGCAATGCCAGATACAGTGGGACCCCGGAATACCGCGCCCTGCTGTAGCGCGAATCCTCTTATAGCGCGGTGCGCGGCTGGCTCCCGATGTCGGCAGTGGCCGCTGCTTTGATGCGCGGAACCCTGCAATACCACGACCCCGCCATTACCGCAGTTGGGTTTTTTTGGATCCCGATCATCGCGGTATTGCGGGGTCCCACTGTACCAGATACGCTGCTAAACATTTGTATGTTCCTTCGTACTTCGGCCATTATTTCAGAGGATATGCTTCCATGCTGATTATGCTCGTTAAAAAAAAGTGTTAATTCAATTTGTGATTACATTTCTTGGGCGGAGAGTTGTTGTCCCCTGTTCTGTTTTACCTGCATTCTGCCATATGTTTCATGTCATAGCAGTTTCTGATAATGACCTCGCACATGTTGTTGTTCATTTTAAGAACACTTTCACTCCAGATTTCACAAAACACAAAGAAGGTACCAATGTGAGATTTCTCAAGATGGCTACGGCACTTGATCCAAGGTTTAAGAATCTGAAGTGCCTTCCAAAATCTGAGGAAGACCAGGTGTGGAGCATGTTTTCAGAAGTCCTAAAAGAGCAGTACTCCAATGCAGAAACTACAGAACCCGAACTACCAAAAAAGAAAATCAGCCTTGTGCTGGTGGCATCTGACTTTGCTAATGAAAATGAACATTTGTCGGTCTGCACTGCTTTGGATTCTTATCGAGCAGAACCTGTCATCAGCATGGATGCATGTCCCCTGGAATGGTGGTTGAAGCATGAAGGGACATATGACTCTTTAGTGCATCTGGCACATAAATATCTTGTAATTCTGGCTACAACAGTGCCATGAGAACGTCTGTTCTCACTGCTGACATTGTAAAAAAGAACCAGGCAGTATTATCTCCTCCTGAAAATGTAAACAAACTTTTTTTGTCTAGCGATTGGCTTAACAAGAAGTAGGACTGAGTGGAGTTGCAGGCTCATAAATTTTACATTGTTTTATTTTTGAATGCAGATTTTTTTGTACATAATTCTACATTTGTAAGTTCAACTTTCAGTATAAAGAGGTTGCATTACTATACTTGTATTAAGTGAATTGAAATATACGATGTCTTGTTTCAGTGCAAATGTTTGTAATAAAAATAAATATAAAGTGAGCACTGTACACTTTGTATTCTGTGTTGTAATTTAAATCAGTATATTTGAAAACGTAGAAAACATCCAAAAATATTTAAATAAATGGTATTGTATTAACAGTGCAATTAATTACAATTAATTTTTTTAATTGCATGATAGCCCTGAATGTTATGTTTACATTTTACCTAGTAGGCAGTTGAGGAGAGGGAAACTGATTTTTCTTACCCTTTTACATATGCTTGAGAAGGAGAAATATGAACACAAGTCTCTCTTTGAAGTAATTCTGTTTAAAGAAGCTTGTCAAAATACTGAGAAAAATATATGGGTAGAATACTACTACAGTTCAGTGGTGGGCAACCTGCGGCCCATCAGGGTAATGTGATTGTGGGCCACAAGACATTTTGCTGATGTTGACCATCCGCAGGCATGGCCCCCAGCAACTCCCAGTGGCCGTAGTTTGCCGTTCCTGGACAATGAGAGCTGCAGGAAACAGCAGGCCATAGAGACATGCTGGCTGCTGGGAAAGGTGAACTGCGGCCACTGGGAGCTGCAGGGGGCTGTGTGGCCTGTGGATGGTCATCAGCAAAATGTCTTGTGGCCTGCAATCAGAGAACCCTGTTGGGCTGCATGCGGCCCATGGATGTAGAGTGCCCACCACTGTGTGTGTGTGTGTTTAAAACTCAGGACATTTGAGGTCCTATACAACTTGGGGCTTTCATTTTTATTTCAGTCTTGATTATTAAACTCAGTTACGAGTTTTACACTATTGTAACTCCAAATTACTCCAGATATAAATAGCTGTTTAATGAAGTGGACAATTTGGCCCAAAGTCCATGTTTTGAAAGAAATCCTCAACTTACCTAAAAAAAAAGCAGGGAATATTGGTAATGCTTTCATATTTATCTAAAAGTCAATATAGCAAAGTCACAATTAAAGCTGGCTGGAATTTCTCTGGAACATTTTCTGTCAGAAAATGCAGTACCGTTGAAATCAAAATGCTTTAAAATGTGTTGATTTTGCCAAAATTTCCTCTCTGAAAAGCAAACCAATAAAAATGCCAGTAATGTTAATGTCTCATTAACATTTTCAGAATGAAATGTTTTAATTTTTCATAGTGAAACAATTTTCCTTTTATTTAATAATACAAAATAAAAAATTAAAGTGGAACAAAGCTCCAGTTTTCTCAAGATGAAACATGTGTATCAATCCAAAACAGAGTTTTTCAGATGTTTCCTATAGAGAAGATTTTAGGATTTGTTCAGATTTTGGAAATTAAGCCATATTTCAAATATCAAGATATCTTCCATAAAACAGAATTTCTATCCTCCACCCAGCTCTTGTCAAAACAAGTATCATTCATTCTGGCACTTCTTTGTGCAACGTACCACTTAAATCTTTGTACTGCTTTTTAAAAAAATCCAAACATACCTTACTCCTTTTTCTTGATGGCAGTACTGCATCCTCTGAATAAGCTCATTTTAAAAGTATTTCTGTGGTGAATAGCCAGGCTGCTAATAGATATCTTGCAACATGACTTGATAGAGATAGTGCTCATCAGTAGAGGGAGCTATGTGAAAGAGTGAAATCTAAGAATCCTGTGACAGTAATATAAGACTATAGGTAAGGTGCCTATGACTTATTGTAGACTACAGTTTAGCTGTTTTTAGTTACTAATGTAAATTATATCTCTTCTTCCAGAGGAGGGGGGCAATGTATATGTATAGAAATAGATATGAATTCAAACTGGTTTTTTACATGTTCATGAACATTTAATGACCTGATCCTGAGAAATTAACACTTAAGACCCAGATCCTGAGCTGTGCTTTATACACATCCAGGGAATGAGGTGCAAAGGTGTCTTAAAACCACTTTTTTCCTCCTCTTTACCTTGGGTTGTCTAGCAGTCATGCCACTCCCTTGCATAAACTAGAACAGCCTCAGAGCTGCTTATGCTCCCAAAAGGCTATTCTACATTAGGACATAGGACTGGCCCATCAAAGGTCTTTCTGTTAGCTATGCCACCTGCACTGGCCACTTAGGATAGCATGTGACCACTCAATACCATCCAAAGATTACTCTAGTTGGAGGGGAATCCTCAAGTAGCCAGCAACACACTGCCTTATCATAGGGCAGGTTCTGGCTTTAAAGAGACACCCACATCACAACTGACTGACTTCATTATTTGTGGAGCAAGGCCTTGCTTTCTTCTGAAGTTTCAGATATTGGCCACTGCCAGGAGAATATTAGATATGAACTGTCTTTTACAGTTTAAAAAGCCTGTGTTAAAAATCTGTCCTATCTGTTTGCAGCTTTTTATTATATGTTTGTTTTTATTTTTATTTTCCTTGAAGCATAATTGACATAGTAAATTTCAATGCTAGGTAGGGCAAGTAACTGGAAGGGCAAAAGTTTTAATTCCTTCTACCTCAGGAGTGTCATTGGATGGCTCTGAAAGGAACCCTGTCCGTTCTTCTTGATCCAGAATTTTGGTGACTGATGTTAGACATAAGGCCATGTCTACACTGGGGAAAGTATCTCCTGTCAAAAAACACCAACTCATTTTAACTCTTGATATTAAAGTCAACTTAGCACCAAGTGCAGAAGAGGGCAAGTTCTATTCAAAAGTGAGTTGGTTGGTTGTGAATCTCCCTAGAGTTAACCATGACCAACTAACACTTCTCACTCAAGTCACTGCCTATACGAAGGGCTAAATCACGTTGAATATTGCTAGTTAAAATGTGCTAGTCAACACATTTGGTAACATGATGCATTTTCCCACAATAGACAAGCTATGAAAGGAGAGGAAATGGGGGAGAAGAGGAGGTGTCCTACAACAATTTGTAGAAACTTTAAGAAGATGTGGGTAAATGGAAACTCTGATCTCTCTGCATTCCCTTCATTTTTTTTTTTATTTTTTTTTTGGAGTATTCTATATGTCATATGGCATTAAAGGGAAGCAGGAATTTATGAGATTTTCTGTCATTAAATACTAGAAAAGTTTTAATAGAGTCTCTCAATGTTTTGTCTGCATCTCCAGAAGACAAGTTTGAATGTCTATCTACTGGGCAATTTCAAGCTTTCATTTAGCAGAAAATAAAGCTACCATGTACTGTTTAAATAAAGACATCAGGTGTGTGTTTGTGTCAATATTTTTAACATTGAGATCTAATTACTCGACCTATAAT
The DNA here is from genome assembly GCA_007922305.1 of Dermatemys mawii. Taxonomy (NCBI): domain Eukaryota; kingdom Metazoa; phylum Chordata; order Testudines; family Dermatemydidae; genus Dermatemys; species Dermatemys mawii. The sequence goes on along the minus strand of ML677341.1, from coordinate 43,388,317 downwards.
GAGCAGCCTTAAGCTCTCTGTGAGACTCTTTGATTTACTTCATTCTAGAGTATAGGTGCTATAAGCAACATTTCTTTTCTTTTATTCTAGCCTTAAGAAACAAGGAGTTCCTACTAGATTACTAGTCTCTTCCAATTGCTCCTTACCTGGGAGATCTAACAGCTGTGTATTTGTCCAGACACATGTAATTTTGCCAGAGTTAAAATTATATGTCTTAAAAATGAACCATTACTTTTAGATTTCTTACCTATTGTGCATGTATATAATTAGCTTAATATAATTCCATTTTAAACCTTTGCCATCTGCATGATTGTTCTCTTGCATTACATCAGGCTACTGGAACAGGTTTAATTAGGTAATTAAGGCAATAGTAAATATTTCCTATAGAACATTTTAATTACAAATAAAATCTAAAATAGAGTATCTAGTGCTGAAGGAGCAGGCTTATTCTAAGCTTTTACAGCCATTTATTCTGGTGTAACTTGGTAAATGTTTCCATATGAAACCCTAAGGAGCAGGACTGACTTACTTGCATGCACCCACCCACTGGAATGGCTCCCTTAAAGGTAACCCATAAAGGATTTTAAAAATTGAGATTGGTCCCTCTTGCTTTTTTATGAGGTATAAAGAATACTTGGAAGGTGCCAATTTTGGGTGGCTAATATGACTTACCAAAAAATTGTTTCTTTCCTTAGATATCAGGAATATCAAATCTTGTTTTCCTTGGTTTTGCTGGAATACTGACTAGATATCTCACAGGATGTGTATTCTGTGCCTTGACACCTCAGCTGAAGTAGTGGATTGGTGAATCTTTAACAAAGATGTTCTTTCCCTGAAACAGGAGTCACCGCAATGTAATAGGTGTTAACTATTTTGAAAAAAAGAGCTCACTTAAAATCTTTCCCCTCTCAGATGCTCAGTGGGTTTCAATTTCTTGACTAAAGCTGTTTGGGGGTGGAGTTGGGGGCGGGATGTTTCCCCCCACCCTGTGGAAAATTTTGACAAATTAATTTTGTTTTTGTCAAAATTTTCTATGGAAAATATTGACTTCTTGAAATATCAAAAACTGAAACATTTTTAGCTGATAATTGAACTTTTCAGTTCTTGGGCATACTGTTTTTCAAGATTTTCTGCAGAGCCAACACTTTTTTTTTTTAACAAAATTTTGTGTAGTTGAAAAGCCAATTTTCCATCAAACAGTTTTAATGCAAAATTTTCAACAAGCCTTGCTCTTGACTATTATGGTATCAACATCACCTCACTATTTCTGCAATCATCATAGAGTCTCCAGGGCAGTCAGTATCAGAATTTCTAATGTGAAAAAAGCCTACTGTGAATAGTTTAAAAGACACTCTTTCTTTTCTTTTTGAAGTACATCTTTAAAAAAATCTGTCATATAGTTGGAGTACCATTTATTTATGGTACTCAGACACAATTTCATCTTCAAATAACTCTACAACTCTACACTCATAGCACTTCATCTTCAAATAACTTTATAAACATTAATGAATCCTCACACTGTCCCTGTAAAATAGGGGAAAGAATATTCCCATTTTATAGTTGGGGAAACTGAGGCAAACAGGCAAAGTGACTTGGCAAAGGCCACTGAAGGTTTCAATGTCAGAGGCAGGATTAGAGTTTAGGAATTCATCTCTAAGGGCTTGTCTTCACTAGAGCCGGGAGAGATCGATCGCCAGCGGTGCCCCTGTCGACTCCATAACTCCAGCTCGCCAAAAGGCGCAAGCTGGAGTCTACAGGGGAGCACGCTGCTGCCCGCCGCCGCTGTGAGGACAGCAGGTAAGTCGGCTGTAGATACGCCGATTTCAGCTACGTTATAAACGTAGCTGAAATTGCGTATCTACAGTCGATCCCCCGCGCTAGAAGACCAGCCCTTAGTCTTATGGTTGGAACACATCTCTCTGACTATTATTAGATGTGGGCATAGTTGGGGATCTATTTGTGGAAGCTTGTTGGAGAGGGAGGGCAGGGAAGCAGTCTTTCATGACAACTTGATCCCTCTGGAGTTGGTGGTGTATGCTGGAGAAGGGACACAGAGCAAAACTGAAACCAGAGTATTTACTATATCTTGTTCCCCTATCAGGAGAAAGTCTGGTCATGGATGTGTACAGGCTCGCAAGTTTTCTGATGACAGCAAACACTGTAACAGAGACAAAACAACTCCACATACTGATGACCAGAATAATAAAAGAATACTCTCTTAGGTTGCCCTATCCCAGATCTGGGAGTGAGGAAGCTTAATTTGTGACTGTTTCGGTGTTTGGTACAGCTTTTAAAGACAGAATTTCTGTCTTATATTTCTTTGTCTGAGGATTTTTTCAGTAAGTGTAGTGTCTTTGTGGGAGACCAGAAGTATGAAGACCAAGCGTCTACAAAAACTGAACAGCCATTCTTGTTAGCTGAGCTATTGCTGTGAGCACACTCTCTTTAGAAAAGGGGGCTTGATTTTTTTTTTTTTAATCAAGCCTCTTCATGCAAAGTGATATGTGACTGACTCACACAGGTTAACAGAGATTTAGTGCCTAATCCTGCAAATCTTTGTCTGCCTTATGGGTTGTCTGCATTTGAAAGTTATTTTAGATTAACTTGACTTTTGGGGGGATAAACTGCCTTAAGTCTTCACAAGCTTTTAAAGAATGATTTGGCGTCTTATTCAACGTTAATCAATCCACTTTGGAAATGCAGTAACTCAAATTTGGAATGAGTTACTCTGCAGTAAGGTAGGTGTGTGACCCAGATGTCCTGATTTTATAGGGACAGTTCTGATTTTTGGGTCTTTTTCTTATGTAGGTTCCTATTACCCTCCCACCCCGTCCCGATTTTTCACACTTGCTGTCTGGTCACCCTAGTGTGGACACATCCTCATTTCACATTAACTATTCCTTTCACTGCTATCCCACATGGCATTGCTGTTCACCAAGATTAACCTGTCTTTCTGTCTGCGTGGGTGCCCTCTATTGCTTTGGGTCATATTGACTAGATATTACCTCCCTGTTTAAATGCTGGCATGCAGCCATGTGTGCCCCTTTGTGATGCCTCCTCGTATTGAATTCATACACTTGCAGTAACATACAGATTATAGAAGTCATTCCCTATGCTTCCACATGGCACTGTGTGGAGGTTCTGGACTTTCTTCACTCAATCTCCCCTAAACAGCACTGGCTATGTTGGTCGATCTAAAGCAGTGGTTCTCAACCAGTGGTACGCGTGGCCTTCTGAAGGGTACATCAACTCGTTTAGATATTTGCCTAGTTTTACAACAGGCTACATAAAAAGCACTAGCGAAGCCAATGCAAACTAAAATTTCATACAGATAATTACTTGTTTATACTTCTCTATATACTGTACACTGAAATGTAAGTATGATATTTATATTCCATTTGATTTATTTTATAATTATATTGTAAAAATGAAAATGTAAGCAAATTTTCAGTAATAGCGCGTTGTGACACTTTTGTAGTTTTATGTCTGATTTTGTAAGCAAGTAGTTTTTAAGTGAGGTGAAACTTGGGGATACACAGGACAAATCAGTCTCCTGAAAGGAGTACAGTAGTCTGGAAAGGATGAGAGCCACTCATCTAAGGTGACAGGCTGCTATGAGGAGCTTTTCTCCCAATCCCACTCATCAAGTAATCAGTACACTCCTGACACCTAGCTTTCTCCCATCACTGCCAGTGCCGACTCCCAACCAGTTCCATTGGCGTCTTCCCATTGGCGCTGTTAGACACTTTAATGGATATCCATGGTTTACGTTCTACTGAACAGGCTATATTTCCTTCACTAGTTCTAGAGACAAACTACACTAGTCTCCTAGCGAAGGGTTGGCTGAGATCAGCAACTCTGTTAAGAACAGCTGGCTGAACAGAAGCTAGGAAAGACTGAGGTAAAAGCAGTGAGGAAAGAGGGAAGCATTTCAAAGAACTTGCCACCTTGCACCCCACTGGGAGCATCTGCCCTCAGATTCTTGATAGCCCTTAGCTTCAGTGGACAGCGGTGTCCCTTACTGCTTCTGGGTACCCCAATAACTATGGCTGTGAAAAATGGTCTTTTTAAAAAATTTACAGCTGGCAGGAAGACTGTCCCACCTCCCATTAAATATGGACTTAGCCATGGGGACCCATGTGTTTGTAACCTCCACCAGGATTAACACAATTCTCTCTATCTAAGGGTATGGCTACACCACCCACTGGATTGGTGGATAGCGCTCGATGTATCGGATCGATTTATTGCGTCTCACCTAGATGCAATAAATCGATCCCCGAATTGATTCCTGTACTCCACCTTGGCGAGAGGAGTAAGCGGAGTCAGCAGGGGAGCGGCCGCAGTCGACTCACCACCATGGGGATGGCCAGGTAAGTCGACCTAAGATACTGTGACATCAGCTATGCTATTGACATAGCTGAAGCTGCGTATCTTGGTCGCCCCCTCTTCGTCCCCCTGTAAGGTAGCCCAGCCCTCAGAATTGTGTCTGCTGACTCTAGCTACAGCTGGTAAGGAACACAGCAGCTTGGCTGTTCAGTAGCATAGTTTGCCAAGAGTTCGTTGTCCCAGTGATTCATTCTGTTCCCAGACTCCACTCTGAATCACACTCTAGGTTTCAGTCCCCCTCTAAGCCTTTGAGGACTAGCCTGGGTTATTTGGGGAAGCCCCTCCTCCTATGTGTGGTCACAACCCATCAGGACAGTCATATTCCATAAGAAGGATAGAACAGTCAACTTCTAGTGAAACTTTTATGTGCAGAAGAGTGACTGGCCTATAGACCTGAAACACACTGTCCCAGAAGAGATCAGAATGACTATAAACTTGCATGACTTCAAAGCAAAATGCAGAATCCACATCTTTAACTTCCCACCAATACACTGCTAAAGACACCACCCCAAAGCATTGTCCCTGGGAAAAGAGGTCTTACATGTATACAATCATTCTGAGGTGCTTAGGGCTTGGTTACACTGGCACTTTATAGCGCTATAAAGCCCCCACGAGCGCTATAACCTCCTCCCCATCCACACTGGCAAGTCACGTAGAGCGCTATAACCACGGAGTGTTAGCGCTCCTGGTAATCCACCTCCACACGGGGAATAAGGGCTGTAGCGCAGCTGCTGTAGCGCTACAGCAAGAATGTGGACACCCACTGTGCTACAAGTGATCTCTCGAGATGCCTGGAGCCATTTAAGGCAATTGACGTCTCTTCCCTTTGTTTTGAACTCGGCTGGAGGAATGCGGAAGTACCTCTTTAGAGTTTCTCTCTTAACTCCGCAGATAAGCAATGCAAATGTTTAAGAAGGGAGCCTGTGTGAAAACAAAGCCCTCTGTGAACAGACACACGCTGACAGGCTTTCAGAAGATCGGAAAAAACACTGTCTCTCTCCCTCCACATACACACAACAGGTCTCCCCTCACCCCCCTCGTTTAAAAAGCACGTTGCACCCAGCTGAATGCTGGGATACCTGCCCTAATGCGCTGCTCTTAATGCTGCATTAAGTGCCCCAAATGTGGTCATGCTATACCGCTGGCGCGTCTGAGTGTGGACATACAATAGCGCTATACATATTACTGTATATGGGGACCGCTATAACCAATAGCACTATAATCTTGTAAGTGTAACCATGCCCTTAGATAAGCAGGTGATGGGCAGTATATAGGACCCTAGATGAATGCATAATAGCATAACAACCCAAAATGAAGGAGTCTGAGGAGACAGGAGCTGCACTGGGTCAGTAATATGTCACTTTCTTAAAATTAGAAATGTAGTACATCAACTTCTGACTGCAATGAAATGATTATTTCTGTCTTGGTTCATAATTACCTAAAAAGCTTTCTCAAAATATTTGGTTGGTTAAATAGTCTTGTTTTTTAAAATACAGTTCTTTTTCTTTCTCCCCCTCCCCCTTTTTTTTTAAGGCAGAGTAGCAAGTATCTATAAGGAGAAATGCAGGCTAATTTGACTAGTGTAAAATTTTAGTTTGTTTCACCAGAAAAATCAAGAAATTATCCAATGACGTGGCTGTTTCACGTTACGGTTAAAATGAAATGCTTGATGGTATCCAGGAAAGGCATCTAGATAAGAACTGCTGAGATCTTATCTGAGCTTTTAAAAGTCAGACAACGTGACATTATCAAGTTTCAGTTTATGAATGGGATGGAGGAGTGGCATTACATTAGTTTTTCCACATGAGCTAAAATCACACCTGTATCTTATCCCAGGCACCTAGTCTTATGGAGGCTCAACAATTTTGGAAGGTCACTACTACATATGATGATGAGAAGCCCTATATGGGACTCTTTCTAGAATTCACGTTTGAACTAACACTCATTGCTCTGGAACATATGTAGTGTTTACTGTTAAAGTAGCTAAGTCTAAAATATTTATAGTAACACAAAGCTTGCTTTTTTCTGCAGGAGCCCACTAAAAATTATTAGATCCCTTAGGATCAAGTTTATGTAACATATCCACTTAAAAATAACACTTTGCTAATTCCTTGCTTAAAAAATAATTCTAATTGCTAATGGAAGAAGTGGGAGGGGGGGACTCGTCCAACCATTATAGCAGTAAAACCCTGCTTGGCACAGTCTTAATACTTCCTATGGCAGAGTGCCACATTGGATGATGGGGAAAGTAGAGCTAATATGGCCAAGGCACAAACACAACATGAGTTACATGATTTCAGTCTTGCAAAAGAAAGTCTTTTTTCTATTTGCAGAGTATATATTACACTTAGAACAACATGCATTTACAGTGCACAGAGGTTTCTCATGTATACAGATTGCCTTTGATTTTTATGAATCAGTAATTTGTTTTGAGTGGACTAAAGACACTGGCCAAATTTTTCAAAAGTGGATGTCAGGTTTAGTCTACGCACTTCTTTGCTGGTATAATTGTCAGGGAAATGACTTTCTTAGTGGATATAGTTATACTGGTACAATCCGAGAGTGGACACAGTTATATTTCTATAAAGGTGCCTTATACTGCTATGACTTATTCAACTTCCCACATGGTGGTAATAATAACTATACCATTATAAGCCCCTTTATACTGATATAACTGCATCTGAACCACTTTGTTGTTCCTCTGAACAAGGACTTTGTGTTCCTCTGAACCAGGTAAACAATTAATATGAATTCCAGTAACAACAGTGTCCTACACATAGTAAGAGTTCCTGCCCAAGAGCTCTTACAAACTATAGGCAAGATAGAGAGTGAGTTGGAGAAAGGAAGATTGTCTCCGTTTTGCAGACTGAGTGGCCTATAATCAGTAGGAAGTCTGGGGTAGTGCTGGGGATTGAACTCAGATCCCCTGAGTTCCAATATAATAATTTAACCAAAAGACCATTTTTCTCAATATAAGTGATAGGAAGTGAGAAGAGGGCCATTTTTTAGAGCTTACCAATGAACTTACCTAAAATGTCTCCCTTGTTCCTCCTGGTGTTTGTTCTGCTTTCCTGTGGAAAATGGGAGACTTAGTTTAACTGTTGGGAATTTTTATCACCCTAGAATAAAAGAGAGGCGAGAGAAGGTACTACTGATCTACAGATAATCTGAGGTAATGGTAAGGACTTGGGGAATTATTATATATTTTTACCTGGTTTTAAGAATAAATTGAGAGAGAGTCCAGTAGAGAGCTTGAGTTGTAAGTCAGAAACCAAAGGACTGGTCTTCAGTAGGGAAAAAAGGTGTGCTGTTAACTAAGTTTTTACCTTGTGTTAGCTAAGAAAGGACAGTTTGTAGTTTTCACACAAGTTAGCAAATTGAGTACAAAGACTATAGGGGAGCCTTGGGCTTATTTTGCCCTATAAATTTGTGTGACAACTACAGACTGCCTTTGTCTTCATTAGGTACATCATATTAGCTAACTCTGCTTAAGAACACCTAAGGAGAGTTGTTTTAACTAGCTTCACTTATTATTGAAACAGGTCAAGAAATGGGGATGTGTGTTTATGTGGCGGGGGGGTTGCAAAACTTGTCCCTTTTTAATAGAAAAAAATTTGAAATTCAAAATGTTTCAACCAGCTCTGAATATATTCAGTGCTAGACTGTAACTGAGCATGGGTCCTTGGAGACATGCACCTGCCCCAACCCCTTGAAAACAGGGATTTGTAGTCACAGTGCATAGGAGTAGAAGAAAACATATGACCTACAGGAAATCATATACAAGACTTCTGCCTCAGCAGTGATGGTAGCTGGACTCTACACTGGGGAAGGACCTGACAGAGGGCTCTTCATGTGGGCCTAGGATTGCTGGGTACATGGTTTTCAGTCAGAACACCTGGTCGAAAAGGGACCCTGCCGGCTCTGGTCAGCACTGTTGACCGACCAGGCCATTAAAAGTTTGGTTGGGGCTCAGTGAGACTGGTAGGCTCCCTGCCCGGCTCCGTGCAGCTCCCGGAATGTGGCTGGCATGTCCCTCTGGCTCCTAGCCCACTGCTCCCACCCCGAGCACAGGCTCTGCCACTCCCATTGGCCAGGAACTGCAGCCAAAAGGAGCTGTGGGTTGGGGCAGGGCACAGAGCTCCTTAGCTGCCTGCCGCCTAGGAACTGGAGGGACATGTCACCACTTCCTGGGAGCTGCCTGAGCCCCCTCCTGTGTCCCAACCCCCTCTGCCCAGCTCAGAACCCGCTCCTGCACCCAAACTCCGGAGCCTGCACCTTATGCCCTATCCAGCACCCCAAACTCCTGCCCCAGCCCAGAGCCCCTTCCCGAACCCCTCATTTCTCTCCCCACCCCAGAGCCTGCACCTCCAGCCCAGAGCCTGTACCCCCTTTCACATCCTAATCCCCTAATTCAGCCTGGAGCCCCCCTCACACTCCAAAACCCTCGGCCCCATCTCCCAGCCCAGAACCTCCTGCTGCACCCTGAACCCCTCATTTCTGGCCCCACTCTATAGCCTGCACTCCCTGACGGATCCCTCACACCTTCCTGCACCCCCAATCCCATACCCCAGCCTGGAGCCCTCTCCTGCATCCCAACCCCCTACCCCACCCCAGAGCTGGCACCCCCAGCCGGAGCCCTCTCCCCATCCCACAGTCCAATGCCTTGCCCCAACCCAGTGAAAATGAGCGAGGGTGGGGGAGAGCAAGCAATGAAGGAAGAGGGGATGTAGTGACTGGGGGAGGTGCCTCAGAGAAGAGGTGGGGCCTTGGGGAAGGGACGGGGCAAGGGTGTTCGGTTTTCTGCAATTAGAAAGTTGGCATTGTTGGCAACCCTACGTAGGCCAGGGAGAAGAGCCTGGTAGAGAGAGCAAGGAGTAAGGAATTCCTACTGAGGGAATTCCCATAATAGCCAGGTAGAAATCTGGATTACAGGGCCCAGAGGAACCGGCTTTGCAGACCCTAGAAAGAGGGCTACAGAGAACCTTGAGCTAAGGGCTAAGAGAGTACTTGAGCCAAGCAAAGGGCTGACATTACAGAGCATGGAGGGAACTCTGAGACCCTGCCATGACGGGGAAGGGAGAGAAAAATAAGCCAAAGGGGCATAGAAGATTTGACAGCATGGATAAATCTAAGGGCTGGTCTTCACTAGGGTGGGGGATCGACTGCAGATACGCAACTTCAGCTACGTGAATCACGCAGCTGAAGTTTGCGTATCTGCAGCCGACTTACCTCCCGTCCTCATGGCGAGGGCAGTCGGCGGCGCACTCCCCCGTCGACTCCGGCTTACTCCTCCGCTGGAGCTGGAGTTCCGGAGTCGACGGGGGCAGTGCTGGCGATCGATTTGTCGCGTCCTCACAAGACGCAATAAATCGATCACCATAAAATCGATCTTTCCCCGCGGTAGTGAAGACAAGCCCTTAGTTACTTAAATGATCAGAGATTTAAATCAGCAATCAGGGAACCTTGATTTTCATCCATCTGTTTTATTCACGATTTGTTCTTGTCCTTTTAGTTATTTCCCAAAAGAAGGGTTGATTCTCATTGTTGGTAACTGTTGAAACATCTTGATTTGCAACTAAATACAGCCTTTGAACTAAATTTGGTGCTTCTTTTTGCTAACGGGGAAGATGCACTGTATATACACATGCTTATTAGAGCAGTCGTAAAACTGAATTTGCATTTATTCTGATTCTGAAATTTTACATTTTGATTATGTTAGAAAATGATGAATGGTGAATGATACATTTTTTTACTAGAGGATGATTAAGTAACTTGTGATTGGTGTCAAGCCATATTTGTGTATGGTGGATACCTAAGGCGAGAAAAAGTTTATTGAAAACTTAATCAAAACATATTTTGCATTTAAAACTAACTGAGTTATTAAACAAAGGAAGTATTATCTATAGTTAATGATGGTGACTCATCACCACATCCTTCGGTTGTTTTTCTTCGTCAACTGAAAAGGGAAAACAAGCTTTCCTGATTTTTCAGCTCTGTCTTAAGTAGTCATTGAACTTGAACTAGCTAAATAAACAAAAAACAAAGAAAATATTTTCTTTGCACCCACAGCAGCAGCTACTATTGTCAAAAGTTGCTTGAGCCAACTCTCATGATTTTGTCATGAGTCTCATGATAATTATTGTTTTCCTTAAAGCTCCAGCTCCTGGAGTCAGGTGGATATGTGATGATTTCAGCCTTCATTCTTAAAGAAAAAGTAAGTTTCTAGCCCTCATGTCTGTGGAGAAAGTTTCCCAGTGCACCCTAAAGGCTCAAAAAGCAGAAGGCAAATAAAAACTTCAAATCTAGTATTTTTACATAATATCATTATTGTAAAGACCATCTCATGATTTTTGTTGAGCTGGACGCATGATTTTTGAACATTTGCGGTTGGCAAGACTGAGCTTTTCAACAAACTCTAGTTCCAGGTACTTAGCCAGTGACTCCCACCAGTTCAGTGGTTACTGGTGCTTTAAAACTTGGCCTCAAGCATGTACTGTTCAATATTGTTTGATGTATTTAATTTAAATGATTTTAATAGAATGTAATAAGTTTAGGTCTTAACACAGGCTGTCAATTTCAAATTTAAATAGATTTTTTAAAATTGCATTTCATTTAAATTTTAAAAATATGTTTTTATATTTTTAATTCACCCTACTATTTGAATTTCCCAGTGCCCAACAGAAGAGCTTATTTATTATGTGTCTAACAAATGGACTCAGGTGGAGGTAGAGGAAATAGTACTCAAATTATATGCACATTCCCACATACATCAGAGAGCTAAAAAGGGGAAACTTAGGCTGGAGTGACTGGGTGCAGCCATAAGCTGCCCATGTTACATAGAGTAATATATCTAATAGGAAAAGTTAGGGGAAAATTCTAAATCTATCCTACTTTAGATGATTTACAATGGGCTAATCTACCGTCGAGGGAAGGATCGACCGAAGATACGCAACTTAAGCTACATGAATAACATAGCTGAAGTCAGCGCGTCTTTGGCCGACTTACCTGCTGTCCTCATGGCGGCCGTGGTCAGCAGCAGGCTCCCCTGCCTCTCGGTGAACTGGAGTTCTGGAGTCGACGGGGGCACCTTTCGTGATCGATTTATCGTGTCTTAATGAGACGTGATAAATTGATTGCCAAAAGATTGATCACTACCTGCTGATCCGCAGGGTAGTGAAGACATACCCAATGTCTCTTCCAACCCACATGATCTTATGATGGTTAAGAAAAATGGCCATTTGGTCAACACTAACTGGATACTTTTTACTCATCTAGTAAGCCAATAAATGAATTCTCATCTGTCACTTTAGTCATCAAACAGTAGCCCTGGTTCTTTCCTTGCTCCCGGGGCCAGGTAAAGCGAATCAGGGCAGGACTCTTAGAGCTTGTCTCCACTACCGGGGAGATCAGTGCTGCTGCACAGTGCTGTGAAGACCTGCTAAATTCATGGCACAGTGCTCTCTGGTCGACCCTGGTACTCCAGCTCTCCGAGAAGACTAAGGGAAGTCAACGAGAGAGCGTCCCCCGTCGTTGCAGCATTGTGAAAACACCAGGGTAAATCAACCTAAGCTACGCCAATTTAAGCTACGTTATTCATGTAGCTGGAGTAGCGTAACTTATGTCAATTTACCCTGGTAGTGAAGACAAGTCCTTAGCAACTGTTCATCTGTAAATCTGCTCACCTAAGCATCAAATCCAGAAACCTTTTGCCTCCCGTTCTGGCTTTTCACTTTGCCTTTTATCAGGGTCTGATCCTGAAAATTCTCATTAGTAGTACTGCTTACTCACTTGAATACTTCCACTGAAGTCTGGAGTTGCAGGGAGGGAACAGAGTGTTCCTCTGTGTCCATCTATCAGTCAAACTCCAGCCTCTTGAAATGCGAATCACAGTAGATTAGTAGCTCTTCATAATATGACAATTCTGTTCCTTTCTTACTTGAGTTTTGAACTGAAGTAAAATAGTTAAGTGTTCCAGTGTACAAGATCATCACTGGGCATTCCAGTGTAATCCTCTTGTCAAGATGAACAGGAATAGTTCAGACCTCAAAGCAATTGTTTTGGAATGTCAGCAATTCATTGACATCCTGCACCAGTTGCGCTCTAGTCACATTGTGAAGGTTTTCTTTGCAAGCAATATAGGCTTTTAAATAAAGGTTGAGATTCTGGAGCACAAGGTGTCAGTTCAGGAGAGTAGGGGGTATGCTATAGGTCCCCCTTCTCTGCACTACCCCATGTCAATCCTAATTGTAGTAAATAGGATTACTCATGTTAGTAGGCCTGTCTCTCTTAAAGATTGCAAGATCAAGCTCTAGTTAGTAGAGGTGACTACAAGCAATCAATAGGATGCCAGGTAGCATCTCTCTCTTTAAAAAAACTAAATATTATACCTAAAACTCAATAGAAGTAACTATTTGTTCGGGTGCATTCAGTCTGACAGATTTTCTGTGACTTTGACTTTCAGTGCTCTTTATTTTCCTGCCGAAGAGTCTGTTTTGACCTCTGCATGATGAAAGCCCCTTGGAAATTGATGGCACAGAAAGCATGGCAGATGCAAAGCATTTGGAGTGTCTGGATCCTGTTTAACTGTGGCATTGTCATGCCAGTTGGACTCAACACTTTTCTTTTGCAATTGAAAGGATCAGCAGAACGAGCTGATAAGCATTGGTATCCTGGTGTGAAATTGACCCTTTGAACTGTGAAGAATAGCTTCAGATAAGCAAGTAATGGAATTTTTATCATGTCTTACTTCTTGTTGTAACATTTTAGAGTTAGCAATTCAAGCTTGGAAGAAAAAGAATCATCCACTTCCCCACTCTTACAAAGAGCAGAGAGAAAATAGTGGCAATGTAATTTGAATAACAAATTTGTACTGATTAAGGGCCCAAACCAAAGAGACGAGCCCCTGGACTCCCATGGAAATCAATAGGAGTTGAGGATGTTCAGTACCTTGTAGGATCAGGTTGTTGGTATCACAGCAGATAGCGATGGAGACTTGTGCAGCCAAGTTACTTCGTATACAGTTGTTATTTTCACTCCAGGCTTGTGCAGCCAAGATATTTCTGGAGTGAAAATAATTCTGTACAAAGTATGGATTCTCTTTTATATCAGTAAAATCTCCCAAGTTCTAAAATGATTTGTCTAATACAAGCAATAAAGTGTTGGATTTCCATAACACAATCAGAAGTCCATCACTGAAGCCCAAAGGATGGGATGGCAAAATATTTGGTATTTTCCTGAGAACATCAGCTCCTGGCTTCCTGATTATGCCAGAATCTCAGCTTTCATTTGAAAGAAAAAAAATTTCTAGTCCTCAAGGTTATGAAAGAAGTTTGAAAAGGTGAGAACAATTTAAAAGATTAAAAAGCATATAAAAAAGAACCCCAATCTCATGATTTTGAGGGATTGGAGGTTGGCAGTACTGTACTACAGAGGTCTTGTCTGCACTACAGATCTATAGCAGTATAACTATGTTGCTCAGGGGTATGAAAAATACGACCTAGCCCCCCATGTACAGTGCTGTGTTGACTGGAGAGCTTCTCCCACCAATATAGCTACTGCCTCTCGGAGAGGTGGATTAACTACACCGACAGAAGAGCTTTCTCCCATAGCATCTTCACTTAAGCACTACCGTGGCACAGATGCATCAGTGCAGCTGCGCCGATGCAGAGTTTTAGGTGTAGTCATGCCCTAACACTTTTAATGTTGCTATCCCAAAAAACTGAAATGGGAACAAAGGGCTTTATTAAAAGTCCAGTGACATCAATGAGTATTTGAATCGACTTAATTTTATAAAGATCTGATATAAAGCAGATTGTTCACCAGTTAGTGGTCTTGCCAAACAGCTATCAGTGTGTACTAGATTACCTTTAAGTAACTTGTATGTGTAATATCAGAAGATACCCAAACGGGTCATTTTAGAACACAATTCACAGTGCCCTTCAGTAAAGTTTGCTGGGGTAGGGCTTGTCTGCGCTTGTCTATAGCTTGGCTACACTTGAAATTTCAAAGCACTGCCGCGGGAATGCTCCCACGGCAGTGCTTTGAAGTGCGAATGTGGCCATGGGTGAGCGCTGGGAGACTCCCAGAGCTCCTGGTAATCCACCTCCACAAGGGGATTAGCTCTCCCAGCTCTCAGAGCCTGTCCACACTAGCACTTTATAGCACTCAGACTCGCTGCGCTCAGGGGGGTGATTTTTCACACACACACCCTCCCCCGAGCCAGCAAGTTAGAGCGCTATAAAGCGCCAGTGTAGCCAAGCCCTTACATATTATAGTGCTCTAACTTGCTGACTCAGCGGGAGCTAATTCCCTCATAGAGGTGGATTACCAGGACCACACTCGCACTTGAAAGCGCTGTGGCAGGAGCATTCCTGTGACAGGATTCTGAAGTTTCCAGTGTAGCCATGCCCTAAATACAAGGCGGAACAGGTAATTTAGCACATATCTTAAGGGACCATGGAAGATGACCCATTAACACCTCTGTAGTCATAGGAGAAAAAGTGGGGTTAGTTCAGGGGTGGGCAAACTTGTTGGCCCGAGGGTCATATCTGGGTATGGAAATGGTATAGCAGGCCATGAATGCTCACAAAATTGGGAGTTGGAGTGCAGGAGGGTGTAAGGGCTCCAGTTGGGGGTGCAGGCTCTGGGATGGGGCTAGAAATGAGGAGTTCAGGGTGCTCCAGGTTGGGAGCGAGGGGTTTGGAGGGCAGGAGGGGATCAGGGATGGGGCAAGGAGTTGGAGTGCAGGAGGAGTTCAGGGATGCAAGCTCCAGGCAGCGCTTACCTCAAGCTGCTCCCAGAAGCCGCAGCATATCCCCCTCCGGTTCCTATGCAGAGGCACAGTTGTGGCGGGGGCAGCGTGCTGCCTGTATGTGTAGGAGCTGGAAGGGGACATGCTGCTGCTTCTCAGAGCCATGCAGAGTGGAACAAGTGCCGGAGCGAGGCAAGGACCGGACCCCACTCCCCAGCAGGAGCTCAAGGGCTGGATTAAAACATCTGAGTCAGATTCTGTGGCCTGCACTGTGCAGAATGTCAGATTAGATGATCATAATGGTCTCTTCTGACCTTAAAGTCTATGAGTCTGTTGAGGGCTGTTTGCCCACCCTTGGGTTAGTGGGTTACAGATTGTTGTAATAAGCCATAAATCTAGTGTGTCTGTTTACTGCATGATTTTTAGTGTCTAGCAAAGTTATTAATTTAAGCTCCCAGACTTATCTTTTTAAAGTTAAGTTAAAATGTGAGATACATACAACAAATGTGGCTCCACATTAATGCTAGAGCAGGCTAGTTTTGAATCTATTTATTTTTTTTCCATCTTTGATCTTGTGGTAATGTTTTTTCCCCTTGCAAATCCATATAGTTTTTTATTATGACTCTAAATGAAACATGCATTGTTTTTTATAGCAGAAACCCAAAATCAAGACAAGTTTTACAGAAGAGATGCTTTAATGGAAAAATCTTAGGCAAAATACCTTTACTACTTCCTCTGCACATAGATTTATAGTAACTACTTCATATGTTCAAACTGAATTAAATAAATATCATTTAAAATTTTTGTATAAAATAGAGAAATTCATGCACGCATAATATGAATTGTTGTTTTTCCTCAATTTAACTTTGAAACTTTTTATACTGGAAGAAATATGCCAATGTACCCTAGGGTACTGCTTTGATGATTCATTTTAAGAAACAGCAATTCAATGAATCAACAATCACTGAATTCATACGGAAAAATTCCTAGACTGACTGACTGAGCCAACAACTGCTTCTTCCTGAATTTTTCCTTTGATACAATAAATTGAATGTGACACAGTCTTGCTGAGACAAAGGAAATCACAACAGAATCAGGGGTGGGCTGCACCTTGTGGAGTTTGGATAGATTACCCAAACAAACTGAGAATGTCTTGTTCACCATCTATGAAACTGACCCCTTCTCTTCATGACTGTTGAAGACTAACACCTGGACCAATGAAGACTAACCATTGCCTCCTTACAGAAGGCAAACTTCCAGCCACCGTATGGGATGCAGGAGCCTAGTCCAATCTAGAAGTCTGTACTGAGCACCAACAATCTCAGAAAATGATACCTAGTTTCTCTTGGAAAAGTCACTAAAAAGATGGTGACATCTAGACTCTCAGCATCACTTGTTGGCTTCATTAACATCAATCTGTTGTGTTCACATCATTAACATCATAATCTAGTGTTCACAATTGGCCATCACAGAAGTGACCTTATTGACACTGGTGAACAACCTTCTCATGAACTTGGAAGGGAAGCAGACCTATTTGGTAAAACTACTAGACTTATCTAAATTCAATATCATTGACTGTTTGGTGCTCTTGACATTAGAAGAGCTTGTGGGATCTACCACCTGACCCTCATTTTCCACCAAACAAATCCTAGAGGATTGTAATGGCCATCTGTCTGCGTGTGAAGCGTCAGGATCATGGTGCAATGGAAAGCAATGTCTCCTTTTATCTCGCACTGGCCCAAAGCTCCTTCTCTCAGGAAGGCTGTGATCTAGATTTTCACTGTTTACCGCAGCCCACTAACTTTGAGTCCACCTGGACTGAGCATAATGGCTGCAACTGGCACAGCATGCCGTAGTTCATAAAGAGAATCTAATAATGGGTTTGGAATAATCCTTTAATCTCCATGTATCACAGTACACCATTCAGTGCATTAAGTGATTTAAATATCCATGGTACAAAGGATGCAGATTAAAGTTAAGCATTTGCATGGTTCTTCTATGACATAATCCTGCCCTAACTTGCTACCAACATTTTAAAATTAGGGTAAAATTCTGCCCTTTGATATATGTGCACAACTTCTTCAGTGAGAATTGGATGCACATTTGAAGTCAGAATTTGGTTTGTAAGCCCAAATCCATAAAGGGAATTGGGCATCACAATATAGAGCTGCACCCTTGTAAGCTTTAGCCCGGTGTTCAGGGAATTTACCCAGGATACAGAAGATCCCAGTTCAATTCTCCCCTTTGCCTGATAAGGAGAAGAGATATTAACATAGATTTTCCATCTTTCAGGTGAGTGCTCTAACCACTGGGCAGTGGAGACGTTCTTTCTCAGGTCTGCTCTACACTAGAAAATTACATTGGTTTAACTTCAGTGGTCAGGAGTGTGAAAAATCCACACCCCTGAGTGGTGTAGTTAAGATGACTTAAGTCCCCATGTAGATCACACTAAGTTGACAAGAATTATTCCACTAACCTAGCTATCGCCTCCTGGGGAGGTCACAGCTGGACTACCTATGCTAATGGGAGAAACTCTCCTGTCAGCATAGGTACAGCTCCACTGTAGCATTTAAAGTGTAGACAAGCCCTCTCTTGCCCAGGGGATATTTAAGTATTTATACACCGTGAAACAACTTTAAAGGAGTGACACACAGAATGCAAGGGTCTCCCACAGCCTCACTCAGTTCCCTAACTGCTGGGCCAAAGGTCATAAGGGAGGCTAACATCACCACTGCCTTTGCTGCACCACTCCCCTGGCCATTTTATGTGGAAGTAGGTGTGCTCTGACAACACCTAACAGTTTGGTCCCTGGAGGCAAGACAGGTGGCCATTGCCTAGCTTCACAAGATCCTGCTAAGGCTTAGGCATGTCTTCTTCAATGATTTAGATAATGGCATAGAAAATACACTTATACAGTTTGTGGATGATACCAAGCTGGGAGGGTTGCAAGTGCTTTGGAGTTAGGATTAAAATTCAAAATATCTGAACAAACTGGAGAAATGGTCTGAAGTAAACAGGACGAAATTCAGTAAGGACAATTGCACATAACTCGACTTAGGAAGGAACAGTCAGTTCCAAACATACAAAATGGGAAATGATTGCCTAGGAAGGTGTTCTGCAGAAAGGCAGCAGCAGAGGCCGCAGTGGAGGTGGGAGTGGGGGTGGGATCGTCATAGTGGATCACAAGCTAAATATGACTCAACAGTGTAATACTGTTTCCAAAAAAGTAAACATAATTCTGGGATGCAATAGCAAGGGTGTTGAGAACAAGACACAAGAAGTAATTCTTCCGCTCTGCTCCATGCTGATTAGGCTTCAGTTGGAGTCTTGTGTCCAATTCTGGGTGCCACATTTCAGGAAAGATGTGAACAAACTGGAGAAAGTCCAGAGAAGATCAACAAAAATGATTGAATGTCTAGAAAGCATAACTTATGAGTGAAGATTGAAAAAACTGAAGACTGAGAAGGGGACATGAAAACAATTTCAAGTACATAAAAGTTTGTTACAAGGAAGAGGGAGAAAAATTGTTCTCATTAACCTCTAAGAATAGGTCAAGAAACAATGGGCTTAAATTGCAGCAAGGGTGGTTTAGGTTGGATATTAGGAAAATCTTCCTAACTGGTTAAACGTTGAAATAAAAAGCTGAGGGAGGTTGTGCAATCTCCACCATTGGATATTTTTCAGAGCAGGTTATATGAACTCCTGTCAAGGATGGTCTAGCTAATATTTAGTCCTGTCATGAGTGCAGGGGATTGGACTAACTGACCTCTTGATGTCCCTTCCAGTCCTATGATTCTGTGTGATAGGTGCCTGGTTACCTACACTAAGGTGTGTGTGCATGTATAGCAATAAAAACATAGGCACCTAGGAGTCTCTTACAGTGAACAATTTGGTAGAGAAGGATTTTAGGTACCTTCAGAGTAAGGTGGTGGTAGAGGAGTTTTTTTTGGGGATCCCAGGGGATACCTTTTATGGATCTGGGCCTTAGCTCTATTTAAAAACAAAACAAACAAAAAAACTTTTAGGGATACTTCAATGTGTAGTAGCAGTAGGAATTAAATATAATATTTTATTGATAAAATAGATTGTTCTGTTGTACACATGTCCTAGTAAATATGCCGTGTATCTTCAAGCTGATGTATATGCATACTGAACTGTCTTTATTAATCAGGCCCCAAACATCCTGAGCAAACATCTGTAAAATAAAATGTTTCACTTCTTAGTCTAATCTATTTATTAAGAGGGCAGGGATGAGAAAGATTAATATTTATTTGATTGTTTTAAAAACGGTGTT
This sequence comes from Dermatemys mawii, assembly GCA_007922305.1. Classification (NCBI taxonomy): domain Eukaryota; kingdom Metazoa; phylum Chordata; order Testudines; family Dermatemydidae; genus Dermatemys; species Dermatemys mawii. Next base: position 43,368,887 of record ML677341.1, on the reverse strand, counting down.
TTCATTGTTAGCCTTTTGTAATACAAGAGGGTCCTAAGTTCTTCTTTAGCCTTTGCCAATATAGGCCATGTGCCTTGTTGTCACCCTGCTGTGCAGGAGAGGATGGCTGTCAAAATGACAGGATCTGCTTTGAGTTCTCATTAAATATTGCATGTCATAGCGTGACACACGATATGCCCTGCAGTGTGTCGTGTGCTATGATGCTAATCAACATTCAGTACCCAAAGTGGAGAGCAGCTGTTCTGCAGTCGGCATGTCTGAGTGTTCCTGAACCCAGCAGGACATCACTTAATTCACATTAATGGAAAAGGAACTAGTCTCATAACATTTATATAAACGGAACTAATGACCAGGAAAAAATGCAAACTAGTTTTATTCTACTCTTGGAAACTATGAATAATTAACAGTAATCAGACATACTGGATCTGATTAAACTGCTTGTGCCACTGGTACGGCTCCTATAAACCTTTATGTGAAGCTGCAACGTTAAAGTGCTTATGTTCTTTAATAGATTAAGTAACATTTGCCACAAGGCTCTCTCACATATTGTAATGGAGAAAAGCTGCAGCTAAGGGCAAACATCTCAGAATCATGGCGCATAGGGATAGAAAGCCTGTAGTCTCTCCTTTTCCCACAGCTCTTCTATTCCTCCTCCTCCTCCATCTTCCAAGACAAGATTTTTTTCTATAGTCTAACAGCAATAACCCACCCACCTCTCCTTTAAAAAACAGGAAAAAAATCCAAACACACAAGGTCCTCAATTTCCGAGTCTCTACCAAGGATGTGACGACATGGAATTTTCTGTGTTACCTTTGTTCATTTATCTCATCCCCTCAGGACAGCCTGCCTTCATTAATACCACATTCTCATCCACATCAGGAATGGGAATTCCTTAACCATCATTGAGACAGTGCCTTCCAGCATCTTGGAATAACTGCTTCTTCATTACTGTCCAGTGACGGACATCTATAACCAGGAACATTGCCAAACATAGCCAATTCTTCCTATCTCTTTTAAGTACAAACTCATAGTTCCACTGCCTCCTGTAGGTCAGAGTGAGAAACATTAGAAACTACTATTGAGAGGTGGATGCAGTCTGTCCATAATGGCCCTGGGCAACTAGATAGTCATAATGATGATTAATTACAAAAATCTTTGTTAGGGCGCATGAGTTCTGCCAGTTGGTACTTCCATCTTTACCTTCCCTGTGACCATAATCTCTAGAATCCTACCCATGAATGAATGAAGCATTGTTCCTTCAGTGCACCCTCCTAGTTTCATGGCTAATGCCCATTTGACCATTCATCTCTTAAATTATTTGGTTCTGCAAACAGAACCTGGCTGCTGATGTATTAGCTCAAATAAACCAGCCTTTGGCCACAAATATCCCCTCATCCCCATTGAAAACCTGTCCTGTAGCAAATTGAATATCTAATTAGTTACTTTATGCACAGCAGATGTCTGTTCTTGAACCCACAACACTATCAAATGGCTGCATGTTCCAGACTGACTGCAGCTAGTCTCACAGTTTGAGGTGTGGTTTTTTAAAGTAGTAAATCCAGCCAAGAACGAGGTTGGGTGAGGCAAGAAAGTGGCAAGAAAGTGAGAAGCAGTTTGGGGTGGTACAGCCAACAAATGGGAATGGGTAATATAGGTCAGGATAAAATCATTTTTTTGCCCTTGTAGGATGACTAAAACCATTGCAATGCAAATGAATTAATACTGTAAAATCCCTCACAAACTAGCTTCCCCCTTTCTGAACAGACACCCCTCCACCCTCCTATGTAATCATTGATTCCTAACACACACTGAGAACTGAGTGAGTGGGGATAATCCTCTATCCCAACTGCATTAACCTTGGCCAGCTTGTTTACAGTTGGGGGTGGATTTGAATGGGGGAAGGTATTGCCATGGACAACAGTGCTCAAAACAAGATCCCTGTACAATGAGTCCCTACGTATCGTTTAAATTGTGGGGCTTCTCTTAAACTGCTGTCACCCTCATTTCTTACCATTTCTATCTTCTGTATGGGATGGGGATCCAGGTCCATCTAAGGAGGGAAGGCTTAGGTAGTCCTCTGTTCTGATAAAGGTCTCCACTCTTGCTTTTTGATCTATTCCTGGAGTTTTCCATGACCTCTTGATTGGCAGTATCACTCAGCTGGAGCTTACAGAGGGTGACTTTCTTTTTAGAGCTGTGGCTGTTCCTCAAGCCCCCTTAATCAACTTCTCAAACTCAAAGCTGCATCTCCTCAGCTGGTTTTTTCCCCCTCTCCCTCATGCAGAAATATCTGTCTTTTGATTGGTTCAAAATGTTCCTGGAGCCCTTTCCCAGCCTTCACAGGATATTTTTTTTGAAGAGGAGAGCTCTTGTGCTATGGTATCTGGAACCAAAGAACAGAGCTACGGTCAGATTGGCTCTGTACAAGTTCCATAATTATCACTGACTTGCTACTTATGTGTATCATGGAAGAAGTACGAGGTGGGAAAATGAATAAAGAGAAGGTGATGGCTTAATGCAGTGGTTCTCAACTAGGGTGACCGATGTCCCGATTTTATAGAGACGGTCCTGATTTTGGGGTCTTTTTCTTATATAGGCTCATATTACCCCCCTGTCCTGATTTTTCATACTTGCTGTCTGGTCAGCCTGTTCTTAGCCAGGGGGTACGTGTACCACTGGGGATATGCAGAGGTCTTCCAGGAGGTACATCAACTCATCTGGAAATTTCCCCAGTTTTATAAAAGGCTACATAAAAAGCACTAGCAAAGTCAGTACAAACTGAAATTTCATACAGACAATGATTGTTTATACTGCTCTATATACTATGCACTGAAACGTAAGAATAATATTTATATTCCAGTTGATTTATTTTATAAATACATGGTAAAAATGAGAAAGTAAGCAATTTTTCAGTAATAGTGTGTTGTGACAGTTTTGTGTTTTTATGTCTGATTCTGTAAGCAAGTAGTTTTAAAGTGAGGTGAAAGTTGGGGGTATGCAAGACAAATAAGACTCCTAAAAGAGGTACAGTAGTGTGGAAAGGTTAAGAACTGTTGACTTTGTGGACCAGAGATGTAAGGTGAGTGTGGGTGTGTGTGTGTGTGTGTGTGTGTGTGAGAGAGAGAGCCATATGTGCAGATGATCTGAATGTGAAACTGCAGAGCCATGTGCTGTGGTAACTGTGAACCTTTGGCCTCACCTACTCTCTGCTTGCTTAATCCACCTCATCTGGGACTATTCTGTCTTCTTAATAGTTCACCATGACTCTTGGTGGGAGGGATGGAGGCAAGAGAGGACTGCCTACAAATTTTTCCTTAACATGCATGTGCAGAACCAACAAAATGTTAGGCCACTAAGATTGCATTACAGTCTGCATTCATAAGGTATCTCTTAAACCTTATAACTGATAAAATGAACATTTTTACCAGACTTCTGAAAGTTGCATCTGTGGCCTAGGACTGTCTCCTTAGAAACTTGAAATTTTCCATCTCAAAGGGCAGGTGCTTTCGCTATCCAGAACTGAGTTGGGGCGGGGAAGGCATAAGAATGGCTGTACTGACTCAGACCAAAGGTCCATCCAGCCCAGTATCCTGTCTACTGACAGTGGCCAATGCCAGGTGCCCCAGAGTGAGTGAACCTAACAGATAATGATCAAGTGATCTCTCTCCTGCCATCTTTCATCCCACTCTGACAAACAGAGGTTAGGGACACCATTCCTTACCCATCCTGACTAACAGCCATTAATGGACTCAACCTCCATGAAGTTATCCAGTTCTCTTTTAAACCTGTTATATACCTAGCCTTCACAACCTCCTCAGGCCAGGAGTTCCACAGGCTGACTGCGCTGTGTGAAGAAGGACTTCCTTTTATTTGTTTTAAACCTGCTGCCCATTCATTTTATTTGGTGGCCTCTACTTTTTATATTATGGGAACAAGTAAATAACTTTTCCTTATTCACTTTCTCCACACCATTCATGATTTTATACACCTCTGTCATATCCCCCCCAGTCTCCTCTTTTCCAAGCTGAAAAGAGAACTAGATACCTTCATGCAGTTTAAGTCCATTAATGGCTATTAGCCAGGATGGGTAAGGAATGGTGTTCCTAGCCTCTGTTTGTCAGAGGGTGGAGATAGATGACAGGAGAGAGATAACATGATCATTACCTGTTAGGTTCACTCCCTCTGGGGTACCTGGCATTGGCTACTGTCAGCAGACAAGATACTGGGCTGGATGGACCTTTGGTCTGACCCAGTAGGGCCATTCTTATGTTCTTATGATTAAAAAAATGGAAATGGGTTTACAATTTCTTTTTTTTTTTTAAAGCCACAACTTAATAGCATAAAAACTGTAGTAAAACAAAATCAGATTTGAACTATGTATTACATCTCTGATGGATGATGATATGTTTCTGGAAATGGGATTTCTTCCAATTCCTGTATCACATCTGATGTTTCTGTATAAGAAGAAAAGGAAACTTTAGAAAAGCTGAGAACTACAGAAATGGTTCTGACAGAGCATGACCTAGCCTGCCATGTAAGCAAGCCTAGTAAACAGAGTAGTGAGTCTCTATTGAAGTGGAAATAATGTCTGGCTTTGAGGGAGATGTTCTGTTGTTATTCAACAGGAAGTGGACTGTCTTCAGACTTAGGTGCCTGTAATATATGGGAGACTAATAGCCAGTTAGCTTTTGATCTTCCTTTGCAAAGACTGAAACAGTATCTCTTTTTTGTGATGCATTTTGGTAGGGTCGACCAACATTGGGTCTTGACAGCTCATAAATCTGTTGATATCTCTCTCTCATCCTCCACCACTCATTTGCTCTACAAAAGAAAGTTAACAAAGTATAATGTATCTTTATCCATATAGGCCAGCAATTTATTAATGTTGACATTACGTCACTGTCTGCCTTCAGGATGACAGGTGAGATGAATTTAGTAAACCAAAGTGGATGCAGTGTTGTTGTAGCCATGTCAGTCTGAGGAGACGAGAGAGACAAAGTAGGTGAGGTAATATCTTTTATTGGATCAACTTCTATTGGTGAGAAAGACAAGCTTTTGAGCTTGCACAGCTTGTCTCTCTCACCTACAGAAATTGGTCCAATAAAAGATATTACCTCACCTACATTGCAAACCAAATTAACAGTTCTCCTGATCTTTTGTCTCTTCTGTGTGAGTTGTGTTGGAGCTTGGTGCACTTATATATAAACTTAGCATGTGGGTCTCTGAAAAAGACTCTGTGAAAACAGGAGAGTTCCATGATTGTTGGGTCTCATTGACCACCAGAGTAAATTTTGCCCACTTTAAGCAAAAAGATGACTGTGTCAATGCCATTCCTGCAAGCCAGACTAGAATTTAAAATCAGGTTGTCTTGTTTCTGACTGATGTATGATCAGTAATAGATATCTTCTCGGTCAAACTCTGTTTTCATTGTAACTACATTGTCTTTAAATTATGGCCTCAGGTGTACCTGTTCAACTACATGGTCTGTAACAGGAGTGCCTAAGTGTAACTGCGTCATTATTTACACAAGAAAATTGTCTTGATCTAATTGAAATTGGTTGAGAAATGATTTAGTGTAGATGCACTAGTTTTGGTTTGAGAGTTGTACTGATTTTATCTGAAAGAAGTTGCGCTGATGGTTAACTAAATCAGTTTCTAAACCAGTTTGCCTAAATCGATTCAATTCATGTAGATAAGGTCTAAGAGCAGAATTTCTGTAACTATGCATTTGACATACATAAAGCTAACATGATTCATTGTATCCACAAAGCAGACTTTTCTCTGGCATAATAGAGAAGTTAAAAGTACATAGCTAAGCAAACAATGGTGTCTCAGTGTTGGCCTGTCCATAACCTTCCATGTTGCATAACTGTATTTGCACTGCTTCTGCTGGTGCCACAAGCAAAGCATTGTGGTGCACCTGTTACAATGCAATTGATCAGACAGTCCCATCTACATAACCAACCAAGCAAACAAACCTCAGAACCAAACAATTATGATAGAATCTGGTAAGAAACAAGTCAGTCGTGGTACAGCTGTTCACGATCAAGGCCTACACAGTAGTATACTCACTCAGTTATTCACGTTGTGTGTGGACATCAGCCATGTGTGAAGTCAAGCATGTTAAAAATCAGATTTCAGTCATAATCAAAATCTTTAGGGGTTAGCAATTACTGTAAAGATGCTTTAAGAGTCTTGTCAGTTCAGGAGCAAAGTCTGGCCAAATCCTAACAAAATACTCTTCCCCCATGGGATCCACACCACGCATCGTCAGTGTTATTTTTAATAGCATTTTTAATTTCTTTCCTTGTTACTTCAGAGCAGAATCATGGTCTAACATCTGTACCAGTACTGTATTAGATAAACAGTCAGTGAAAGGAAAAAATTAAACTTCAAAAACAATTTTTAAGACAGCTATCCTTTGTACATCTATTTCAGAACAGAGGTATTTGATGCCACATTGAGGTCCAGTCTGCACTTGGGCCTGTGCTAGTTGTAACTGATTAAATGCATAGCTGCCACATTCTCTATAGCTCTACAGGCAATAGCTTTATGGATGTAAGCACAATAAGTGAGCAGGATTATTTTCTGATTTAGCTTATCTGTTAATAAACTAATGTTAATATTTCAGAGCAGAGAAATAGAATCCATGAGGCACCATATGGATACTGGTGTCCTCTGAGTCGGACCTTCGTAGTCCATTGTGTTAGCACAAATTATCCTTCCCTATTTGTACCTGCATTGTTTTGTTTTCTCCTTTTTTTTTCCTCCGCTGGTCTCTTTCCCATCTGTATTGTATTTTCATCATTGTTTCTTTGCCTAATCACCTAATCCTTTCTGTTCTCCCTGCCCCTCGTACATTGGCTCTCTTCCCACAATGGTCCAGTCTCCTGCTCAGTCCTTTCTCTCTTTGAATTTATCCAATATCTGGTTCTGTCTGCCTCAATCCACAGGTATCTAAGGATTGTGGATTGTGCTCTGTTCTATGTCTCCTTCTGACATAGCGCTTTCCACACCGGTGATTCTGTTGGTGTAAGTTATGTCAGTCAGGCATGTTTTTTCACACCTCGAGAGACATAAGTTTTACCGACAAAAGTGCCAATGTAGAAATAGTGCTAGTGTCCAGCACAATGAGGCCCTGTTCTTGGTTGCCCATGAGCACTACCATAGTAAATGATGAATACTCCCCAATTGTTTTTGGGCAGAGAAGAGAGAAAGGAGGAAGTCTTGATTATTCCTCAGGAGTTGTTAAGGGAGGGAAGAACGGAAGGGGAAATATTGATCTCTCCCTGTGGCCCTGGAATTAAAGAACCTTCATTTGGCCTGAGTGAAAGTGATGGTAGAGCCAAATATGTGGCTGTCACTCCAGATGAGTGACACTTGAAAGAGATGCAGATGGTGAAAACTGAGAGTTAAAGGACATGCACGTACTGGGAATTTTCAGCGCTGGTCTAGCTTTGTTGACGGTTGCAAAGGGGAAGTGCTAGTGTAGACAAAGATACAGTTTAGGATACAGTTGTTAAAATTACCTGTACCCTGCCTGCACTAGCACTCCCCCAACACTACCACTGGCAGAACTGCACTTGTGCTAGATTAGTGGTTTTCAGCCTATGATCTGCAGACCCCTGCGGATCTGCAGATTATGTCTAAGATTTCCAAAGGGGTCTGCACCTCCATTTGAAATTGTTTAGGTGTCTACAATTTCAAGTGAAAGAAGCTTAAAACCGCTGTGCTAGACTAGCAGTGGGAAAACTTTTAGTGCAGAAAAGGACAGAGGCCAGACTTATAAAATGATATGTGGAGGCACCTAAAAATGCAGCTAGCACCTAGTGGGATTTACAAATCCCAAAGCAGGTTAGGAACCTAACTACCATTAAAATCTAAATTCCTTTATAAATATGGCACTTGGTAACCTTTCAGAAGACACTATACTCAGGGTATGTTTACACCACAATCACAGATGTGACTGTTGCTCAGGTAGGCATATCAGTTCTAACTTTAATCTAGTTCAGGGGTGGCCAGCCTGAGCCTGAGAAGGAGCCAGAAATTACCAATGTACATTGCCAAAGAGCCACAGTAATATTCAGCAGCCCCTCAGTAGCTCCTCCCCACACCCTGCTCCTAGCGCCTGTCACCCAATGGCAGCCCCGCCAATTAGCACCTCCCCCTCCCTCCCTGTACCTCCTGATCAGCTGTTTTGTGGTGTGCAGGAGGCTCTGGGGAGGGGTAAGGAGTGAGGACATGGCAGGCTCAGTAGAATCTGTAGGAGAGGTAAATTATAAGGTGAGACAACCAGGACGTCGAAAACTAGAGGAGATATATCACATCAACCTTCTAAAACCCTGGCGTACCCAAGAAGCATGTGTAGTTGCTCAGCCCGATCGTGCTAGTACCCAAACCAGATGGCTCCACAAGGTTTTGCAATGACTTCCGTCGGCTGAATGAGGTGTCCCAGTTCGATGCATATCCTATACCCCGGATAGACGAGTTAGTGGACCGACTGGGAAATGCCCGGTTCCTGACCACTCGAGACTTAACTAAAGGGTACTGGCAGATCCCCTTTGCTGAAGACGCAAAGGAGAAGACCGCTTTCTCCAGCCCAGAGGGACTGTTTCAATATACAGTCCTTCCATTCGGTCTACATGGGGCCCCAGCTACCTTTCCGCGCCTTATGGATAAGCTATTGCGCCCCCATGCCAGTTATGCAGCTGCCTACCTGGATGATGTGGTTATCCATACCGCAGACTGGGAAACCCGCCTGGAAAAGGTTGAAGCTGTCCTAGATACCCTAAGGCATGCTGGCCTTACTGCAAACCCCGCAAAGTGTGCTATAGGATTAACGGAGGCTAAGTATCTGGGCTACATTGTGGGACAAGGTGTAGTGAAACCCCAAATCAATAAACTAGAAGCCATCCAAAACTGGCCCCGACCGGTTCGCAAGAAACAAGTCCGGGCATTTTTGGGGGTAGTGGGGTACTATCGATGCTTTATTCCCCATTTTGAAAGTGCCCTGACTGATCTCATAAAAGCTCGGGGACCTGAGATGGTGTGATGGACAGACACAGCAGAGAGGGCATTTACAGATCTAAGGACAGCCCTTTGTAGTGACCCTGTACTTATAGCTCCAGACTTCACTAAGGAGTTCATCTTGCAGACAGATGCATCTGAAGTTGGGCTAGGGGCTGTCCTATCCCAGATGGTTGGGGAAGAAGAACATCCAATCCTCTATCTCAGTAGAAAACTTCTCCCAAGGGAACAGAAGTATGCTGTGGTCAAGAGGGAATGCCTTGCCGTTAAATGGGCCATGGAAACACTACGATATACCTGCTAGGTAGGCAGTTTACTCTTGTGACTGACCATGCCCCTCCTCAGTGGATGCAGCGGAACAAGGAGAAAAATGCGAGAGTGACTAGATGGTTCTTATCCCTTCAACCCTTTCAGTTCCGCATACAGCACAGAGCTGGAAGTCGCCACGGCAACGCAGATGGCTTATCACGGGTGCACTGTATGTCGACCCAAGTTGCCCAACCCCTTGGTGTTGAGCAGGGGGGAGGGATATGTGACGGAGTCAGACCAGAAGGATATAGGAGAGTGCTGGAAGGCAGGTATATTAGTCTCAGGATGTGCAGGTCCTTGTTCCCTGGGTAGCCAAACAAAGGCTACTCCAGGCCAATCAAGACACCTGGGGCCAATTAAGAACCTTCTAGAAAGGAGTAGAAACAGCTAGCCTGATTGGGACACCTGAAGCAAATCAGGGACTGGCTGAAACCAGATAAAAACCTCCCAGTTAGTCAGGTGGCTGTGGGTGTCAGGAGCTGGGGAAGGAAGTTATGCTGTTGGTGAGACAGAGTGTTGGACAACATATCATCCAGAAGGAAGGAGGCCCTGAGGTAAGGGTGAAGTGGAGTTTGAAGAAGTGGGGACTGCTGTGGGGAAGTAGCCCAGGGAATTGTATTGTGTTTTGTGGATAAAAGGTCAGCCATCTTAGCTGATACTATTAGGGTCCCTGGGCTGGAGTCCGGAGTAGAGGGAGGGCCTGGGCTCCCCCCTTTTCTGCCTCCCTTAATTGGTTACTGAGAAAGGGAGGTCACTCTGGGCCTAGATGAGTTTCTGAGGCCCCTGAATCTGCCAGGAAGCGCGGGACCCACAAATACAGACTCGGAACTTTGTCACAGTATGTACTTGTCTTACTAGTTTGTGTTAGGGTCCTTGCTGCCACATCTTTACTACTGTTTTAACTGTCCTAGGTATATTAAAGTTAGTGCACCTCTGCCTACCTGAACTGCAATCATGTTTCCATTGTCAGTGTCAATTACCCTTAGAGACCCAACTGTTTCCCATGGGAGGGAGAACACTACATGATGGGGCTCTACAGGAAATCTCTGTGAGGACTTTCTTGAGGAAAACCTCCCTACATCATCCTCTTGCTCCATCCCCTTTAGCAAAGCCTGTCAGGCCTGTTGTTGACCAAACCTGGCAGATCCACAGGGATCCACGTGGGCCTCCGGAAGCTATGGCCATCCATCCAGTGGCTCTGGCAGGCCCTCTTGCCCTCACGCTTTCAGGGACTCCTCTGACTATAGCCCCCAGGAAACCTAGTGGTGGACAGGGCAGGATTAGCCTTTCCTGAGCCCCGCACCAAACATATATGTGTGCCCCCTTGGGAGGAATGGGGCATGGTGCAGAGGTCAGGAGGGGATGGTCCCTGGAGCGAGGCGCCAATCAGGGGCCATGGAACATAGCGTGGCGGGGATGGACTGCTCCGCCCAGCCCAGCGTGAGAGCGCTCTTTACAAACCAGCAGCCACCAGATGCACACTGGCCCTGGCTGCCAGCGCGCTCCTGGGGGTGGGGTCTGGGCCACGCACTGCATCACACTCCCTTTCAGCCCAGTGTCCCCTGACAGACTCCCCACCAACACCTATGCCCCAGAGACTCCCCACCACAACTGCACAGCGCCCTGCACACCACCCCCACCCAGTGTCCCCCCACAATCCCACCAGCACAACTGCTCAGTGCACAACACAGTCCACCCTGTGCCCCAAAACAGACTTCCATCACTGCTCAGTGCCCCCCCAGACCTGCATGCCCAGCACCCCAAAACACAAACCTCTTCCACCCTCACTGCCCAGTGCCCCTCCACAACACCCCCCCAGATACTCAATCCTTAGCACTTTGCTCCCCCGCCAACTGCACTCACCAGCTCTGCTGGGTGGTGACCGTATCAGACCAGCTGAGCCAGCAGTGTGGCCAATGCCAGTCCGCCCCTCAGGAGCAGCAGGAGTAGCCACGTTGGAGTGGGGCCTGCCCAGACTGAGCTCCCAGGGGACCCACTTGCTGGGCGGGGCCTGGCCGAGCCCTCCATGCTGCCCCCCTCCACTAGCCGAGACCGGCTCAACCTCTGCACCAGTCCCAGGTGGCTCGGCCCCAGGGAGACGTGCTGGGCCCCGCACGTAGTGGGCTGCAGAGCTGGAACTGTTCTGGGGAGCAGGGAAGACCTCTGTAATATGACCCCTGAGAGCCTGCCCGGCCTGGCTGCAACCACTGGCTCCACAGCCAGCAGCCCTACCCAACCACATGGCAGAGCCCGGCTGCTGGGCAGTAATCCCCCTACAGACAAGGGGACCTGCTGGCTGGGAGCCACTCACACATCAAGGCCTTGGCTCTTGACTGTCCCAGGTGAGGGGCCAGACCTAGCTGTGTGGATGGGTTAGAAGGGTTCTTAGTGGGCCCCTTCTCAGTGTGGGCTCAGAGCCGTTGTAAATCTGCTATTAGTGGTGGGGAGGCTCTACAGAGGAGACAACAGAGACCAAGTCTTGTGACTCTTACTGTCCTCCTCCTCCCGTGGCGTAGACCTGAGACTGCGTAGACAAGCTTTTGAGGTGTCTAGGATGGAGAGGAGACTGGTGGTGTGCAGGCAGCTCTAGCATTTATGATGTAGCCCAGAGTGGTCTGGCCTTTTCTGTGCTGTGAGCTGGATGCTAGTTTTGGGCACCTTTGCACACCATGTACAGAAATAAGTGCTCTACAAAATGGTGTCCTCCATGTGGTATTATGTTTCACATGCTCTAATAGCATAGATTACATAATCTGGCTGCCCTTCAAACCTGCTAAATGACACTGCTTTTTCTACACTACAGATTTAGGTCAGCTTAACTACATCACATAGGGCTGTGAAAAATGTCATATCCTGTGCAATGAAATTAAGCCAACCTAAGCTTTGGTGTAGACATGGCTAGGTCAACGTAAGAATTCTTCTGGTGACCTAGCTGCCACCACTCGGAGAGGTGGCTTTACTGCACCAATGGAAGAAGCTCTTCTATCACTGTAGTAAGTGTCTACATGACAGCGCTGCAGCTGTGCCACGGTAGCGTTTCTGGTTTAGAGAGGCCCTTAGACCCAAGGTTTGATTTACAAATAAAGAGTTTAAGGTATGATGGATTTTTTTCACAGAATCAAAAATAATATGTTTTGGGTGCATGGGTTCTGTCAAATTTCTTGGTTGATGTGGTTTGTAACATACAGCCTGATCCTGCTCTCATGAAGGTCAAAAAGTTTTGCTATTAAGTGGAAGCATTCTTGGGCACATAAGCTGAGCATTCAAGCTATTAGTCACCCTGTTGCACATTCCCAACATTTTATAGTTATGCCCTAAATTAAATGTGTGTGGGCGGGGGCAAAGGGTGTTCTTGAAGGATTAGATCTTGTTTCATATAATTAAAACAACCATTGGAGTGAATTCAGTGGTTGTGGAAGGTAGCAGAATAACAGTCTTGTAAAGTGAAGTCCTCTTGTATCCAAAGAACCAGTAAAGTTTAGTGCAAGTTATGCCATCACCCAAACATGAGAGGTTAATTCTTTCTCTTTTGTTATTCAGTCCTGGATGTCTCTTCTGAGACAGCCAAGTGTAGCAAGTACTAGTGTCATTGTTAGTGATGTTCCGTGGTTAATTGTTGACTATGAAACTGAACTGGCACAGCTGATTTCTTACAGGCCACAGCTCAGCAATCACATGGTAACAACTCTCCTTTACTACCAAACTAGTATGAATCTGTGCTAATACCCTAAGGTGAAAGGTTCCATATTCTATTACAAACTGCCTGAGCCATCCAGTTATTTGAAGAATTAGCTTTACCCAGGATTGTTTGTTGAATTGAAAACTTAAAATGCCTTTTAAAGAGACAATATTATGTTGAGGTAACTTGTATCTTAAGCCTAAACAACTTGATTGTAATAAATAAAAATTATTTACACTTTCCTTCACAGCATAGACTTGTTTTAAAACACGCATGTTTCCTTGGCAATAGGTGGTGAGGTTATGTCCCTTCTCCACGTTGCTCACTTTCTTGGGTCCCAATAAAAAAAAAAAAGTGACTGAGGTGATGGAACTGATTTTAGTCAGATTCTAGGAACCTAGAACATGTGTCAAGACTGTATCATCATAATCAGACAACTTCTATTGAAATCGATAGTTTTGAATGAGCAAGGAATGCTGAATAGACTTTAAATGTGTTCTAGAAGATTGTTTTTACTTTAAAAAAATAACAAATATTCGTCTTCCCTTTGATCTGATTGTGGAGCACAAGCACAGGAAAATGTGAAAAAATTCCATAACTTTATGGTATCTGCAGTTTTTGGCTGGTTTCTGTGGAAGACAAATTTTTGTTTAAAGGAGGGTGGGAGTGGGATGAAACATCTCAGTGCACCCTGGATATCAACTGTGTTAAATTAGTTTTGCAGAAAATGGTCTTCACTACTACTGTGAACTAGTTTTTCACATTATTGAAATACAAAAGCTGGCCTGCCAAACAATCAGCTAAACAAATGTTCAGCTTAAAACTAAGACATTTTTATACAATTTTAAAAACATTCACTCAAATTTTGCAGTCTTTACTCAAGCAAAACACTCTGCAGAATTGTACCCATTGGTTTTTATGCTCACCTTTTATTTCCTGTAGCATATACAGTCTAATGGTACAAAGATACGGGGTAAAGTTTTTTCTTAATACACATAACTTTGGATAACAGAAATAGATTTGGGTATGAAAATATTAATAGAATTTGACTAGATTTAATAAAATGTGTTTGGGGTGTATTTCAGTTGGCTCTAGACTTGTGAAGTAGGTTTAATATAAAGCATTTGAAAGATGAAAGGTGACCTGCAAGGGGAGAAAATTCAGGTTTTGTGCCAACATTACTTTGATATTTATTTGTGTTATGGTAGCACTTAGAGACACACTGAGATGGGGTCACATTAAACACATCATCTTCCCCTACCGCCAACCCAAAAGTCCCTTCCCTGAAGAGTTCAGTCTAAACAGGCAAGACGCACAGGGTGGAGTATATTGGAGAGATAAACAAGCAGTGTGAATATTGAGATGGCTTGGAAATATCTAGTTTCACAATATTTGTGCTTTTGGGTCATAGGATTTTGGTCTGAAGGGGCGAGCTAAATACAAAGACTAAGAAAAAAGGGAAAAGGGTATTGAAAGGAGGGAGGGAAGTGATATAGGGGAGAGGAACATAAAGAGCAGGTGGAGTGATGCTGAGGTGAAATGGATGCTGAAGGAGCAGTGGTTTGGAGCAAAGAGCAATGAAACAGCTTAAGAGAGAGGACTTCTTTTTACATCTTTTAATTCTGGAGATTCTAAGAGTTTTTTGTTCTGGCTTTGAATTTTTTTTAATATGTATAAAAGTAGTCATCCAGCTTGTTGTTGGGTTTTAATTCTCTTTTTGACATGACAGGAATTGTCATGTGGTCTTCCCTGATCTCATTGGAGAACTCAGGTGTGTGTTGTGGTCTATCTAAGCCCTTACTATAGGGATGAGGAATGTTAAATATTTAACAGCCACATCTTTTCTTCCATAAGGCCATGTTTACACTAGAGCACAGCTGTACCACTCTATTTTGAAAGGAGAGCTCTCTCCTGTTGATATAATTAAACCACCCCCAACGAGCGATAGTAGCTATGTCTATGGGAGCGCCAACATACCACTGTCCACACTGGCACTTCTGTAGGTGTAACTTATATTGTTCACAGAGTGTGCTTTTTCACACCCTTGAGCGACTTAAGTTATATAGACAAAAGTGTTAGTGTAGACATAGCTTCAGTTTATAGGGTGTTCGTTTATTTTTTTCTGGGGCAGGGTTTATTGGTTTATTAACTCAATGTTTTAAACAGTATTTAAGTAAAAACACTCCCCTACTTATTTAAGCCCATGTCCTGCAAACATTATGCACTGCCTCGATTTTGTGCATATGAATAGCACATGTTATACACAATTCATGTGTATAAATGATATATATTACAGTACAGCCTAGAGGCTCCAACTGAGATTGAGGCTCCAAATGTTCTAAAAATTTTACAAGCACCTATTATTACACAGCCTGCTTCAGAGAATTTAGAAATTAAGACAGGGTGGGAGGAGAAACGTGTCTACATTGCATGAACTTGCCAGACCAGGGAGACAGACTTGTGCTAGAGTGGCTCAAGATAGCATGCTAAAAATAGCAACATGGATATTATGGCTTCAGGAGAGCCAAAGGCTAGCCATCCAAGCTCAGACCCCGGGGCTAGTGTTGATTGGACTTGAGAGCCCAAGCTGATTACCAAGCAGCAACATCTACGGTGCTATTCTGAGGCCTTGTTCGCACCAGGAAATTAGTTTGGCATAACTATATTGTTCAGAGGTGTGAAAAATCCACACCCTTTAGCAGTGCAATTAAACTGACCTAACCCCAAGTGTAGAAAGTGCTAGGTTGATAGGAGAATTCTGCCACCGACGTAGCTACTGCCTCTTCAGGGAGATGGATCATGAACGGTGACTGGAAAACCCCTCCCAGCAACATAGGCAGCATCTTCACTGAAGCACTACACCGACGCAGTTGCACTGCTGCAGAATTTTAACTGAACTAGTAATTAGTGTATTAAATTGATCCCTGCTAGCATGTGCTCCCCGGCTCATTTCCAGCTGCAGTGTAGACATACACACAGAGGCCTAGAACAGTGGTCTTCAAACTGGGGTGCGCGAGTCCACCCCACGGGGTGTGCGAGACTCTGCCGCCGCTGCCGAGCCTGCCTGGGAGGCCGCCGAACCTCTGGGCAGGCTATTTTGGTCCCGCCAAAATGCCGCTGTGGAAAGCGGAAGCTTCTGCTTTCTGCAGCGGCATTTCGGCAGACATACCCCTCAGAGGCCACCAGACTTTTCCCTCCGCAGAAAGGGGCCGCGGGAGGAAAAGTTTGAAGACCCATGGCCTAGAATTCAGTAGACCGGGGTTATATTCCTGGCTTTGCTGCTGACCAGCTATATGACCTTTGGCCTTTGTGCCTGTTCTTCTCACCCTTTGTCTAAAGAAACAAGTCAAAAGAGGTGAATTGCCTTGAGTCCACACAGCAGATCTATGCCTGACCTAGGAATGGAATTCAGGACTTTTGACTCCCAGTCCGGTGCCCTGTTTATTAGACTATGCTACCTCCCAAAGCAAAATGTGCATTTAGCTTTGCATGACTGGGGCCTGATTCAAAGCCTAGTGAAGTCAACATGAGTCTTTTCACTAACTTCAATGGGCTTTGGGTTAGGAGATTTCATTAACTTGATACCTGTGTGGTTATATTTATTTATTTTATTTAATTAATTAATTTATTTTACAGTAGTGCCCAAAAAGGCCCTAGAGGAGATCAGTATCCCATTGTGCAAAGCACTGTACAAACACTTTGGACTGCTCTACACTGTGAACTTACATCAGCGTACCTATGCCCTGATATATGCTACAAACTTATGTTGGCATAATGACGTTGCTCAGAGGTGTGGAAAATCCACACCCTGAGTGGTGAAGTTATAGCGCACCCCCCTCCCCAGCATTGTGTTGGTAGGAGATCTCTCACTGATATAGCTACCATCTCTCATGGAGGTGGAGTTATTAACCAACAGGAGCGCTCTCTCATTGATTTAATGTCTTCACCAGAAGAACCACAGCGGCTGTGCTGATACAAGTTTGTAGTGTAGATCTGCCTTTAGGAAGGTGGAGTACCTACACTGATGGGAGAAGCAGGTAGTGTCTTCAGCTGCGCCACTGCAGTGGTATAAGTGCAGAAAAGCCCTACGTCTCTCAGCTGTTCTGCTGTAGCTTTTTTCAGTTTAGACCTACCCATAGTAAGTGACAATCCCTGCCTCAGAGAGTTTGTCTTATTAATTCTCTAGTTGTCCATAGGAGTTTCGAAGAAAAAGGGATAGGAAAGATATGGATTGTTAATATTCAACAGCAAAAATAATGTATTGTGGGGGAGGTGAGGGAGAATAAATGTATTTCCGATGTTTCAGTTTTTAATTAATGATGAATGGAATTGGTAGAGATGTTCAGTCGGCCACCAGAGGGTGATTATTCAACTCAACAAATAAAAACACTGAGATTGAAATCTGGATGAATACATGCCATACTTGACTTTTAATTAAAAAAAAATATTGTGACTTCATAAAAAAAAGTTTAAAAAATCATGGTGTTATTACCAATAGAATTACTTCATGCAAATGAACTTTGATTGAGGCATGGGAAGTTGATTGGCTGATATACCAGAGATATTGTAATCCTCCCCCTCCCAGTAATGGCCAAGTTTCACAATACTGTGCAGGTATATCTCTCTGTGGAATCCCCTGGACTTCAAAATGGTTCTGTACAGGTGCAGTTGTCCACCTAAGCAGAACAAGTAGAGCCAATGGCAGGGAAGTAAAGGGAGAAGAACAGAACAGAGCAGTACCTATCCTACCAGACTTGGGGCTGGTTATCAGGTAGGTGTTGTGATAACTAGACATAGATTGGTAGATGAATATTTTATATTTCTTCTTATAAGTATCGTATTGTGGGTCCATTGGGTATCTGGGCCTGCCATTTATAACAATGTTGCTACAGACAACACTGATCCTCCTTGCTATTTCTGGCCATGCTTCACCACCACACCTGTTACTCAGCATTGTATGAATCTGTAATGTTTCCCTCAGGCATATATTTTTTTAAGAGATTTATGTGCTTCCATTGGATTTAGAATGGTGATACAGAATTAAAAGATCGATCAAGTTAGTCACTCTACTAGTTTAAAAAGAGAGAGCTCCTCTCAAACTGCAAAGGGAATTTTTATGTCTGACTGCATGTTGCGTGAAGCAATATTACCCTATTTTTTGTAACAGAGATCACATTTTTCGTCCTTGATTTCTAATGCTGTTAATTTGTGATAAGATTCGACTTAATGGACCAGACCATTGGTCCATCAAGTTTCATACCTTTGTGGTCCGGTAATGCCTGATCATTATTAATCAACTATGCCACTGTGTTTTCATGGAAGGGGAAAAGTTTCTTCCTGTTCCATGTTGCAGTTTATGTATGCATTGACATATGATATTGGATATTCTCATTTTAGAATTTATGACTAAAAATGTTGATTTGTCTTAATGTTACCCAGCCAATAGCAATAAGTAGCTTAACTTCATGTATGAAATTGTATCCTATTTCCCATGTAAAAATGTTTAATATTTTCCATTTATGAACACAGTTCATCTATCTGGCCCCTTTCCACCAACACATTTTTGAATGATTGGCTCTATACCATGAATAGATAATTTTAAAGCAGTCTTTTTCACCTTATAAAATGAAGTATAGAGGTACAGCTTGGAGATGTGAGAAAATGATTACAGTTGGAGAAAACTAAGATTGTTTTCTTCTTAGCTGTCACCCAAAAAGCAATCCACACCAGTCTTCCACCTGACTGAAACAAAAGGTAGCATTTGAGGGGGCCAGTTATGACTCACGCCTTTCTTTTCCTGGATGTGTTTGCTCTTGACATTAACAATGCTTTTCAGACAAGACTGATTCCTCTTAGCACCCTGTGGATATAGTCTCTCATTCAAATTTAATTTTTGTAGGAAGCATTAACTGTCTGCTAACTATTTCATTACTATCTCATATGCAATAGCCTGTAAAGTTGACAATGCCGTGGAAAATGTAACAAACAAGTAACTGTGAATGTTCCACAGTAGTTGACGCTTCCACCCTCCATACAAATAATTGAATGCTGTACATAATTAGACTTCATGATTATCCATCTAGTTAGCGTATAGTTGATTTTAAACAAAAGCTTTAGAAGTGATCACCCTCTTATAATTTCATATTAGATGCTTTACTACTGGAGACTATGCATCTATGCAAAGCTTTAGGAGAAAGGAGTGCATGTCTGATTAATGTTCTGACCTGTCCAACACTACACATCTCTACAAAAATGCTACATAGTTTCATTCAGAACAAGAGGCATTTATGCCTTTGACCCAGAGATACAGTACTAATAAATTATCTTTGATAATGATTTCCCTAGGAAAGCAAATAACAGTTAGGAATAGGAAAAAGGAAATATGACCTAGGTGTTCACGGTTAAATTCACAGTTCTGCAGAGGAAACTGCCTGGCAGCCTTTGAAGTCAAATGAGGTGGTGGTGGTGGTGGTGGTGGTGGTGGGGAGCCGCAAAAGCCAGTTTATTTCAAGCTGGAGGAAAGGCTACACCTTTTTAAAAATGCAGAGTGAAATAAAAGCAACAGCTATGTTGGTGGGTCCTCCCTTTTTGAATGTTTATTGTCAAGGATGGAATCAGTACTGGCTGCTAGCCAAGCATGTCTGCATTACAATATTGTCTGCCCAGGGCTAAATCTTTTCTAAATAGACTCTACACTTAAAGCCATAAGCTCTGATATCTTTGCCCTCTAATATTAAAAACACTAACATTTTCCTTATCTGTACTTGGCACTGGAGAAAGAGAAGCTACTCCGTGTTTTACCCTTGAGCTATTCATGTCACCAAACTATTTACAGCAACATGTTTGTGTATTTTTAAATGTTACGCCTTACAATAGACCCCATTGTTCTGTTGTGTGCAGAACCATATGTGCAACCAAACTCCTTAACTGTGCTCTGTGAGAGAGAGATTGTTTTTGGGTAACATTTTTTTTAAAAAATTGACATTCTACCTTACATTGCTGCACTTTATAAATACAGAGACTTCATATAACTCTCAAATACTACAGCAACTATAAATACATTCATGTATTCTGATAGTGTCACCTTTGTATGTAAAGCAGCATTTACAGTCTACTATTGGCCATAGTCCCTAGGTACTGATATCTAATGTGTATAAAATGAATGATTTTAGACTAATTATATAGCTATTAAAGAGTTCTTAATTTCTTTATTTGTAATTTATGCAAATATATACAATAACCAGATTTATTGTGATGACATAGTGCACCTTTCAGACTTGCACATGAAAGCATTGACTCTACTACTTCAAACAGTTTTGTGATGTGTTTAACGAAGGGATTTTTTTATATTAAATCCTACATAAAATATGTCATATTTGTAAAATACTATTCATGGTGCTGCTTTGAATTTTGCTAGTGTATAACTATTAATAGTAGCTCACTTTTGACACGTTCTACTATCCTGTTTGATTTAAGTACAAAGACTTTACCTGGCATTGCTCCTTTCTCTTTCTCATGGAGTGACACAAAATAGCGCTCTTCCTCAGGCTTGCCTAACTTTACATATGTTAAGGACCTCTTCAAAATGGGCAGAAGCTTGTTAAATTCTGGCCCAGTGAGCTGACTTCATTGTTATGGGCAAGTTTTTAGATGATTGTTAGAGAAGGTGGCCTCGCATATTCTCAGAATGGTGTGTTGGAAAGAAAAGGGAAGTTTACATAGGCGTTTTAAAATGTTTGCATCAGTGCTTGTAGAACTGATTTGATTCCCTGGAGCTCATGAAATGGAAGTAAGTGGAAGATAAGGGATTTCTCAAGTAACACTTGTAGTTTGTGGTAACTTGTAGTTTATATAGGATCGCCGATGACTGACAGCTCCTGGAAGTGGACAGTCTAACAATTAATGTTGGAGGAATTACAGACTGAACAGAGGTCAGATCTTAGTACACTCTGATGTATAGACAGGAAGGCTTTCCACACAATGGGGGGTGTGGTGGGAGATCTATTACAAGCACAAATAGCATTAGTGAAGCAAAGGGGGAAAATAAGTACTCAAGTATGGTGACTTAAGTTTTTATTACTTCTAAAAATATTCAGAGCCTGGAGCAGATATCTGGCTGAGGGAACCTTTTTGCTTTGTACAGGTTCCTTTGTGAAATATTACATGAATGCGCATCTTCTTAGCCAGTGCAATGAATGAAGGGGAAAGATGATTTTGAACACTGCCTGCCAAAAAAAGGCCCTTGTTCTGGTGCCTTTTGCCTCCTCCCTCCTCCAACAGCTGTAGATTTGGTGCTGGATTGGGAAGGGCTCATTCCTCCTCCCGATCCGCTGTGCACCATTGAAGTAGGGGGTTAATGGTAACATGAGGAGGGTATGCAGAAGTAACAGAGAGTCCTGGGGCACATTAAAGACTAACTAAAGTATTAGAGCATAAGCTTTCGTGTGCTAATACCCACTTCATCGGATGCATGCAATGGCCACGTCATGCATCCGATGAAGTGGGTATTAGCCCACGAAAGCTTATGTTCTAATACTTTAGTTAGTCTTTAAGGTGCTCCGGGACTCTCTGTTACTTCTGCTATTCCAGACTAACACGGCTACCCCTCTGATTCATGAGGAGGGGATGTGGTCCAGGGCGACTCCTGGCGGGAGTCCCTGTTTATGTTGGAGGATGTTGTCAACAGCCTCCGGGAGGACTAAGGAGCTTCTTGAGGCGGGTGTGCTGGGGAGGCGGGCGGCTAGGGGCTGTGCGGGGAGGAGAGGGAGGCTGGTGGACTGTAAGGAAGCCGGAGGTCTTTGAGGGGCTCTGTGTGTTGGGGGCCACTGGGCTGTGTGCCTGGGGCGGGGGCTCTGAGGAAGCTGCCTGAGGGCGGGGGAGGAGGCTGAGTGAGGGCTGGTACATTTGGGGAGGGGCAGAGCTTGGGCTCGGCAGGCTGCTCTGTCCCGACTCTGCAACCTGGCGGGAGCGGAGGGGCGGGGACCGGGCCCGGGGCGGGGGGTGCCCGCCCGTGTCGCCTCGGGCGCAGGGAGGCGCAGGTACCGTGTGCGCTGCGCTGCGCTGCCGGTCCTCAGGCCGCTGAGGTGGGGAAAGCAGCAGCGCGGGGGGCGCTGTCCCGTGCGGTCCCGCCTGCAGCGGCTCCTGGCCCGGAGAGCCCGGGGCCGCCCGCCGGCCGGGAGCCGAAGGTAAGGAGGGAGCCTGCAGGTGAGGCGGCGGCTGCGGGGGATGCTCCTGAAGCTGCGGGACGCGCAGCCCCTGGGAAGGGGGCGCTTCTCCCGAGGGGCCCCAATTTCCATCGCCCCGCGATGCGGCCAGGGAGTCGCTCTCCCCGGGGACAGCCGGGCACCGCGCTCCGCCTTCCCCGGGCCCGGGAGCCCCCGAGAGCCCGCTAGTGGCGCGAGCCCGGCTGGGAGCCGCGACCCTAACGCCTGTGCCGGGGCTGCGCCGCGCTCCCCGGCCCCTGCCCGCTCGCTCTGCCCTGGCGGAGCTGCCGGGTCCTGGGTCAGGTTTAAAGCAGTGGAGGGGGGCGGGGGGCGAGCGACAGGGGACTTGGTTTAAAACAGCGATTGCAAGTGGCGAGGGGAAGCAGCGAGCGCCGAGTCTGCGGGGGGGGGGGGGGAAACCCGCCCCCCCCCCCCCCCTTTTTAACGCGGTAACGTGTCGTTTCTTGTAGCCACTTAACCGTTAGGGCTCGGCTGCAAGGGAGGTTAATTGGATGTTGATACCGTATTACTGCGGCTGTGAGCGGAGAAAGCCGGCTCTGTGTGAGCTGCGTTTGCTCCAACTGTTCACAGACTTCTCCTGTGCTACTTGACATAGGAGATGGCATCACATTTGATCCCAGTCACTCAACAAACCTCCCATTGGTGAGTCGTTACATGTGCACTTTGTTGTCAGCTGGCGCTTGGACACAAGGCCTGTCTGAAATGCAGGTGGTCCCGCTCAGATTAGAATGATCTTTTTAAGCTACTCTCCACAATGACTTGGCCTTGAAATAATAGGTTTCGGAGAGGATTTCTTTTGACAGTGTGTGGTACTTAGAGTTGAGCCTCGAGAGTGGTTTTGCGTATTGTTTGCTATACATGCTTGTTGCCATGAAATGTAATTACACTCCTGGTTTTAGCTTGTAATTATTAACCCTGTTTTATCATTTAAAAAAATCTTTATGATAATAAGAAGGAACAATCAGTATCAGTTCTTCAGAATTCTTCAGCTGATAGAACATTTGTCAGATAAGATGATCTTTTTAAAATGTGTATGTATGTATATTTAAATTTACCTCATTACCTGTGTCAGAATAAACTGGGCTATGTGTGGAATTTTGTTTTTACAACTTGTGACTTCTTGAATACTTTCTTGAAGTATTTTCTCTGGAAACTTGTTTCCAATGAGTGCTGTAAGCTTTAACAAAGAAGAGCGTTGTTCAGGAGCCAACAGGTGACGGGGTGAAACCTGAGTATATGTGTACATTGGAGTAAAGTCTGGCTGCTGTTTCCTACAGTCGTTGTTTAAAATAGAAATTAAAAAAAAATCAATAGGAGACTGTAAAGGACTAGATTTCTCTTTTAAAATCTGTATACCCCATTATGAAAAACAAAGACCTTATTAGAACAGCACTTCCTAAACTATTGGTTCTTGTATAACCAGAAAATGCAGTTCGTGTTTTTATGGAGCCAAATAAAATAGCCCAAATCAGACATTTTGGCAAAGACAATGCTTTGTCATAGTGTTTCCTCCTTTTGTTAAATTTAAGCAGTCTGTCTCTGTAATATCAGAAGGCATTATTCACAAAAATAAAACAGTCTGAAATCATGAGAGTTATGCCAGATTTCCAGTATGAAAAAATATCTTTATTTTGACAAGTGTGTCTTGTATTGGGGGTGGGGAAGGAGGAATTACTCAACTCTGCTGTTGGTTGGTGTACATACTTAGATTAGAGAACACATCAGCTTGATTTTACTCTAAGGCCAATCAGAATATAGTTAATGAATACACTGTAGCAGTCTTTGAATTTTGCTATAGGTCTTTATTAGTACAGTACTGTTTCTTTGATAGTTCATTAGATATTCTGTACATGTAAATATGTTAAACCTCTGAAGCATCTGTGGCTGAGTCCTGATAATGCCTAACACCTAAATTGTAATATTTGGAACTGGGTCCAAATTTCTTTGTACTGGGTGCCAAATCTGGTAGCAAATGTTTTGCTAGATTTCAAAAATTAAGTTATTTTTAATGGGGAAGCAGGAAAACAAATTACTCTAGTTGCAGCAGTAAAGTGGGTTTTTCTGGTAATGCGTGTACCATTATTGGAAACACAATGAATAGTCCTGATATTGTTTTTTGGTTTTATTGCTACTACAGACTCTTCCCCCTCTTTAGGGTGAATTATCATACGAGATAGAATGGTCATCCCATTCACCTGCTTATTTAACTCCTAGTCTTAACCCTTTGCGCTGCAGTTGCAGTATATTTTGAATAAATGCATGTGATATGCATCTTGTATTCCCTATAGACTTGTTAACAAGCAGTTTAACAAAAAAGTTGTTAAACAATTTGCCCTGCAGGACATAGTTAAACAGCAGGGGTTAGGAAAGGAAATGTGTGTCTTACTGGGCTCACAAATCATGACCTTTTCTATCTGATCAGAGGTGACCATAGAACTTATTCAGTGAGCTGGAAATCCTAACATAAGGATTAGTTTCACACTTGGATTCAACAATTCTGTAATATCCTTCCTCTAGGATGGGAGTTTTAATATTTTATGTAACAATGGATTTATAATTAGGGATATGGACTCTTCACTTCTAAGAACTCTTCATATTATTAAGTAAGTGACCATAGATGACAATAGACTTCAGTTTCACTAGTGCATATCTAACTTTTTTAATCACATTTTTATTTAATCCAATTACATGGCTAATAATTATGAAGCCACTAGTGAAAGATTTTTCTCTTTGTACATTGTGAAGTTTTATTAGTGAGACGAATGTGTTTTTAAAAAATTCCAATGTATAGAAAAAAATTAATAGAACAGAAGCTGTTCCCCCAAGTAGCTTGGTCTGAAAGGAAACAAGGCTCTACTACTCTCCTCCCCCATAATATCTTGTCCTCTTTTTGGAATTATATATTTCTGGCATTCATATATTCTTGGAGCACTTTGTAACATTATCAAGGATAGCAGTTACCTACATAGAAATAGCACTTAACACTTATTATGCCATCTACAAAGGGCTTTGTACATTTAACTAGTCCACATAACCTTGTGAAATGAGTGAGTTTATCTTCTCCATTTTACAGATGGAGCAACAAAGCAAGAGAGGTTGACTTTTTCTGAGGCCACGGGGAATCAGTGTGAACTTGACAACAACTAGTACATGCTCAGTTCAGTATCGTGTCAGGAAGTTATGAATATACGGTACTGGGAATGGGATGACCAGGATTTCTTATTGCTGACAGTGCTGAACACAACCTTGTCCTTCTCTTCATTGGCCAGTTGGGCGAAACAGTGCTGACCACAACTAATGGGATTGTGAATTCTTATTTAAACATGACTATCTTCACTACCATGTTTAAACTTCTGGTTCCCAGTATTCTGATCAGACAACTAAAACCCCTCACTACAAATCAAAGTCTCCTTTAGTAAAGTGAAAGGCTGTTTCTTTTGCTCAGGTGTTACTGTCCATTCGTGACTAAGCTGTAAATAATGTAACACTTGAATTTTAAAATTATCCCATACCTAAATATTGGATATTTATGCAAGTTATTGGAACAACCCAGTACTGTAGTTGGATTTGATTCATACTAGTCTTGCTGATGACACACTCTCCTTCATGGAATCAGCTAGTCCATCCTGAATATGGTTGACATTTTTTTTCTCCACCGATTAGGAGTTAGACTGCCCTGATTTACCACCA
This sequence comes from Dermatemys mawii, assembly GCA_007922305.1. NCBI lineage: Eukaryota > Metazoa > Chordata > Testudines > Dermatemydidae > Dermatemys > Dermatemys mawii. The sequence goes on along the minus strand of ML677341.1, from coordinate 43,342,958 downwards.
GGAACTTTGTTTGCTGCAATGAAGGCATAAGATTTTTTATTAATTGAAAAAAAGAAAACAATCTTTATGCTATCATCAGTCACACTTCAAATGTGATTTCTGTCTCTGGTTGTCTGGCATTCTTTCTCTAGGCTTAATTTATATGCCAAGAAGACCTCTGAGGATAGCATAAAACAGAAGGATGTTAAGCATTTCCAAATTTATTTTGTGATTTTTTTAAAAAATTGATTTTTATTAAGAAATAACGAGAAGTACAAACCATGACTGACTGACTTACAGGTTGTATATCTTTCCAAACAGATGATTTTCCATACTGACAGTAGAAGACATAAAATGTCCTACAGGCTTATTTAGAGTGCCTTCTAGAGGCATCAGTGGAGCATTAGGCAGATCCCATCTGCTGGCACAGCGTAATCAGTTCACCTTTTAGAAAACTGACAACCAGTCTAAGAGAGTCTACATGGTAGAGTAGATGTGTACAGATAACTGTATATCTGACCATTGTATGAGATCCACTAATATTTTGAGCAGCTACTCATTTTTCCAGTTATATTTCTGAATCAACAGGGTTAGTTACAAAGCCGAATATATACAATTACTGTTCTAGTGTGAAGAGTAAGAGTGTGAAGGCCAGACCAAAGATACTGTCTGAACTCTTCAGGGTATTTGCTGATGTAGTTACGCCTTTCATATGAAACTTACTTTAGGCTTGCTATTCCATGGTGCAGTCCAACATTAATTGCTATTGTTAAAGAAAAAAAGGTAGGCTTGTATTTATGGGTCACTAATCAGAATTACCTTTTGAAAGGTGACAGTTTGACAAACATTAATGTACATAATACAGTAATAAATGAAGTAGAAAATTTCAGGTGAGACTTTTAAGTAGTTAGTGACACTAAAAAATATGATCTACCTCATTTCAAATAAACATCTCACTTAATTTCATTAGTTCTGCAGAAAGATATTCTAAAGTAGTGTATATCTAGTACTTGGATCACCTTCCAAAAGGACTTGGACTTTAAGTGTGATTTGTAAACATTGGTACATTGATCTTGCAGCTAAGAATTATTTGGACACACCTATAATTGTGCTAGGGGTCAGGATATGCATCACAGTCCTGTTACACTCAGAACTAGCAACTTCATCTTTTATTAGCCACCAGAACATTGAGTTCACAGCTTTATCCTACTCCCTCTTGCCTGTTGTTTTATGGGAATAGGAAGGGATCTTGGTTATGTCTATACTACATCATTTACAGTAGTGGTCTTCAAAGTGGGGTGCGCGAGATCCCCCATGGGGGGCCATGGTGTCCTGGCACCACTGCGTCCTGGTGCCACTGTGGGATCGGGATCGGGCCTGGGACACCGCCGAAATCGGAAGTGTTCTATTTGTGTCTTGCTGAAATGCTGCTGAAATCGGAGGCATTTTGGTGGCCGCAACCCTGGGCCGCAAGAGGACACAGGAAAGCAGAAGGGGTCTGTGGCCAGAAATGTTTGAGAGACGCTGCAGCGCAGCTGCACTTCTGTAGCGCTTATGGTGAAGATGTTCTAAAAAGACGCTCCGTCAGCTTAATAAGTCCTGCCTCTGCGAGAGATGGTACCTATGTTGGCGGGAGAAGCCCTCCCACCAACACAGCACCATCTCTTAGGTCATTATAACCTATGTCACTTGGGGTATGGATTATTCACATCCATGAGTGACACAAATTATACTGAAGTAATTTGTAGTGTTGACATAGCCTTAGATCTAAAATGAGATTATTGCTCTTGTTGGATGATTTTATTTCCACTAACATGACAAGAAAGGAATTTCCTTTGTATGGACAAATTATCTCCTCTGTATCTGCTTTCAAAGGAAATTAGTTTATAGATAAATTGCTCCTGACTTTCATTAACCCTTCCTAGTAATTGAGGACGAAATGAATGCACTGATGTTCTTTTTACGTTGTAGACATGAATGAGCTGCACCTGTTTTAAAATTATGACTTGTTTAAGAGGTCACAAACTCTGAACAGCAGAAAAGGAAATGAGGTCATCTTTACTTTTGTTAAGGGTGAAGTAAAGTCAAATTTATTGGTTGGCTGGGCTATGCTCTGCCTTCTGGCATGTATGCTGTTTTAAAATACTACACAGAATAGCAAATGTGGAGGTTTACCTTCATGTTAACACTTATCTTTCTTTATAATACACACAGATATAACTTAATTTTAGTTTTAATTTATTCCGGTTTACTACTTCAACAAAAACTGAAATAAAATTTTAGGGATTTATTTAATATCCAACATGCTTTGTGAAAATATGCAGTTCTTAAAGTGGCTTGGATAGGATATCTGCTGCTGTACTTAGAATAATGAGTTATGATGTAAGCAATCTTTATTACAGTGCTGCTGTGCACTGCAATAATAGTCCGTTGGCATCTCTAAAAAACAATGCTTTTTCAGGGTTTATAATTTTAACTAGCAGTGGGCTAAAATTAGTAGATAAATTCTCAAGATATGCATAAACTTCATTATTAATGATTTTTGTTTTGGAAGCTTTGAGTATTGTAGCAATAACAAAATGGAATAGTCAGTTTCATCTTTTTTATGAAGATAGGAAGGTGTGGACTAGGTCAACAATGGCTTAGGGTAAATGTATCTTAAAAAACAATACATAGTAATTACATGTCTACTGCCATTTACACTGGATGTTTGAAGGAAGAAAACTCACATACTGTACCTAAGGCATTGTTTACCATGAGAAATTTTAAGTCTTCCTCCTACCACTGATCTAGCACTGGTACAACTTCATTGATGTTAGCAATTGTGGGACTGGTAATGTGTCCAGCCACAGGTATTATACTGCTGTGATGTTTAGACCTGATATGAAAGGGGTTATGTACAATCCTGGTAACATTTTTCTATGGATGATCTAGCATCAGTAGAGTTGCATCAGCACTTATGCCAATGATAAGAGAGTTGCCTGAAATTCTGAATGTAAAAGCAGTTTAATCATGTAATGCTATACTGTTGGAGGAAATGTCTTCTTAATCCCAGGTGGTCAGGATGATTGTCCTGCCAAGACACTAATTAATTTTACTAGAGCTTTAATGTATGCCTATAATCCAATCTCCCAGTGACATATCAATAAAAGCATCTCCCCTTCATGATATATTTTACTGCAGTCACTTTGCCACAATAGCATTTCAAATATTTTAACTTGATTGATGCCCTTCTTCCCCCTCTCTAAGATTACTTCCATGAGGCTTTTCCCCTTTTGTTAACTCTTTTGTAATCTCATTTTTTCAGAACAGTTTCTTGATGAACTGCAGTTGAATAGCTGACACTGCATACTACGCTATGCCTTTGGAGATGGAGCCAAAAGTTAACAATCTTACCTTTGGGTGTCAACGAAGCTCAACATCCGATGATGACTCTGGCTGTGCCTTGGAAGAATATACCTGGGTCCCACCAGGTCTTCGACCAGAACAGGTAGGAACCGAGACTCTTATATTAATCAAAATAGTCATAATTTCGTGTCTTACTAAATATCATGTCTTGCCACTGATGAAAGTTTTGTTGTATAGCTTCCTAATAAGAAGTAAGTTAAGTGTGCTTTAGCAGATGTGTTTTTTCTAATGACCTATCTTACTGGGGAGAGGGGTTAAACAGCTTTGGTTATTGAGAGCCTATATTAAAAGGAAAATCATCACTGGACACTTTTATAATAGAAATACTATACTTTCCAATGATTTATTTTTCTAAATAAGTAAACATTTGACACGTGTGAAATGGGATGTTTCTTTAAATATGATGTATTTAAATGAAACTACTTTTGGCACTTCTTTAAAATTGTTTAACTGTACATATTGCCACTTCATGCAGTGATTTCCCTCTTACATGCTGTCTGGAAGCATGCTCTCCCTTTACAGTTGGAAGGGAGAGGAGTTTGACTGTTCCATTTTTTGTTTTGGACACTTACTTGTTTTTGCCAAACTAAACTTTATATAGGAATAACAGAAAATGAAACCTTTCTAAGCATAAGAAAATAATGGTAATTTTTATAAAACCCTGTCATTATAAAACAGTGACACTAATTGCTAAGGGAGCAAGTTGCTATATTGATCAAATGTTCAAAAATAGGTTTTTTAAAAAAAATTCTAGTTAAGAAGATCCAGCAACAATACTGCAGGATCCAGTATCGATGATTCATAAGGTGTTATTCCTATATCAATGGGTAAGGTAACTACTAGACTATGTCTAACATGTTAAGGGTGCTGAGCATCTTTAGTTCAGGTGGCCTGCTGACATATTCAGGAGCAAAAGATTTACTTTTTGTTTTCTAGAGACTTTCTCTTAATGATTAAATTAAGAATAACAAGCCAACAAGATCCATATATGATGCACCATCTTTAAGGAAGATCCTTTTATCATAAACTAAATACACTAGAGTTAAACAACCTTGAGGGACACGGGGAAGGGGGAACAACTAGCTAACAGCTACTTTAAACTCTGAAGGGAACTGCAGCAGAAATCACTCATTCTAGGTACCATAGGCTTAAAGATATTTTCATACAGATGACGATGACATTAGTGGCATTTTGATTAGTAGTATATGAGATATGGGCATAGAGCAAACTAACCCTAGAAGTTTCCTCCTTTCTGCATGTTCTGCTTTGTTCCTTGCAAATAAAGTCTGTTGGTTAGTGGACTTAAAAGTAGACTTAACTGAAACTCATTGATGTTCAGTTCTACGTCAAAACCATACAGTGATTTGTACTACTTTTTCCACTTACCTTGATTGAGGAAGTAGTGGTTCTTTTTTAGTTTGCCTTAACTAAAACACCTAGTAAGTGATTGACCAAAGCATCATTTAAATACAGATAGCAAGTAACATTGTCTGCAACAATCATCTCTTATTTACAGCCTCAGGCCTTGTGACAAGCTGGGAACTGCACAGGAAAAATAATAAATCTGTAGCTGTTCCACAAAAATATTTTTTGCCATTGGGCTTTGTCATAACATTCTTTACAGTTTTCCTGTCCTAAGTTTCTACTGATAAGATGAAATAAAGACAAGCATGAGAAGACTTTCAAGAAGACATAGTGTATTTTGCTTTCCTGGTCAAACACAAAAAGCGTATGAAAATTTCAAAGTGAATTTGCATCTGGTTGAAATGTGGCTGGATCCAACCGCCTCCTCCCAAGAGAGAGATTATTTTAGCTTCTTACCAAAAGCTCACATGGTAGCAATGAAAGCTGATGCTTGTGAAGAACCTGATCAGCAGGAGTTTACAAAACAGCTTTTGTCTCAGCAACGTGTAAAATGCACAGAGCAGATTAAATTTGTTTATGTAGTAGTTGTTTTTAGTATAGCTTCACACATTGTGTGGAAATTGCAGAGGGAAATTTGGAATTTCAGCAGGCTTGCTGACCAACCCTAAAGGAGGTGGAAATAATGATAGCATTAAATGTGCATAATTTACGATGCCCGTAATTGTCACTGCAAATTGCATTCCAGAGAAGCAGTTCAGCAGCTGGGGGTTAGTTGTAGCAGAGACAATCCAGTTCTGCTGTGTTAGCTCATCTGGTCCTCATATTACTTAGAGGAATGCAAATGCTGTCACAGATCTAATGTAGCATATCTTAGTTCCTTTGTAAATGAGACTTAAGATAAGGCACTGGTTGAAGGACATTTACAATGTTTGGGCCATGTGTACCCCTCTGGTCTTAATTCTTAATACCTTCTATTCAGGTACAGCTATACTTTGCCTGTTTGCCCGAGGAGAAGGTCCCTTACATTAACAGCCCTGGAGAAAAACATAGAATTAAACAGCTTCTGTATCAGTTGCCACCCCATGATAACGAGGTAACTATGAGGCCATGGATCTATTAACTGTATGCTTCTTTTTTAAGAAGGAAGAACTATCTTCCTGTGGACATATTACAAGTCTAAAATGTCACATGCAATGGCATCTAACCCATAAAGATAGCATAGTGTGTACATTGCCAAATCCATTCTTTAGCTGTCCATTTCAGTTGTATTCAGATAAGAGCTGTCTAGGGGAGGTCATTGCTTTCTCTTGTTACAGAAGGTGGTCAGTCAGTCAGTCAGTGCAATAAACTTAACACAAGTTGCTTTTATAGTGTTTGCAACCACCCACCAATTACCAGGAACCTACACATTTCTGAGATTTCATTGTAGTAGAAAGGATGCTTTGTGGCAGTAAAAAGTTTGAAGCTTAGACATGATTCTGTGTATTGTAGGCTAGAAGTGGAAGTAACAAACATTTTTCTAAAAAGGAGTCGGTGCTTAAGTTCTTGTGTATACTGCAACATACACAATTTACATGATTTGTAAATCCAAAAACCATGCATCCAAACACATTAACAAATTTCGTTTAGCAGCAATTTTATTTTTAGATAGCAGTAGTTAGGCACACTATTGATTTGCTTACAATACTTTAACAAAGAATTCACATAAACTTTCTCTTCACGTATCTGGTGTTGTAACAGGTGGAGGAGTTAAAATATACATTGTAGGAAATAAAGAACATGGGAAATCTTAGGAAGGAGTTGAACAGGGATGTTGTTATAAAATATCATCTATTTTAGTTACTACCGAGAAATACATACCTAGTAGCTTGGTGTCTAAAGCATGTACTGTCTCTCTGTTGAAGGTGAGATACTGTCAATCTTTAAGTGAAGAAGAGAAGAAGGAACTACAGATGTTTAGTGCTCAGCGTAAGAAGGAGGCATTGGGACGAGGAACTATTAAACTGCTCTCAAGAGCAGTAATGCATGCAGTTTGTGAACAGGTAACCGTGTACCAACAGCAATGAAACTAGCTGCACCAATACTGTAGACCGTACATGTTTGTTGATGCCATATATAGGCTCTTGTCTATCAGCGTTTGTACTTGGTAATACTGATAAAATTCCAGATAGGAAGAGAGAAGATAATGTTTTTTTTTTAAAAAAAAAATTAGATTTAATTCTTTGGTGTGGATATACCAAACAATTTCCAGAGTATGTAATAAATCAAATTGTAGCCAGCTGCCTGTTGTACTAAATCAGGGATGGGCAAACTTTCTGGCCTGAGGGCCACATTGGGATTGCAAAATTGTATGGAGGGCTGGGTAGGGAAGGCTGTGCCACCCCAAACAGTCTGGCCCCACCCCCTATCCAGCCCCTTCCCACTTCCCGCCCCGACTGTCCCCCTAAGAGCCCCTGACCCATCCACCACCGCCGCTCCTTGTCCTCCCCAGACTCCCCCACCAAACACTCTTTACTCCCTGTCCCCTGACTGTCCCAACCCCTATCCATCTCCCTGACCCTTCACAGACCCCCAGGACTCCCACGCCCCATTTGCCATTGGGCTTTGTCATAGCAGTCTTTATAGTTTTCCTGTAAATAAAACTGTTCCTTGCTCCCTGACCGCCTCCTTCAGAGATCCCCACCCCTAACCACCACCCCGGCACCTCACCCCCTATCCAACCCACCCTGCTCCCTGTCCCCTGACTGCCCACTGGGAGCTCTTGCCCCATATCCAACCCCCCAGTCCCGGCCCCCTTACCATGGTGCTCAGAGCAGCATGTCCAGCTCCGTGCAGAGCCAAACACGCTGCCCTGTCCTTCAGAGTGCTGCCCGCGCAGTGGTGTGGCTCCGGGGAAGGACCAAGGGCGGCCTCCCCGGCCGGGAGACCAGACAGAATAGTCCTGTGGGCCGTAGTTTGCCCACCCCTGTACTAAATTCATACCTCTGTAATACACAGAAGATTTAAGTTTTTTAAAAACACCAAGTAAGTGCATATGAGTAAAATTTAGTTCTGCATCAGAATTGTGTCCAATCCAGGATTATTAGAATTGCCCCTTTTGCTATATACAATGGGCTGAGAACGTTAACACTGTGTTGGGCTTGGTGTTTTGGTTTAACTCAAGTAACAAAGGCTGGTATGCCTGCAATGGAAGCATATTAACTTTTTTTTTTGGTTGTTTCTAGTGTGGTACAAAAGTAAATGGAGGTGAAGTTGCAGTGTTTGCTTCAAGAGCTGGATCTGGAGTGTGCTGGCATCCATCATGTTTTGTGTGCACTACGTGTAACGAGCTTCTTGTTGACCTAATCTACTTCTACCAAGATGGAAAAATTCACTGTGGTAGACACCATGCTGAACTTCTCAAACCCCGTTGCTCAGCATGTGATGAGGTAAATTACACAGTTCTACTAAACCCATGCTTCCACAGAATCCACCATTAATAGGATAAAATTGTCATATCTGTGCTCAATTAAACAAACGACTTTTGAATACTAATATGTACCCTTTGGCAACAAAGACTGCATCCTAATATCACATATGTAGATGTGAACAACCCCTCCATTCTCCAAACGTATCTTGTAAACTCAGATACTGGACAAGTGTGACATAGCTGCTTTTACAAGATACGCATCTGTGTATCTGAGATTAGAACTGAAACCTAAAGACTGAGTTACAAGAAAAACTTGTACACATTCCAGAATAATGGTTTTCTTATTGCTGACCTTATCAGTCATACCTCAGATACTTGGAAACATGTCTTATGTTCTAATTTTAGTTACTCTTATGACAACTGATCTACTTAAAAAATGGATATACATTTTACTTAGCAAATGTGACAGCCTTCTGTCTTAGCTATGCTGCTACAGATAATCTTGTATTTTTAACTACTGAAACTGATCAGTTAATATTTCAGATCCAGTACTGCTTAATTAATATGTAGTTCTTTAAATGTAATTGGTGGTCTGTTAACTGTACCAAAGGAATAAATTCCTTTTTCATATGCAGTTTTCGAGAATCCAACTAGCATTATTAATGCTTGCCTACAAATTTATTTTTTAAGATCATTTTTGCTGATGAGTGCACAGAAGCTGAGGGTCGCCATTGGCATATGAAGCATTTTTGTTGCCTTGAGTGTGAAACTATCCTTGGTGGACAGAGATACATTATGAAGGATGGGCGTCCATTCTGCTGTGGGTGTTTTGAATCTCTTTATGCTGAGTACTGTGAAACCTGTGGGGAACACATAGGTAAATATATCCTTCTTAAGTATTAGGGTTAGGGTGGTGAGTATTTTATTGAATAAACACGATAATTCATAAGCCAAAAAAGCTTCAGGTTTTGCATGCGTAACTGAATTATTTTAGCTATAAACTAAACAGCCCATCTTTGACTCTTTACTAGGTGTTGACCATGCTCAGATGACCTACGATGGACAGCACTGGCATGCCACCGAGACTTGCTTTTCTTGTGCTCAGTGCAAAGCCTCTCTGCTGGGTTGTCCTTTTCTTCCCAAGCAAGGACAAATTTATTGTTCAAAAACTTGTAGTTTGGGAGAAGACGTTCATGCCTCTGACTCATCTGATTCTGCATTTCAGTCTGCACGATCAAGAGACTCCAGAAGAAGTGTTCGTATGGGAAAGAGCAGCCGGTCAGCTGACCAGTGCAGACAGTCTCTCCTACTGTCACCAGCACTGAATTACAAATTCTCTGGTCTTTCTAGCAATGCTGATGATACTCTTTCTCGCAAGATGGATGACTTAAGCCTGTCAAGGCAAGGAGCAAGCTTTGCGAATGAAGATTTTTGGAAAGGAAGAGTAGAGCAGGAAATGCCTGAAGACCCTGAAGAGTGGGCTGAGCATGAAGACTACATGACTCAACTCCTCCTAAAATTTGGTGATAAAAGCCTCTTTCAGCAGCCCGCTGAAGTAGATGTTACATCAAATGAACACTGGATTTCTGATAATATTGTTAAAAGCAAGTTGGATTTGAAAAAAAATAATCAAAGCCTGGCAAGTAAAAAATATCAGGCAGATATGTATTGGGCCCAGTCACAAGATGGTTTAGGTGATTCTGCATATGGCAGCCATCCAGGCCCTGCCAGCAGTAGAAAAATCCAAGAGTTAGATATGGAACATGTGGCTTCAGGATACAAACATGACCAAACACAATGGTATGAAGGTTCATTGGAATGTTTGTCTGATCTGAAACAAGAGCAAAGTGTTCGAGATTCAATGGATTCCTTGGCTTTGTCTAACATCACAGGTAACTGATTACAGGGAAAAGTAAGCAATTTCCGAGAGATTTTTTTAAAAAATCCCAAATTAGTAATATATGTGAAGACTTCAGGGAAGAATTTGACCCTTAACCATATTCTTTCTTAAATTGACATACACACTTCCAACCTCCCGTGAAGAAAGAGTGCCACATAAGTAGCTGAGGGCAGAATCTGGTTATGTTATTTCCTCCTTTATTTACAAGAGAAACACAGAAACTCACACCACTTGAGGTGTTAGAACTGTCAACAACTTTTGCTGGAGGAACTGTTTTTCACTCTATACTTAGTAGGTACATAACTTGCCAATTAAAATAATTTTTGTATCAATATTTAACAAACTCATACACTAATGAAAAATATAAAAAACTGACATTTTTCAGTCTGTAATGATGGTATTAAAGGTTAGCTGCAAATAATATTTTAAAATTGGGTTTATTTCATGTTTTACTTTTACATGTATTGAGAATGTTTGAGTGGATGGTGGCCTTTTTAAAAAAACTGACATTTCTGAATGTTAGTTTTACACTATAAAAACAAGGCCATTCTACCTACCCCCGCAACCTATTTTACCTTAAAAATATCCAGATTGTTACATCTGGTATTCCCTGCCTTTGTTGGAGAAATTCCTGGAAAGATGGAATGTGTATTGTCAACCCTAAGCAGGTGGTATGGGATGTTTAACAGACTTTTTTATTAAGTGTTTACTAGGCATTGGAATTCAATAAATGTTTTGAACAGACTAATTAAAAATTCCTTTCACATTTGATGTCCTAATGTCACTAATTTTCTACTAATCAGAGTTAAGATCTGAATTGCTAATATAAATTTTAAAAAAAGACTTTTCATGCCTCGTTAATACATCTCAAAGAAACAAATGGCACAAGAACATTTTATTTATTTTTACTTTAAAGTTCATCTTTAAGGCAAAATCACAACGAATCAGCGATAGGCCATGTTTTGACTCCATAAACCTTTATTAGAAGTTTAATATTTTGAGTAAACACACTTCATTATAACTTCACAGATTACCTTTAACTGATTTTTTTTCCTCCTTAGGGGCCTCAGTGGATGGAGAAAGCAAATCAAGGCCATCTTTTTATTCTTTGCAAACTTTCCAGGAGCTGGAGGCAGAGGACTGTGAGAAAATGAGCAATATGGGAACTCTAAATTCTTCAATGCTCCACAGGAGTGCAGAGTCTTTGAAGAGTTTAAACTCAGAGTTGTGTCAAGAAAAGGTGTTGCCAGAAGAAAAGCCAGTACACATGTCTGTACTTAGAAGATCCAAATCCCAGTCTAGACCACAACAAGTGAAGTTTTCAGATGATGTTATTGACAATGGGGATTATGAGAGTGTTGAAATTCGCCAACCTCCAATGAGTGAAAGGACTCGTAGGCGAGTTTTTCATTTTGAAGAACGTGGGAATCGGCACCAGCATCGTCGCAGGAGAAGTAGGAAGTCTCGTTCAGACAATACACTTCATTTAACTACAGAAAGAAGATGTTCTCCAAAAGAGAGACTTCACTTTTACTCGCCTCAGGATTATGGCAAAGTTATTCAAAATAAAAGCCCTCAGGAGGTTCAAGCATACATTCAAAACACAGAACTCTATGGACAGTATGCCCATGCTACGTCTGATTATGCACTGCGAAATCAGGCAGGTGATAAATTTTTTGGACTGTATGGTGAGGAAGAAGACTCTTGGTGTTCAACTTCATCATCATCGTCTGATTCTGAAGAGGAAGGATATTTTCTTGGACAGCCAATTCCACAGCCACGATCACTGAGATATCCATACTACACAGATGACCTTTCCAGTCCAAGCACTGCACTGGCCAGTTCTCAGTTTGGGCAAAGGACAACCAACTCGAAGAAGAAAAAAGGACACAAAGGCAAAAACTGTATAATTTCTTAACCCATTAAGTCTTAACACGTCATATAAACTTTGTAACTACGGTCTGTAAATGATAAACCCTACTGGTGTTTACAGTGTAAAACTAACATTCAGAAATGTCCTTTCTTCCAATTATCAGATATTGCCAGGTTTTCATAATATATGCTGTGGTTATCAAAATATTGTAGTTTTACTTCTTTACTACAGTTTACAGTCTTTCATACAGACTTTGTATAGACATTACCATTGTTTTGGACTTTCATCCCTGTTTAAATGTGTGAGAGTGTATGCATTAATAGTGACCTGAAAATTAAAAAATGCTTGTCCTCCACTGTTGCTTTACGTATTCGGATGGCTGCAATATCTTTGTTTTTACCTTTTGAGAGGAAAAGGAAGGGTTCTGTGGTGTGTTCCTTCTCTGCAGCCTCCTATTTTCATTAGAACAATCACAGCCTGGCTTGCCTTTTTTTACACATCAAACTGGAGTTTTAACTTATTGCTTTTATTTTATTTGAAACCTGATCTGCAGCTTTCCCAGTCTTCACTTGTGTGTTCCAGCCTTTGAAAGGAACCTCCAGTAAAAAGAGGCAAATCAGAAAATGACATTTCAAATATCTGCCGCCATCATCATATCGTACAGAAGCAGTAAATGGCCACGACTACTTTAAAAGATTAAAAATTCCAGGCACTCTTTCTATACAATCTTTTATTAACTAAGGTAATCAAGGTTCAGCTGGTTTAGAACTTGACTGGCATTGTTTCACTGTGGGACATGCACATAGCTATAACTGACATTTTAATACAAAGTGTGGTTTTCCTTAAAAACATCTTTAAAAGGCGCGGGGGGGGGGCGCCCCCAGAACGATATCCTAACACTGGTAGCCCTTACACATGTAAGTAACTTCTTTTTAGTCAATGAAACTACTTTATGTAAAGAATACTTGCACAAGGGTTGACAGGATTAGGTCCATATTCGTCTCTCTTGGAACTCATTAGTTCAGATTTTAAGTGTATTATTAGCTGCAATTATAAATTGAAAACATTGATATTTATAATGTAGTATTCCATAGACTAAAATGTATTCATAATTTAACAGCAGAAATATTAATGTACATACTGTACAGTTAAGATTTAAAAACTGATTATTTTTATATTCCTGAATTCCAAGAAGTTTGTTATAATACAAAACTAGATTTATTAGGTGTTAACAGCAGCATTATGGTTGAAACAATTGTTTGTATTTTAGTCAAAGGTTTACATTTAGACACATTCATAATTTTATTACTTAGTGAGCCAAAGCTTAATTTTCTCTTCTAGATATTAAAAGCTCTGTATGCATGGCAGGGCTGTGTAAATGCTCTCTAAACTTTGGCCCCTGTAATCTTACAAATGTTTGTTTATGGGTCAAGCAAAATGTAAACTATATAAATGTAAAAAACCATACAAACCTGGAATATATTAGTATAACAAATATGCAACTTCTGTGAATGGGTTTTTTTTATAACCTTTGTTGTTTCCCTACATTAGAGAACAGTTAATGTTGGGGCTGTGTATGGAACAGGAGTGGCACAAAGCTTTAAAAAACTGCTTCTTTCCATCAGTGACTTTTAAATGTACTGTATGTAGGAAGTCTCTATTTCTACCCTTCAGCTAGCGTGTATATCAAGAGCAATTTTGATTTAGTTACAATAAACTTATATACCTCTTACAATGTTGCATGCCTTAACCACAGGTGGAAGTTTTTATTGTTATTACATGAGACACAAAGGGTAACAAGAATACATCCCAGAAATCCATTAGAAGTAAGAGGAAGACCAAGGACAGGGTAGGCCCGTTATTCAATGGCAGTGGGGGCAAGAGGGAGGGAAGAATAATAGAAAATGTGGAAATGGCAGAAGTGCTTAATGACTTTTTGTTTCGGTTTTCACCAAGGTGGTCGGTGGTGAAGGAACACCTAACTTACTTAATAAATGCAAGTGAAAATGAGGTAGGATCAGAAGAGACTAAAATAGGGAAAGAACAAGTTAAAAATTACTTAGACAAGTTAGATGTCTTCAAGTCACCAGGGCCTGATGAAATACATCCTAGAATACTCAAGAAGCTGACTGAGGAGATATCTGAGCCATTAGTGATTATCTTTGAGAAGTCATGAAAGATGGGAGAGATTCCAGAATACTTGAAAAGGGCCGATACAGTGGAAATGGAATATAGTGGGAATGAAAAAAATGGAAATAAGGACAACACAGGGAATTACAGACCACTCAGTTTAACTTCTGTACCTTGAAAGATAGTGGAGCAAATAATTAAGCAATCAGTTTGCAAACATCTAGAAAATAATATGATAAGTAACAGAATGGATATGTCAAAAACAAATCGTGTCATATCAACCTGAGAGCTTTCTTTGACAGGATAACAACTGGATGGAGTAGATGTGGTAAATCTTGATTTTTAGTAGAGCTTTTGATACTGTTCCACATGGCATTCTCATAAATAACTAGGGAAATGCAACCTAGATGGAACTACTGTAAGGTGAGTGCAAAAATGGTTAGAAAACCATTCTCAGAGAGTAGTTATCAGTGGTTTAGAGTAATGCTGGCAGGACAAGTGGGGTCCTACAGGGATCAGTTCTGGGTCAGGTTCTAGTAAATATCTTCATCAATGATTTAGATAAAGGCATATAGAGTACATTCACAAAGTTTGCAGATGACACCAAGCTGGAAGGGGTTGCAAGTGCTTTGGAGGATAGGATTAAAATTTAAAATGATATGGAAAAACTGGAAAAATGGTCTGAAGTAAATAGCATGAAATTCAATAAGGACAAATTCAAAGTATTCTGCTTTGGAAGGAATAATCAGCCGCACACATACAAAATGGGAAATGACTGCCTAGGAAGGAGTATACTGCAGAAAGGGATTTGGGGGTCATAGTGGACCACAAGCTAAATACAAGTCAACAGCGTAATGCTGTTGGAAAAAAAGTGCACCATTCTGGGATATATTAGCAGAAGTGTAAGCAGGACACGAGAAGTAATTCTGCTCTATT
Organism: Dermatemys mawii; assembly: GCA_007922305.1. Taxonomy (NCBI): domain Eukaryota; kingdom Metazoa; phylum Chordata; order Testudines; family Dermatemydidae; genus Dermatemys; species Dermatemys mawii. The sequence continues at coordinate 43,327,958 of ML677341.1, read as the reverse complement.
CCGCTCTGATTAGACCTCAACTGAAGTCTTGTGTATTCTGGACACCACATTTCAGGAAGGATGTGGACAAATTGGAGAAAGTCCAGTGAAAAGCAACAAAAATGATTAAATGTCTAGAAAATATGACCTATGAGGGAAGATTGAAAAAATTGATTTGTTTAGTCTGGAAAAGAAGACGGGGGGAACAAAACTGTTTTCAAGTATGTAAAAGTATGTTTACAAGGAGGAGGAAGAAAAATTGTTTTTCTTAACCTCTGAGAATAGGACAAGAAGCAATGGGCTCGAATTGCAGCAAGGGAGGTTTAGGTTGGACATTATTTAGAAAAACTGCACAAGCACAAATCTGTGGGGCCAGATGCGCTGCATCCAAGGGTGCTAAAGGAGTTGGCAGATGTTATTGCAGAGCCATTGGCCATTATCTTTGAAAACTCATGGCGATCAGGGGAGGTCCCGGATGACTGGAAAAAGGCTAATGTAGTGCCCATCTTTAAAAAAAGGAAAGGAGGAGGATCCGGGGAACTACAGGCCAGTCAGCCTCACCTCAGTCCCTGGAAAAATCATGGAACAGGTCCTCAAGGAATCAATTCTGAAGCACTTACAGGAGAGGAAAGTGATCAGGAACAGTCAAGATGGATTCACTAAGGGCAAGTCATGCCTGACTAACCTAATTGCCCTCTACGATGAGAAAACTGGCTCTGTGGATGAGGGGAAAGCAGTAGGTGTGTTTTTCCTTGACTTTAGCAAAGCTTTTGATACAGTCTCCCACAGTATTCTTGCCAGGAAGTTAAAGAAGTATGGGGTGGATGAATGGACCATAATGGGGATAGAATGCTGGCTGGGTCATCGGGCTCAATGGGTAGTAATCAATGGCTCCATGTCTAGTTGACAGCCGGTATCAAGCGGAGTGCCCCAAGGATCAGTCCTGGGGCCGGTTTTATTCAATATCTTTATGAATGATCTGAAGGATTGTGTGAACTATATCCTCAGCAAGTTTGCAGATGACACTAAACTGGGAGGAGTGGTAGATACGCTGGAGGGTAGGGATAGGATACAGAGGGACCTCAACAAATTAGAGGATTGGATCAAAAGAAATTTGATACGGTTCAACAAGGATAAGTGCAGAGTCCTGCACTTAGGACAGAAGAAACCCATGCACTGCTACAGACTAGGGACCGAATGGCTAGGCAGCAGTTCTACAGAAAAGGATCTAGGAGCTACAGTGGACGAGAAGTTGGACATGAGTCAACAGTGTGCCCTTGTTGCCAAGAAGGCTAACGGCACTTTGGGTTATATAAATAAGGGCACTGCCAGCAGATGGAGGGATGTGATCTTTCCCCTCTATTCAACATTAGTGAGGCCTCATCTGGAGTACTGTGCCCAGTTTTGGGGCCTACACTACAAGAAAGATGTTGAAAAATTGGAAAGAGCCCAGAGGAGGGCAACAAAAATGATTAGGGGACTGGAGCACTACTTATGAGGAGAGGCTGAAGGAACGGGGATTGTTTAATCTACACCAGAGAAGACAGGGGTGAGGGTGGGATTTGATAGCTGCTTTCAACTACCTGAAAAGGGGTTCCAAAGAGGATGGATCTAGACTGTTCTCAGTGGTACCAAATGACAGAACAAGGAGTAATGGTCTCAAGTTGCAGTAGGGGAGGTTTAGATTGGATATTAGGAAAACCTTTTTCACAAGGAGGGTGGTGAAGAACTGGAATAGGTTATCTAGGGAGGTGGTGGAATCTCCTTCCTTGGAGATTTTTAAGGTCAGGCTTGACAAAGCACTGGCTGGGATGATTTAGTTGGGGTTAGTCCTGCTTTATGCAGGGGGTTGGACTAGGTGACCACCTGAGGTCCCTTTCAACCCTAATATTCTATGATTAGGAAAGACTTCCTGTTAGGTGGTTAAGCAGTGGAATAAATTGCCTCCTAGGGAGGTTGTGGAATCTCCATCATTGGACTTTTTAAGAGCAGGTTAGACAAACACCTGTCATGAACAGTCTAGATAATTAGTCCTGCCATGAGTGCAGGGGACTGGGCTACATGACCTCTCAAGGTCCCCTCCAGTTCTATGATTCTATGTGTGAATACTGAAATTTGCTAGCAAAAAGATGTAATTAAAAAATGTTATACATAAAATGCCAATGCCTCTGGGTTTGACTACCTGACCAAACATAATTAAATAATAAAATAGGGCAGGTGCTCCTTTATACAATACCCCTAAAAATGCGGCATGCTGAAAACTAGAATCAGTCTTGCACTTTTTCTGAGGATATGGAAGAACATTGATTTTCAAAAGAGTTAAGCAAATTAAGCAAAGACAATTAGGAGTACAATGAGGTGGTCATCTAGAGACAACCATTTGTGCTGCATGAGTCTAAGACTACCACACTGCAAGCAAATGCATTGCTACTTTAAGCAAACAGCTAGAGTCCAAGCAGTGAATGTTGATTTACATCTTTTGCAGACTGAAACAAAAAGACACTAACAGAACTACACAATTCATAGGAATGACAGAGTAGGTCACACTGGTGGGGAAGTTGCACTATATGTTGAAAAATATAGTTTAATATAGTAAAATTCTTAAATGACAAACTGCCATAGAATCTCTATGGAGAGAAATCACACGCTTTAATATTTAAGAGTATAGCTGTAGGAATGTACAGGCAATTACAGGCCAATGAAACTAACTTCAGTACTAAGCAAATTTGTTGAAACTACTGTAAAGAACTTTTGTAAAGGGAAATCATGCCTAATCTACTGGAATTCTCTGAAGGTGTTGTCAAGTGTGGCTACAAGGATAATCCAATAAATATAGTGAACTTGGACTTTCAAAAAGCTTTTCCCAAGGTTCCACACCAAAGGCTCTTATGCACAGTAAGCAGTCATGGAACAAGAGGGAAGGTCCTCTCATGGATCAGTAAGTGATTAAAGGACAGGAAACAAAGAGTAAGAATAAATGATCAGTTTTCACAATGGAATGCGGTAAATAGCAAGGTCCTGTAAGGAGTTGTACTGTTCAACATTCATAAATGATCTGGAAACACAGGTAAACAGTAAGAGCAAAGTTTGCAGATGATGCTATATTACTCGACACAGTTAAGTCCAAAGCTAATTGAAGAGTTACAAAGAGATGTCACTAGGTGACAAAAGGGCAGATGAAATTTACTGTGGATAAGTGCAAAGTAATGCATATTAGAAAACCTAATCCCAACTATACATGCAGTTACCACTCAAGTAAGAGCTATTGGAGTCATCATGGATAGATCTCTGAAAACATCCACTCAATAGGCAGCAACAGTAAATAAACTAACTGTTGGGAACCATTAGGAAAGGGGTATATAAGACTGAAACTATCATAATGCCACTATATAAATCCATGGTATGCCCACACCTTGAATACTGTGTGCAGTTCTGGTCACCCTTTCTCTAAAAGCATATATGGGAAAAGGCACAAAGAAGGGCAACACAAATGCTTAGGAGGGCTATGGAACAGTTTCCAGCTGAGGAGACATTAAAAAGAGGGACTGTTCATCTTAGAAAAGAGATGACTAATGAGGGAGGGGGAAATATGATAGCAGTCTATAAAATCATGAAGGGTCTGGAGAAAGTGAATAAGGAATTATTTACCTTTGCCCAAAGTAAGAACAAGGGGTCATCCAATTAAATTAATAGGTAGCAGGTTTAAAACAAATGTAAGCATTTAACACAACACTCAGTCAACGTGTGAAACTTGTTGCCAAGGGATGTTGTGAAGGTCAAAACTAAAACTGGGTTCAAAAAAGAATTAGATAAGTTCATGAAGGACAGGTCTGTCAATGACTATTAGCCAAAAGGGTGAGGGTTGCAGTCCCATGCTCTAAGTATCCCTTAGCCCCTGACTGCCGGAAGCTAGGACTGGATGACATGGGGTGCCTCACTCAATAATTGCCATGTTCTGGAACTGGCCACTTTTGGCAAACAACTGATGTTATGATGCTATTATGTACTCTATTCAAAGGCTGAGACTTCTTTCTAGTCAGTTTGGAAATACTTTAAGGGCAACCTGGCTGTGCAGTGTCACAAGCAGTAGCAGTTCAGTGTCTGGAGTGCTATGTTCAAGATACGTCTTAAAATTTTGCATTGAAACAAGACTTTCAGCTTTGTTCCGGGGGTAAAATCTTTGTAAAACCAGGTATCTTTGTAAAATCAGCCTCTCTTCTCTCAGGAGTGGAATTGTACTGGGGACTTGTGATGCTGACACTGTCCTCTTCGAAAAAGTGACTACTTAAAAAAATGGGAAAGTACGTTAAAATTTCTGCAATCATGTTGCTTAGAAAATGGTGTAGATCAAAACTGAGAGAACAATTTCACTTGGTGCAGTATCACTGTGTGCGCATATACTTCTCCTGGGGGAAGTCTGTGCCACTGCACAATGCAGAATATGTGCAAAAATTAATGTTCTGTGCAGAATTCACCCCATGCGCCCCTCTCCCCACCACGAAGTGGGCTGCAGAGGTGCTGCCCACCATTAGACCCGGGTAGGCCCAGCTCACAAATAGAAGACACTGCCGGGGAGAGGGGGAACAGAACTGGAGGGTTCTGGGCAGCTGCAGTTCCCATCATGTCCTGAAGGAAGGAGGCGTCATGCAGGAAACCCAACACAAGCCTGGGACCCAGCATCAGGCTGTTTCTCCCTCTGGATCCCTAGGCTCTGGAAGGGTAGGAGTTGCGAATGTCTAAGCTGTGGGTGGGGGTAGGGGAGGAGAGGAACCTGCAGCTGCACTCTGGGGAGCAGAAGGTGTGCATGTCTTGCCTGGGGGTGCCCTACGACTGGGCTCTGAGGGGAGTGAGTATTGGTGTCTGGCTGAGCTCCGTGGGGGAGGGAGAAGAGAAACAGGAATTGGGTTGTGTCAGGAATTTCTTTAACACACTACTCCTGGGGGATTTTTTTTTTTAACCATCATTACAGATATATCAAAATACCTAAGTTACCAAAATAATTGAAGCTGGCATGATTATATAGTGTTATTTTGACAAAATATGCAGAATGTAAAATACTGTGTGCAGAATTTTTAATTTTTTGGCACAGAATTCCCCCAGGAGTAATATACTAATGTAAAACTTCCTAAAGGTCCAAAGCAATCTTTGAAGTTTAAGGGGACATAAAGCCTGTGGAAGATGTTGCAGAAGTTTGCCAAAACTCTCTTCCTCTGTTTTTCAGTAAAGTGAGGGTTTAATTTCTGGAGATTTTTGGAGTACTTTCTACTAAATACTGTGTGTGCCGAGGACAACCACTTAGTCTGGACAATGATTAAGATCTCTTCGTACTCTTACATGGAGACATGGCCCCAGATCCCCAAAGAAACTTGGCATTGCAGCACCGAACTTTTAGAAGCTAGAAAATCACCGGAACAACAATGGTATCTATAAAGTGCATGGGAAGAAAAGGTGCATAAGAATGCTGCCTTTTAGATTGTTGATGGCTTTATGGACTTTCACAAAATGTCTGGCTATGGTGGTGGCACATCTCAAAGAAATGTTTGGGTTCACCCATATCTTGATGACTGACAAGAGGACAGTCTCCAGAGCAGTTGCTAAGCAGTGTCCAATACCTCATACATCTGTTCACCAGACTGGGACTGAGTGTGAAACGTGAAAAAAATTATTTAAACACAACAAAAAAAGATAGCATGTATTGGGGCTCTACTCGATTCCATAACGGCTCAAGGTATCTGCTGCAGACCAGATTTGACAATGTATTAAGAATTGATCAATCAACTGCAAAACAGTCATGTACTACAGCAAGGATCTCTCTGGTTTTAGGTCACATAGATCACCAGAATACCTGAACTGTTCAAAAGACTGGATCTTCATTGTCTTCAGGGGTGCTTATGGATGCTGTATCACCCTGCTGTTCTCAAGACAGACATGCAGATACCCATACCTCAAGAAGTTCTGAACTCCCTCAACTGGTGAAAAGTTGGTCTGCATCAGGTCAGCAAGGGAGTTCTATTCTTCCCAGCACTTCCTACAAAGTCACCAGTGACCAATTCTTCATTACTGGGATGGGAAGCCCATCACAGCAACTTTATAGTATAGGATAAGTAATATTTGATTTTAATTTAAATCAGTCCACCCACCTTCTTTTCCCAAAAGCCTCATTCAACGAAGGGTGAGGCTGCCTTACATACTTTACATGTTCTCTAAGCTCTGTGATTTACTTATCTGGAGCAAAACCATCCAGGCAGTACCTTAGTCTATTTCAATGGCCAAGATCCAAGGGTCAGGCATGTACCTGAGGACAGTATTTCCTCTTAATATAAACAAGGCCTAAGTAAACTTGTATTGGAGAAAGCAATATTCCTATAGCCACAACTGGTGCAGACCATCTAATGCAGATAGGCTGCACTGGCAAAAAGTGGAGCATGTACCCTCATCCTAGAGGAGGCTCGGACTTTGAGTCTCTGATGGTGAATGGGACATGTCGAGGCTGCCCTCCACTATTCTCTGAGGAAAAGTAAAATTGGGCTTGGACAGCAGAGAAAAGAGGCCATATCTTTAAACCATATACTCTCTGGTGCATTCCATTTCACTGCATAGGCCATAGATCCATAAACAGAATGAAAATAATCTGCAGTGACACTTTTAACTGTTTAATTGTAACTCAAATTTCAAGTTGAGTTGAGATTAACAGGGCAGTTCCCACACTCGCAAACCTATTGTTTCAGGCTGTCTACACCTTCAGACAGACAGACAGCACTGCATTTACATTGGGCTCTCATAGTTTAAGGGTATATATACACTCATAATGCTAGAAACAAGTTTTGCTTTAACTAGCTCACCTGTTCATGTGTTATGGGTGAAGCCAGACTAGATCTACACCTTCTCCAATACAGATTCTGACCACTTCCACCAATAATCTTCTTGCCCCGATACCATCTCCCAATTAGTCCCCACCCACTTGTGTCTACAATGCAGGTTTATCAGTGCAGAAGACAACCCTACTGTATTTTCACTATACAAAACTTAAACCAATGCACACACTTCTGTGTATATTTATATCCATAGCAGAAGAGGGCCTTTTCTTGCTTTAAATTTACTGGATTTGCGGGAACTTAATTTCTCACATTAACATTGTGAATAGCTAAAGCACACACAAGATTTTAAACATTAAGTCTTGAAACAAGCAAAAAATCGGGGTGGAGGAGGGTAGAGGAGGGAGAGCAACCTATCATTCAGTGTGAATTTCAGGTTAGCAAACTCCATAGTAATACCAGTTCTAGAAAAAACACATTAAGTTGTACAATAGAAGTCCTTTGTTGCTATCACAGATTTAATCTGATTTGAGAAACAGCTGATTTATGTAAAACAGATTTTCATATAATAAAGCATGTACTCACAATATTCTCTACTTTTTAGAGACTATCTGTTGCAAATTAAGCATTAGGAAAATATTCCTTAATGATGAATACTGAAATTAAAGTACAGTAATAACAGGCATTCTTCATGAGAATGGTAGGTATTCCTCATAATTATTAGCAAGATGCATTATTATTAAACAAATATTCCTAATTTTTTTTCAGTGTTTATAACCTTCAGAGTTCTAACCACGAGCACAAACTTATGTTTAACACTGATGTTGCTACGAGAGTACTCGTAGCTAATAATGACAATTTTTCAAATGCTGAAAACGTAGTAGGTGAGGAAAGACTCAGCCATTCTCAAACAGTTTCAGTTTTTGTGTGAATAGTGAAGTGCGTTGGATATATTTGTTAGCATAGAAGAGTCTGTCTAAGTCTTACCTGCCGCTTCCCGCAGCCCCCATTGGACCAGAGTGGCGACCTACAGCCAGTGGGAGCCGTGATCGGCCATACCTGCAACAGGTAAACCAACCTGACAGGCCCGCTAAGGGTGCTTACCCGGGCTGGGGGGGGGAGGGGGAGGGGTGGGTGGGCGTGCCAAGGTTGCTGATCCCTGGTCTAAAGCAGAGGCACTGATACTAAAACAAACCAGACCCATAGCATGAGTCCGATGTAGACATGCTTACTGAATTCCTATATCAGAAAGGTGCAACTCACTATGTGCAACTCATTTTGGAGAACGGTAATTAATGGTCGGTATGAGTACACACCAACTTCTACATACAAAATGATTACCATGCATTTGTTTATTCCCCTGTAAGTAGTCTCAGTGAAGTTAATGATAACACACATGACTGTCTGCAGAACTGGACTCACAGTATTTCTGTTAGGTGAAGCAGCCTACATGTCAGAGAAGTGGTCTGTTTTAGAGTCATTAGCTCTTTTCATTTAGTTTCAAACGTTATACAGTACAGACAGATACAAGGAGCTTAACTTTGCATCTACTAACCTCTGTGTAATATGTCTTAGAAATTTTGTAACGGTCTAAAGTGAAATGTTTCTAATATGCTAATCTCTCTTTAAAAATGACGATGCAGACTCTTCATTTTAACAAGTTACCACAAACTGATCTTAATCATTTTTCAGCAATTTCACTTATGTCACAACTATCACTCTGTTACCTGGTGGACCTGCTTTTCTTCTGTCACAATTATTTTTTTCACTTTTTAAAAACACTATCTAGCCCTGTACTGCTCTAAGTATCAAACAGAACTGTTAACTAAGTTTGAAACACAGGGAAAATTCTGTCCTCAGTTGCACAGATGTAACAAAGCAGAATCCAGCGTACCAACCCAGTTTTATACTGATGATACATGAGAAGAAAACAACCCAGCTTGTCTTTAGGATATTAAGTGGAGTTTGCAGGGCTGAAATTAGAAGAGACATCACTTCCCTTGTCAAGTGAGCAAATTGTTCTGGCAGTCACTGAGTCAAGCAAGGAATCCCCAGATGACATTTTTCAGAATGGACCTGAACTTTAAAACCACATGCCAAAAATAAATGATAAAAGTAAACCACGGTCATGAACAACCTTGCAAGTTTTTCTGTAGCATGTATAAACAAGAGAACATCCATGTTTTGGAATATAAGCTGAGGAATGAAGAACTGCTTCTTATTGTTTTAATAAAAATACAGTGCTTAATTACACTTCTAAACATTGAAACAAAAGTATACATACACTGAACAAATATTATTTTCTAGGTAATTGTGTAAAGGTTTTCAAAAATACTTTGTCGCTTTACATCATTATCGAAACATGTATCCTTTTCAAAGGAATAAATGTCACAGAACAAATACACATTAGAAGAACACAATTAAATGACCTGGACAATGAACAACCTATGGTCAGCTACTATGAAGGAACATGGGCCTTGGGTTCAAATCTCCAGCAAGTATTCCCCTTCTCCACAAAAAGCATATTTATATATTAACGGCATATACAATATGGAAAATCTAAAAGCATATTTTTTGTTCTTAATATGCACTCTCTTTAAAAGACTCTGCTAACTCTTGATTGGCAGCATCATATTCAGCAATGAAATGTTTAAGTTCTTCAATGCATCGCTCACCTATCTCATGCAAATTTTGTCTCAGGGCAAACTGAATGGACTTTTCTAGTGACGGATCTTTATCAATCAGCATCTTCACTACCATGCCAAAGGTTTCACAGTCTTGTCTGTAAACCTAGAAGCAATACATTTGAGAAACTGATTAAATGCAAGAATATTTACATAAGCAGCATCATTTCCCCCACTCCAAAAAAGAGTTCATGTAACATTACACCACCAAAACCAAGTGATGAATAATGATTCAACATAGATTCGACATAAATACTATTTGTTAAGCCTGTTATAAATGTTTACTCCCCTTTAGGCCTGCTGTAATGTCACAAGGGCAAAGGTAGCTAGTTCAGTTCTACTTTGACACAAACAATAATTCTTAATGAAGGAAATTCCTGAAAAACAGAACGTGGGAAGGAGAAGAATTTCTCTTGTAATGCAGCAACACCCATAAAATATCTAAGTAAAGAGAGATGAGCAAAAATTACATGCATTTAACTCTTTTGCTTATAGTAAAATCTGGGTTTTACCTCATCACCTGTGCTCATCTCATTTATTTGTATTTAAAGGTAATGATTAGTTGATGAAAGATATTAAATATTTCAGAAAATATATTTTTATTATGTTTCTTGGAGATTTCCAATCACCCATAATGGCAAAGCCAGATTAATTTCCTGTGCAGAGGTTCAAAGCAGCTCTGTAGGTTTTATGCTATTGGCAGCTCTACCGCAGTACAATGTAACTTCAGAAGGGAGAGCTCAGTTCAGAATTGACATCACCCAGAGGTTGCACCTCAGAGGATGCAAAGTAACTGAACCCAAGTGGGAGTGGGGGAAGAGTAGGAAAGAAGAAAATGCTACATCAACTGCTGCAAAGAGCTTGAAGCGGAAATGTGCAGGGCTTCTACGTGGAGGAAAAGGGAAACTGTCTGACCACCTGAAGTAACTTCTTTGATATTTTAACCCCCTTTCTACTCCTATTCTTTTCACTTGTACTTGCAGCCCCATCTGCTGATTTTTTTAATGTATATTTGAAATTTTAGTAAGCCCCTATTATGTAGTATTTGCGCTGTACCTTAGTACCTAGAAGCCCTAGTCATGGACTAGGCAGGGCACCACTTTACAAATATGAAAGAAAAAGATGGTCCCTGCACCAAAGAGTTTACAATCTAAGAGCTAAGAACAGGCACAACTGTAAGTCTATGAACTGTAGACACAATTAAAGTAAAATAATCCTATACTGGGAAATGCCCATTTTACTGACACCTGGACTACATTTAAAAATTAGGCTGACATGGTTACAGTGCTCCTGTCTGTGAAAAATTCACACCAATGAGCAACACAGTTAAGTAGATCTAATCCCCTGGTGTAGATGTGGTGAGGCAATGAAAGAATTATTACATCAACGTAGCTTCCACAACTCAAGGAGGTGGATTATCTATGCTGATGGGAAAAAAACCCTTCTGTAGTTGTGGAAAGCGTCTACACTAGAACACTATGCAGCACTGTAGCTGTGTCACTTTAGTGCCCATAGTCTAGACATGACCTAGGACTGGTCAAAATGCAGCAAGGAGGACCAAAGCCACAACAGCCATGTGGGAAGTAGGAAAGAAGATCTTTGGACATTTTTCAAGCACAGATGAGGTTCAGAAGTAATGTCAGTGATTATGGACTTTATGTAAAGCCAGATGAGACAATAAATATTTTTGATGGTACATTTTAGAATAGGCAAAAATTAGATCACCATTTTCAACCAGTATTTGGGACAACTCTTCCTATAAGTAATGATTCTTTACTTTTATTTTCTCAAAAGATTAAAACAGAACTAAACAGAATAGAATATGTAGCCCCAAATCATTTTGAGCAAAATCTTTTTTTAAAAAAACAAGAAAACTGTGCACTTGGTATTTTCTCAGATAAAGTATGAGTATTTTTTCAGCATACTGCTTGGGGTATTTAAGATGTTCATTGCTCTACAACAGCAGAAAAGTTTAAGACTCTCATATTCGGAGGATTGTCACAGCCCTAGGATTCTGGGTCTGGCTAAGAGAACTTCAAAGCAGAGCTAACTTTGGTGACTATTTCCTCACAGATTCTTTTCCAAGAAAAGAACCATTCAGAAAAGTAACCTTGTATCTGATTAGCCATATGATAGACAGATGGTAGTTGGCTTTGGATAATTCCTGCTTTTTAAGTGCTTTCAGTCTGCTTTTACCACCTTCATTGGAACATTTTTTCCACAGTCATTAGGTACTGGGGGAAAATAGCTTAAAATTTTTTTTCTTATCACACTTTTATTTCTTCTGTTTTACCACGTTTGAAGTACTCAGACTGGGGATGTGTGAGTGAACACGTAAAATAACCTGGTAATTGATAGTCTTCACAAAGCCTTTTATAACACTGTAGATGTGATTATGTCAGCCAAAGATCTGATGTGTACCACACTAGTAAAGAATACAGACAGGTTCTTCTGAAAGGCCCTTTGTACTGGATAGCACCAAAAAGAAATATGTGAAACAAAGTAAGTCTAATCTATATGTAATTGGTCTTCCACAGAACTTCACATTACAAACTTGCAATACCATTTCATTCTAAATCTTATTTTTCCACACCACACAGAACCAAAAATAAACAAACACACACACGCTTGGGCAGATTTTGTCATAAGAGTCAACAGAAGCATATTTTCCTTACAAAGCTTCAAGGAAAAAAAATTAAAATGAAAAATCACGACAACCATTTTTATTATCACCAAGCCTGGAATCTCAGATGTTGCTTCACTTACTCCATAATCAGTAGGCTAAATAGGCTCATACTAGAGATGCACGCTTTTTCGGGATACTTAATGGGCTAACTATTTCAAAAGTCACAAACTGTATTAGAACAAACACCAGGTTACTCTAGGAACAGAAAACAGTGATGCGGGGAGGAGGTGCAGCCTGGTACCAACAGGCTGTGAGAACAGAGAGGCACAGTTAACAACTTAAACACAAAATTTTGCTCTCAACAAATGGATGAAAAAAAGAACCCAATCTACTCCTCTTTAGAAAGTTATGCAGAGACCAGACACGGACAAGTTATGGAGCTCTGCACGGCAACAAACTGCAGTAGTGCTGGCCTGCCTCTCTGAAACTCTTGCAGAAGGACTCAAAGCTCTTAAAAGACATGATGCTGGCCCTGAATACAAAGACTGACTCTTCAAAAATTCATCTCAGCAGAGAAGAAAGTCAGTTTCTGGGAAATGAGCAGAGAATAGGCCATGTGGAGTCTGAACAAAGGAACTCAGAACTGAGATTCCAAACATGGAAAATCACTTATGAAAAACTATTCTGTGCTGGAGGGAAAATTGGAAGCCCTTGAGACCAAGCTCAAAGTTAGAAATATCTATATCCTTGGAATTTGGGTTTATATTCATTCTGAACCGAGGCCACTGAAAAGCTCATCCCTAAACATCTGCAAGTGGACATTAAAAATGATTCCATGTGTGGTGAAAGAAGTTATAGTATCCCTGTATTCAAAAACAAAAAAGAGAATCAAAACAGCAGCATTATTATACTGTTTGATATACATGTCAGGGAATCCTGAAAACTGGTAACGCCACAGGGTGATCATTTACCCAGACCAGAACATATTATTCTCGGACCTGCCTGTATCACAGGCATAACGAAAAGAATTTGTAGTGTTTTAACAAACATATGAAAGAGGAGTGGAAACAGCTGTACAATTCCTAACAAAATTCTGGGTTATCTAGGAAGAAAAAGTCTTCTCTTCTCCCTGGGACACAACCTGAGTTCAGGTCCTGTTTGAAAAGATCCTTAAAGCCAACACAATGCGCACCCCATGAGTTTTCACAGAACAACCAATACTTTTAATTTTTAATTATTCTCCTTCTTTAGACATTTTAACTCCTTTTCTTATCTTACAGTAAAAGTAAGAGGCCCCAACTGTGATTCCTGCCCCTCCCCAACACACACTGTGGTAGGCACTGTTCAAACACATCAGCCATATGTAGCCTAGGGTTTAAAGATGTAATGTTGGAAGTTGTTAGCTAACACCTTCAGAGCTTGTCTATACACAAATTATACTGTTTAATCATACTGGTATATTTTAAGTAGAACAACCCACTAGTTTGGATGCAGTTATATCAGCATAAGCGTTTTATACCAGTATAGTTATTCTCATACAGGAATGAGAATAACCACCCATACTAATATAAGGGACCTTTATACTAGTATAACTGAGTTCTCACTAGTTGTATTGATACAACTATTTTGATAAAAAGTTCACAATTTGAACCAATAGCTATACCTGTACAAACTCTCTGTGTAGACCAGGTCTTAGTGTAGGCAAGGCATGCTGCCTTTTAACACGTTTAGGTGGTTAAGCTAAAGCCAAGCACAAAGCCTCAGCTTGACCAGCTGAGTATGTGTTAAAGTATACACTGCCTTTTCCATACTAGACTTCTCAAACATGCTACTTCGAGTGTGTTAACTGACACGATCTAACATCACATCTTTAAATAGTATGTGATCATGCAACTAAAGAATGTATCATAATGCACACACACACAAAGTGGCCAAATGAAGATTGTGCAGGCAAATGTTATTCAGACATTTCCCAACGTTTGAGAACTTGACTTTGTAATTGTAATATTCTTTTACTGAAATGTTTTGTGATATAAGGTAATACATATCGTGTCTACTCTGGCCAATGTGTAGAAGGTGACTGGGGTACACAGACAAGTCAAGGTTAGCATCAGAACAAGGAAAAGTTACTCTAAAAAGTTAAAAGGGAAGTAAGGAGAACACAAGGTTCTTATTCAGCCTTTTATGAAATGATAAGAAAGTAACAGAAGCATCTATAAGCTTAAAAGAGGAGAATGGGCAAAGCCACCGATAAGTAGAGAGAGGGACTTGGCCAGAGGGTGGATACAACTCAGTGGGTACTGAAGAGCTGATAGATGGAGCTGTGAACTGTTAGGAGAGTTCAGTTTGCTAGAATCCAGTAACTTCTGGAAGATGGGCAGGGCATCTGATAATGTGATTCTATATTAAATATCCCAAAACTTCATCAACACAGAGTTAAAGTTGCCCAGTGGTGCTTCATACCCTTCCAGAATGTGGAGAGCAGCTAAACTTAAATCTCTGAACACCAGGAAATACAAGACACTAACCCGGCACCACAATCTTAACTCAGCCCCACTGTAGCTGACAATAGCCACTTGGAATGGTTCTGTAAGGAGGGTGCCATAATGAGAAGGCATGAGGAAGAATGTGCCGTTGTTTGCACTGTGGTACGGAGATTTGAATTTCAGCATTTTTCTGTATCTGCTCCAGCTGTGTTCACTATCTTAGGTGTAGCTGTATTGAAGTTGGAGCAGCGTGGCAGAGTTGTTACTGTGATATGGCAAAAGGTGCACATGTACTTACAAGGATCAAATATTCCTCATTTCAGTGCTGAGCTCTGTCGGTTATGTTGGCAGTGGTGCACAGAGATCATCTTGTCACGTGGATTTTCAGCAGCATGGTCACATGCCTGACAACAGTCTCTGGATCTTGGAGTGAGGGCCTCTCTTCATGTATAGTGCTGCAGCTCCTGTGCCAATGGGAGAGCTTCTCCAGTTGGCGTGGTTAATCTACCTCTCCAAGAGGCAGGAGTTATGTTGACAGGAGAAGCTCTCCCATTGACGTAGTACTGTCTACCAGGGGGTTAGATGGGTATAACTATATCACTTGGGGTATGGATTTTTCACAGCCTGAAGTGACATAGTTATACAGATAGAGGTCTGCAATGTAGACCTGGCCTCAGTGAAAGCAATGTCTCAGAAGGACTCCCCAGGGCAAGGGCAAAGGGGAGGTAACATTTAGCAAATCTGAGGTGGTCTATGTAGACTGAACCCTGGTCTACCCTGAAAATTTAGAATGATCTAGTTACATTGTCCAGGGGTATGAAAAAATTCACACTGCTGAGCACTGTAGCTAAGCTAATGTAACCCATGGTATAAATGCAGCTAGCTACTGTTTCTTGGGGAAGTGAAGTTCCCACATTCATGGAAAAAACCCTTCCCCGTTGCTGTAGTTGTGATGCTATAGCTGTGCTGCTGTGGAGCCCATAAAGTAAACATGCCCTCACTGTTTAAAAGCTTGCCTCTCTCACCAACAAAAGGTGGTCCAATATAAGCTATGATATAAGCTACTTGTTTCTCTAATATCCTGGGATCAGCACAGCTACAACTACACTGCGGTACATTATGTGTAACTGTCATGATGAGGCATCATCTCAAGAAGGCAGAGGTCTGGTTGTTATGAAGGGGCTGTGATTACCTTAATGCTGTATTTCCCAATTTTCACAAGTTTAAGTTTGCCACTCTCCACATTCTGGAAGAACCTGGGGCATCACCGGGCAACCTCAATTCAGAGTTAAAGTGTTTGGGTATTTAATTTCCTTGGCTTTAAAAAAATAATTTCTCATCATCCCGATGTACCACAGCCCAGCTCTGCCTCTCCACTGCCTTTGGCTCCTTGGCAATGATTCCTCCAGCCACAGAATGCATTGGCTGCATGTTGGTACCATCACTGCCTCGGCATCTCTTGTCTCGGTTTTACCTCCTCAATCATCCTCCCCCCAAAGACACAAGTACTGGCAGGAGACCTGCAGACTAAGGAGCTGGGGAAAGGATGAAGGATCAGTGTGGGGACCAGCCTGGACTCAGTAAGGATAATTTTTGAAGAGAGTGACAGATGTCAGGGGAAGAGAGGAGTATGACAAGGTTGGTGCAGTGGTTAGGATAGACTTGGGTTCAATTCCTTGTTCCACCACAAAGTACCTGTGTGATCTTGGGCAAGTTCCTTAGTCAATGTTTGTCTCTGTTCCTCACCTATAGAAAGTGGATAGTATTTCCCCACCTCACAGAGATGTTGTGAAAATAAACACATTACTGTCTGCAAGGAGCTCCAATAATATGATGGGTGGCAGATAAGTATCTATCATTCACTGACTGATCGATTGGGGGCTTTTGGAAGACAGAACTGAAGTTCCCCAACATCCCCTCTGAACAGTTTTGACCTCCTCCTTTACACACCATTTTTCTCTGCACAGTTCCAACCGAAGCCTGCATTGCTCCAAACCTCTGATATGCTCCCCAATCACTCAATTCTCCTTCCTCTGATATTCTCCCCTTCACTCAATTCCTCTTCCACATGCCCATTGCTCGAAGCACCCCATGCCTCACAGTTCCAGCCCTCTACCTCCTACCAGTTCCGTCCTCCTCCTTTCCAATCCATGCCCCTAGGAAGTATGGAGGGCCATGGGGAGGTGGAAAGGTAGCGGAACTCTGAGGAGAGCAAGTGCAAGCTGGAGGCAGGAAGTGGCAGGAGTCCCTAGCAGGGGATGAAGGGATTCTATACATTCATCTGCAGTATGGGAGGCTCAGAGAGGTGTCAAGTCTCAGCTAAATGACAACACCCTATGAAGATGAATGCAGCCTGAAACCATAGCTCTAAAATATGTGAACTGCTCCATTCATCTCTACAGGTGTTTTTATTCCCTCTCCACAGTGTCAGTCTTTGTGAGCCTGTGCCATGCACCACGCATGTCTGCTCTCAGCTGTCCACCCACAGGGGATCCTAGCTCACAAGTCAAGGGCGGGTGAGGAGGGGCTTTCAAACTCCCTCCGCCCCTTCCCAGGGTCAAGGACCTCCCACTTCTCCCCAATCCTGGCTCAAATGAAAGTTGCAAGATACCCAGAAATAATTTCCACAAATGTGCACACAGTATGTATCCAGTGTTGTAACTGTGTTGGTCCAAGGATATTACAGAAACAAAGAAGGTGTGATAATATTTTTTACTGGATCAATTTCTGTTCATAAGACAGACAAGCTTTTGAGCTACACAGAGCTCTTTTTCATGTCTGGGAAAGGTATTAAGAGTGTCACAGTTAAATACAAAATCCAACAGATAGTTTAGCATAAGTGGTTAGCACATACTAACTTGAATGGTCCCTTTATATGCTAACTCCTTATGCTAAATTTTCTGTTGGACATTGTATTTAGCTGTGACACTCTTAGTACCTTTCCCAGATATGAAGAAGAGCTCTGTGTAGCTTGAAACAGACAGAAGTTGGTCCAATAAAAGATATTACCTCACCCACCTAGTCACAAACAGTTTGTGTAATTTTATTACCTTTCAGAAAATAGCCAGAGCCCCTTCTAAAGTAGCTGTACTACTCGGGGCACATTTGCCAAAAGTATAAAAGTATCGATGAATTATATGATTTTATAAAATGTTGGGTTTGTTTTTAAAAGAGTGGTATCCCCTAAGGTGAGCCCCTTCCACAAATGGTCCCAAATTTGGACTACTAACACTACTTAGCACCTCCTCCCCTCCGAAGCACAGCAAATCTCAAGAGTATCTGAGCATGCAGATTTTAGAGCACTTAGGGTACATCTACACTGCACTTTAAATTTAGTTGTAGTGTGGGTAGGCATACCCATGCTAGCTTTAATCTAGCTAGCACCGGTAACAATAGCAGTGCATATAGTAGCATGGGCTTCAGTGCAGGTTAGTTGCTCACGGGGGACAGCTTACCGGGAACCCTGATACATATTCAGGTGGCTAACCCATGTAGGGTCCCTGTCGCTATGTCCTCAGTGGTACTGTTACTCACACTAGCTAGATTTTCTTTAGTGTGGGGATGCCTTCCCGTGCTACTGTTACACCACCTATCCTTACAGTCAACTGTTAAACCGAACACAATGCTCAACCTTCACTACAATAGAGTGGATGGTCTGCCAGAATAAATCTGACCAGCTCAATTTTTTACTCTTAAATGGATACCTAGAAAAAAAGTGACCAGATTTTCAGAGATGCTGAACATCCACAACTCTCTACAAACCAAATGGATGGTTTTGGTGTCTAACTTTAGGTACTCGTATCTGAAAATGTTAACCTTCATTCACAGTCCTGACTCAACATATGAATTCCTACTTTATAACTGCAAATTTAAATTCCAACAAATTGGGCAACTCTTTATTCATTTAAATTCGAATACAATGTTTTTAGTACCAAACAGTTTTTCAATGTTTGTTCATGTAAATACTTCAGTGATACAGAAATTAAAAATGTGTATCAACTCAGCCTCCCAATCCACATTTCTCCACTCCCTCCACCCCAGGATCTTCCCTGAGATTTTCCACAACCCTGCAAAACACAACATTAACCTAATTTAAATTGAGAAAAAACAAAGAAATTCCCATTAACAGAAGTGCCATTTAATTATTTTACTCACAGAAACTGTATTTTCATGTTCATGTGTGAAATATTTAATTTAGAAATTCACAGTGGGAAAAAAACAAATAGTATGTTTAGAATTACCATTCTATTATATGCATGTAATTCAAATGATCAACTACATTTTGAGATTGTTTTTCTATCTAAAATGAATCATTTTCCTAGTTCTAAAAAGCTAGATTAATCAACACACAACACATTTAACACTTATGCACTATACCATCTACAAAATTTTAAATTAAACAATAACCATATACTATATTCCCTTTATTTAATATGTACTAACAATTTTGATTTGGATCTGTAATGTGTTTATAGAGCAATTACAGATTCATTGAAATGCAAACTGAGAGAAACAAATGATCTAATCTGCTGTATAATATCAAATGATTTTATATTAATCTCTGCTTTTCTTACTGAAGAAATGTAAAAGAAGAAAGTTAGTTGAATGCAATTACAATTCTGGTTCCCTTTTATTCAATTTAATGGAACATTTGTAGAGATTTTCTGAAATGTAATTATTATTTTAAAAAATGTATAATGCTTGGCATTTAGATACTCAAGATGACAACACTTTAGAGTCAGTTGTTTTGCTTGGTATATACTCCACGATAAAAATAAAAATAAAAGTACTAGTTACAGTCCCAAAACCTGCCCGCATTTGCCAGACTCTGTTTAAACAGGAAGACCTGCACACACAGCATGGACCGTGAGAGTCAAGCTGTGTGTACCGTCATCAGTAAGAAAGGATATGCAGACCAAACTATGCACACAATTGCACTCCTGCAACACCATTATATTCAGATTAGGCTCTCAATAGCATCTGGATACTCTATGTTTTCAAATTATGCTTTAGTGGCACCTTGTACTGTTGTATTGAATTCACTGGGTTTGCATAAGTGGAGCTGATTGGTAGTCAGGACCAGATTGTGAATCGCTCTTGTAACTTTGCACTGGTAGAGGGGAGTCCACAGTATGCCTCTTCACGTTTGCACACCATGCAAGGGCTGTCACGATGACAGTCCCTGCTCTTGGAGTAGCACAGACTTGTTCTTGCATGATCTAACAGTCTAACATAGTGAATACCAGTGAAAATGAAGTGGGATTAGAGTCTAAAATAGGAAAAGAACAAGTCAAAAATTACTTAGACAAGTTAGATGTCTTCAGATCACCAGGGCCTTATGAAATGCATCCTAGAATACTCAAGGAGATGACTGAGGAGATATGTGAGCCATTAGCAATTATCTTCCCATCTAGGAGATGGGAGACATTCCAGAAGACTGGAAAAGGACAAATATAGTGCCCATCTATACTAAGGGATACTGTGTCACATGACCTTCTCATAAACAAATTAGGGAAATAGAACCTAGATGGAGCTACTATAAGGTAGGTGCATAACTGGTTGGAAAATCGTTCCTAGGGAGTAGTTATCAAGTGGTTCACAGTCTAGAAGAACATAACAAGCGGGGTCCTGCAGGGATCGGTTCTGGGTCTGGTTCTGTTCAATATCTTCATCAATGATTTAGATTATGGCATAGAGAGTACACTTATAAACTTTGCAGATGATAGGAGAGGTTGCAAGTGCTTTGGGAGGACAGGATTAAAATTCAAAATGATCTGAACACACTGTAGAAATGGTCTGAAGTAAATAACGTGAATTCAAGGAGGACAAATGCAAAGTACTCCACTTAGGAAGGAACAATAAGTTGGCTCACATACAAAATGGGAAATGACTGTCTAGGAAGGAGTACTCAGAAAGGATCTGGGGGTCATAATGGATCAAAAACTAAATACAAGTCAACAGTGGAACACTACTGAAAAAAAGTGAACATCATTCTGGGATGTATTAGCAGGAGTACTGTAAGCAAGACATGCAAAGTAATTCTTCTGCTCTACTCTGTGCTGATTAGGCCTCTTATGGAGTATTATGTCCAGTACTGGGCACCACATTTCAGGAAAGATGTGAACAAATTGGAGAAAGTCCAGAGAAAAGCAACAAAAATGATTAAATGTCTAGAAAACATGACTTATGAGGGAAGATTGAAAAAATGGTTTTGTTTAGTCTGGAGAAGAGAAGACTGAGAACATATGTGACAACAGTTTTCAAGTACATAAAAGGTTGTTACAAGGAGGAAGGATAAAAATTGTTTCTCTTAACCTCTGAGGACAGGACAAGAAGCAATGGGCTTAAATTGCTACAAGGGAGGTTTAGATTGGACATTAGGAAAAACTTCCTGTCAGAGTAGTTAAGCACTGGAATAAATTGCCTAGGGAAGTTGTGGAATCTCCACCATTGGAGTTTTTAAGAGCAGGTTAGACAAACACCTGTCAGGAATGGTCTAGATAATACTTAGTCCAGCCTTGAGTGCAGGGGACTGGACTAAATGACCTCACAGGGTCCCTTCCAGTTCTATAATTCTATGATTCCTTGTGTCACATATTGCCCAAAGAAGGTGGGGAGGAGGTAGGGCCTTGTTCTATATAACCTTCTATAGCAGCCTATGGAGCAGGCCCATCACACTGCAGGAAAAGGCAGTACCTCCAAGGATCAATCTATAGCTCTCTCCACTTTAGCTGTATTGGTTCTACAGGGCCAACAGCAACAAAAAGCAGCAAAACCAATTCTCAGTTTTGTCACCGAAGTAACTCTGGACATAGACATGGGCAGATCGGTTGAGTCAAGTAATGTTATTTTTAACAATCACTTTTCAGAACAGAACTGCCCTTTATGTGAACTGTGAGCTTCCTCAACTCTCACTGAAGTCAATGAGAGTCGGGAAAGCATAGCACCACTCTGGAAGTAGCCAGCATTTTGAAGCATACAGACATATTACTAAGCTTCTCATTTGCCTTGCATTGCTATAAACTAATTCTGAATACTTAGAAAGCCCAACAACAAAATCCTACTCAGGGAACCTTGTGCTCCATTTTCTGAATACCTCTCTGTTTCTGTAAAAATCATAATAAAACTAGTTTCCATTAACAGTAATAGAACATACTTAATTAAAATGTATTGCCAGGATATCAGTGTAATTTATTTTTTAGACTTCCATCAGCTGAACAGTTTAAGTTGCTGTTTAAATGAACAAGAGTTGATATCTAACACTAATAAACCAATTTATATGACAGCATACAATTCACACAATGTTATTTTTTGGCAACACAATAAAATTCATTATTACTTCTTTAACAAACATCTTACTCAAGTCAAGCAAAAGTAGTCTCCATGTGGGAGAGTGAGGACTATTACGTTACATGGTTTTACTGGAGATAATTCCTTACTAAACCAATCAGACCACATAACAGCATTCTAACACCAACTACAGGCCCTTGGAGACCAGTTTGTGTGTGGCCTAAATTTCATAGGCTTCTTTACAACAGATGTGTTGGATGAGGGTAATGTTACTTTATATATTAACCTGTGTGTTCCCTAATCTAATACTGCTGTTTTACCTACAGTCTACCCCTTTTTATATCCTTCTTATAGAAATCACATTTTTGGTTTTTTTTTAAATCTAAAATAAATCTGAACTAAAATGACATGTATTGCAACAGAAGATTATCACATGCCAGTTTTTTTATTCTGATACTTGTGAAATCACTTAACCTGGAATTTTTGCAATACATGAAAAACAAACTTTTTTTATTATACCGTTTTAATCAATGAGACCACTTATGTTCAAATCTAAACAATCGCTTTTATTGCATCATTTTAGCAATTTAAATATTCATTTGTCTCTATTTTGTCTGCAGTAATTTTCTGATTAACCTTTTTACAGTCCATGAAACTGATTTTTACATGATTTCAAGGCAGACGGAACTACTGAAGAGTATAACAAAAGAAAATAAAAACTCTCTATTACAGTTTAATTTTGAAAAAAGCTTCTTAAAATGCACTAGTTCACAATTAAACAGGAAATAATCAGCTTTAAACTAAAGGAAGGACCTCGCCCAGCAACATTTTATTTATAAAGTACAGAACTGATGGAGAGCTGTTTCCTAAATCTGTTCCACAGTAAACGTATTGCTCTATCCAAAACAGGAAGGGTGCAGTTTATCTACAAAAGATTGTTTGCTTATGTTAATTCTCTAGCTAGAAATGCATTAATAATGTTCAAATTTTAATGTTTCTAAGACACACAGGAAGGAATTTTTCATTTACAATTCCCCAGAATAGGCATGCGTGAGAGAGAGAGATTTAATTGGCATAGAAATGCAAAAACCAAACTGCCACCCCCCATTTTAGTAGGGGACAAAGTCTGTAAATTGCTATTTAAAATCCAGGCATTAATTTCACAGATAGCTGTTCCCTGGTGAACTAGGTTCTACCAGTAAGGTGCTGGTAATAAATACAGGTAAGAAATAATAAATGCAGTGCTGTTTTTCTCAAGACCTGATGATGAGCACCCACAACTCTCTTAGGATCATGCCCTAAATGGATATCTAGCAAAAGATTCTTTTTTTTATTTTTTATTTTTTTTTAAAAAAAGAGTCTTTCCTTCTCCAGCTAACACTACCTAGTCTGTAAAGATATAAAGCGTTTACTTTTCTCCTCAGTACACTGCCAAGTACACTGACAATTTAACTAAAACCTACTGGATCTTTGAGTCTGATAACCACCCTTTTTATGAGAATGATCATTCATACCAGTGGCTAAGGAGGAACTCCACACTTTCTATAAAGAAAAGCTCAAATATGTTTTAATTTGCATGCCTCAGGATTTCAGTGTTTTTTTATTTGTTTTTTTACAGTTCTACACGTAGCATAAGGAAAATACTACACACTTAATAAATATTAAGTACTGAACTGTATGTAACAGATAGCTTTTTAAAGTACAGAAAGTAAAACTAACAGCTGCAAGTAGAGTCATTACCTAGATTATCCCTTTTTATTACTTAGTTGATGTTAAATCTTAGAGTTTTTGAAAGTTTAAAATTACTTCATGTATGATAGTAGCCTCACAAATCAGTTTTATTAGAGGCCAACTTCTGAATCAAAGATTTTTGTACATCTAAATTGTCACTCTCAACCCTATCCTCTACAATTGTTAGAACACTCACAATACTGAATTCCATTACTAAAATTAAATGTAGGGCTAAAAAATGCAAACTAAGTCTCTGAGTGCAAAACCTTTAGTGAGGTGAGAGAACTACTTACTAATGCGAGATAATCCCCTGAAATCATTTTGAACTATTCATGCAAGTACTCTCACATGAACAAAAAGTGTGCGGAATCAGAGCCAAATAAACTATATGCAAATTTCTCTACAAATTTATGTCTTCAGTTCAGCCAGATGTGCAAAAGTATTAAGAGAAGTACCACATAAAGCTCTTGTATTTAGTAATAGCTTGAAATTGTTAGACCACAATATTTCATAAAAAGAGATTTTTAATATATAATATGGCATTATATTCCATTTCTCCATAGCCCAGTGTGGCCTAGTTTGTGGTGGTAGTGGGAGTTCAGAGGTAAAGTAGAACAGTGGAGTTTAAGACACATGACCCTGAATTTAATATCCTTGTTTCTTATTGCAAATACGTTCCTGCTGTTGCTAAAGAAGTAGCGGCTCACTGGAAGCCACTTGCTCCATAATTCCTACAAATTCTGCTGTGTCCATGCAAACCAGCACGGTAAATGTGTTCCACGGGTAACAAATTGGAAGATAAACCCCACTCAAAGGAAAAGGCATATAGAAACAAGGATCGGCCTTCTGAAGTCACTCAGTAAATTCACTTGCCTTAGTGAATCTCCAGTCTGAGAGAGTGAGCTGACAGGACAGATTTGGAATGAACATGGCAAGATATGTGATCATTCCCATGACTTTTTGAGGTACTCACTTGTCTTCAGATTCTGGCAATTACTGAACTGCTTTGATTCTAAGGGCTTTTCTACACTTACATTTTATAGTACTCTAACTTGCTGGCTCAGGGGGGTGAAAAATCACCCCTCTGAGCACAGCAAGTCTGTGCGCTTTAAAGCACTAGTGTGGACAGGCTCCGAGCGCTGGAAGCCGGGCTCCGAGTGCTCTGAGCTAATCCTTTCATGGAGGTGGATTACCAGGAGCGCTAGGAGAGCTCTCTCCCAGCGGTCCCGCGAGACCACACTCGCACATCAAAGCGCTGCCCCAGGAGTGTTCCCACGACAGCACTTTGATGTTTCAAGTGTAGCCATGCCCTAAGTCTGATTTGCATCTGTCCTTACTGAGAGTAGTATAACCTACATAAAATATTATCAATATTTTTCTTTGTTCACTTTCTAGATTTATTTCTACGTTCTTCAGAACACTTATAGCAGCCTCTTGTCCTGTTTGACTCCATACACCATTCTGAGACCTTCATGATGTAACCAACTAATCAAGGGCTAGTCTACACTACAAGCACTATAGCAGCACAGCCGCATTGGTGCATCACTGTAGCACATCTGGTGAAGATGCTCTATGCCAGCAGGAAAGAGCACTCCTGTTGGCTTAATAAAACCACTTCTGCAAGAGACACTTGCTATGTCAGCAGGAGAAGCTCTTCCACAGACACTGGCACTTAGGTCAGTGTAACTTATGTTGCCACAGGGGGTGGCTTATTCACACCCCCAAGAGACACAAGTTATACCGACGTAAGCTGTAGTGTAAACAAGCCCCAAGTTAGTAAAACCAGGTCTACACTACAGACCTATATTGTCATAACTATGTCACTCAGGGGTGTGAAAAATGCACACCCCGAACAACACAGTTATACCAACCTAAATGCCCATGTAGACAGTGCTAGGTTGACAGGAGAGCTTCTCTTGCTGACATAGATACTACCTCTCAGGGAGAAGGATTAACAAAGCCAACAGGAGCAGCACTACCACTGTAGCTGCGGCACTGTTGCACTCTTCGTGAAAAGAAACCCTAAATATGTGAGATATTTTCCCCTAATATTTGGGGGACAATATTCACACTGATGCGGCCATATTAGGGACTTGGATTCTATTCCCAGCTCTGCTAGAACTGGCTTCATACAGCCTTGTACTTACTCCTTCGGTAACATGGAGAGACTGATACCTGCTCTTCTTCATAAGGCCTTGCTCTACATAAAAACATAAGAAAGGCAGTATTGGGTCATACCAAAGGTCCATCCATCCCAGTATCCTGTCTATGAACAGTGGCCAATGCCAGGTGCCCCAGAGTGAATGAATCTAACAAGTAATGATGAAGTCATCTATCTCCTGCCATTCATCGCCACGCTCTGACAAACAGAGGCTTTGGACACGGTTCCTTACCCATCCTGGCTAATAGCCATTAATGGACTTAACCACCATGAATTTATCCAGTTCTCTTTTAAACCCTGCTATAGTCCTAGCCTTCACTACCTCCTCAGGCAACAAGTTCCACAGGTTGACTGTGTGCTGTGTGAAGAAAAACTTCCTTTTATTTGTTTTAAACCTATTGCCCATTAATTTCATTTGGTGGCCCCTAGTTTTATATTATGGAAACAAGTAAACAACAAGTAAATAAATAAATAGCAAGTAAATAAGGGTTGTAAAGTATATGGGATTATTAACACTAGACTAGTCAGTAGAAATTAGTAGAGAAGAAATGGCCTCTTGGCCCCTAGCAATGCAATTTCCCCTAAACCAATGAATATTTTGTTGAGTGGTATCAGCCAGAAGCACTCTTTTTGTCTATGTCCCATTACAGGTTCTGGTCTGTGTGACCACTTCAGAATGATGCAGTAGGCTCAGTGAGTCTGAGCAACATTCTGTGGTTTATAACTTGGTCAAATCTGAATAATCTATACACAAAGACTGCAAAAGCTATCATTTTTGACCCCACAATTATCTAGTGTTGGGTGAAATATTTAGGCAAATAGTAAACTCGCTGAAAAATGAAGTTTTGAGGCAACCAAAACTATTCATAAATTCAGGCAGAAGTTGGCTAACAGTTTCAACCAAATAAAACATGAGGAAGCATTTTTCAAAAAAACAGAAATGTCTTCTTTTGAATATGTCAATTAGAATCAATCCATTTCATTTCGAAAATGTCAATTTGAATGGACATTTCCTTTCAAAGTGCCATTATGTTCTAAGCAAACATTTTTTTTTCCCCAGTTTTTCATTTTGGGGAGAAAAAAATCTAGTCTAATCCCGAATTGCACTTCTGTTCAGTCACTGAACCAAATAAACAAACAAACTAAAATGCTCAGCTCTGCTCTACAACTAATCCCTTGCCAAAAGCCATATTCCCAGACATGACTCCACCATTTTTGCTGAAATTTTTCAAAATAATTCTACCTGACAGACACACATCATTGAAAATTGCAACTCAAACAGTTAAAGTTTGGCAAATGTCAAAGCATTTGAAAACAGTGGGCAATAATGAAAAGGGTTAGGCAACATTAACGTAGGGGTTGCTACCAACTTCCCCATAATATAATTAAACACATGTGAGGAATCCTGTGACATTTGGCAAAGCAAGTTATTTAATATTTCTTTTTGCAACAAAGAAAATAATTTGGTGGTAGCAGAAGTATGAGACTCAATATACCAAACTAGTTCATATGAATTGTCCAGTACAAATAAAGTTTTGCTGAAGAATTTCAAGAAATAACTACCCCATTAACTCAAATGAAAAATGTATCCTTATTTCAAAAAATAAATTAGATTAGATAGATTGATATAGTTTAGATCTTTGAGAAACAGAAAAGGTTTGATTTCATCTCAATCTTCTTAATCAGTATAACAATTCTAAACATCCATATAAGCCCAGAATCCTTCTGTTTTGACCAACAAGTATGAATAGTAGGACTTATTTTTTTTTAAAAAAAAAAAATTGTGGTGGTGGAAGGGGGGCAATATAGAAATGCTCGTACTGAGAAGTAGTAATATGAAAAGAAGGAAGAAGCACGTCTAAAAGGCATAAACAGGATAATGAGATTGAAGTTGCTGGAAAGCATGGAATTGCATATGAAAGCATTTACTGGATAAAAAGGCTTACTTTTATAGTTTAAATACTCGTTTTTAAAAGTTGTACTTATTTTACACTTATAACTTTCTTGCTAGTTAACTCCATTGATACTGGAATGATACAGTATATTTTGAATAAGAGCAGCATGGAAAGAGAGCATTGAAGTCCTCTTTTGATAAGCAGAACTAAACAGGTTACTGCCTAAGATAAAAATAGGTTTCAAAAGGTCAAGCACTTTATTGCAATAGCCAAAAGAAACAGTAGCATGCAATTTACCTTTTAACCTTACTTCATACAAGATTACCATGTGCTCTCAAAGATACAGAGTAGATAGAGAGGTTATTCCTACAATCATATCCTGAAAAATAAAATAAAGCATTCCTCCCGTTGTGGTGGCTTCCAGCTTTTTATTACAAAAACAAGCAGTGTCAATCAAGGTCTGGCTGCACTATGCTGGTTGGAAACAGACTACTAATGAAGAAGAAAAAGTGTAATAACTTAGAACAGGGGTCTCAAACTCAAATGACCATGAGGGCGCATGAGGACTAGCACATTAGCCTGAGGGCCGCAGCACTGACACCCTGTCCCCGACCCCACCCCCACCGACCCCAGCTCCCTTTCCATGAGGCCCCGCCCCTGTCCCACCTCTTCCCTGTCCCCATTCCAACCCCCTCCCCCGAAACCTCCACTCCACCTCTGCCCCCTCCTTACCCCCAGGGAGTGCAGGAGGGGTGAGGGGTGTGGCAGGGGTTCAGGGCCGGGAGTTGAAGAGCTGGAGATGTGCAGGATGTGACAGGGGGCTCAAGGCAGGGGATCAGGGTGCAGGAGGGGTGAGGGATGTGGCAGAGGGTCATGGTGCAGGATGGGTGAGGGGTGCAGCAAGGGGCTCAGAGAAGGGGGTTGGGGTGTGGCAGGGGACTGGGCTGCAGGACGGGTTTGCGGGGGAGGCAGGACAGGCTCCTTACTTGCCTGCCTACCTTTCCACCCCGCTGCTAGGAGGAGAAGCAGCTGGAACCTGGAGGAATGAGGGAGGAGGAGGGACTCTGTATTGCCATGGACGCGCCTCCAGATACCTCCCCCAAAGCTCTCATTGGCAGCGATTCCCAGTTCCTGGCCAATGGGAGCGGGGGGGGGGGGCAGTGCCTGGAAGAGAGCTTTGTGACTCCCTCCCTCCCCCAGGGGTTGCAGCCACGTCATTTCGGCTGCTTCCTGGAGCTGCTTCTTGCCCCCAGTGCCGCCGGGCTGGAGTTGCTCTAGGTAAGTCAAGGGGAGCGTGTGTGTGTGGCGGGCCACAGAAAGAGACCCGCAGGCCACGTGTTTGAGATCCCTGACTTAGAAGCAGGTCAAGTTCATACATGAACAAATGACATGACTAGATATGACACTTGGCCAAATTTAACTTATATTTAAAGATTCAGATGTTTAGATAAGTATGACATTTTTTTACATATATTTTAAGTTGTTTTTTTTTACTTAGTGAGGGACACTTCCCTAACTGAAGGAATACCATAGCTATAGAGGGAATTTACTTTCTAATCAAAGGACAATTTATTCTATTTTCTTTAACATAGTCCATTAGAAACATACTACCGGCTGTGTAATATTACAATAGTAATTATTTCTTCAAAAAAAAAAATACTATCAGTACAGAACATGCTGCTTTCCATAGTTTAAGGCAGCGTGGATTAAAAAAATCAATGATTTAATTTAAAAAAAGCAAAAAAATTAGAATTGACCAAATCTTTTTAGTTTATTAAATACAAGTTTATTTTTTAAAATAAATTTGAAATTAAATTTTGTTATAATTTATTGTACTCTATTACGGTCAGTTAATTCAAACAAAAAGTAATATTAAGCACTTTATGTTTGCTGCCAAGTTTTAAAGGAAGACAAACTTCTAACTAGTGGAAATCACTGGCTAAGCACCTGGAACCAGAGTCTGCTGAGGACCTACTTCTGCAGGTTCAGAGAGAATATTTTCTTTATTTCAGTTCTTTCAACTAATTCAGTTCAATGACTGACCAGAAACCAATAAGTGTTGAAAAAGCAGGAAACTCTTTTTTCCTCTTCCCATCTATGAATAAACACTAGATGTGAGGCTAAGATTTACTAGTTTTAAAATCTTGAAATACTTTGTGACCAGAAACAACCAGTTCAATTAACTACAGATAATACACCCTTTGTTTAATAAATCAGTTTTAAATGCAAAAGTATGTTTTGAGAAACTTTTTTCCCTGATGGTTCCATAACATTTAATGTTGTTTTATTTAATTAAAACGCTTTCTAGGTGTGGCTGTAATTGAACTGGAATTTTTATCCAAGTAGACACAAATCAAGTTGAAAAATAATAATCTAGTATACAAAATGTGTGTCATTCACCATTTTCTAAGGCGTTAAAATTAAGAATCTGAACAAATGTAAGAAAAGCTATATTATTGCTTAAACAAATAAGTATAGACATACTATAGCTGCCTTTTTAGACCAAGCACCAAATTCAGCATAAACATTATATTAACATTTACTGTAGAGCTACAGTTCATGTTAATTTAGTTGTAAATCAACATGTTTTAATGGTTAGCAACCAATCAGAACAACCTTTCTTTAGAAAAATAGCTAAAAAGTATAAATGCAAAACACAATTAAAACTAATTATTTAAATCAAGGTTTCCTGATTGCTGATTTAAATCATGACCAAAATTTGCAACTGAATTCACTTTGATTTAAATCAATTCACTCTGGCTTAAGGTGGCTTACAGACAAGTTACTCTCTCATTCCAGCAAGTGAGACAATTATCTACTACATATTCACTGGCTGCCAATGCACGTGAAACCACTTCTTCTAACAGTTGCCTAGTTTTGCAACGTTCTATGGCAGGGGTGGGCAAACTTTTTGGCCTGAGGGCAGCATTGGGTTTCCAAAATTATATGGAGGGCTGGTTAGGGGAGACTGTACCACCCTAAACAGCCAGGTGTGGTCCAGGCCCCACCCTCCATCCAACCGTCCCCGTGCTTCTCGTCCCTGACGGTCCCTCCGGGACTCCTGCCACATCCAAACCCCCATCTCCTTCCTGACAGCCCCCTGTGGACCCCTACCCCATCCAACCACCCCTTCTCCCTGTCCTCTAACTGCCCCCAGAGCCCATACCTCTGACTGCCCCTGCCACCCCATCCTACTCCCCATCTCCTTCCTGCCTGCCCCCCGGGGATACCTGCCCCCATTCAACCTCCCCCCATTCCCTGCCCTCTGACCACCCTGACCTCTAGCCACACCCCTGCCCCCTGACTTAACCCCCCTATTCCCCTGCCCTCTATCCAACTCCCCCCGCCCAGCCTCTTACCATGCTGCCTGAAGCCCGGGTGACTGGTGGCATGGCTGCACCAGGACAGGCAGCTGCGCAGCACAGAGCACTCGGTCAGGCCACAGCTCTGCAGCTGCACTACCTTGGGAGCGCGCAGCCCCGCTGCCCAGAGCATTGCGCTGGCGGTGCAGTGCACTGAGGCTGCGGGGGGGGGGGACAGCAGGGGAGGGGCTGGGGGTAGCCTCCTCAGCTGGGAGCTTGGGGGCCAGGCAGGAGGGACCCATGGGCCGCAGTTTGCCCACCCCTGTTCTATGGTCTCACTTCATCTCATCTTAGACTTATACTTGCCCCTTCCTCAACTATTCACATTATTCCTCCTCTCCACTCACTTTTCCTTATTTCTGCAGTGCCCACAAGTGAACTAGGCATACAGTAGAACCTAAGAGTTCTGAATACCAGAGTTACGAACTGACCAGTCAACCACACACCTCATTTGGAACCAGAAGTATGCAATCAGGCAGCAGCAGAGACCAACACCCCTCCCTATACCCAAAGAAACCCCAGACAAAATACAGCACAGTGTTAAACGTATACTACTGAAAAAAATAAAGGGAAAGTTTGAAAACAAAACTTTGTCAAGTTTAGGAAACTGTTTCTGTGCTTGTTTCATTTAAATTAAGATAGTTAAAAGTAGCATTTTTTCCCTGCATAGTAAAGTTTCAAAGCTGTATTAAGTCAATGTTCAGTTGTAAACTTTTGAAAGAACAATCATAACGTTCTGTTCAGCATTATGAACAACCTTGATTCCTGAAGTGTTTGTAACTCTTGAGATTCTACTATATGTTCTAGACAAATCCAAAACTGTCCCTTCTCCGAAAACCTTGCACCTAGATACATGTAGATATGATGAAACAAGAATAATGGCTCTCATTCACTTCTGCCATCACGTTTCACATCACATCATCTGGACCCTTTCCCCACTAAGCCACTTCTCAAAATCTCACTTTAAAACCTTTGTCTTCTCTTTAAATTATGACTGATTTCCTGAAAATATTTATTTATAATGTTCATTCCTATATCATCTTTACATCTTTTCAGTAACTTGTAGTAATATGATGCAAAAAGCTGAAGATGTAATTCCAATTATTTGTTCAGCCTTGAAAAGCAAAATAAAATTAATCATTTTCTCACCTTGTAATATTACATTGCAAGCTGAACATTACATATTTCCATAACCAACTGGGCACCTTGTTATTTCAAGTACAAAAATGAAGTATGCCATTAACATTGCATATTATTCATACAGGAAATATGATCCATATAGTGTTAATGTTTACTTCATTTCAGATGTTCTCAATTTAAATCAAACAAAAATCAATGAAAAAAGACACCTTAACATTAAACATACAGGCAAGTCTCATCTGACGCGGGGGTTCTGTTCCACGGTTAGCACATAAAGCGAAAACTGTGTATAGTGAAACACTCATTGACTTGAATGGCAGGCGGAATTGCCCGCACTTCAGATGCAGTTTTTAAATTGCTTTCTTTTTTTCTGTTTTTGCCAACCGCGCAAAGCTGAATTTGCGCATGTTAAATGAGCCTAAGATGCGACTCGCCTGTACGTTCTCACCAATTCATATTGAAGTGGCGTAAACATTTTTTTCTTTGGCCTGGCTAATTTTAGGTCAATACACTTTTGAAATCTTATAATCTTATACATACAAAATCTTGTTCAAGTCATAAGATGCTCTGAGTAATCAGAATCAGTTAGGCTGATATGATTTAGAAGTATCATGCACTTTTAAAATTTCAAATGATTCACAATAGATGTAGATAATCTCAGCGCCTGATTGCTAACAAACCTTCTCCATATCAAGTTATCAACTTGTAGTTGAAGAAATTTATTATATACAAGTTTAAGATAGGTCTTTCAGTCAACCTTGCTAATTTTATCTTTCAACTATTGATATGCTGTCAATATAGAAAAACTTTCAGTTAATTTAAAACAGAAGCAAGTGAAAGAGCAATTGAAAGGTTACAAAATAAAATTTTTGATAAAGAAATTGACCCCTGGATTCCATTATTGTAAAGCAAAATAAACTTCGGATAAGGCTTTTAGTTTTCCAGAAGTACTTGCTTGAGCAGAAGTACAATTTCTGAAAGAACTGTGAAAGGGTTAGAAGTGACCAAAATGTATCTTATAGAAGATAGAAAGGACCATTTTCATGAGAGTTATCTAGGATTAGAGATTAACAAACTGATCTATATCCAAGAGAAAGATGACACTGAGGGCAGGTGTACACTACCTGCTGGATCAGCGGGCAGCAATCAATCTTTCGGGGGTCGATTTATCATGTCTAGTCTAGATGCAATAAATCATTCCCTGAGCACTCTCCTGTGAACTCCGGTACTCTACCTCCACTAGAGGTGCAGGCAGAGTCAACGGGGGAGTGGCAGCAGTCGACTCAGCGCTGGTAAGTCGACATAAATAC
The DNA here is from genome assembly GCA_007922305.1 of Dermatemys mawii. Lineage (NCBI taxonomy): Eukaryota > Metazoa > Chordata > Testudines > Dermatemydidae > Dermatemys > Dermatemys mawii. Next base: position 43,294,479 of record ML677341.1, on the reverse strand, counting down.
GTCAACTTCAGCTATGCTATTCCTGTAGCGGAAGTTGCGTATCTTAAGTCAAACCCCTCCTCCCCCCAGTGCTGGCTAAGGCTGAGAAATAGGAATGAGGTGCAAACTAGAAGGTCAGAAGAGACAGTGTTAAATTTTTGGAAGTCCAAAAACAATAGCAATGAACTTCAGATAACCTGAAGAATTGGTACCTTCTAGGAAAAATCATAAGGAGTTATCCTGCATTTTCACTGGACACCTGCTTTAAAAAACAAAATAAAAACACAATACAAATTTTTGCTTTCTATACTGATTCAGAAAGGATTTTTTATGGGTGAATAACACAAGTGGGGCATACTCTTTAATACTGAATAAAAGTCCCTCTCTGGCCCTAAATCTTTGCCTGCTTTCCTTAAACTGTAAAACACCAGGACAGATCAAGAGAATGTGGACCCATTGCACTGGAATGAAATCATCCTCTATAGATAGCAATAAAACCTGCTGAAAAACAAGAACATTCTTCCACTGTCTCTCCTTCAGTCAGTGAAGGCAGAAGTCCCATTTAGATTACCAGAAAAGATTACAATCAAGATGACATCTTAAAATGAATGAAAATTTTACTTATTTCTCAAGACCCCAAATAGAAACTGTCAACAGAACTGGAGAAGTCACACATTGCTGAAGAATGCATACCTAACAGTGGTTTTAATTTGATATGTGCTAAAACCTTCATTTATATACTGTTATCCAAGTGATAAACCAAACTAATAATTTTAAACTATTCAGAAAGAACACCTCAGCTACAGAAAGCATGTAGGTGGACTTAATGCCACACCATTTAACTGTATATTTATTTGCTTTTAAATAATGGGCTGGTCTTCACTGGGGGGGGAATCGACTGAAGATACGCAACTTCAGCTAGGTGAATAACATAGCTGAAGTCGGCGTATTTTCAGCCAACTTACCTGCCGTCCTCATGGCAGTGGCAGTCGGCGGTGCACTCCCCGTCGACCCCAGCTTGCACCTCGTGTCAAGCTGGAGTTACGGGAGTCGACGGGGCACCGCGGGCAATCAATTACTCGCGTCTTCACAAGACACGAGAAATCAATCGCTAACAAATTGATTGCTACTCGCTGATCCAGCGGGTAGTGAAGACATACCCAATAGGTATCACATTAGGAATAAAGTAATAATTTTCAATCCTGAAATGATTTTTAAGAGTACCCAAGACCTTAAGCTTATGACATGCAGTGTTAAACACTTCTCATACTAATTAAGCACAGTTCACTGAGTATAGGTTAAAAAGGAAGCTGTAAGTTGCAACCAGAGTAACAGATAAGGAGTACAAGGCAGCACACAGCTCACAGTTAAACATTTAAGTGCCCTGATACCATCAGAAGCTATCAGAAGCTCAAAAGAAAGAAAGCAATAACTTGACTAAATGATTTAAGGATTAGGCTCCTAAATAGTTTCCTTTGTTACTGGTATAGGGTAAAGTATAAGAGCATTGTAAAGTGGAATGAAAAGGTTAATTAATGTTATCGGTGGATATATACCCAATACCAAATTTCAGAAAAAAGGAGAAAGCAATTCAAAAATTATTTCAGTCATATATCTAGATTTTACAATTTCCTATCTAAATCCACACACACATATAGAAAAATTCTTGTTTTTACAATATCTAGGTTAATAATTTTGCTTTAAACTATCATTTAAATAAAATTGCTCACATTATTTGAAATTTTAACTGAAGAATATTTTTTTTTATCTGTCACTAACAATCATAACTACTGAATGGCATAATCTTGACTGCCCTTAGGAAGTATCTTATGTTGTCTTCCCCAAAGAGCAGAATAATTACCTAAGATCACTATTTTGCAGTACCAGTTAGATTTATATGCATTACACATTTGTATATTGTTCTGGACACCTCAATATTCAGGAGCAGGAGACACATTTGAGCAATTTAAAATAGTAACAGTTATTAAATAATGAAAAATGATTAAAATAATTAATTTTTATTTTTATCTTATCTTTATTGTAGATGTTCCTTGCCACAAAAAAACAGAGTAAAAAAATCGGGTTTCCAATTGTGGATGTTTGGTTAAGAAAAACTTATGTTAGTTAAAAAAAAAAAAAAAAAGGATACTTTTTTTTGTTTCAGTTGAACATCCACATAGAGATTCCTTAGGTAACCTAGACTAAAAATGTAATTTATAAATGTCTACCATATCAAGAGTGATGACTTGTCTTGCACAGTGGGGGAAAGGATGTCATGGAGCTGAATGTATGGCCTCTCTTCACTAAGGCTTGGTCTACACTTAAAAGTTAAGTCGGCATAGCCACTTTGGTCAGAAGTGTGAAAAACACTATACCCCTGACCAATGCAGCTCTATTGACAAAGCCCCAAGTGTAGATGCAGCTATGTCAACAGAAGAGAGCTTCTGTCCATGTAGCTAATGTTATTTGGGTGGAGGGGGTGTACTCCTACACCAATAGAAAAACTTCTGTCAGTGTACGTTGAGGGTTCATCTGCACTGAAAAGTTGCGTCAGCATAATTATATCTCTCAGGGTGCGAAAAATCCACACTACTGAGGGCAAGCCTACACTTAAAATGCTGCGTCGATGCAGCTGCTGCACTGATGTAGCTGTGCTGCTATAGTACTTTGATGAAGACATTCTATGCTGATGGGAGACAGCTCTCCTGTTGGCACAGTTAATCCACCTCCCCAAGAGGGGGTAAACTATGTTGGCAGGAGAAGAAGCTCTCCTGCCAACATTTTGCTGTCTACCGGGGTGTGTGGTCGGTATAACTACGTTGCTCAGGGTGTGTGGATTTTTCACACCCCGAGTAACATAGCCATACCAATATAGGTCTCAAGTGTAGACCAAACCTGAGAGATGTAGTTAAGATGACCTAACCCCTGGCGCAGACAGTGCTAGGTCGACAGAAGAACTCTTCCATCCACCTTACTACCACCTCTTGGGGAGGTGGAGAGACTACAGCAACAGGAGAGTCCATCCCATCACCATAATGAGTGCCTATACAGAAGCATTACAGCACTGTATCTGTGCTGCTGTAGCATTTTAAGTGCAGATAAAGCCTCAATCTACCCTAGCGGGGCCATAGTGAACAGGATCTTTAGGGTATACATACCCTTAACTCAACTACGGGACCTGAAAATCAGTATCCAAGGTTCTATTCACCCAGTGTCTCCTCTGCCACCAGAACAATCCAATAGTAACCAGTTCACACTGTCAAAATCATCTCAGTTCACCATCTTCCTACAATAATCATAGAATCATAGACATGTAGGGCTGGAAGGGACCTCAAGAAGTCTAGCCATTGCTCTCAAGCAGGACCAAGTAAATCTAAACCATTCTTGACAGGTGATTATTTAACCTGTTCTCAGAATCATAGAAGATTAGGGTTGGAAGAGACCTCAGGAGGTTATCTAGTCCAACCCCCTGGTCAAAGCAGGATCAACACTAACTAAATCATCCCAGCCAGGGCTTTGCCAAGCTGGGCCTTAAAAACCTCTAAGGAAGGAGATTCCACCACCTCCCTAGGTAACCCATTCCAGTGCTTCACCACACTCTTAGTGAAATAGTTTTTCCTAATATCCAACCTACACCTCCTCCACTGCAACTTGAGATCATTGCTCCTTGTTCTGTCATCTGCCACCACTGAGAACAGCCTAGCTCTATCCTCTTTGGAACCTGCCTTCAGGTAGGTGAAGGCTATTATCAAATCCCCCCGTCACTCTTCTCTTCTGCAGATTAAATAAGCCTGGTTCCCTCAGCCTCTCTTCAAAAGTCATGTGCTTCAGCACCCGAATCATTTTCCTTGCCCTCCGCTGGACTCTCCAATTTGGCCACATCCTTTCTGTAGTGGGGGGCTCAAAACTGGACACAATACTCCAGATCTGGATTTACCAGTGCCGAATAGAGGGGAATGATCACTTCCCTTGATCTGCTGGCAATGCTCCTACTAATGCGGCCCAATATACCGTTAGCCTTCCTAGAAACAAAGGCACACTGTTGACTCATATCCAGCTTCTTGCCCACTGTAATCCCCAGGTCCTTTTCTGCAGAACTGCTGCTTTGCCAGCCTGTAGCAGTGCATGAGATTCTTCCATCCTAAGTGCAGCACTCTACACTTGTCCTTGTTGAACCTCATCAGATTTATTTTGGCCCAATCCTCCAATTTCTCTAGGTCACTCTGGACCCTATCCCTACCTAACAGCATATCTACTTCTCGCCCCAGCTTAGTGTCATCTGCGAACTTGCTGAGAGTGCAATTCATCCCATCATCCAGATCATTAATGAAGATATTGAACAAATCCGGCCCCAGGACTGACCCTTGGGGCACTCCACTTGATACCGGCTACCAACTAAATATCAAGCTGTTGATCACTAACCATTGAGCCCAGCTTTCTATCCACCTTATAGCTCATCCATCCAATCCATACATCTTTAACTTGCTGGCAAGAATACTGCAGAAGACCGTATCAAAAGCTTTGCTAAAGTCAAGGTATATCACGTTCACTGCTTTCTCCATATCCACAGCCAGTTATCTCATCATTGAAGGCAATCAGTTTGGTCAGGCGTGACTTGCCCTGGGTGAATCCATGCTGACTGTTCCTAATCACCTTTCTCTCCTTCAAGTGTTTCAAAATGGATTCCTTGAGGACCTGCTCCATGATTTTTCCAGGGACTGAGGTTAGGCTGACCAGTCTGTAGTTCCCCGGATTCTTCTCCAGCCCCCTGTTTAATAAAATATGGGCATTATATTTGCCTTTTTCCAATTGTCTGGGACTTCCCCCCAATCTCCATGACTTTTCAAAGACAATGGTCAATGGCTTTGCAATCACCTCAGCCAACTCCCTCAGCACCCTAAGATCCATTGCATCTCGCCCCAGAAACTTGAGCAAATCCAGCTTTTCTTAATAGTTAACTTGTTCTTTCACCACTGACGGCTGCCTACCTCCTCCGCATACTGTGCTGCCCTTTGCAGCAGTCTGGGAGCTGACCTTGTTTATGAAGACCATTCTTAAAACTCTCCAGTTATGGGAATTCCACAACCTTCCTTGGAAACCTATTCCAGAACTTAACTCTCCTTATAGTTAGAAAGTTTTCCTACTATCTAACCTAAATCTCCCTTGCTGCAGAATAAGCCCATTACTTCTTGTCCTACCTTTGGCTGACATGGAAAACAACTGATCACTGTCCTCTTCATAATAACTTTTAGCATATCTGTAGAATTATCAGGTCCCCTTCAGTCTTCCTTTCTCAAAATTAAATATGCCCAGTGTATTTTAACATTATTTTCATAGGTCGGGATTTCTGAAAGTTTTATTATTTTTGCTGCTGTACAATTTGTCCACATCTTTCCTAAAGCATGGCATGCAGAAATGGATCCATTGTTCCAGTTGAGGACTCACCAGTTTTAAGCAGAAAAGGACAATTATCTCCCATTTCTTACATACAACATGCCCGTTAATACAACCCAGAATGATATTAGCCCTTTAGCAACTGCATCTAATTGTTGACTCACGTTTAATTTGTGATCCATTACAACTCCCAGATCCTTTTCAGTAATACCACCATCTAGCCACTTATTCCCCATTTTATAGTTGTGCATTTGATTTTTTCCTTTCTAAGTAAACTTTGCACTTGTCTTTATTAAATTACATCTTGGAGATGTCAGATGAATACTCCAGTTTGTCAAGGTCACTTTGAATCCCAATTCTGTCCTCCAGAATGCTTGCAACCCTTCCCAGCTTGGTGTCATCCACAAACGTTATAAGCACTTTCTCCATTCCATTATCCACATCATTAATGAGATTCTTGAATAGTGTCAGTTCCAGGACTGATCCCCTGTGAAACCCCACTAGATACATCCTCCCAACTTGACAGTAACCACTGATAACTACTTGGAGTCCAGTCACCCGTTCATTTTTCGATCTTCTTCCACTACCCTCTAACTTGAATTTAATCTATTAAAAATAGTGTATAACTCATTTACAATATTTGTTTTCTTTTTTTCTTCTAGTTTTCTGATTGAGGATTTCAATGTATATTTTACTATATTCACTGTATTTGTTTCATTGCTATATTCAATGTATGTTGGTTGCCTCCAAACAACCTGACCACTATATTTTTTTAAAATATACATATAATCTCTGTCATAATTCCAACGCACTTCAGGGCTCACAAATCTTTGACAATCATATTAATCTCTTCTCTTTCTCATGCCATTTCCAACCCTGCCTATAGTCATTACCCTTCAAATTAGACTTTGCTCTCCCTAAACAAGTCCATTTTAGTTAGTAAGCAATTTTCCATCATATAAGCAAAATGAGCATTGCCAGGAACAGATGCAGAAATACAATTTTAATGAATAAGCCCTTAGATTTTCAAATACATCTCACTTTTAGTCACAGCAAGAAGTTGTACTTATCTTTCAGACTTTGGAGCAGATAACATGCAAGAAAACTACTTATTTTACTCAATATAGCAGTCAAACAGCATTTTCTTCAAATAATAGATTATATCCATTATTTCAGGAATATATACTTTCTGAGAAAATTTTTGACAAATTGTAATTAAGGGTATGTCTACACTACCCACCGGATCGGCAGGTAGCTACTGATACAGTGGGTGTCGATTTATCGTGTCTAGTCTAGACATGATAAATCAATCCCCAAGCACTCTCCCATCAACTCCTGTATTCCACTGCCGTGAGAGGCACAGGTGGAGTCAACGGGGAGCGGCAGCAGTCGACTAACTGCAGTGAAGACGTCACAGTCAGTAGATCTAAGTATATTGACTTCAGCTATATTATTCTCGTAGCTGAAGTTGAATAACTTAGATCGATTCCTCCCACCCCTAGTGTAGGCTAAGAAAACAATTCATTATCATTGGCCTAAGACCTTGGAATTCTGAACACAGCTTCCTGATCTCAAACAATATTCCAACAAACACCAAAAAAGCAAATTAGCTGGCAGAAGCACAAGCAAGCAGTCCCCAGTATCTGGTAATTTCATCCAGGTAGTGTTCACTACGGCCTGGGCTACACTGGGGAGGGGTTCAAACTAAGATACACAACTTCAGCTATGCTATTCACGTAGCTGAAGTCGAAATATCATAGTCTGACTTACCTGGCCATCCCCACAGTGGTGAGTCGACAGCAGCTTCCCCGTCAACTCAGCTTACTCCTCCTGCCGAGGTGGAGTATAGGGATCGATCCCCTATACATCAAACACTACCCACCGATCTGGGTAGTGAATACCAGCCCAAAGACTTTCTGGAAAGCACACTATATCCACTGGATCCCCTTGTCCACATGCTTGTTAATCTCCTCAAAAAATTCCAGCAGATTGGTGAGGTATGATTTCCTTTTGCAAAGCTCATGTTGACTCTTCCCCAATAAATTATGTTCATCTGTGTGTCTGGAAATTTTGTTCTTTCAATCAGTTTGCCCAGTACTGAAATCAGGCTTACTGGCCTGTAATTGCCAGGATCACCTCTGGAGCCCTTTCTAAAAATTTTAAAAATTCACAGTGGGATGAATCTTGCTCTGCTGGGCCACAAAGAGGCACAACATGAACAATCCAGTTATACTCCTTGATGAAAAACATACGACTCAATAAAAAAATACTTTACAAGATCTGAAAGGGAGCAACTTCATTCTTCTCAACTGATTTTGGAGCTGAGCATTAGCAGATATGAATCTATTCCCAACCCTTATGACCAAAGGAGGACAGGGGAAGTAATACACAAGTAAGATAAGGTAGTTGCAGTGCTACAGTTAAGTTAGTTGAAACATTTTACATTATAAACCCCTGTTTTCAGTTGCTCATAACATTCTAAATTTTTCATCTTTTACACTGTCCGCTGTCCACCTAAATTTATATTTATATATAAAACTGAACAAAAATGATTCAGTAATTTTAAGTAAGAGTAGAACGAAAAAAACACACTTTCCCTATTATACAAAATAATAATTGCAATCTTTTTTCAACAGCTCTGCAGCTAAAAAAATCTGGCAGTAAAAAGTTGAAATGCAGCAAGGAAACATATCTAAAATACTTTTCAATAATGCTAAGTGAAAATTAGCAGAGTTATGAGCATTTTGCGTAGGGAGAGGGAGATGAAATCATGTTATAAGCATGTTATGAATACCACAGTGTATTCTTAATAATCCACCAGTATCGAGGAGGATAGAGCGTACTGCACATGAGGGCATGGCTAACTGAGCCACATAGCTAAATGAGGCAGAGTTCCATACTCTGATTCCTAAACCATGCTTGGTCACTTTTAAAGAAGGAAAGAGGATAAAGCCTTCCATATCCATCCTCCATTCCCCTGCCTGGATTAAATCTCTATATTTCACCTAGATAATCTTGGAGGCTCTGAGGATACTATTCATAAGTGTTTACAGTAAAAAAGGGAGCATAAACATAAACGGAAAATACAGATTTCTGATACACACCACCTCCGAATTTCTGAATAATCTACATCTCTAAACAATAAACATTATACCGACCTAAGCACTGGTGTGGACAGCGCTATGTCAGTGGGAGACCTCCTGTTGACATACCTATTGTCTCTCATGAAGGCAGGAGTTATTAAGCCAACAAGAGAGCTCTCTCCTGGTGGCTTAGAGCATCTTCACCAGAAGCACTACAATGGTGCAGCTGCGCTGATGTAATTGCTGTATTAATCTAAAAGGATTCTAAAAATTCACAGAAGTCAAAATTGACAAGGAAGGAAGGATTGCCAAAATTTAATAAAAGCCATAAAATTGTTTGATCTGTGAGGAAGGAGGCAATGATATGAGAAGCTATTTAACCACAAAGGGAGGAAACAAAAACATATGAAGAAAATATAATTGAAAGACTGAGGCATTATTGTCAATATTCTTGAGAACCCAAGGTAAGATACCAGATATTGAAATAATGTTTCCAGGTTAGACTAATGGAAGCGTAAAAGCAATAGAAAAAAAATCACACCAAAACACACCTTAAAAATGTTTTTTTTTAAAAAAAAGAATAAGTCTCAGAGGAAGCATATTACACACCTGAGAATATCACATAAGACAGATGGTGATCTGTAATTAACAAAATTGGTTTAAACTAATAATTATAAGAAATAAAATTTATCTGCCAGATGCTACAATGATACTAAAGAAAGGTGTATAACTGTAATGTGGTAAGACCTACTTGAGTTATTATAAAACAGAAAAGGAATTACAAGTAGCATTCAAATATAATCAGTTTTCTAAAAAAATATTGTATTTGAGATTTGATACTTTAGACTTATGTAATAACAACACTTAGCTAACAACTCTTTCTTTGATATAAAGAGATCAAAGGTGAGTAGACATGATTTCAGTTTTAGACATGGTGAATTAAAGAGGAAAAATTACTTGGCCAAGGTACAACTGCAAGTTGCTGAGGCGTAATTAGAACACAAGGCTCATGATACTCAGCTCCCTAGTCTGACTACTGGAAACCATACTGCTTCCCAATTAAAAATCACATTGTGGAAGGGGATGGGAGAGGGGCGGAGAAGATAGGAGGAGAGAAGCAGTTCAGTACATCGATAAACAAACAAACTAAACAAAATTTAGCATAACAATTTACTCTAAGAAATGGAAAACATACAAGACTATCATCATACAATGACACATGCTAATCTGCACGGACTAAATATTGATTTTCTGATTGAATTTAAGGTGCTTATCTTGATCTATAAAGCCCTAAAATGAATTCGGACTTTGACACTTGAGATCCACCTCTTTCCTCACACTCACTCCCACACTACCATTTTGATCAGCAGGGGCACTCAAAGCTGGATGTCCTTCAATTTAAAAGGGGGAAGAGCAGGTCTACGGTAGAGTATTCTTTGTGAGGGGCCCTTAGCTGTTGAATAAGCTTCCTCTTGCAGGTATGAAATAGCTCAGTCTACTGACATTCAGGATATACTACAAGATACGTGTATCTACTTACTGGGGGTACACCTCAGAGAAATCATAGATGGGGGAGATAGAAGTTTGGCTCTCTACCAGTGATCTGACTTTGTTTTTGTAGTTTACATCAGGGGCACAGAGTATTAGATAAATGAGTTGGGTTTTTTGTATGTAGTTTGTTTGTTTTGTATAAATCTAATAATAATAATGCTTTTTTTCGTTATTCTTTCCTAAAACTTTCCCCAATCAAGCTGACTTTTTGAAAGGAAAGATCAAAAGATCTGACATGAACTCTCTTCCCTCCTTCTTAATACACTCTTCATTTTCTCATGACAGAGAGATTTCTTGTTTGTCCTTTATCTCTAACCCCTTCAGCTGCCCCTCAAAGCTACTAGTCTCCCTCATCATCTCAACTTTTCACTCTTTTCTGGCATATGTCCTTTGGATATAAGCACGCCTGGCCTCAGACATAATAAAAAAAATATTACTTTTGATTTCAACCTGCCTTTCCAATTGCTGCTCTAGTTCTTCTCTCATCTTCATTCCTTGTCTCTAACTCCATCCCAAATCCTTTTCAGTTTGATTTTTACCCTCTTCACTGCACCACAACGGCTCTCAAAGGTTTTTAATTCACTTCTTCCTGGCCAAAAGCTAGAAGCACTACTCCCATCTTTAACTTCTTCAGTCCTTCCACTATTACTAATACTGTCAATCACACACTCCTTTAATTCTTTTCCTCTTATATCTTTTGTAACTCCAACCACTCATACCTCTCTGATCAACCATTTGTATCTGTACCAGCAGTTGGTCCTTCTCTCCTCTCTTCTCTCACTACTGAAGGATGCCTACAGTGCTAAATCCTTGACCCAAATTGCCTCATTATCAACATAGGTTACTGAAGGTACATCATCTCCTTGGTGCTCTGCTCTCTCCAGCAGCTCCTCTTATTACACTGCATTTTGCCTGATGCTTCATTTTTTTTTTTTGAAGTACTACACATCCTGGGATCACAAAAACCACTTCACCTCACCGCCATCCTGGGTCCTCAACTGTCCTTGACACTCCACTCTTCAGCAATAATGGAAATGATTGATCACAAAAAAACAAACAAACAAAAAAAAAAACATTGCACCAAATGATGTACAAACAGAGGGGAAGAGACAGTTCCTAACCTACAGTATTCACAATTTAAGGGTTCAGTTGTACAAACACTGACTTTAATGGGACTATACTCAGTATATAAGAATTTGTGAGACTCCAGCCTAAGGTGACAAAAAACAAGAGTGGGAGATAAAAATGTGCATGCAAAGTGGACAGGGTGAAGGTAATCATGCCTTGTTCCATTTTTTTCTTACATTGGTGACATACAAAGGGAGAGAGAGGGATATCAAAATAGGCTTCTGTAACACTGTATATATTTTAATTATTTTTTTTTTAAAGTTGATAGCCCATCAACTGGCCACTGCTAACAGGCATCACAGATGAAGTCAGTCTTAGGGAGGAATTTGAAGGCTCGGACCTTGCACACTGGTTTCAGAAATGGATTCCATGCATAAGGAGAAACATGTAAGAAAGTGTGCATGGATTGTGGGAAGAAGCAGCCAGTGGGCAGACAAGGGTAGCATCTTTGGTACAGAAGGGTGGAGAATGTGATAAATGACAAGAGCAGATAAGCAGGATGGGGCAGAGCCAGGAGCAACGGAAGCTCCCTGTGTGTTGGGGGGGACCATGGGCACGCAAACCGGTGTTTCTTCCCCTCCCACCTCCAAGGTCCCACCTTCATATCTCCCATTCCCCTTAGCCCCTGCCCCCACACTGCCCTTTCCTCCCCAAGACTCTTCCCTCTGCTCGCTCTCCTCCACTGCTGTCACTTCAAGATGCTTGAACTGAAAGTTGAGGAATATCATTTTAGCATATTTAGACTCTAGGGACTCATATTAAAAAAGGCCAATCCTTTTCCACATGACATTTTCTTAGTCAAACACTAGGAGCTGAAAGTTTCATTCTGTTGAACAGAACACTGTCAATATTTCAAATTACATTACTCTATTGAGTCCCCAGCACAGATTGCAGCCACAACTGTGCTAAAGTGCTATATGCACACATAGAAGACAGACCCTGCCCTGAAAATCTTATCATGAAAACAGATAAGTGGCAAAAAAAAGAGGTGCATGTTGTAGATGGAGATCTGAGGGACACAAAGATTAAGTGACTTGAGAAGGTGACACAGGAAATCTATGGCAAGGCTGAAAATAGAAATCTGATATCCTGAGTGCCAGCCTAGTGTCAAACACACAACCATCTTACCTGTTCTACACATAATATACCACATCTGTGAAATTTCAAATATAAGTGTTTGAGAATCTGTGAATTTCAAAAGGTTTCAATATAAAGAAAACAGTAAGTTTAACAATAAGTTTACTGTTGGGATTTTAATAACTAAATTAATTTAGAGTCAACTAAATGAGCAATTAAATGAATCCTTGTATACATTTAAAAAAACAAAACCCAAAACTTATTTTGCTGAAAGTGTTTGGTCCATAGTAAATTGCTTAAACTAGTGGTAAGCAGAAATTCCATTAAAAATAATTCATTAACTCTTATGCTTCCTTCTTGGATACCAGAGAGACTTCTTTAGTAACAGAAGTACTAAGGTCTGATTACCAAGTCTTATTCGGAAACTTAACATTTTGCCAAAGTAAATGCAAATTTGGCACAATTTGTTTACAGAGATAACTGTGGGTAGGTATTTTATTAAAACTGTACAAGTAAAGTTTAAGGAACTGACTCATAATAATGGACCTGATGTCTAGACAAGATAAAATAACAGAACTTATAAAAAAAACAATACAAAATGGAGAGAGCAACTTATGTAAGACTGGAAGTGAAATGCTCCAATCATGAACATAACACTGTGCACATATATGCCATTAGTTTGGAAAATCACTTCAGTGTAATACAGTATATGCTAAGAACAGAAAGTTGATCCTTCTTGACCGTATTCTTTTTTATACATATAGCCCATATCAGCAATCCGCAAACATTTATAAAGTTATATCTAAACCCGGTGCCATGTCAGTATAGGATTATCTGCTACAGTGTATTTTCTAGTGTCTTAATTAGTCAAATTTTAAATGTCAAGTCATGATTGCTACTACTACCTCACTACGGAATGTAGCTTAGGGCTAGAAATTTCAACTATGTTACAGGGGGAGATTTTCAAAGCCGTAAAGATCAGTTAGGTGTCCAACTTCCACTGAAACTCAATTGAAGTTGAGCTCTTCACTTCCATCTCTGTCTTTGAAAATCACTCTCAATACTTTTTGTATCACAGTAGTATCTAGACCTCTCAACCAAGATCTGGACCCTACTCTGTCACCACATAGCAAAAGATGATCCCTGCTCTCCAGAGCTTACAAGCAAAGACGGGGTGGAGAAAAAGAAAGATTTATCTTCGCCTTACAGATGGGATTTGAGGCACAATGAGATTGAGGCCCTGATTCAGCAAGGTTATTAAGGACAAGAAACTTTAAGCACATGGATGGGCCCATTGATGTCAATGGGACCCACACATGTGCTTAAGCATGTGCTTTAAAGCTTTACTGGATTGGGGCCTGAAGGGTTTTGCCAAAATTAATGTAGAAAGTCTGTGGCAGAGCCAGGAATAGAATCCACATCTCCTGAGTCCTGATCAAATTATTATTATAATTTTTGCCCCTAATATTTCATCTAAATTTATCTTTTCTAAGCACTTTGAGACCCTCAAATGGAAGGTGCTACAGAAGTGCAAAGTGTTATTCCATATCATTACTTATTTAATACTCTTTGTCCCACCATAAACAATAACACTAGTTACCTTTTGATAGTTACATGTTTTCTTCAGGTCATGAATTAAATGCCTGCAGTAAATTTCTCCATCACACAAATACACTGTGATATGCAAACATTTTGCTGATGAGTGATGATGATGATTTATTGTGATCTAAATAATCCAATTCCATTTTCAAGATTTGAAATTCTGTGATTGCTCAATTATAAATTAGATCATTGTGTAGTCTGTGATGATGGAAAAACATGTTTTTAAAATAGCTAAAATATGGGCAGACACACACAGTGGTTGAATTACTTAAACAAAATACCTGTAAGAATGTTTTATTTGACTGCTTAACTTTCTTTTTTTAATTTTATTTTAAGAAATAATGGTTTTCGTGTCTACCACTATGCTAACTTGTGGGCATCAGGTTGCCTGTTTCCCTGCTGTGTAGTACTGAATTTACACACTGCCATACATACTGCAAGCTGTCACTCAGTACAGTTCTGCACTGGGTCTGGCCAAAACAACACCATGCAAAGAATTAAAAATACATATTCTGCTCTTTTTCTTGGTTGCGCCCTGTGTGGAAAGTGAGGAGGGATTTGTCAGGACTTTGGAAGATGCTGGCAGAAGGGGGAAAGTTGGGGAATGCGAATGAATTTTAGAGAGAGGAGACTTGGACTGGATCAGGGTTTCCAGGAGAAATAAGCCAAAGGAACAAGAGTTTAAGGGGGAAGCAGCAGAATGGCCAGGCGTATCAAGTCTTCTGATCAGAATCACTCTGTCAGGAGCAAAGAGAAATACCTCAAGTATAACGGGCACATCACACTAAACTACTCTGCAAATCAGATTCAGTATACATTTCCATGATTATCTATGATTATTCATCTTCAAAATTAACACCTTATGTATATCCCTCTGCAGAAGAATTAAAGTTTTTTTTCATAAGTTTTGTGGCACTGTGCTCTCCAATGACTGCTGTACTATAGTAAACCCCGCGTAGTACAATACACTGTAATAAAATGTCAAGTATTCCAGATATAATTCACTAAAATGTGGTACTCAAATTATTTTCATACTAGCTTAAGACATGTTTTATGTAACAGTGAAGACTGCCAAGTCCATGGATTAATAAGCAACTCCTATTTAATTCAATATTCACCATAACAAATGAAATATTTTTACTGCTATTCATTTTAGAGACTGAACTAACCCAAAACAAAACATATGTAATCCAAGAGTCTTTAAAAGCTTTCTGATAAATGCTCAGTGTAACCTGATTAGCAAATTAATTTTTCCTTTTCCTGAAGTGTACTTAATTCCAATGCTTTACTTTTAAAATTTAAATATTTTAGCTACAGAACCAATTTTGCATTAATAGGTACATTAAAACTGCACATTAAGGAATATAATTTTATTCTTCAAAAACAAAGATATGCATTTAGTTCAACAGTAATGTTAGCAGAGTATAATTTATAGTGAGGAGCTTATCCAAAATAAACTATTAAAAAGTAGCTCAATATAAAGAGTGAAAAAATTGTTTTTATAGCTTTTGGGGGGAGGGGTGTTGCATCAGTATTTATGCAGACATTAAGTAGAAAGAGCAAGGTTTGAAAATCAATTTTTTTAGATAACTGAAGTCCAGAAATCAATGAAACAGCATTTATCAATATTTCAAAATATATCTATATAATTTGAATCATCCATAATATCCTCAAATATGATTAAGTAAAATGTAAGCACATCATTTATTTAATTTTCTTAAATTAAAAAGTATTTGAAGTAGTTACTAATCAGACTTAAATCCCTCATCTAAAATATGGCTGAAATTCTCTTCAGGTCATTTTACAACATATATTGTTACACAGAACTTGTTTATTTATGACTCAAACTTCACTTAATTAAGCCATATTTGACTAACTCTAAACTCTTTCACAATACCTAATTTAAAAATCACCAATAAAATTTTTATTCAATAGAATAAAAATATATCCTACCTATAAAACAATATTTTAGTAGAATACTAAAACCATCTTAAATGAGACAGCTCTAAGATCCAAAGCAGTTTAAAAATAACTGATTTTTTTCCCTAGTCAAAAAGTTTTAGCTATTCTCAGATCATTCTGAACTAAGATCCTGAAAATAATTTATTTTATCAGGCTTAAATTAGATATATTTAAATACAACGAGTGCAACATTACGCCAGTCACTGACTTTAGATTTTACTGAACACAGCATGAGTTTTTAGGCCCCAAAATTTTATCAATCTTGACAATCGTATTTATAAAGTCAAGAGGCAGATCCTCAGCTGGTGTAAATTGCCAAGGATCCACTGACTTCAGTGCAGCTGTGACAGCCATGTACTTCTTTGTACATGGTAAGTTGCAGGACTGCTGCCCAGGCTTCTGCCCTAGATATGGACTTACTTTTCAGAGTGATACACACCATATGTGTTCACTGTAAAATCCTTTAATGCTCTGCCAGGTATGGCTGAGGTTAGCTTAAATAAGGTATGTGACACATAGTGCCACTTAGTGGCTGAACAGTATAATACAATTATAGGTCTCCTTTCAATTTTACATTTCTACCATTCACAGAATGCACACTTGATATAGGTTGTGCTTTAACTGGCCCCTAAAACCACCGACCAACAAGCCTCTCTCAAGCCTAAGCTACACAACGCAAACCTCACACAGATCTCACTACTGTGCCTGACGAACAGAACTTCAACAGTGCACTGCAATGTGGTTTGGACCCGATTTGAGACAATAAGAGCACTCTGGGTAACGGGGGGATTGAAGAGAAGCAAAGTTCTTCACACAAGAGGCAGTTTTATGCATGAGCTGTTACAATTGATCAGCAATTTCTGATTCATATCTCTGTTACCTCTCAGCTGGACTACAGAAGTGCAATATATCTGGGCATGAAGCCTTCAACACTTAAAAAACTCAAACTACTACAGAAGTGCACCTCCCCATGTCTCCCCAGTTAGCAGAAGTTACTATGAACACATCAGATCTGTCCTCTACTCTCTACAGTGGCTTCACATAGAATTTTTAATGAAGTTCAAGATCTCAGTCCATATCTTCTAAATGCTCCACAGCCTGGGACAGGATATCTAAAAGACAATCTCAAGCTCCAGGGTGAAGACTGTTGTCAACAACTGTGCTTCTCTGGTGCAATGGAACTCTCAACAGTAAGGGTAAAGCTCCTTTATGTGGGAGACAGAACTTTCTCCAGACTATGGAATAAATTCCTCCAAGAAATAAGGACCTTCACAAACCTCATCACTTACCACTCCAAGTGTAAGGCGCGTTTCTTGTCTTCTCTACTATAAACACAAACTAACAGATTAGCATATTATACAAAACAAAACCAAACCACATACTGAACTAAGACTCTCCACTGCACATGCTTTGCCCTCTAGGGAGAAGATGAGAGAAAAAAAGCATGACAGATACTTAGTCATGCTGCTTAATGCGGTACTGGAAGGCACTCAGGTACTATGGTATTGAGCATGGTATAAGAACAGAATAGTGACTTCTTGCGATTCTCGGTAAAAATAGCACACTTTCACACTACAGGAGATAGAAGATTAGAATTTTGGGGTCTAAAAATCAAATTATCCTCTTAAAGAGCGCTAAGTAATTTTTCATCAAGACTACAGATTAAATGATTTTTTCCACACGAGATTTCTTGTTATCAAGAGGGCCATATGAATTCGTAGCAGTAGAGTGACATAGCTCAGTATATGCTTTTGGCATTGTGTAATGGAACCATCACACTCCCCTGAGGGTTGAGGGGGTTACAGCCCACTTAAGTCAAGTGCAAAAAAAGAAAACACATTCCCGACTCAGTACAGGAAAATAAGTCTCCTTCCTTTGGCCACAGGTCCAAATATAACACAAATGCACAGCTCCTTCCTTCCACCAAGTCCAACTGCTCACAAAGCACACAGGGCTGTTTCTTTCAGCCAAGAATTCACTTTGGAAAAACAAAAAGCAGTTTTTACAGTGATTACAATCCCTGGGTCTCAGCACAGTCCTCCTTCGTACAAGCCAGGCAGTTCCTTCTTTGCCCTGGCTGGCCTTTGTCTCAGAATCTGCTAGGCTAGGAGCAGCCCCGAGAGAAGCTCCTCTGCCTTCACAGCAGCACATCTTTCACTCCCCTTACCACTACATGTATCTGATTCTTTTTTATGATTTCCCTTAGTCCAGAGAAACGGTTAATTTAATCTTGCAACAGCTGAACTAGCCATAGCTACCAACTCTTCTCACCAGGTCTGGCTGCTCAGGCAACCTTTAAGAACACAGAACCTGTCACAGTGACAGCACCTGTTTACAGCAAATGAAGCAGGAAAATTTGCTAGCTAACTGCTTTAACCACCAAGCCTGAGGAAACAAAGTCAATGTTCCACCAAAAGTGGAACAGACTGACTGACAGTGAAGATATTGATCCTTTGTGTGACAAGTCAGTAGACATACAGTGTACTAACACCAACTTAGTAGGCCAAACAATAAGACAATAATAAGATGAAGGCTACTAGAAATCCAGGTGGTAAATGATGACTTAACTATGCTCTTTAAAGGCTTCGGGAAAAGATCAGAGGGATGCCTTACACTGTTACCAATTAGGCACTGTGAGAAGGATTGTCCATCCTTTCTATCCCTCACAGGGAGACTGTGTCAGCACTCTAAAGCAGAGCAAATCTGAAGTAGATCCAAAAATTTAAAGTACTGACAGTAGCTCTCTCAGCTGGGCATAAATACTTAAATTCAGCTGAACTTGAAATGTTTGTGTTAACATTAACAGAGACATGGAAATACACCAGCACTTCATCTAACCTTTCAAGATAAATGAAAACTGATGGGCTGACCTTCATCTTTTCCTCAACAAGGAAGTGCTGAGCATCATAAGCAATGGGCAGAACAAGGACTACCCATCACTGCTAAGACAAGGAGTTAGTAGTAGAAACATTTCTTTGTATTAACTCACTGCACGTTGTTAAATATTCAATAGGCAAAGCAAAAACCTATTAACACTTAGTTATCTTCAGACAAAGACAAAACTGCTTTGAGATTCACATGTAATATTTTAAAAAAGAGAAACAATTGTCAGCAATTGAAAGTCAAATTTTTGAACATTAAATCTTATAGAAAATGACAATGAAAAAAATAGTTTCTGATCATTTGATCTAATGTAAACCTATAACTAAATTAGTAATAATATATTAAATTCTCTGAATACATAACATTTGAATATGAAATAACTCATCAGGAAGCAGCCATTTTTCTTAGCTTCATTTTGTTTATTGAGACAGGAAATCAAGAGCTGTATGTAAAGATAAGGGAAAGGGGAGAAATGTTCTGTGTTTTTAAGGTAGGTCTTCGGTTTTTCTCAGGGAGATATGTTATATGGATATAGATGCGAACACCTCTTCACTTCCAAAAAAATCTGAATAAATATTTTTGTAACTATGTAAATAAATATTAAAATCACTGAAGTTTTCTATTAAGAAATAAGGGGAACTATTCAGCAAAAATGTAATATTCTGCATTAAAAGGTGTAGAGGGAAAAAAGTGCTATATATATTTCTAGCCAGCTACAAAAGTTTCAACAAACCATTACACATGCATTATATTACCAGCAAGGAGGCTAAAATGCTCACCTGTTCAATCTCTTTGGTTTTTGATGCAATTGCCTTTGAGCGGCCAAGAAGCTGGTTGTCTTCATACAATTCTGTACTATCTGTTATATTTGTCTCTGTTTCTTCTGTCCGTTCAACATATAATGGAGCTGAGGACCCCGCCTTAAAAAAAACAGAAGTAATATTGACATTTTTGCTCTAGATACATTAAGTTCTATGTGATATAATTACTCAATTACCATTTCACTCTTTTTCAGAAATTTATCAGTGCAGAATTTTTACCACAGAAATTTGAAAATTACACAAAAAGATACAAAATATAGATTTTTTTGACATTAAACACTTATGGATATGATATCAACAAATAATTTAAATTTATGAAAATTTACACTTTTAGTGAAATTCAAAAATGCTCTGTGAATCAATCCCTTAGTCATGTTGGACATCCCTATAAGAATCATTTACTTGCCCTTTTTCTGAGAAGCTGGAGAAATGATACTGATAATGCCAACAATGTCAAAACTAGAAATCAACAATGAGGAGTGTGGTGAATCTGATACACGACACCAGTCAGGATTGTAAGATTGAAAACTTCATGGAAGAACTCTAGTGGCATTCAAATGCACAGGATAAATATTGATGGGGTATTTAATTACCTAGATATCTGTTGAATAACAAATAGAAATATGCACCAAGATGATTCCTAAATTCATTAGTACTTTCATATATTATCTTCTAACAATGTGCATGGAGCTGAAAATATAGACTGAAAATATAGGCTGTTCATGACCCATAGAGTTTAGACTACAACTAGAGAAAGCCATCTAAATTTACTCTGTACTGATAGGAAGGAAATGACTGAAAATGTGAGATTAACAGGGAAGCTGACAAATAATTACTACAAGTTACGTGAATGCACCATCATATAGAAATAGGTTCACAAAACATATCGTTAAAGGGCTGTTAGATTTTATAAATGCAAAATTGATTAAGAAATCTAGTAAGGCTTGACAGAAGTATTTTCCATTGTGGAAGACGACTGGGGAATAATAAGACATCATAATTAAGAGGAAGAACACAAGAAAAAGAAAAAACTAGCATAATCCTGAGGGCCTGTTTAAAACTCTTGAGACAATACAGATAATTAAAAAAACACAGTAAGTATTGTTACTGTCTTAAATCTGGTAATGTGGTCTCCCATTCATTTGAAAGGGAGTTAAGCATACTAAAAACATTAATTGAAATAAAAATAGTTCAAACAACACTAAGAACCAGACAAAAAAACCGGATATTAGGAAAATCTAAAGTAGTCATTATGTTCTTAGCTCATTTTGTTGAGCCGAGATACTGAGGCACAAAATGTTAGCCAATATTTTGATATGGGAACAAACATACTCCTGGCTTGGAAAATTTCTTCAATATTTCATAGTCAGAGAACTAAATTTATAAGCCCGGGTGAAAAGTATCCCTGTTGCAGTACCTCCCCTCAAAGCCTCAGCCCAACCCCCGCCCCATCTATTCAACTTACATTCCCACATTTTCATTTCCCAAACCAATAAATCAACTCTGTCTCCTGCAAAATTCTACCCTAAGTAAAACAAATTCCTGGCTCCCACCACATCCTGATTCTCTTTCTGCTTGTCAGAGCTGATGCACAGCAAACCCTTGGCTTCTCAGCCATTCTCTCACTCTTCTCTCCCCTCCTCTTAAAAAACTGTCATTCTGTTTCCCTCCTCCTCTAAGAATGGCAGCTTCCCCCGGTCAGTTCCGTGCCTCCCCTGCTGCTCCTTTTCTGGAGAAGAACCATGGCTTATTTACATGACTCAAACCACTTGCCCAGTTAAAATTTTCAACCTCCCAAGGTAATTGTACATATTGTACAATATGCAAATGGTCAGATACTATAGTGCTGGGCACAGCCTTAAACCCTAGACAGATGTAAACTTTGACTCAATCAGCTGAGTTTTTGAGACATTATATTTGATTTATAGTATTGTACTACATGTTTTCATGGATCATTATTAAAGGAAATTTTATCTTCAGAATAAACTTGCACAACAATGTTAGGAACAAGAAACTGCCATCCAGCCCAACATGACCAGTAACTCAGCATTAATGGATTTATATGGAGGCCTAGATTTATTTTGTGATGGGGGCATTATATTGGGGGGGGGCAAGGGGGCTAGAAGAATTAGCATGAAATAGGTGCAGAAAAGGAGATAAGGCCTTCAGTCCCAAGAAGTGTTGGGGAGATTGGAGAGCAGAAGCAAAGGGGCAGTACAATTTGGGGCTCCAACATATTTCAATCTGTCAATAGGCTTAGTTCTGGGGCTAGTAGGTATTGTGATGTAACTTCTCCTGCCCCGTACACATCCACACACAAGCAAACACCCTCTTTACACCTTTGTGAACACTGCTATTTCTCTAAAGTAGTACCAGGTAAGAGAGGCAGAACTGTGGCATGTTTTGTTCTGTACTTCCTGGAGATGTACTGAGTTAGCTTGAGGATCTGCTAAGTCTTTCACAAGGTCCAGTAAAAAACACCCGCAATTTTACAAACAACATTCTAAATAATAAACACACACACACACACACACTTAATATAGCAATCATTTCTGTGTAAGAAGAAAGATTAAGTGCACCATAATGACAATAACTACAAGAGAAAAGGAATATTCCTTCAGTCTAATTCTCTTTAATGCCAAAAGCGTGAGAACCACAAGAAGAGAATTTCAAGAAATAATACACAATTTTTGTTATTTTCCAAATTATTTACACATACATATACTAACTATATAGTTACACAAAAGGATTCGTCTGAATTTAACATTCTGAGCGGATGTTTCCTATGAAGAAAAGGAACAAATTATATGTAGGACTTTATATAAACAGTAAGTGCTACTTTATTTTTCTCTAAAATGACTAACTGTAGAATCTAATTCATTCATCTTAATTACTGGAAGACCAAGTACAAATTACCAAATTTTACCTCTCAAAATTCCCTTGTTTGTTTAGGACCCAATCCTGCAAGGAGCTCAAATGAAAGAGCAGGGACCCACCAGCACAGGGCTTCCTGCAGGGTTGGAGTCCTACTGTATCCATTTTAGTTAAATGTTAATTCATACTATGCTAACAAACTATGCAAATTTTTCAAAAATAATTAAATCTCAGGAACACAAGACCTCATTACAGCATCCTTCTATTAAATATTTTCTGAAAGGCAGAGCTCTACTATCAACTCTTTGCTGAATTGCATATTTTATAAATCATAAAATGCAGGTAAGCAAAATGTTACTGTTGCAATATTATTAAATAAATAAGTGAATGTATCAGTCTTACATCATAACCAGTAATATCAGGTAAATTGCTTTCATCAGCCTTCTCTGATTTTTCAGCTGCCCATTTGCTTGCAGCTTCTGCAAGTTCCTTTTCAGACAGCCTGCTGCTTTTATCCAAGATCTGTAGAAAAAAATGAATGTTACAGGTTAGATTTAATATAAAAATACCATGAAAAGTTCAAAGAAGGAATTATTAAGAATCAGAAACCATATTTTCAAAATGGGAAATAAACCATGGATGTCACGTTTGTCTACTGGACTAAGAATTAGAAAAATCCCCACACCAAAGAACACACATTTTACTAAACTAAAAAAAGGGCAAACTTTTCAGACTTATTTCTATTAAGGTCAAAGGAAACTAGACAAGGTTACATAGCAGAAATAATGGAAAAGTGATGAAATAAGACTTTAGAATTAAGAAGATAAAGAGATCAAAGGGAAAAGATGTATAAATATGCAAAAAGGAGATGTTAGAGACAAATGTAAGATTGGTTTAATAGCTCTGTCTGGTTTGTAAGGATAAAAGGCTGTAACAAACCTAAATACAAATAGAGGATAAGTATTGTATACAATACACAAAGGAATCTAAATTAGTTTGTCTTTTTCATCAACAGAAGTTGATTCAATAAAAGATACCATCTCATCCACCTTGCCTCTAAGTTAATTATAGCAATCAGGAGACTATTCTATAATTTAAGTTTTTAGAAAAAAACTGCCTTCTTTAAGACCACTAATATTTGAGGTGAAAACGTGGATAATGTAGAATTCAAGTTACCAATGTTTTGGGGTCTTTTTAATCTACCTTTTCAAATGGAAATGGTCACATCAATAGTGTTTTAGAAATGGTCACCCACTAAGTGCACGACCTTGATCATTTTATTATTGTGAGTGGTATCCATTATAAACATCCATGTACTCAGGAAACACCCAGTCAGGAACAGATAGCTCCTCACATCTTGCTTCAACCTGGTGTATATTTTATGTACGTATTATTTACAGAAGTGTGTTCATCTAAGACTCTGGGTGAATCTATAATTATATTTTTTAAAATTACACTACCAATTAAGCATAAAGTCCAAAAATGGTAAGTTGCCATTTAACTGATACTTTCCCAACACAAATCTGATCATAAAAACAGGACTTAGATACTATTTTGTAATTAGAAAACAACATAAAGCACAAATCTTCAAAGTTTTTATAAGTTCTAATTCAAGAGCTGTGAATATTGCCAAACTTTTTTTTTAAGTATGCAAAATAAAGTTTCAAAGTCATTTCTCAAACAGGCTGCATAATTAAAAAAAAACTGTTTGGTTACATAGATTTCACAGCCTAGTTCCTATAGACTTGTTATAAGAGGAAGGCAATGAAGGTATAAACAATGCCCTATTCCACAGTCCCAATTAATGCTGAGGGTAACTGGAAACCCAGGAAGAAGCAAATTAGCTACAGAGGTGGCGAATTTATCATCTAAAAGAAGATTTAAGTTCATTTTCATTAGCTTAAACAGAGCTCTATATATCTTGCCATATACTTATATTGTAAGATCTTTGAAATAGAGATGGTCTTTTTGTTATGTCTAGTATAAAATATAATGGAGTCCTGAGCACTACCACAATACAGAGAACAACCACTATCCTTACCTATTCCTACAGGCTCACTGTTTTAAAAATAATGTACTAAAGAAATTATATATAAATATGCATAATTCTGATATGCAAATATATACAAACAAACAATATAAAATTATATAGCCAAAAATAAGTCAGGTAAGTCAAACAGCGTTTAGGTGGTGTGTTGGAAGCACAATTTAATTTTTTAACAATGAAATATAAGACACAGCTTTTGAATTATTTTCCATTTGTCGTCTTATATCACAATTTTAACTTTCAACAGAATTTTGCGTTTAACCAGTTGTAACTGCTTCAAGCTAAATTTATACAAGATTTAAACCAGTTTAAGTATGTCCATAAAACAAATTTAAAAAAAACTGATTTTAGCTAAACCTGAGCAAATCTTGTGTCTCAAAGTCTGTATCTCAGTTTCCACATCTGTAAAGTTAAGAGACTAAGGCTACGTCTACACTGGCAATTGAACAACAAAACTTTTGTCTTTCAGAGGTGTTAATGCCTCCACCTTCCCCGAAAGACAAAAGTTTTGCCGCAACAAGTGCCAGCATGAACAACATGTTGTTGGCAAGAGTACTCTCCTGCCAACAATGCAAACACCGGTCGTTTGGGGGTGGAAGATTTTTGTCAGCAGGAGAGCTGACAAACAGCAGCTACACAGTGCGACTTTTAGTGGCACGGCTGTAGTGACACAGCCCTGTCGCTAAAAGCTGTGTAATGTAGTCGTAGCCTATCACTCACATATCAAAGGTGTGTTGAGAATTAGTTAATGTTAGCACACCAGTTTGAAAATCATGAAGAACTGCATAAGTGTGAAGTATTCAGAATGGCAGAGCCCTACAGAACTCTGAACAGTCCTTTCAATTAACTGTTTCCGCCTTTCACACCTTTTTCAACTACACTAGTAAGTCTTTCACTCAGGATTTCCATGGTTTTTAGTATTTTCTTAATTGTTTGTCTAAAAAGTGAACTCAGAAGCTGTATTGGTACACTGCACTAGCTGCGGGGATGCCATTTTCTTTAAGATCCTGTTCATTCTAAATATCGTGTCCACAATTCTCCTTACTCCAGAGGAAGCTGTTGAATATAATGAAACACTCATCTTGCTTAGTGGCAAAACACACTGCCTCTGACTGTCAAACAAGAAGCTAGGAATCTGAATTTAACTTGGATCCTCTCATGGGAAGTATCATTATTAGAAACAAAAACAACAGAAATATAGTTCACCTTTGAAGAGGGTACTGCTGTGGAACCTGATGGAGAGGTATCTCTCGACGTTTTCAGTGACTGAGCAGAAGCTCTCTCTTTACCTATAAAAAAGAATAGTTAGAATTGTAATCAAGTTGTGTACTCTCTCTCTCTCCACACACACACATACAGGAGCTTGCGAGCCTTGCACAAATGTAATGAAAACCCACCAGCCCAGGGACAGAACCTAACTCCCTCATCCTTTGATTATGATAATCTAATGATATTCGACTTGCTTATTCAAAATAAAACTGTCTCTGGCTAAGAAAATGAATAGCAGCATTTTATAAGGCTGATATTTATCCTTAGAAATATATTTATCTTATTTCCATTATTTAACTGGAAGAATATTTCAGTCTGAGTTTGTTGGATATTGTTCTATATTCCTGTAAGAAGTTAAAAGAGGAATTCTACATCTTTTCAGTGTTAAACATCGCGGTCAGTCACCAATCATAGGACCAAAACCAAAGCTTGGGAAACTGGATATTCACAAGGGGAGGTTTAGCAGAATAATAGGAAATTCAGCGAAGAAATAGACTCACAGACAGGTGGGGATCTCTTTGTATCATCAGGATCTTACTTCTCAATGTTCATGTTAACAAAATTAAAACAGGAACAACTAGAAGCTACTGTTCAAAATGCAGTCATGAATAACCTTGCCAAATGGCCATTATGGGAAGGCTGTAGGAGCAGAATGCTTGGCAATAGCATAGAATAATATTTGGCATATATTTAATTAGAAAGAGAGAAATCAATTGAAAGTAAGTTTTTTATTTATGAAATATTTTTTAAAACCCTGATTTACTTTAACAAAACTAATAACTAAATAAGTTTGCAATTGAAGTACCCAAGTAATGATAAATAATGGGTCATTTCTAGTGAGCTATTTACTTTGAATGTTGCGAGACGATGTAAATTAAGAATGCACCCACCACTGTGCATTTTTAAATACCAATATCTAACAGAATTAAGAAACTGAAATGTAAATAAATATATATTTTAAATAGATCTTGGATGTTAAAAAAGGAAACATTTACGAATTGCCAATGTTCTCTCCCTACAGATTTTCAGGATACTCTGGCTACAAAGGATAGAATTTAACACCAATCTAACTGGTTGAGAAAAAAGGAAGACCAAACAAGCAAGTGACAGCTGTTCCACAATTGCAACAGGATACAAAAAGCAGCTGCCTTAAGAGTTTCTTATTTTATCTGATCATTCAGTATAGCCCTTCAAGATACCTTCCATACTTGGCTAAGTGGCAGAAACTGTTTATCTTGTCTGTATTATCATACAACAACAACCATCACCTCCTCTTTGCTACTTTATTGCTTTTCTCAGAAAACAATAGCCTATTATACCCCTCAACTATACCTATTTGAGGCAAGTCATTTTTATATATATATATATTTAACTTTGTTCCCCACAAAGGCCCTAATCCTGCAAGCTGCTCCAGCTGGAGAGGGCCCCTTTACTCATGTGTAGACCCACTAAAGTCAAAGGGCAATGTGAGTACAGGTGCCCACCCAAGTGGAGAGGCTTGCAGGATTGGGAAAGGACCCACATTAGTTCAGTCTACTACTGTAAATTATGGTCATTACAAGTGAAGACCATGAAATTTTACTTACCAAGCTCCTCAAGGCAGAGCATCTTTGCAGAACACATCACCAGTGCTAAAATAATAAACAATCCCCCACCTCACAAGAAGTTCCCTCTACTCCTGTGTTTGTTTTGTCTCTCACTGGGGGGGAGGGGGTTGCTCATATTTGAAATACAAGGGGGTCACATCTAGCCACTGCTGACTAGAGATCTATCCAAACTACATCTTTGACATAAACATTTAGATCCTTCTAGCTCTTATCATAATATATCACTAGTCTTTTCTTTCTTTATTTGGCCATGACTCTCTTCATGTCTAAATGACAAAGTTATGTTTTATTATATTTACATACAGAAATCAAACAGGCTTTTCATAATCTGAGTCCAGAGGCGTTCAGAGAACACAGCTAACTGGCCCTTTAGACCACACAGAATATTAACAACTTTATTTGATATATCTTTCATGCTAATGATTCAAAAATGTTTTACGGATTTCACAATGGTTCCAAAAATATACATATTATTAAGAGACCAGGCAAAAAAATGATTTAAATTAGAATGAAAGTGCTGGAGAGTCAATGAGGATGAGTCATAAAACAGCTAATACATACAGATATACCAAAGGAAACTGTTCTCACACCAAATGGCGAGTCTGTGGACCAAACTGAAAGGAGGCAAGCACTAGATGAATGGAAGGAGAAGGAAGTGTAGGAGGGAGGAGGATATTATGGTGGATATTCTTGAACAGGTGCGTGAGTAATTAAAGACAAGTAGAGCAGTTTTTAATGCTACCCTGAAAAGGACAAAGGAGCCCTAAACAATGAAAGGTAAAAAGATAAAGTAAAATACATCTCTGATCAGTGCTGTTCAAGTATGTTCCAGCCTCGCTATGGACAATTCAACTGAGCCCCTTATAGTCATTTGATTTCTCTCACTGTAGATGAAGTTGGGGAAAGGAAGAAGATGAACCACAGCAACCAAGGAGATTCTGGAGTTGTAGCCCCAACCAGAGAGAGGACAAGAGGCAGGGTTAGTCTCAGGGATGCCCTGGCAATATAGTACGAGCCAAGAGCAGTTGGTAGTAAAGCAAGAGAAGAAAGACGACCCTCAGCCTAATTAAACACTGTGTTGCCAACTTTGATTTATTTTGATTTTATTGTGAGTTTCTCAACATTTTATTGCCAGTTTAATTCTATTTGTTTTTTCTTAAAGCCCCAGCTTCTAGACTCATGGGACACTAGTGGACAGCAGTAATTCAAGAAATACACAGATTCTAAAATAATGTATTTGGCAGGTCTTCATAAATAAAACCTGAAATCCAAAGGCAAATACACAGAAAATTAACAAACAGATGCAACAACAACTTTGTGATTCAATTGTGGAAATATGTAACATATTAAAAATACTATACACTGTATTAATCTCATAAATGATAGTGGTTTTAGGTCTAACTTGACATGAGTAACTGGATGTAAGATGGCCCTGTCATTTACACTGCAGGAAAAGTGTAGATTTCTGTATCCCCAATTTGCAACAGTATACCTGGAGGTGGAGGACTGGCACAGGACGTTCCCCCAAATCATTTCTAGGAAGACATTGATGTTCCAAACGGGTTTCTAGGACTGAGTGGGTAAGACCCGCGTGCAGAGGTCATATTAAACAACAGGTGGATCAGGCACACTGACTCATGTCATAGAAGCACTGTGGAACAGCTGCAACTTTATGGGGAGCAAGAATAGGGAAATCCTCATATTCCTGCTGTTGGTTGGCCTTTTTCTTGAAGATGCCTATCTGCAGCCCCTGCCAGCTTTTGGTTCTTTAAATATTTCAAACTACAGTAAAGGTAACAGGGTGGGCCTTTCCTTACATGTTCTCCAAAGCAAAGATTTCCTGTCAAAGTATATTCAAACACTATTCTAACAAACACAACTGAAGCCCTCTCCGCTCTGCAAGTAAACCATTTTAACTCGATCATCAAAACACTTTCAGATTTTACCCAATTTTGCAGGTAATGGTGCAAACCATTTTTAAGAAAAAGTACCGTGGTGCAAACAAAGTGGCTTTCTTAAAACAATTTAATGGATATAGGCCAGACATCATTTAACTCTGGAGTAAAAGATAGCACAGACTTAAGTGTGGATATCCCACTTTGACTAATATAGCTGCTGCTTTGTAAAGCTATTTGCCAGATTACACCTGCAGTGTGTTTTTAAAGAGACAACACTACCTCATCCAACTTGACATCTCTGAACAAATATGCAATCAGTGACTAACACAATGTATTAAAAAAAAAAAAAAAAGTGCAAAACCCTCTGCAAATTGGGAACATTTCTTTCAAAATATGCAATTTTCTATTAGCCCAGATGGCAGGTTTTTCCGTTAGACTACAATATATGGGTTGTTATGTTAACATCCTGCAGAAGTGCCAAATCTGCTCAATTGTAGAAAATTCCCAATCCCAATTCCCCACAACATTCCCCAAATTTTAGACAATCTTTGCCTGTCCCTGATAATTACACTCTGTTTACCTAAATCCTTATTGGAGTTTCAGGAGGGTATCATATTCTATACTTTCTGTTGTAAACTTTTGTGTAGCCCACTGCAACTGTTAAAAGCCTAAGAGGTAGTCTGTATTTCAGTGGTGAGTGAAGATCTCTTCTGTGTTTATGCATAGTTAACTCCTTTGGGATGTTTTGGGGTAAAAGGTGCTATAACTGCCCCGCATGGGCATCCTGGAAAATCCCAGGTAAATGTCGTATAACAAGTAAATCTGGATTAAAATGAGAAAAAATAAAAAGAACACTGCTGCCACAGTGGACAACAGATTTTACACAATTTCATTAGTATTTGTAAAGAGTACAAAAAAATTCATAAATCCACCTCATCTGCACAAAAAATCATAGCAATAAGCATCTCAATGGGAAAGAAAACATACTTCCACTTTTGTTTGCAAGTTTTTCATACACGGAGGTTTTGGATACTTTCTAAACAGACATGGAACAGCTTTCTGGGAAAAATGAACATTCAATCCATTGAAATCCAGGCCATATATTTGATTGCCTAGCTTTAGACAAAGATTTTCCATTGATTGAAGGTTGCAAGATTTGAGAGAATCAGAGTTGGAGGGTTAAATTACTAAAAGAACCAATATGCATTATCACAATTCTATGAAATATCATGTTTTTGAAAATGTAAGGATCTTTACTTTTTATTCAGCTTCCTCATCAGAATTTTTCCTTTTCTTCTCAGTTGTGGAAAGAAAAGCCCTCATCTACTTGCTCATGGAAAAGCTGCCTGTAAAGGGATCCATCACAGTAGCAAAGGGAGAAAGAAACAGAAGTATTTGGTACTAAAGGAAAATAATCTGCTGTACACAGAAGTCACACAGCTGATGGAATTGCTAGAGAGGCTGTTGAAAAACACCTGCAAGCTCCCTCAAGAGACCTTTACATATATTCATAAAGGAATAAAGAGCTCTCTGAAACATTTAATAAGGCAGGAAAAACACACTCAGAACAAAAAGTCTAATGTCTTCATTATATAAAGAGAAAGATCTTATATAATGAGAATCAATTTCACCTCACTAATCAGTTTTCATCATTAATCCAGCATTACCTTGCTGAGAAATATTTCTTTTATGTAAAGATGACATACTTCTGCTATGCTGGGACTGGTGGAAAGAGTAGGCTTTGCTTCTTTCAGGGGAGTAGCTCCTACTGCTGACACTGGAGCCGGATCTGCTGTGTGGAGAATCCCTTCGGCTCACAGGCGATTCCCTGAAGAAAGGAGAGTCCCTCTTATGAGGGGATCTCTCTCTCAAATAATGAGAAGGATAGAAGCTTTTTCTTCTGAGGCCATCTCTGATGTCCCTTTGAAGATAGCAGAAAAGATAAAATTAAATTATTTCTCCTTACTCTGTTTAAAGAAATTACAGAAATCTAAAAGTGCATAACTGGTAACAAAAGAGCAACTTTTCATCTCTGTAGTAAGTAGAAATTGGTCAGTCATTCCCTACATAGTAAATCTGAGACCTCCAGTAATCATTAAGTACTAAGTAATTCTTGGGCCAACTTAAAGTGGTCAAATAAAAATTGTTAATCATATGTTAAATGTAAGGAGATTTCTTCAGGTTTTCATTCAGTTCAACAGATTTTAGAACCTTTTCCAATGCCTCCTCATCAGATCCTCCACTTCCCTTATACTAGTTGGTAATTTACACAAACTACTAAAGATAAATTAATAAAAGTAGTGTATATCTGAAGGGTGAAGCAGATATTCACACAAAATGCAACTGAATGCACCTTTGGCATTTTAATTTTTTTCCTTCTGCACAGTCATTCCACTTTCTCCTTTTGGACACTATCCAAGTTTTAATATGCAATTAATTAAAATAAAAACAAACTCAAAGAGGAATAAGTAAGATGCATACACAAGTACTGCTCACAGTCTTTCACTGTTGTAACCCTCACTAACGCACATCTCTGGCCCAGCCCTTTTGTTGATTGTCGTCCGTTGAGACTTTGATCCTACACCCATTAAAGTCAATGGCTAGATCATCATCTGGTGTAAATCAGCATAGCTTTACTGACCTCAATGGAATATGATGATTTACACTAGCTAAGGATCTGACCCTTAATATTTAAGTTCTTTGGAGTACTTGTTATTTGAATTTGTTTGTAAAGTGCCATAAACATAACTGATGCTGTATACAGTAATTCTGATTTCAAGCTGTAATAACTACAAAATTATAATTAGGGCTGCAAATCTGATGTGGCATTTTTTAATCAAAAATCACAGCGCAGTCCTGGTAAATTTACTGTAAGTTATGGGTTTAGTGCCTGTTCCATGATTTTGATTTAAAAATGCCCTGACAAACGAGGGGGTCACCCACCACCTGGAACAGCACTCTTTGCCCCAGAACCACAGCCCTAATCTCAGCCCAATGAGAGGAGGAGATCCCTGGGGGTGAAAGTGGGGGCTGGAGAGTGAGCCTACCCTACACTTACCCTGGCATCAGCAGCTCCTGTGTACCCTAGGGCTGGGAATTGAGTGAGTCTGTCCCACTCACCTTGGGCATGGGCACCAGTGGCTGCCCTGGCTCCCTGCTCCAGGTTGCAACCTGGCACATAAGGTCCCAGTGCCACTTGCTCAGGCTTGACCCTGCCGCCCTCCGTCACGATATGGGGGAGGCAACGTGAAGGCCCGATTTGAGTGAGCAGCTCAGTAATCCTGTATGCCAGATCACAATGCTTGAAATAGATAGCCAGGCCCAATCCCATTGGACACTGAGCCACCACTGCAGAGTGAGTGCAGGATGAGCTCACTCATCAGCAGCCCGTTGCTCCCTCCTGGGGCCTCCAATCCAAACAGGGCCGGCAATCCACCTTGAGCCTTCCTGTAGGAAGTCATGGACAAACAGAGAAATCACGGTACCTCTGACTTTTTTCTGTAACATGACAAACCTGCAGCCCTAGTTGTTATAAACCAAAGCTTGCCACTAGCCAGGAATAGAATATTATATTCTGGAGCTTAAACAAAGTAAGAGGGTTATGTACAAGTTCCACTGAAGTATATAAGGGAAAGTCCAAAAATAACAGTCAGTCATGCAGAACATTATAAAGTTAACAAGTGTGGAAACAAACACCAAGTAAATCTAGACTAGGAATGTCCACACAGGTGAAGTTAATCTTCTCTGACCTTCAGTGAACAGCCTATTCCCACGTAATAAAAGAAAACAATTTTTAAATGTTTAAAGTAAGCTGAATGCATGCAGCCTATTTTATTGTTTTCCTCCTCTCCCTCTTGTTTTAAGTCTATACTTTAAGTGCATGAGTCATGATGATTGGTAGAGAGCCAATGTTCTAGTTTAGCACAGCATAGTAATAACCCATCTTCCACTGTTGGAGAAAAGAAAGAGAGCCCTCTAGCGTACAGTTATTGTAGGATGTTACACAACTGTGATTAACTAAGGGCTTGTCTATGTTAGATTTTGTTTTGGTCTGTCTGTTATTGTTTTTTTCACCACTGCAACTACACTGATGTTGCTGCACAAGTGCAAACCCATAATATAGACACGTTAGCACCATGTAAAATGTGACTTGCCCTAGTGTGACTTATTAAATGCAAGCTGCTTCTAACAACGTCAGCATTGGTGCAAAAAACCCAAAGCAGGCAAACCCCGAGGTTTACTGTTGCAAAACTGACTTAAAAAAAAAATCACATTTCAGTACAAGATATAGAAACATTTACATAAAACAGCATAAACCTAGCCTTTCTTTCAATCGATTGCTCAAAAAACCTGTATTTCAAATATCATAGCAGGGGAACAAATATCAAGGAAATAAAAAGGTACAGTATCTGTATTTAAAGTATTTTAATAAGAAACAAAAGCCAGAGTTGACCAAATTGGTTCTATCACCTCTGGTTTCCCTTAAACACGAAGGCAATTAGTCAGGCAAAGATGAGTCTTAAAAGTTAAGTAACTCCTTTAATGCTGACAAACTATGCAAGTATATCACTAGCAATTTGTAATACATTTGCAATTTGTAATTTGTCCATTCCAGGTAGATAAAGTTACAGAAAAGCATAATTTCTAGATGTCTCTTGTTTAGTTTTTTAGCATGAAAGTAGCAGAGAATTGTGCTTAAAAAACCTTAAGGGTCTGAAAATGCAGCAACATTTAGAGCTGTAATCTCATTCCATTGTGCCCAATCAGCAATTCCCAGATTGCATAATGTATGGTAATATTTGTATTAAAGACAATCTTTTAATTTTCCCTCTGAAACTTCTTGCATTTTATTGAATGTCAGACTTCTAATGTTGCTTCATTAATTAACTGTTGTTTCTGGTGACTTAGTTTAAAAAGAGATACATTTGAAAAAAGAAGAGCTGTGTACATGAGAACTGATTAAATACACAAAAACCACCATTATTAATATCACCATCACACTTAGGAACCCTAGTCGTGATCACCATGTAGACGTCTCAATGTATGTGAACTTAATAACTATACATTTTAGTTAAGTGATAAATACTTGGGAATTATTGTCCATCTAACCAATTTTTAACAAGGATAGTATTTGAAAAACTTTAACGGCTCCGGATACAATCTAGCATGAAAACCCTCATCTTCCAAGTTCTAAAAGTGCATAATTTATCTGAGTTTTCCATAAGGGAGCTGTTAGGATAAAAGATAAATAATATGGAGCAATTGTTTATAATGACATGCATATAAGAAATATAAAGAAAACAGTTGCTCAGTTACATTCTGAGATTTAAACTGGGTGTTTAAAATTTCAATAGTGTACAAACACAGAAAACTTAAGATTTTTCTTAAATAAACAAAACCCTAGCTTTCAGAGAGTCTGGTACACCACGTTTCTGCTCAAAGCACATTTTTATGAGCAAGTTATTAAACCCCTATAAACAGAGGACTTCATTATGGAAATGTTTACAGAACCCCAACTATTACACACCTGTAATTAACACACTGATATTCATTCAAGCGTTTACAAAATACTTCTAAACAAACCATCACTAGATCAGAGAGCAAAAAATAATGGGAAAAAACCAATAACTGCAAGAGTGTGATGGATCGAAAACAAAACATTCTGATCAGTTTAACAAGTTTAGTTGCATTAATAACGTAAAAAAAATCCACTCAAAAAAGTTTTTATTTATTTTTTTCCAAACATGTATTTCTTCCCCAATGTGAATACACTGGAATATGCCTGCAGCTCAGCAATTAAGACACCATTTCAGCAAACAATATGCTTGATATTTCAGCATGTGCTTAAATGGTCTGCTGAATAGGGATGGATTTAACCATCAATTCTCTGCTGAATTGGGACTTTAATGCAGGACTAAAATCCCTTTAATGATTTAATTTAATCTCCACATTTGATACAAATAACTCTTCAGAGTACCAATTAATTTTCTATGTAATATTTTAAGATAATGTATTGATATTTTCATCTCTCCGGGGGGGGGGGGTAGGGGGAGGAGGGTGGTTGGCAGCATCAAGGGAGGTCTTCAAGTGCCCAAAGTGCCACGCCACTGGGCTCTCACACAGCGCCCCATGCGTTCCACACCTAGCCCCACCACCACCGTCACACCCCCTTTCCTTAAATCACCCACTCCATGTCTCCAATCACACCACTCTTTTCTACCAAGCCTGCTGATGCCCTATCCTCCCGATGTGTTCACCCAGCCATTATGCGGGAGCTTTGTTAGGAACTAAGGGCTGTAAGCGGCCTTCTAGATAGGGTAGGGAGGTGAAAGGAGATGAGGAAGTGGGAAATAGGTTTGGAAGGGAGTAGAGAGCTCAGCTATGAATCAACGTGAATATCTATAAATAAAGCTGCATGTTAGTTGGCCAGTATGAGGGTGAAGTTCTGTGCAGTGGAAGGAAAATAACTGAGGCCGACAAGGAATTGGTGAGTGGAATATAGGGGAGCTGCTCTATCATATAAATGCTTTTTTCTTTGCTTGTTAAGGGTTTCATTGGTGAGTTATACAGCCTAACAACCTTAACTCAAAATTAAAGACATGAGCAAGTATGTGTGATAGACACACACTGCCTTTTCCATCCTGAACAAATAAATACAGGGATGTGAATTACAAAGGTTTATTGCTTTACTAGGACTCACTATACCACCCAACTTTCACACAAATGTGACACAAGCCATCAATATGTGTAACAAGTGACCAAAATGTGGAGTACTTCTTGGTTTTTTGCATGCCATGTCAGAATGGACAGAGTTTCTTTTTAACTGCAACAGCTGTTTTTAAAAGATATTTTTGCAGTGTGTGAATTAAAAATCAGTGGGGTTTTATTTATTTTTTTAATAAAGAAAACAGGGGTATTCAAGGTAAAGTTACAAGGCTTTCCTCAGTATTAAGGCTATAACATGCACATTAATATAACCAGCCAAGAGTGGTAGAGGTGAGATTTTAACTCAGTTTCCTGGTTCCTGGCCCTGTGCACCTTCCCCAAGATTAAACAGTTTTCTTATGGGAATGTGTGTGTCTCATCCATATAACATTGCCTGAATTAGCAGTGAGGCATAACAGGGCGCTTGACTTGGATGAAATGCAAAACATCCCATAAAATACATTATACCTCATAAGTCTGAGCTTCCCAATACACGTAATCATTTCATAGTTTAAACACCCACCCTAAAGTTCAAGAATCGAGAACACCTCCTCCTCCATCATTCTGCAACTCTGAGAAAAATGAAATCAGAATCTAAAGGAGAGGAATCCAAATATGTTAGTATTTCTTCCAGAACTCAATAAATCTTCTAGTTTATGAAGTGTGCAGATCAATATGTATACTGAAGTAAATCACCAACTGCAGTTTTACTTATTTTAATCCTTTGTTTTTTTCCATATTGATTTATCTTCTACTATACTGTACACAATATTATACTATTCTAGGAAGAAATAAAATGCATCTGGTTCCAGTGACCTTTATTTGAACTCTCAACATATTACAAACAATGACTCTTTCCCTATCTATCGGCCCGCAACGTTTTATAGCCAAATGATTTTTTATAGTATTTAAGTTAGGGATGCTTAGCTCAGTGTTAGCTCAAATAAAATTCACGTAATAGGTCCTGTTAGTTTAATCTTATCAATAGCTTTAGAGTTGTTTTCCTAATTCACACAAAGAGGTCTGCAAACAAGTAATTTGATTATGGGCCACAGAGATAAGTCTTACTGAGATAAGAGTTTCTCTGTGTAATCAATATGCATTACTCTAGTGGACTGCACATGAATAAATTACACTTTAATTCTAATTTCTATGTTGTGCAAGCCATTGTACACTGTGCAGGTCACTGTACTGAGCCCAAAATTTGCCACTGTGTACACCAAAACCCAGACCTGCTGGTATTTTTCTGATGCCATCATAATTGGAGGGAAATGGATGACTAAGACAACATGAGGAGGATTTGGATATCCTTTTTCATAGGACTGTATAACTAGACCAGGTGCACACTTAAAACTCAAGTGGAAACCATGGTATTCCTGTTTGTATTTAGCAGTAGTGAAGACATCCTCTCCCTTTTCTAGGTCCTGTCAGTGAGGTAGCTTGGTAGCTGTACCACCCGCTGGAAACAGCAAAGTGAGGAGGGGTCTGAGATGGCAAATCATAAAGGGATGTTGTAACTCAGAAGTTCATGTTTTCTGTTTTCATCTGCTGACAGAAGAATCTACTACCAAATATGTTCAAGTGGTACAGAAGAACAAAGAATAAGAAATATACAGCTCAAAGATAGGGTTGCGAGGTGTCCAGTTTCTGACCGGAACACCTGGTAAAAAAAAGGACCCTGGCAGATCTGGTTGACACCGACAGGGTTGTTAAAAGTCCGATCAGCAGTGCAGCGACACCCCAGGGCTAAGGCAGGCTCCCTGCCTGCCCTAGCTCTGCGCAGCTGCCAGGTCCTTGCAGCCTCAGGCACATGGGTGGCCAGGGAAGCTCTTTGCACTGCCCGCTCTCTGAATGCTGGCTCCGGAGCTACCATTGGCTGGTAACCGTGACCAATGGGAGCTGTGGGGCTGGTGCCTCTAGGCACCAGGGCCATGTGTAGAACCCCCTGATCCTCCATGCACCTAGGGGCCGCAGGAACCTAGCGGGCACTTCCTGGGAGCCGTAGTAAGCACTGCCAGAACCCCATGCCCCGAACCCCTCCCCCAGACCCCAACTCCCTGGCCGAGCCCAGAGTCTCTACCTGCACTCAAACTCCCTTCTGGAGCCACACCCCGCACAACACCCCAACCTCCTGCCCCTGGAACACCCTCCAG
The DNA here is from genome assembly GCA_007922305.1 of Dermatemys mawii. Taxonomy (NCBI): domain Eukaryota; kingdom Metazoa; phylum Chordata; order Testudines; family Dermatemydidae; genus Dermatemys; species Dermatemys mawii. The sequence continues at coordinate 43,256,446 of ML677341.1, read as the reverse complement.
CAGCCCAAACCCCTCATCATCAGCCTCACCCAGAACCTACACCCCCAGCCAGAGACTTTACCCTCCCCCGTACCCCAAGTCCCTGCCCCAGCACGGAGCCCTCTCCCACATCCTGAACCCCCCCCTTAATGCCCCCACCGGAGCCTGCATCCCCAGCCCAGAGCTCATATCTTCCCGTACCCAACCCTCTGCCCCATCCCAGAGACCCTGGCCCCAGACAGAGCCCTCACACCCCTCCTGCACCCCTGCCACAGATCAGTGACAGTGAGGGTGGGGAAGAGAGTGTGATGGAGGGAGGGTGGATGGAGCGAGCGGGAGCAGGGCCTCAGAGAAGGGGTGGAGCATGGGTGGACCTCAGGGAAGGGACGATGCAGGGGGTGCTCGGTTTTGTGCCATTAGAAAGTTGGCAACCATATCTGAGGGTTTGATTTTCTAAATGGCAAAAGCCCAGGGCTTTGTGAAATTGTATACTTAATTTACACTCACACACTCATGACAACTAAGCAAAGAAATTAGGTGCACAATCGCATTCACACTTGTATATAGCCTTGGGCTTCTACTCTTTTTGAAAATTGGGCGTGATAAGTCCTCGGGGGTGGGAGGATGAAACATGGAGAAGCTATCATGCGTGTAAATTAGGTATACAATTGTGTATATATATATATATACACACACACACGCACACAAATAAAAACCCTCTCCAGGTTTTCCTTCCCACTGCTGAGAGCTTAACAAGCCTAATTTTCAAAACAGAGAGAGAGAGAGAGAGAGATGGCATTTCTGATTTTCATTGAAATGCCAGTTGATAATCTAGTTTGCACAGGGCTGGAAGGGGGTTGTGGTGAAGGAGGGGGTGTGGAACGCAGGCTGTGGAAGGGAGTTTGGGTATGGGAAGGGGCTTGGGAAGGGTGCAAAGTGCCCTAGGCAGAGACACAGGAGGCAGCTCTGTGCGCTGCCCTCACCCTGCTCACTAGCTCTGCAGCTCCCATTAGCTGGAAACTGCGGCCAATGGGAGCTGCAGGGGCAGCGCCTGCAGGATCCGGCACCCCAAGACCCCTCCAGTGCCACAATCCATTGCCTTGAGTCCCTTCCTACACCCGAATTTCCTCCCAGAGTCCAGGCCCTGAACCTCCTCCCACACCCAAACTCCCTCTCTCTTAGTTAACTGGCATTTTTCACTTACCAGCACCATCCATTCCTCAACATGCAGGATAAAATAGCCTTTACGGATCCTGCAGATCAAAATTAATTTCTAACAACAATTCCAGTAATTTCAAAATCTCAGAATGAGAATCAACTATTGAAGTTCTAAATGGCTCAGCATTAATGAATTTCTAGTACTTTGGTATTCTACAGGATTGATTTTCCATAACAACAGGATATGTTGCTCTAAGCAAAGCTGAAAAGTTGTATTCCAATATCTTGACTATATAATTGATCTCAACTACTCACAGGATAATACTGTTTGTAGAGTAAGGTACTACTCAATAGAAGAATAGCAGAACTGAATCCTAAAAAAATTCAAAGTGAAGGCAATTTCAAGTTTCTGATCCTCGTATATGGAGTCCACGGAATAGTACAGTTTTAAATTAACAGAAGGCACCAGAGAAAATAGGAACTCCCATAGCACTCTGACCAGACCCATTACTGTCTCATTAATGAATAAGGCCACTTTAGATAGAGCTGCTGCAGCCAGAACATCAATGAGGCTGAGAGATGATTCTTTGAACTCTCCAATATGAATGAAACCACAGATTAGCTGCTGTCTGCTTCAGAAGCTCTAGATAAGCCCTAAAGCCATCCTGGGGAAGTGAGCTGCTTGGCCCCAAGATGGCCTCATCTGGGGAGGCGGAGGAAGAGGCCTGTACTGGACGAGGGACTTCTTCCTCTTCTCAGCTTCAATAACCTCCATGGGGGTCATGCCCTATAATTTGGTACTGAAGTCGGTACCAGAATCAGGGTCCAGTGTCAAACATGGAGGAGCAGGAACCCAACTCTTGGAAGCAACCAACTGTGAACAGTGAGAAATTCCAGAATGGCCACTGCATAAGCCACTGTCTTTCTGGCTAGGTACCAGTGGGGAGGACTCACACCGAGTTGTGGCGGCATGTGGGATGGATACCGGTGGCCCTTAGGTTGAACATAGGGTGCCACATAAGGCTCAGATGAAGAATCTTCCCTAGGCGACCAAGGAGGGAGCAGTACCTCTCGCTACCTCCGATCAGTGTTGACAGTCTGGTAACCAGTGGCAGTCTAGAAATGACCTGGCAGAAGACAGATGAGTTGGCTTACCTCTAAGTGGGCCTGGTGCCAGGAAGGAGTTTCAAGCACCATGCTTTCTCCCACTCGAGGATGACGAAGCAGTCAGTTGACCTAACAGGGTCATTGGGACCAGGGGTAACAATAAGTTTCTGGTCACTACAAAGGCCTCCATAGTTGAAGGCACTGCAATGCCATTGGCGCTACAATGATTTCCCAGCATCAGCAGAGGGTCCTGCACTGGAATCAATGGTCTCTGTAGAGTCGACAGCTCTGACAACTGATGATATGGGCAATCTGCAGAAGGCCCCAGGCCTGAATCTGTCCTAACGGCTTCTTCCAGATGTGATTTCAAATGCAGATCCTAAGCAACCTGTTTCCTTAATGTGCCCCTCTCACAGACACAACAGAAAAAACAAGTATAAGGTCATTACTCAGAATAGCTACCCTGAAAGAAGGGCAGTGGTTGAAATCTGGTGAGGGCACAGCAACAGCATCAATAGTTGCTGTTACTAATAAACAGCAACTATTAAGCTAACTAAATAACTACAAGGGTATTACGGCTAACTGAACTATTTACAAAGTCCACAAAAATTTCTTTGTTCCATAAACGGTGAGGGAAATGCAGCCCAGACAGCTCTGACTCACATCATGGGTAGTGAGAAGAAACTGAGGGGGTACAGGCCACCACCATCCTGATATAGCCATGGGAAGGGCATTAGGATGCAAGTGCTATCCTGACAGTTACTGCTAAGAAAATTTCTCCAGCTTTGGTATGCTGGGCGCCTGTACACCTCAGTGGAATACATGTCTGCAACCACTCAAAGAAGAAGAACTAGAACTAGTTCAATTCCTAGCAAGGCTGTATTCAACCATTCACTCTTTTAAAGTAGATTAATTGAATTCCATGCAGTATTTTCCACGGAGTTATTTTGAATGAGGTCCTATCTCTTCTGTATGTATTTTAAAGATCCTATAGTATATTTCCTTAGAGTGTTGTTTTCTCCAGTGTCCTTGGTCAAAATATTTCCTCAACATTGTCATTCAATGTGTTCAGTCCTATTTGGTTGCTACCTTGCCACCCCACTTTGCTGCATTTCAGTGATGTTCTCTCTGTGTGCGTGTGCATGTACACATACCTGCCTAAATATGTAGTTGTAAAATGCTCCGGGTTCCTCAGGACGAAGCGTGTTACATAAATGTAAAATATGATTGCTTTCTGAGAAGTGAAGAGTTCTTTTCCTATTTAATTTGGTCCTACACTTCTAATGCAATTTGAAATTAAATATATATTTTGTGGTATTCAATGTTGTCAGCACATCTCTGGGATGTCACAGGTGCCAAAGGCGCCACGCGAGCTGATTTTCAGTGACACTCACACTGCCGGGGTCCTGGCCACCAGTCTGGGAGGGGCTCTGCATTTTAATTTAATTTTAAATGAGGCTTATTAAGCATTTTAAAAACCTTATTTACTTTACATACAACAATAGTTTAGTTATATGTTATAGACTTATAGAAAGAGACTTTCTAAAAACATTAAAATGTATTACTGGCATGCAAAACCTTAAATTAGAGGGAATAAATGAAGATTTGACACAGCTCTTCTGAAAGGTTGCTGACCCCTGAGATAGGTGATTATAATGAATTAATAATCAGCTACAAAGTCAGAAACTAAGAGTTGGGACAAAAACCAAATTTTTAAAGCACATACCTGTGCAGTGAGTAAATTTAGGAGTAGCTTCATTTTTAAAATTTCCTAGCTCGTTTCAGTTTGATCAGATTTTCATCACCACTGTAACATAAGTAAACATCTTCTGTGATTTATTTACATTGTGCTGGACACAAGTATTTGCTTGAATACATTTGTTGGTAAAAAGTGGTTACCGTAGTTTATCTAGCTGAGGTGGACAGGACCTAACTATTATAAAACATCTTTACAAATCCTGTCAGGGTCTGAATGCCTTTAACTCTTAATGACTCGGGGGAAGAGGTTGTGGAAATAGAGCATACAAGAAAAATTAGTTGTATAAAACAAAACAATACTGCCAACAAGATTTGAAATAGACCAAGTAGTTCTTAGAGTGATTTTAACATTTGCGCAAAGCCCACACCTTAATAAAACATAGGAAATTTATGTTGCGACTAAACTATGTACATTCACAGCTAATGACAGATTTCCTTTAAAGAAAGTTCTGTCTAGAAATAAATATAGTGAATGACAGTTTCTCCACAACTTTTGCACACAGACCAGCCACTGTACTCCAACCTTGACTTCAATACCCCCACTAATGCAATCGTAGGTCTTACTTGGGCATTAACTGTGCCAAATTTAATAAAAAATTACATGGTGGTTCTGTAATGTAACAAACAAACAAAACTCATTTTGATTCACTATCCCCTCCCTTGCCTCCCAAAAATATCTGCAGACTGTATGACTAAACTCAGTCTAGAGCTTTTAAAATTAGTTGAACACCTCAGGAAGAAAAGAAGTTTGTAACAGCTAGTTGATGCCTAATTACAACAATGTTAATAGCACAGCTATACATTGTGGCTGCAATAGGCAACTGCACTTTGACAAAAAACATCTATCGTCTCACATACACTAAATTCATCAGATCCTATCTGCGACAAAAAGGGACCTACTGGTTACCAAGCTGATATACATAGGAGCTGAAAACAGGGGTGCTGGGTGTGCAACAGCAACCCCTGGCTTGAAATGGCTTCCGTCATATACAGAGTTTATAGTTTGGTTCAATTCCTCAATTTAAAAAAAAACACACTGGAGAGGCAACTCTGCTTCCTTAGAGAACTGAAAGTGTAATTATAACTTCTTAAGAATTACAAATTCATCAGGGAGCTTTTGGTCACCCATATAAGTATAGCAGTGTTGTGAGCTAGGACTGACACACTTTTTTATAGTGTTAAAACAAAGAACGCTGTCTCGGACAGTACCAGATAAGCAGCTTATAAGTAACTTCCATTACTTATTAAGATAAACGTCCATGAGACAACCCTCCCACTATTGTTTAGTGGAACCACTACTGTTCCTCTCAGATTCTATTTACTGGATGTTGAGACAGTTTAAAATTACTTGCCAAATTCAGCAACAGTCATCTAGTCTTCAACACTGCATCAAGGGGACTTTTGCTGCCTGCCTTGTATATAACTGTTTTCCCCACAGGTTCACTAAGAAGTTTCCCCAATATAATCGGGCTCCAACTCACAGGAGTTCCTCTTGTAAAACTTCCTGCCCTTATTTCTAACTTGCTGCAAGAGTACTAACTTGCTGGGTTCAGACCATATGTCTCCAGACTATACTAACAGCTAAGAAACTGGGCCCAAATGGGCTTGCTTTCTTAAAAGACTCTTTGAAATAGGATATTAGTTATGGTGTTACATTATATATATATATACATACATTCTTTTCAAAAATAGTCTTTGTTTTCAATATGTAATGGTGCAGTACTAACAGACATTAAAGAATGTTCTTGAGGTTATATATATTATGTATATATAATTCCAGTCAAAAAACACAACACAAAAATCTGAAAAGAGCATTTAAACATAGAGAGTAATTATAAAATGTTCAAAATAGTGATTGATTTACTTAAGATATCAAGCTGACATATGGAAAAATATATGTAGCACTAAGAATTTCATACTCATAAAATTAGCAATTTTAAAAAATACATAAAAGTTAATGTTCTTTTATATGCAAATATGAGGCAACAGACAAAATGTGGTTGCAAAAGAAAAAATATGTGCACACAAACATTTATTGAGGCCACCAGCTGTTGCTTATTAAAACTAGACATTACCTTGGAACAAAATCAGGTTTCCATATCAGTTACCATGGCTGAGTGTTGCTGAGGAAGGAGGATTTCTAAATTTCGTTTGTAAAAGAAGAATTTGTTTCTCTCTTCCTTAATGTTCTTCCTTTTAAATGGTATATTGCCTTGCCTATATTACTGACTGTGTAAAATTAAGCACATGCATAGCCCTTGCAGAACTGAAGCCTTAAATAGGAAATTCAGATAGATTTCAGTCTTTGGAGAAGAAATAGTATGACATTACATTTTATCATATTAAAAACTAAATCTCCCAAGAAAAGAAATCAGAAGCCAAGAGACATGTCAGCTAGATCATTCCTAACAAAATATGTCTCCAGAACGAAAGAGGTTTCAGAGTGGTAACCATATTAGTCTATATTCGCAAAAAAAAAACGAGGAGTACTTGTGGCACCTTAGATACTAACAAATGTATTTGAGCATAAGCTTTTGTGAGCTAAAACCCACTTCATCAGATGCATAGAGTGGAACATACAGTAGGAAGATACATATTCCAAGAACATAAAAAGATGGGGGTTGCCATACTCACTCTAAGAGACTAATCAATTACCGTGGGCTATTATCAGCAGGAGAAAAAAAAAGTTTTGTAGTGATAATCAGGATGGCTCATTTCAAACAGTTGACAAGAAGGTGTGAGTAACAGTAGGGGAAAACTTCACATGGGGAAACAGATTTCAGTTTGTGCAATGACCCAGCCACTACCAGTCTTTATTCAAGCCTAACTTAATGGTATCCAGTTTGCAAATTAATTCCAGTTCAGCAGTTTCTCACTGGAGTCTGTTTTTGAAGTTTTTTGTTGAAGAATTGCCACTTAAGTCTGTTACTGAGCAATAGAGATTCAAGTGTTCTCCTACTTGTTTTTGAATGTTATGATTCCTAATGTCAGATTTGTGTCCATTTATTCTTTCGCATAGAGACTGTCCGATTTGGCCAATGTACATAGCAGAGGGGCACTGCTGGCACATGATGGCATATATCACATTGGCAGATGTGCAGATGAATGAGCCCCTGATGGCGAGGCTGATGTAATTAGGTCCTATGATGGTGTCAGTTGAATAGCTATGTGGACAGAGTTGGCATGGGGCTTGTTGCAAGGATAGGTTCCTGGGTTAGTGTTTTTGTTGTGTAGTGTGTAGTTGCATGTGAGTATTTGCTTCCGGTTGGGGGGCTGTCTGTAAGCAAGGATTGGTCTGTCTCCCAGGATCTCTGAGAGTAAGGGATTGTCCTTCAGGATAGGTTGTAGATCTTTGATGATGCGCTGGAGAGGTTTTAGTTGGGGGCTGAAGGTGACAGCTAGTGGTGTTCTGTTACTTTCTTTGTTGGGCCTGTCCTTTAGCAGGTGGCATCTGGGTACTCTTCTGGCTCTGTCAATCTGTTATGCTTACACCCAAATAAATTTGTTAGCTGGTAAAGTGCCACAAGAATTAAACTATACTTTTCAGACAAGGACCTGACTTTATATACACCTAATGCATCTAGCAGAGTGGTATTATACAAGAAAACTAAAATTTTAAATATAAGCTTATATACTATTATTCCTAATAGTTCTGTATGAATAATAGAAAGGTTTCTTTTTCCACATTTTTATCAAGGAAACTTTTTTGAGGGGAAAATGTAAAAACCACTTTTCAGGTTCATGAATAAGTTTGCTCACTTTTTTTTTTTTTTCTGGCCTGATGCATACAGTTGGAACAACACTTTTCAATATCTGTCAAAGGTAAGATTATTTTCTTTGGGCAAGTGCCTTATTGGTATTATATATGTATAACTTTTTTTTTTTTTTTTTTTTTGTAAGAAAGAGGTTCTTGTACGGTGTCCCTTAAGATCTGCCAAAAACTGCAACAGAACACAGCAGACTTACGCACATTTTAGTACCATTCTATAAATTCCCCTGGCTAAGCTTCTCTTCTATAAGCAATACAAAGATCGGTTTACACTAGAAGGAAATCTAAATCCAAAACCTGAAGACTCTGCAACATTACATTTTGTGTTTTAAATTAATATGAAAAAACAAGTACATTATAAAAATAATTGAGGCACACAAATTTATTTTTAAAAACTGGAGCTATAAAATGCTGATCAAATAAATGCAATATTACTATCTTGTTTCGTTAGATTTTAACAGATGGGGTACATTTTATAAACATTGTGTGTTGGTTTAGCTACAAGACTTCATTTAAAGTCAATGGGAGCCCACAGCTAAATCTTTACATTGTAACACTTTAAAATTTACCCCATTTAATTAAATGCTAGTAGTACAGTAATTGTATAGATAAAGACGACTGCTGTGGCCTATAAAGTGTCTGGAAATAGTTCAAATATAATCCTGGATATTAAGAGTGTGTTTTAATGAGAGAAAAACTTCATGGAATCTTTACTAATGCACTGCAGACTACTCCTTTTGTACTTCATATTATTATATGTAGCAGAAGCATGTGATGTGTCATTAAACAGAACATTAAACTGCATTTACAGCAGTTATCCCAAGAGTCTGGTAGCCAGGATTCCTATTCCAAGTACTGGCACTGATTTGCTCTATAATCTTGGGCAAGTCCTTTATCCTCTCTGTCACAATTTATTCAAAGAGATTTAGAAGCTTAATGTCTGTAAAGCCATATAAGATATTCAAAGGAAAGACAGTATTTCTGTGTAGGATTTAATAAACAGAATAATGAATACAAATATAGGACTGATTGTTAAAACTTCGTTCTGAATGTAGTGAATAGTCTTAAAGCAGTAGAAGTTTTCCATTTTCCCAATTAATAAGTTTTGTTTTGCCTTCAACACACAGGTCTTTTTATTTCCCATTACCAAAATTTCCTTTGTACCTCCGAGAAATTGGTGGATTTGTTTACATGCACAAAAATACATGACTGCTAAGAACTGGACTGAGACCACTTGCTCATTTCACACATACCACCAAAAATCCATCAGATAGCAACGACTTTCCTAACAATACCTAACAGATTAGCTGTATTCAACCCAGGAACCTAGAGGAGAAATGATCCAAAACTTCTACTCTAATAATACTTTTTAGAAGTCTAAAGACTTTCTAGAGTATATAGAGAGTCAAAAGATAATTCTTATAGTACAGTACGCACAGATGAGATACCATATAAAAATGGTAAAATGTCTGATATCCTGATTATATAAATTATAAAACGTAAAATTATAAAATGTAAAATACCTTTTATATCTGTAAATTTGACAATCTGCAGGGGTTTTTTTTTGTTTTTTTGAAGGCTATAAAAAGATGGAATACCACATTTTGCCAAGTACTATCACACATGACTTTTATGTGTGTGATTTCTATTGCACTGAATTCAGTTTGGCTGCAAATAAGAATGAAGTAATGCTTTGCACATCCTGAAGAATTAAAATCTAGTGTGGCTAATCTGAACAATATCCAAAAATATTTAAGTATTTCACATGGAAATAATTTCTCCAACAACATAATTACAAACTAACCCCCCTGACCCCTTCTTTTTTCTCTCTCCTTCTCACACACCCCTCCCCCTTTGGAGAACTTCAACACACATGACCACTATTTCCCTACCCCTTCCAGCAATCTTATGTTTCATGAAACAGAATTCAACTGAATGTGCTTTGAATAAAGTGAGTTTGGTATATTATTCAATATTGAATACAATATATCTTTAGATCTTTATACAAAAGACCACTAGTCATTGAGCTATTGCCTCCCTTCCATGTCAATTTTTTAAATTTCACTTCTCTGCACATTATCAGGGGCCAGACACATATAAAAACAAGAAATCAGGTGTGAAGATAATTCGCTATTTACAAAACACACGCAGTTGTACGTGTTGAATCTGTTCATGAGTTAGTTAAACCAAATCAAAGGTGTAATCTATAAATTTTATATTTGAAACTCTGTACAAATTCAACATGTGATTTGAGTTATCCCATGTTCACATCAGTTCTGAAAGTTTTATAACTTAAGAGAAGAGTAATTTATATTAACAGGAGATAAAGAGTGCTGGGGACAAATCTGAGTTCTAATCCCAGCATTTCCTTTAAATACATTTAATTTTACAGGGAAAATGTAACAAATGTGAATAATTAAATATTGGATTAATGAGATATTCTGATTGTGCACAAAGATGCAACTAGTAACTTTACAAAATATGTAAAAGACAAAATCTTTTCACTAACAAAATATTCTTCTCCAAACCAAGATTTTTTCAACACAAAATCAATATAATTGTAAAGCCAATGACATGATATGCATCATTGCTTCTGAAATAGCTTTGTAAGTCCAAATTTTATGAGGTCTTCATTTGTGAAACCAGGTACAGTGAGTGGTAAGCAATACTAGTCTTTTTTTTAAAAAAAATGAAAAATGGCTTCTTAGATTGTACATATATTTTCAAGAAAAATTTCCATGACATTCAATTTTTTCTGATTTTCCAACAAAATAGGAAACTAATTGGGGGTTTTGGTTTGAATAGAATGGCATCAGCATGAATATTTTTCAGTTTGGGGTTTTTTCTCCCACCCTTCCTTCCTTTCTTAATCCCCAAATGAGAGAAAGTAGAAAATCCACCCCCACAAAAAAAAAAACCACAAAAAAAGTTTGTTTTGATTCCATTTGATTTGAAACTACACAATTTTTTGTCTAAAATGGATTCGCCAACAAAAAAAAGTCAAAGAAATCTGTGAAACATTTTGATCAAAATGAAAAATGTTCATTTCATTCCAAGATTTTCACTATAAGTCATTTCCAGTCTTTAAACAGCCCTAATAATTAGTTATTTACAGATCTTGAAAAGAGCTAATGAGACCTCTGGGAAGGAAATAAATTATAAGAGAAAATACACATGTATTAAGTCTTTTCTGAGTGTTTGAAAGTTGGTGTAATTGTCAATGAAGTCAGCTATCCGTTCCACACAATTTTGAGCAAATCAAGACTGAATAAAATTAAAATCTAGTACTTACCAGAATTACATATTTCTTGTAAAGTTAAATTTGTTCTTTGAACTGCCACATTACTACATTTAAAAATTTTGCCTTGAACATTACATTTAGAATCGACTCCACATTCCCCAGAAACACTATGGTGGAAATCAGCAAACTGCCTACCACAATATATTCTGACCGGAATAGCTACTCTGGTGATAGACAACAACAGCAATCAGGAAACCCTAGCAACCAAGAAAATGGCATTACTCCTCCAAAAGAAACTGAGTCTCATTATTGCTGTTCCATATTTAGTGCAGGGATGGGCAAACTTTTTGGCCCAAAGGCCACATGGGGATTCATAATTGTGTGGAGGGCCAGTAGGAAGGCTGTGCCTTTCCAAACAGCCTGACCCCACCCCCTATTCAACCCCCACCCACTTCCCGCCCCCTGACTGCTCCCCTCAGAACTCCTGACCCAACCAACCCCACCCTGCTCCTTGTCTCCTGACTGCCCCCTCCCGAGACCTCCCCACCCTTACCACCACCACCCAGGACCCCACTCCCTATCTAAGCCTCCCTGCTCCTTGCTTGCTGCGCTTGGCCCAGCACGCCAGCCCGGAAGAACAGGACCCGCAGCTTGCCGCACTTGGCCAGTTGCTCCGGCCTGGAAGAGCGGGGCCTGTGGCTTGCCGCACTCAGCCCGGCGCTCTGGCCCGGGAAAACGGGGCCCACAGCTTGCTGCGCTCAGCTCAGCGCTCCCAGCTGGAGCTCGCAGGCTGGATAAAAATGACCCGCAGGCCATAGTTTGTCTACCCCGTCTTAGTGTGTACAAAAACGAGTTAAAATTCTGATCAATAGGAATTCTGTCAATGTATAAAATGCATTTTCATCTAGTAAACTGAACATCGCTAATATGAAGTTCTACAATAGGGCAATTAAATCCCCCAAACATTTATCAAAATAAATAAACTGAACTATTAAACCAAAAAAAACCAGACAATCCCAAGTTCACATTTTGCCCCACATCTTTCAACATAAGAGAGGAAATATTAAAAACACAGAAAGCAAACGTTTCCTTTAACAGATTTTTCTCACCACTGGGTGCCACTCTTGCTCTGTATAAAACAAGATGCCTAACATTAAGTGAATCTCTTTTTGCAGCTTTAAACAATTAGAGTTCTTTTAAAATAGGAGAGGAAGTAAAGACAGTGAAGTGTCAACAAAATGTTTCATTTTCAGTTTTCTAACCAATGCCTTACCATCTTCAGTGAAGACTTTCCAAAGACTTCTTACTGTTGCTACTACTAATGGAGTTGCAGTAGGGATAGCAATGGAAGGAAATTTTAGGGTGAAAAAATTGAACGTAGTGCAGAAAAATCCTTATGGTATTAACTTGTTTTTTCAGCTAAATTACGTTATGATGTAATTAATCAGACACTGTCTAAGTCCTAATATTCAAAGAAATACACATCTATCTTATGTATTCAGATGGTATTATAATGGAGGACAAATAAGCTCCTCACAATCTTTTAAAATGTATTTATCCCCACAATACTCATATATGGAAGTACTATTATCCCCTTTTTACAGAGGGGGACTGGAGTCACTCAGGCTAAGTGCCTTGTCTAGGAACTAAATCTAGGTCACCTGAGTCCCAGGCTAACACCATCACACTGCTACTGGACCAACCTTCCTTCCATTATTATTTAATTATTTTAAAATATTCACTTTAGCTGGCCTGATGGTCTCAAAAACTTGTCACTTGTGTTATTGTTTGTTAGAGTGTAATAAACAAACAAACAAACATACATACATCTTAATGGCTGCCTGTTACTTTCCACATACATTCTACTACCATGGATCTACCTCTCATACTCCAGTCGATTAGAATAAAAATATTTACTGCACTTCTCTCTGAATGAAGCTGTCATCAAACTCAGGGAAGACATTGTGAATACTAGTATTTAGCATCTGTCAAGAGAGTTTTATTCCTAGTAAGTATTAGAATGAAGAAAAAATTGAGAAACTGAAAAATAAGAAGATTCTTTTCAAAGACACTTCTCAAACGTAAGTCAGTTAGACTACAGACTGAGGAGTTTGTACAATAGGAACAGTTCTCCCTGTTTCTGTGCCCCAAGCACACATGCACCATGTGCATATATTCATGCAATAATCTTATTGTAATAAATGAAGGGAGAAAGGGGGGGAAGCTCCCTTTTATGGGCACCCAGACAGCCAGTTATCTATAAAATCCTTCTTGGTGGCTTTTCTCTGCTTGCTTTACCTATAAAGGGTTAAAAAGTCTCCCCGGCTAGGTAAAAGAAAGAGAGTGGGCAAAAGAGCTAATGGGAGGGCTAGAACTTTTTAAAATTGGGAAAAAAAACTTTCCCTTTGTCTGGTTGTTGTTCTCCGGAGATCGGAGACACAGAGCAGCAATGCTGTAAACAGCTTTAAAATCAGGTATGAAAAAGTATCAATTCATACCTCAAGCCTACTTATCTGAAACCCAAATATGTAAGTAATCAAGGAATGTCTAGGAAGACTCGATTATGGTTTGTTTGTTTTTTTTATTTCTTATTTGCTTGTGGATTCCTCTGTGCTAACCCCAGAAGCTTTTGTTTTGGCTTGTAACTTTTAAGCTGAACCTCAAGAGAACTATCTTGATGCTTAATTTTTGTAACTGTTTCTTTTAAGATCTAGCAAACAGCCTAAGTTCCAAATGTATTCAAGTGTACCTTTCTGGTTTCAAAGGTTTTTTTTGCATTTGGGTGGTGGCAGCATCCACCCATCCAAGGTCAGAGAGATACTATAACCTTGGAAGTTTAATACAAGCCTGGAATTGTCAGTGTTAATTTTTAGAATCCTTGAAGACCCCCACCTTCTGTACTCGAAGTGCCAGAGTGGAGAATCAGCCTTGACATCTACGAACTCAAAAGAGATGGGGAGTCAGAATATATATGTGGTTGGAAGCAAATTCTTCTGACCCGATGAACACAAGAAAAACTCCAAAAGAATTTGAAATACAATTTTGATATAAAACTCTAACTATGTAAGTCAGCTGAATTGATAATGTTAATTTAACTTTCCTCATAGTGTGCTGTACTATTTAGATACAACTTTTGTAAAAACACACCTACGTAAACACACACATCCCTAATAGATTATATATAACGTAATTGATAGAACATTCAGATTTGAAGTTGAAATACAAACACAACCCAAAAGTTTACTGCTTGCAATAGATAGGTAGCTCAATCAATATAGCTTGCAATTCCTACAGTGAGGATCTGCAGAGAATTGTGTGAGGGAGAATTTATGCAATACTGCCCAAATTAAGAAGCAGTTATTATACTTTACTATCTTTAGACTAGCATTTCCTAGCTGTTGCCTGGGAAACGTCCCAGTTCAGTGTGACTCTATTGCTTAAACATCTTTTAAAAAGTTGTCTCTGAATGCAAAAAGGGATTCATTTTATAAAATTACATTAATACCTGTACTCAGGCTGTCGACTTATGGAATAGTCTTCCCTTGGCCATCTGTATCCTGGGTCCTCCTACAACATATGAAGAAGAGATGGTTATAGGACGTTTAACATAAGAACATAAAAATGGCCTACTGGGTCAGATCAAAGGTCCATCTAGCCCAGTATCCTGTCTTCCAACAGTGGACCGTGCCAGGTGTGCTAGAGGGAATGAACAGAACAAGTAATTATCAAGTGATCTATCCTCCGTCACTCATTCCCAGCTTCTGGCAAACAGAGGCTAGGGACACCATTCCTGCCCATCCTGGCTAATAGCCATTCATAGACCTATCCTCCATGAATTGATCTAATTCTTTTTTGAACCTGTTATGGTCTTGGTCTTCACAACATTCTCTGGCAAGGAGTTCCACAGGTTGACTGTGAGTTGTGTGAAGAAATACTTCCTTTTATTTGTTTTAAAACTGAAGTCTATTAATTTCATTTAGTGACCTTTTAGTTCTTGTGTTATGAGAAGTAACTACACTTCCTTATCTACTTTCTCTACACCAGTTATGATTTTATAGACCTCAATCATATCTCCTCTTAGCCATCTCTTTTCTAAATTGAAAAATCCCAGTCTTATTAAGCTCTCCTCATAACGAAACCGTTCCATACCCCTAATAAATTCTGTTGCCCTTTTCCAGTTCCAATATATCTTTTTTGAGATGGAGCAACCACATCTACTCACAGTATTCAAGATGTGGGCATACCATGAATTTATATAGAGGCAACATAACATTTTCTGTCCTATTATCTATCTCTTTCTTAATTATTCCCAGCATTCTGTTTGCTTTTTTAAATGCCACTGCACCTTGAGTGGATGTTTCCAGAGAACTATCCATAATGATTCTAAGAGTTCTTTCTTGAGTGGTAACAGCTAATTTACACCCCATCATTTTATATGTATAGTTAGGATTATGCTTTCCAATGTGCATTACTTTGCATTTATCAACAATAAATTTCATCTTCCATTTTGTTGCCCAGTCACTCAGTTTTGAGAGATCCTTTTGTAGCTCTTCACAGTCTGCCTGGGTCTTAACTATCTTTAGTAATTTTGTATTATCTGCAAATTTTGCCACCTCACTGTTTTTCTTTTTTCTAGATCATTTATGAATATGTTGAATAGGACTGGTCCCAGAACAGAACCTTGAGGGATAGCACTATCTACCTCTCTCCATTCTGAAAACTGACCATTTATATCTACTCTTTGTTTCCTATCCTTTAACCAGTTACCAATCCATGAGAGCACCTTCCCTTCTATCCCGTGCCAGCTTACTTTGTGTAAGAGACTTTGGTGAGGGAGTGACAAAGAGTCCTGTGGCACCTTAAAGACTAACTAAAGTATTAGAGCATAAGCTTTCATGGGCTAATACCCACTTCGTCGGATGCATGCAGTGGAAGTATCCAGGGGCAGGTATAAATAGGCAGGCAAGAACCGGGTTAAAGATAACAGGGTGGGTCCAATGAGGCTGAACCAGCTGT
>ML677341.1:43096599-43235418 GCA_007922305.1 Dermatemys mawii | reverse complement strand
TAGTCTTTAAGGTGCCACAGGACTCTTAGTCACTTCTGCAATTCCAGACTAACACGGCTACCCCTCTGATTTTTGGTGAGGGACTTTGTCAAAGGTTTTCTGAAAATCTAAGTACACTATATCCACTGAATCCCCCTTGGTCCACATGCTTGTTGACCCCCTCAAAGAATTCTAGTAGATTGGTGAGGCATGATTTCCCTTTACGAAAACCATGCTGACTCTTCCTCAACAAATTATGTTTATCTATATGTCTGATAATATTGGTCTTTATTATAGTTTTAACCAGTTTTTCCGGTACTGAAGTCAGTCTTACAGGCCTGTAATTGCCAGGATCACCTTTGGAACCCTTTTTAAAAATTGGCATCACAATAGCTATTCTCCAGTCATCTGGTACAGAAGCTGATTTAAATGAAAGGTTACAGACTACAGTTAGCAGTTCTGCAATTTCATATTTAAGTTCCTTCAAAACTCTTGGGTGAATACCATATGGTCCTGGTGATTTACTGCTGTTAAATTTATCAATTTGTTCCAAAACCTCCTCTAATGCTACCTCAACAATATAGATATAAGATACAATTAGGAATAAATACAGCTTGGTTACTACCTACCACATTACAAAAGCATATAATAAATTTAAAGGAAGTATTTTTTAAAAATCTTTTAGAGAGATTTTCACTCACTATTTGTCCATTTCTACCCCCACCCAACTTTCTTCAAGAGCACCTATACACACACATTCTTCTCCTCTCTTCACACCAAAAAACTGTAATATTATATACTGTGCAAAGTAACAGTATTAAATCCAAAACAGGACTGAATCTCAACAATAAGTAATCTTTAATGTGCCATCTCAGTAATAATGGGAAAATTGCCAGTTTGAAATTTTGTATATTTCAAATTTCTGAATGAGACAGGGTGGTACCCGATTTTCAGAAATGACCACTGATTTTGTATCCACAACTAAGAGCAGACATACATTACTGTGATCCATATCACAGCATTCAACTATCTATTACCGCCCTTGAAAATCAGGAGGATAGATGGACAGGTGCCAAAAGATGAAATACATTTATTTGAGCCCAGTAACTTGCAAATGCAAGCATTAGGGATGTGTTGAAGAACTCTCCCACTCACTTATCAGCTCTCCACCTCAAACCCATGAAGGAGAATGGGCAAGAAAAAGGAAAGACAGACACGGCTTCTGGCCATATATATTCTACCCAAACTGACAGGGATACGGCACTGCTGTGCAGTGAAGGCACACGGGACTGTAGTGTCATTATCCTGCAGTCATGACAGACTTAGAAGTGAAAATGACAATGACTTCACACAAAGTACTGTAAATAACAAATAAATAAATAAATAAATATAAATATTTAAAAATTGTTTTTGTTCCTTTAACCTTTCAGTTTAATCATTTACAATAATACTGAAAACGTGCAGGGAAAAATTATTTTTGAGATGACAATGTCTCTTTAATTGTGCACACAGATTCAAGCAAGAATGAAAAGATAGGCAATATATTTATCGGAGAAAAATCAAATTACACACCCCTCTATGTGGTGGGCCACTTCTTCGTTCATGGGCAAAACTGCGGCCCTCTTCATAGTCTCTGTAGTCAACATGACTATAATCATCATATCTACTGTAACTTCCTTCTGCGGGTCTATCTAGTAGTGGTGGTTTCTTGGGTGCAACATTAACTACTCTATGGTAGTCATCCTAAAAATACAAAACAAATATAAAACATATTACTTTTTATTTTCACAACAGACTTCCAGTAGTAAAATACAAAAGGGAGGGTTAGGTTCCAGGGACATTTTTTTCACCAGACAAAAGACTATATTATTATAGACTTATTATTGAGGAGGTGTTGTGTGTGTGTGGCAGAGTATTACTTAATCCTTAAAATTACTTAAAACTATAGTCTTTTGTCTGGTGAAAAAAATGTCCCTGGAACCTAACCCCCCGATGTACATTAATTTTTATGGGGACATTGGATTCACTTAACGTCATTTCACTTAAAGTCACATTTTACAGGAACAGAACAACAACATTAAGTGAGGAGTTCCTGTACCAGTTATCAATTCAAGAGATATTCACCCCTCAAGTTTGGTTTAGACTGGATGGACCATTTTGTTCCCCTTAGGTTAAACAAGATTTTTTTTGTTTGTTTGTGTCATGATGCATGGATCTTGAATCCAGGCCCGCAAGGTCTATGAGAGCAGCCATGCTCCAATCTTCCATCCAGCAGACTGCTGGCAATAGCTTGCCTGAATCCCATGAAACACAATGCCAGTGTGAGGCTCTGCCCTTGTGTGCCAATTGGCAGAGTCCCAGAGTGGTTGACTGGCCCTACTTAAGCCAGCAATAGGAACTGGAATCGGCCCAAACAACTGGGCTCCACCTTATCTGGACAGTATGTCTTATACTTCCCAGCCCTGCTACCTATTGGCACTGATTCCATGGGAAAAAATAAGGGGTGCTCAGCATTCAAAGGGTTGGACTAAATTTTTGTGGGCCCCAGCCCTGTATAGCTTCTTCCCCCTGAGGCCCTGTCCACAGCTCCTTCTCTTTCCCACTCGACTTCTTCACACCGAGGATCCGCCCCGTTGGCCTCTTTCTCCTGTGACCCAACCCGCTGCATACATAGGGGATGATAGGGTAGAGAGGAGTAAGCACCACTGTCAAAAACAAAAGTCAACACTTGTGCGGCTACCCATTCCTGCTCCCCACATTCTGCTCCCCGCTTCTACTTCCACAGCTTCATTACCTAGCATTCCAACCCAGCTTGACTCCTGGCATCTGGTGTCTTCTTCTCAACCTCCAGTTTGTCGCCTGACCCAATTCCCAACTTGTGGTTTTGATCTGCAGTGTGTTTCCTGCTTCTAACCCCCCAGTATCCCAACGCAAAGAATTCTTGACTCCTGTCTCATGACTGTGGACTCTAGCTCTGACAAGTAGGTCTGGCCACCCAGGACCTGGCCCTGATAGCTTATTATTGAGGAGGTGGGGGTGGGGGGTGTCAGAGTATTACTTAATCCCTTCCTCTTGTGCCCATATCCTGTCACACACTTAAGAAATTAATTTTATGCAGTATTTCCCCCTTTGTGATTGGCCCCCATTATCATTACAGAGCACAAAGGTCACATATGGGAGATAAAGTAGTCAGCTGGCTCCCTGGTCCAACATATTTCCATGGTTTTAACATCATTGGTGCATAAAGATTCTTAGTTTGGTTACTAAGGGTACCCAGCACATATTGCTGAAGATGCAAATGTAGCTTTCTAGAAGTTGAACATATTCTATGAACTGTTAGTAAGTAAAAAAGGCAATGAAAGCCTGAGAGCCAGTCCTTAACTTTTAAGATTTCCTTCCTTTACCAATTTAAATCAATCCCTAAGAGCTAAACTTTCAGTGGACTATTTTTAGGAATGCCCCCATACAGAGGCAGAGCCCTGCATTTGCACATGCAACCTTGAAGGGAAAAAATAAACATGCAAAACAACCCTTTTCCAAGTTGTAGTCACAATCTAATGCTTTGAAACTTTCAGCAGAAAGAGAGGTATATTAGGGTCACAGACTGTTAATACATTATAAATAAACTTGCTGATAGCCCAGCAATCAATTACAGACACCTAATGAAAAAAAAATAAAATCTCATTCCATAGACTAAATACAATGTAGAGGCCACACATATACAAAATATCATAGGACTTGATGAACCATTGAAGGTAAACTATCTCGTGGAATACCATTCCTAACAGACATTAGGCTTATGATTTGGTGGCCCTGAAAGAACATATGGTCTGAAGCTATATCAGAAGTATTCACTCTCCCACTCCACCCAAAAGATTACATTACAAAACTATATCAATTACACATAGAAAACACTATTTTGAAGTGTTCCAACAGTAAGAATATTGTAAAGGTGTGAATAATATTGTGCAGAGTATGGGCAACCCTGCAAAATCATGCAAACTCCTACTGTCTGGAATTTTATCATTTGCCAGCATCTGAGATCTCATTCAACAATAGACTTTCTTTTTATATGTTACATTCAGTTTCACGACCAAGCTTAAGGCTCTTGTTCTCTTGATTAGTAGAGACAAGACACTCGGAGATATGCCAGTCATTAAAAACTGACATAAAATATTCCAGCCCAGGTACAACATTCATTTCCTTGTCGTTTGCCATGGAGACTAATAATTATGAATGTACTAATGATATTTTACATGACTATCCAAAAGCAAAATTAAAAAAACTCCTTGCCCTGAGCAAGTAGAATTTGGCAAGTCTGGATGTGACACTCAGTGGTGATGAAGGAAATTGCCTTTCAGTAGCTACCTCAAAGCAACAGAGCAGAACCAGAAGAAGCCACACATCCTAGCTTCATAGTATAATAAATTGAGATTGGCAAACTAAAGTTTTGCCATTTTTTTTTTTGGAAGGTATGTCAGTGGATTCTACTGGTCATGCCATTCTATTTTGATGTTATTTAGAATATAAACCTACAGTTGTGACAAAGAGTCCTGTGGCACCTTAAAGACTAACTAAAGTATTAGAACATAAGCTTTCGTGAGCTAATACCCACTTCGTTGGATGCATTCAACGAAGTGGGTATTAGCCCACGAAAGCTTACGCTCTAATACTTTAGTTAGTCTTTAAGGTGCCACAGGACTCTTTTGTCACTTCTGCAATTCCAGACTAACACGGCTACCCCTCTGATTCTTAACCTACAGATGAGGTACTCGGTTCAGTCTCTCCTGTATGATAATATTATCATACCACTTCAATACTCAGAGATTTTTCCTTTATAGCTAAACTTAAGCATGAACCTCCGTAAGGTGTATACTATACTTGTTTCCTAGAGAGTTTGAAAGACTAACAGAATTTAAAAATTTTATTGCTGTAATGGTTACATTAAGTTAGCAAATTGTTAGACAAACCAAATGTTATTTTGTTGAAAAAAAAAATCTAACATCTGTAAAAGTCCATTTGCCTTTCCTTTTGTTCTATTGCTGATAAGACTACTCAAGGAGTAACTGATTATCTGACTAAATACCCTGTTCAAACTTATCTGGTTTCCAGTTTGTTGAAAATGGAGAAATTTTGCTGACCCCTGTAAAGAAAGTTAAAACATCACACAACAGCCAAAACACTAATACATGATCAACAGAAAGAGAGAGCCATATACACCTTGTGACACTAGTTACCAGTACCCGTAAGTTAAAAAAGTGCAGGCTAGGAACATGTGATGGGAGGGTGAAATGAGACGAAAGGTAGCCCAGGTCAACTGAACAACCGTTAAATCTCCAAGATTCACTAAGAAGTGGGGGAAGACACAAAGTAGACAACAGAAACTGATACCTGAGGTTTTATGTTGCCAAATACAGACTGTGTACCCTGTAATAAGAATAATTTAGAAAATGTTCTTTAAATTCTATTTAACTGCAACAGCTTAAAAGCTAAATTTAAGAATGATTTTAGTTTCTTTCTTCTCCAGCTATCCAGATGTAGAAGAAAATAATTTACCTACTTTGTTCGTTTTTGCAGTATTTTGTAAATGTTTGCGTTACTTTTAGAGACCTAAGATAGGTAATTGAAATTCTCATTTTAGAACCGAAAACAAAATAAGTTTTGCAAACAGACTGCATGTCATTAACTATACTGTTTCCTTTGTAATTAATGTCCCAATAAGTATATAACAGTCAGTTGCTAACTTGTATTTTCAATACTTAAGGTTTAAACTTTTGCTTAAATTTTTGCATCCACCAACAGCATTGTTTCTTACTGCTGTACGTAAGCCTGTTAGTTCACAATCTCACCATCCCAGTCCAGTTTTAAAATTTGATAGAGAAAGAAAGAAAAAAACAAAAACAACCAACATTCTTTTCAGCAAATTGTATAGCCTCTATACAACCTCGAAGAATCTGAATGACCCACGTTTAACTGCAAACAAAACATAATGAACACTTATATTCAGAAGATTATCTACTGGAAGCACTTTAGTCATATGGGCAGACCCTACCATCCATGTGGAGTCCAGTTAACTTCATGGGACTCACAGATTCACAAGGTCTGCCCAGGAAGATCCATTTGCAGGATCAGTACCTTAAATGTTAGTCCACAACATGATCTCTGAAAATGGAATAAATTATAAGGAAAAAAAATAATGAAATGATTCAACTTTAATAAGTACTATTTAAGAAAAAAAAAAAAAGTACAAGCCCAATATTTAAACAATATAGCATATGCTTACGTCAGAATGAATTCTTGGTGGGAGTCGTTCTCTTGGAAGTCTTTCATACTCATACCGTCCTTCAGACCACATTTCATCTCTTCTATATGCCACTAAAGATAAAAATTCAAGCAGACAAAAATATACATGTTATGCACAGGTAAGAAGCAAATGTCAAAATAAGAAGTTTCCTACTTGTCCTAATATAACATGCTATGCACAAAGAAAAAAGCACTGCATTCTTTTTAAAGGGCTTAATTAACACTGAACACTGTCCAGTTAAAAAAGGAGTGTTGTCAGTAGCTACCGGTGTGGTGCTCTGCTCTTGTTCGATGATATCAGTCGGCTGCATGCGTGTTCCCTCTGTGTGCTGTCTCAGCTCTGCAGATCGCTGACACAGCAGACCCAAGAAAACCCCCAATGACCACAGACACTAGTAAGATACGAAGGCACCCGGGCCAGGTTTATTGCCAAACGAAGCCCAGTGATAGTTCCCCGTAGACTCTACGGGACATACTATGAATTTGTGCCCCCTAACAATGGACTCAGCTCAGTCGGCAGCAGGACCGCCACCGCCCCCTAGGCTGGACAAAGACACTGCCCTAGGGCTGTTATTCTTATACACAGATACAAACAAATTACACATCACTCCTGACGTATTGAGATGCATCCCCTCTACGTAGTAAGGTACATCCCCTCCACGTAGTAAGGTACATCCCCTCCACGTAGTAAGGCGCCGCCTCTCACCTTGTACAAGTTGGTTCAATCAAAACAACTCTATCCATCATGTTACCCTTTTGCCCGTCTTTAGGATGGGTCAGCCTGTTCCTTGTTATCTGTGTGGAATGTGCCAGTGTCTTAGTACCTCTTAGCTGTGTACTTTTGCAGCATCAGCCCTTTCCTTGCCAACTTCTGTGAGCAGGGCCTGCCTCTAGCTCATAGCTTAACTTTGCTTTATGTTAGCAAAGCTTGACCATTACTTTAGCTCAGGCCTTAGGTCTCATGTCGGGCCTCTGATACAAGGGTTTATGTTTCAGGGCCTCATCTTACTTCAAGGAGTATTGTCTATTGTTTCCTAAAATAGTATTAGACTGGACATCTGTTGACATAATTTCTCTAAGTCTCCAAAATACAAGACTGCAAATTATTTTGAAATTTTGGTAAATATGAATATTTTCATAAAAATTTGATATACCAATCTGTTAAAAAAACAATTATTTACTATTCTGATAACCATATACTTTCTCCATACCTTTTAATGTTGCAATTTGGAACAAAAATAATCTTTTCTGAGACTAAGGCCTTAGCTAGGCTGAAAAAATCTTGGTTTGATTTTTATAAAGTTGTACATTGTGCAGTTCAGAAAAGATCCACTGCATATGCAGCAATAATTAAGAAAGTGAGTACATGTTGATTCAATTAAATTATAGGGCATATTCATGCGATGCACATGATAGCAGCACTAGGATAGCCAACTTTCTAATGTTTGAGAACCAGACCTCCTGCCCCGCCTCTTGTCCCAAGGCTCTGCCCACAGCCCCACCTCTTCCCATGAGGCTACACCCCACAGCTCCATCTCTTCACACAGGGCCCCTCCTCCTGCTTGCTTCTCTTCCCCTCTCCGTTGCTCACTGCTCTCCCGCGTCAACTCCAATGTGAGCAGCAGGGATTTGCAAACCCCAGTTGGAGCAGGCCGCCTGGAAGTGGAGGTCAGAAGAGTGCTGCGGCAGCACAGGCGCAACCAGGCAACCCCACCCTTCCCTCTGTGTTGCCTGCCCAGTAACTGCCCCCCAACCTGCTCGAGCCCTCCCCACCCCAGAGCGGCCTGAAAGCACAGCCAGAGGAAGTGCCAACTGGCAGGGCGGTTTGCATACCTTCCTTCCTGGGAACGTTCCATACCCGCTGAGAGCCCCTTGCACTACGCGCCATGGGTCCCTGCACTCTGTCTTACACCGCAACCCTGCAAACCATGCTCCTCAGAGGGGCCGCCTGCAGCCTGAGCTAGTACATGTGTGCTGCGGCGGGAGCTGCCACTTTAGGCCGGGCAACAAGCTACCACTCCCACCCCGGCCCACAGTAACCAGACTTTTAGTGTCTAGTCAGCACATCTGACTAGACACTACCAGGTTCCCAGTTCAAACAGACTTTTCAGTCAAAGACTGGACACCTGAGAACCCTAAGCATCACCAGTCCACTATACACAGCTTACAATCTCCACTTGTACAAAAGCCTTCCCCACCAACCCTGAACACAAATATTACTACAACATGAAGATAGTATAGTTAGAATCACAGCCAGGAAATACAAAAATAAAAGTAATTCACTCCACTTTCTAATAAGGTTGAACAATTCCAAAATATTACATTTTAATTTCCATTTAGCCTTTCCATGGATCAGTTTAGTCATCTGTAAAATTACAAAAAAACATGATACATAACTCAGAAGAGAACTGTGAAGCTTAGCATGTTTAATGTGTTTTTAAATCAGATGAAAGATACTCTGTATTTACAAAATATTTTTTAAAATTGTGGTCTCTGACAGAATGCAAAATACCTTTTTCTTGGAATTAAATTAATTAGAATGTCTATTCTTAAATAATCTGTATAAAGTGTATCCAGGCTGGAGTACAATCACTACTGTTATAAGAACACCTCACAATCCAGCATGTAACATAATTCACCAAACTGAAGAGATCCAGTAGGAAGTGGCAAAAAAATTCCAAAACTGAAAACCCCAATCTGAAATGTATTTTGGATATAGAAATACAGAAGAAAGACTTATCAAATAAATAAGAGTTTGCTAAAATTACATTTAAATTCTTTTCCTCTTGGGAAATGGTAGTTCCAACTATTAAAACTGAATGGTCCATAGGAGGAAAAGAAACAGCCATAGGAGATGACAGCCTACCTATGACTCCCACAGTATAGACCCCGTACTAAGTCCTTAATAAGGAAAGTCTCTGTTAAAGAAAGTAAGGAGCAAGACTGCCAAAAAGAGACAACCCACCAATATCTGGAAGGTGAGAACCTATGAAACTTCCTGGTGTAACCTCGGATTAGGAAAAACACCAAACAAAAACAAAACCAGAAAGCAACTGTACTCAGGATTTTTAAAAAAGAGTAACCACAAAAATCTGCTAAGAAATAGTGCAATAAATAAGCTTAACTGTTACCATAAGTAGTACCAGTTTAGCTATAGGTATATTGCAAAAGAGCACGAATAAATACTTTGTATCTGTACCACTTACTTTTGTGTCTATTTTATCACCCAGTATTTGAAGTCCCATTCAATTAGTTCCTATGAAATTAAAAACAAAAATACATTAGCCAAAAAAAAAAACCAAACAAAAAACCCACCAAAATACAAAACAAAAAACCACCAACCCTACACATTTAAAATACAATAATTTTGCTTTCTTGTTGTTAGTTTTCACTAAGAAAATTAATCCGTTTTTTTTTTAAATCCAAATCCTAAATGATGGGCTAGAAGAGATCCAGTGTCACTTTCTTCCATCTTCCTTAACTAGTGCAGAATGGTCCACTATCCTAAACCAATATGATATGTAACCAGTCAACACAAAAATATTTAATTTCAATGTCTCAACCTACCACAGCCAATTATTCTATTCACTTGACCTATCTTCAATATTTAATGTATTTTGGCTCTTTTAATCTGACTAGAAAGACAGAAATTGGAACCAGCAACAGGTGACCAACCAGCACTCCAGACTACCAGTATCCCATGAGGCACAGCTGAAGAACCATTAGTCCAACAATGGTTCTCAACCTATATGGTCATCACGGCTGGCATTAGACCTGTTCAGGCCCAGGGCTGAAGCCTGAGCCTGACCACCCAGGGCTGAAGCTGAAGTCTGAGCCCCATTGCTCGGGACCAAAGCCAAAGGCTTCAGCCCTGGGCTGTGAGTCTCAGGCTTCGGCTTCAGCCCTGGGTGGTGGGGCTCAGGATATAGCCCCCCACAGCTGGTGCAGAAGTCTTCAGGCTTGGGCTCAGGCTTCAATCCCCCTTCTTGGGGTCATGTAATAATCTTCGTTCTCAGAAGCAACTGCAGTACAATGAAGTTTGAGAACCCAACATAAACCTTCCCTTTGATAATTTTAAACTAACTCCCTAGATGGCATTTTCCCCAGCTGTATGAAGTATTTGTACAAAATTATAGCTTTCACCATTTGAGCCCATCTACATTATAATTAGAAATGAGTCAGGGGACCTATTTACAACTTGGCTCCATTTTAGAACATAGACGGGATTTTATCCAAGTTCCATAATCAGGACACGTCCAAA
Source organism: Dermatemys mawii (assembly GCA_007922305.1). Taxonomy (NCBI): domain Eukaryota; kingdom Metazoa; phylum Chordata; order Testudines; family Dermatemydidae; genus Dermatemys; species Dermatemys mawii. The sequence continues at coordinate 43,224,875 of ML677341.1, read as the reverse complement.
AATTTGGCTCAATTGCAGAACTTAGTTAAGTTCTACTCTACTAAACAGAACAGTGTTGTAACTAGATCTACTCTGATTTGGTGTAACTGAACTGGATAGGCCCTTTGTCATCCTCTTTCTAAAATTTTCATATTAAGTGCCAAATTTTGTAAGGTGCTTAGCACCTCCATCGCTCTTTGAAATCACTGGATTCCCAGATATCCACTCTGTTTTAGTGATTAACATTTGAGGGTTGCACACTTTGTTGTTTCTGTAGGCTGAGTGCATTACACCCACCAGATGCCCTTGCATTCCTCCCTTCCCTTCCACATGCTCCTTGTGTTCCACCATCCTATTACTGCTATTTCAGGGACTTCTTGCAACCCCACCCCTCTCCCATGTGAACTTTCAATTTTTCCAGTTTTCACCAAAATCTATAAGGTTCAGGCCACTATTCCTAAACCATCCCTGAAATTTTTGAATTGATCGGACATAGCATTCAAAAGTTATTCGATTACAAACAAACACCATCCAATTGAGTATAAGGCCTTCCTTTGCTTGATCATTTAAGCCACTTCTGGCCCTCAGAGATGTGTGGCTGGCAGTAAGAATTTAATGCCACTTGCTTGATGTAGTGAACAAAAATTCCACTCACCTATAGTCCTATCAGTTTTCACTGCTGCTGCTCCAAACACTGTGGATAGTAGCGAAAGTGGCAAGAATTATCATAAATATTCTGCTGTTGCTTAAAAACGCTTTGAGCAGAAGCTACCCACAGCATAGCAGCCCTCAAAGAGAGGCCAAGAAAGGGATAAACAAAGAGGCACCCACTGTGAGCAACCAGGTTGAATAAATGATAGAATGCAGATACACACATATGCGATGCCCATCACATCAGTGAGGAAACTTGGGGAGAGAACGAGTAACAGGTACACCTTCCACCAACACTCACGAGAGTGAGGAGGCTCTGCAAGTGGAGTGGGGAAATGGAGAGAATGCTTCCTCTTACACCCAGCAACAGAGGGGGCTAAGTACAGGCACATACTAGACAGACTCTACTCTGAAAAACGGACCTTGCAAGCAGTCAGAGGCAATATCTTCTTCTTTCCACTACAGAGGAAAGTACAAGAGAATACTGCCTTTTCACCTGAGCATTGTCCCTGTACAGTGGGACCCCTATTCCTGTCTCTTGATAGTAGGTTTAATCCTCCAGCTTTTAGGTATCTGGTGAAATTTCCACATCTTAGACTAGCTGTGACTAGACAGGAATGAGTAGGCAGATGAATAAACTGATGGGATAGGACAGAATAGTCAAATGTGGAAAGGAGGAAAGAGAAAAAGAGAGGAAGTATTGAATACACTGCAGAAAAAAATGGAAAAAATGATCAGACACTTAAGACAACTCAAGAAAAATATACTATGATCTACTATAGGGAAGAAGAGGAAGAAAAAGTGAAATGAAGTAAGAATGAGAAAGATGCAACATCAAAAGAGAAGTTTAGTAAGTTATATTATTACAAAATCATTAAACAGAAAGTTCAGCTGCAATATGGCATTATTGAATACAATACACACAACTGTTTTATTCCTTTAAACATTATAGCCTGAGGCAGAGATGACAAAAAAATTGCCACTTAAGGGGACTGAGTTTGAAGGGAGCATTACCCTAATATTTTCCTATAGCCAATGACAGAATTAATGACTAAATATATTTTGTCATATTTTTATTTCCTCCACCAGCTTCATTAGTGGATTCATGTCTCATTTTCAAATAACAATTGCTTGTACACTGTCGTATTTTTGTCCTTGAAAATTCTCTGTTGCACAAGCTAAAGTTCTATCAGCATTTATGAAGTGCTTATCAATGTGGTATCTACTAGCTGTACACATATTAAAAAAAAGTCAAGAATCATCATTAAAAAAAGATGCCAAGAATCATTATTAAAATCCATTCATAGTTGAGAATGTTATGAAGTAAATTGATTTAAATGGGCTGATAAAGATACACAAAGCGGTGTTAGACACTTAATAAAAATTTCAAAACAAAACTATTTTACATTTTCATCAAAAAAGCTACTAAATTTATTCAATAATGTATATATACACAACCATAAAATTAAATAGCATAATTTATTTTGAGTTACAAAGGAAATGAAATAAAACTTCTGTTGACTTCAGAGGAAGTAAAATTGAGTCTTTATTCTCCTTTGTAATTTAAATATCTTGTATTTATATTGAAGTTTTCCTTTAAAGGAAATATTCTGTTCCAAGTAGCTCCAGCTGTAGAAGAGGCCACAGGTCTGTATATCTAAGTATTTCTATTGCACCAATTACTGTGATATCTGAATGATACGTAGGATAAATTTTACAGAACAGTGATTAACTGAAAGTCTAAACTTCATTTACCTTTTCCTGATTCAGCATAAAAAAGTAATTCTGTGTACTCCACCATCCCAGTCAATTTTAAGTGTAATGTCTTTAAAAGGTCTAGCATAAAAACTGTGTTGTATGAGCATTATTAAGGAAAAAATAAAAGTCAATTAGCTTTAATAGTTTTATTACCAAAAAAATGGTCTTCCTAAGAATTATTTAAAGCATTATGTGCTAAGGTGATGTGCACTAATCTACCTTTGTAAATAAACAGCTGAAGACCAACATTTTCAAATAAGAGCTAACTTTAAGTTCCTACGTGTGGGATTTTCTAGGTAGTCAATCTATTTTTTTTTTTAAATCAAAAAGAAGGTTAAAGGGTGACTTGATCACATTCTAAGTACCTACATGGGGAACAGAAATTTGATAACAGATTGCTCCCAAATTTAGCAGAAAAAGATACATCAAGATCCAACGGCTGGAAGTTGAAGCTAGACAAATTCAAACTAGAAATAAGACACAATTTTTTAAAAAAACCATGAGGGTAATTCATTATTGAAACAACTGACCAAAGTTTGTGGTGCATTCTCCATCACTGATCATTTTAAAATCAAGATTGTATGCTATCATAAAAAATATAGTCTAGTTCAAAAACAGCTATTGGACTTGGAGCACAAATTAATTCAAGGAAGTCCTTTGATCTGTGTTATAAAGGTGTTCAGATTAGATGATCACCATGTTCCCTCCTGGCCTTAAATTTATGATTGAACACAGATTTAAGAAGATGAAATGAGATTTTCAAAAATACACAAGAACATAGGCACTTAAGAAAATTCGTAACTATCTATATACGGAGAGGCTCCTATTCATAAAAATTTAGCCGAAAACTTTATTCATATGAAGTCTCATCATACATTTTTTTTTCAGTCTTCTGCACAAATATCATCTGTTGATTTTTGGAAAGTTTCCAAACAACAGATATTGGATTGGCCTATTTTGAATCCTTCTTTAACAACACATGCCAATCATGAAATTTTCCAAATCAATGGGACTACTCACATTCGTACGGATTTGCTGGATAAGATCCTAACATTGTAATACTATATTCAGAATTAGCTGTCCTCTCAGTACAATAAAATTCGGATACTGTATATTTTGTCTTGTATCCCAACATATGTGACAGATATTGACTGTACTGCATTTACTAATAGAGAACTTTGACCTCCACGATTTTTGTAATACAGTATACTCCTGGGTTTCGAAAACCTTATTATCAGAATCCCATTATTTCTGGATAACACTGAGGTTCGGATAATAGAGCAGAAATCCCCTGCCCGGGGAGGCCATCCTGCTGCTGAATGGCTCCTGTGGCAGTGCAGAGAATGCTCCACAGCTACGCCGTCCGTGGGAGTGGATGAGTGGAGCCATGACAGCAGAGCTGAACATGACTTCCTGAACTGCCTTTGGGCCTGTGATACTAAATATCTGCAGGTGCAAGGTGTAGAGAAGGCTACTGTCCTGACCAGAGATCTCTGCTCTACCCCACTAGGTCTGCAGCCTCCCCGCTGTCCCTTGTGCATGCAGTAAGCCAGGGAGGGTAGGAACATGTGGCATCTATAGAGATGATGTTTGCTTATTTTCTATAATAATTTGTTGTAATGTGAGTAGGCCCAAAAACCTATTTCCTAAAAACATGCTTGACAATAGTCAAGGGAGTCATTGTAAAGTATGTGAGACAATTGTAAAGTAAAGTGAGACAATCGAGAGATGAGTTAGGGCATAACCCCAGGTCATGTGGTAAACATGTTTTGGTCCTAATTGGTTTTTACAAATGTTTTAAAAAAAATGTTAGTGTTTTGGAAAATGCTACCTTTATTGGTAGTTGAGGCATTGAGGCAGATGTTAAAACGATGCTTAATGTTAAACTGCCAATGAAAAAGTAGAAAATATTTAATTACGGTTATGGAAATACAGATAAGGTAAAGAAGGATTTAATGCTTATTAATTATGTGGCATTATTATAGTTGATTATAAAAAGGGTAGTAGGTTGGTTTTAGATAGGTAGGCTGATCCCCCATCAAGGTACTCCTAAAGAAAGGATTATATCCACACTCCTCATCCAGAGGCTCAACAGCTGTGCATGCATCTTTTCACCTTAGAATGTGAGTATAAATGTAGTGCATAATCATATCGTAATACCTGTTTGCTTAAAACATTTTATATTAAATAAAATCCTTAATTTTATCATTCACTGTGTCATTCACAGTCCTCCATTAAATTAAATTATCTGTAACTACCCTGGACGCACAAACCTTAAGGAATTCAGTTTGGTTTTATTCCTTATGTTTAAACTACTAATTGGAAACACATAAATCAAAGGTTACAAGTGGCAACGCAGGAAGCCCTTTGCAGCCCCATTGTTATGGGAGCAAGCAGGGCTGCAACAGTAGAGCTGAAGAGGGCTCTCTCTGCAGCTGCTCCTGCCCTCTCAATTATATGAACTCCCAATTATCCAAATAAAATCTATGTTGTCCCCACACCCAATTCTATTCGGATGATTGGGTGGGGTGTATACTCTACTGTGCTACTTAGGCCATGGTTACACTGGCACTTTATAGCGCTATAAAGCCCCCACGAGCGCTATAACCTACTCCCCGTCCACACTGGCAAGGCACGTAGAGTGCTATAACTGCTGAGTTATAGCGCTATTATAAATCCACCTCCTCATGGGGAATAAGGGCTGTAGCGCAGCTGCTGTAGCGCTACAGCAAGAATGTGGACACCCACTGCGCTACAAGTAATCTCTGGAGATGCCTAGAGCCATTTAAGGCAATTGACGTCTCTTCCCTTTGTTTTGAACTCGGCTGGAGGAATGCAGAAGTACCTCTTTAGAGTTTCTCTCTTAACTCCGCAGATAAGCAATGCAAATGCTTAAGGAGGGAGCCTGTGTGAAAACAAAGCCCTCTGTGAACGGAGGCTCACTGACAGGCTTTCAGAAAAACGGAAAAACCACTGTCTCTCTCCCTCCGCATACACACAACACGTCCCCCCTCACCCCCCTCGTTTAAAAAGCACGTTGCACCCAGCTGAATGCTGGGATACCTGCCCTAATGCGCTGCTCTTAATGCCGCATTAAGTGCCCCAAATGTGGCCATGCTATATCGCAGGAGCATCTGAGTGTGGACATACAATAGCGCTATACATATTACTGTATAAGGGGACCGCTATAACCTATAGCGCTATAATCTTGTAAGTGTAACCATACCCTTAGACCTGGTCTACTCCTAAAACTGAGATCAACCTAATTACATTGCTCAAGGCTGTGAAAAATTTCACAGCCTCTGGGATGTACTTAGGTCAGTGGTTCTCAAACAGGGGGTCGCGACCCTCCTGGGGTGGCGGGGCAATTCTAGGGGAGTCGCGAGCTCCCATTGCATTCGGCGGCATTTTGGCAGCCGCTCCAAATGTGGGAGTGTGTCCGCCGAAAAGCCGCTGAGTGGAACTTTTCCGCTTTCCACAGCATTTCGGCGGACACAGAGAGAGACACTGTGTCTGCGGAAAGGCCGCCGAAACCGGAAGTGTTCAGTTTGGCAGCATTTTGGCGGACATACCCCCAGGGTGTCAGCGGTTGCAGCAGCGCGAAAAGGGATCTCGACCTCAATAAGTTTGAGAACCCCTGAGCTAGGTGGACCTAACTGTCATTGTAGATGCAGCTAGGTCAAAAGAAATTTTTTTCCATTGACATACTTACTGCCTCTTGGAGACGTGCATTACCTACTTTAACGGGAAAACTCTCATCAATGTAGAAAGCATCTGCATTACAGTGCTACACTAATGTAGACACACCCTTATTTATTCACTGTATCAATTTATATTGCATCTGGGTCAGTGGTGTTTGCTTTTACTGAAGTATTCTCTCAGCTAATGGTGTTTAACCATATGTGGGAGACTTATTCTAGTAATACTGTGTAACATAAGCTGCCCCTTTGTGGCTTGCTCCCAAGAATCAGAGCAAGGGGATTATCACAGCAATAGGTCTTGCTTTGTGCTAGTGCAACAGACATAGTAAAAATGGTTTCCTTCTCCGCAAAATACACTAGGATTATGTGACTCACTTGAAAGATTTAGGTTTTTTCTTAATTTTTATTTTTCTTCTTCTCACTAATATGAATAATATGGAGGGGCTGAGATACATCAGCAACAGCCATCAATAACTTCTGCAATAGCAATCTTTTCTCTATGGGTTTTTTGTTGAAGGACAGCACCTCACGAGGAACCCTAGAATTCTCCTTTTATGACACAAGGTGGGGAGTTACCTTCTCACCAGAGTGATGACACTTGGCATTTTGTCAATGTCTCCTCCTTTTGTATTAGTCTTTAGCTGGTAGGTTTAGTCCTCTACCTATTATGTGCATTTGGTAAAAATTTAAATATCAATACTATATGTTTGTAAGGAGATGGTTGGGAGAGAGAGAGATTGGATAAATTTTGAAGAGAGAAGTATGGTGCTGAAGGAAAGAGATTTGAAAATAAGTAGAAGAAAGGAGAGGGGAAATCGCTACCTCCTCCCCTGCATAAGAATGTAGCGAAGCAGATGAGCGAGTAGAAGAGAGAAGAAAGAGGAAACAAACAATGAAAATAATTAATGGAACGATACACCATGATTAAGGATATGATTTTGGTATGGGTATTTTTATTAAATAGACTGGAGGTATGCAATAAGTCAATAAATCACAGAAATGTACACAGGGCAGCATTAGGGGCTAGCAAATGGAGCAATTGCCCAGGGCCCCACACCATGGGGGCCCTGCAAAGCTAAGTTAAAGGCAGCAGCCCCACCTGGCGGGGCTGAAGCCTGAGCCAAAGAAGTGGGCATCTGTTAAAGTCACAGAATCCATGATCTCCCTGACCAAATCATATCCTTGATCATAATGTAATACAGAAAAAAAAGGGAAAGCATGGAGTGGAGGTAGAAAGATAAAAATATAGAAAAAGGGAGAAAAATTACATTTTTAAAGATATATTAAATAGAAAACTGGTTGACAATCTTACAGTTAAATACAGTAAACAATAAAAAATTGTTCTATTCCTTCATCTTACAGAAGATATGATCTGGGGGAGTGGCTTGGATGTATGGCAGCACATTTATTTTTTCACCTGGCTATCGAGCATTGGGTATATTTTTCAATTCCTGATGTTCATTCTGGTAAACAGGCAGCCCTCTGCCTTTGGACAACTACAAGCAGTGTGACAAAGAGGAAAAATAAATTAAGCTACTTCACCTATTCCATGGAGACTAAATCATCCTAGTTATGACTTTCCATCTTCTTGTACAAAAAACAAACAGTTTTGCCCACAATATATGGATAATTTTGGGAGGATACCCCCATCTGGGATTTCATTCACTACTCTCTAATCCAGAAACTGAATGGAGGCATTACCCCAGATTTTCTGAGTCATTCTCATCCTGATACCCCTTCTCAAGTTCTGTGGCTGCTGAAAATATCAGTGGGAAGGCAATGCTGCTCTACTAGAAGGATCTCCTCATAAAACTCTCTGCAATTCCTTGCTTGTAGAATAATGGGTCAATATTACATCTTGTGACGGAGTCAGACCAGAAGGGTATAGGAGAGTGCTAGAAGGCAGGTATATCAGCCTCAGGATGTGCAGGTCCCTGTTCCCTGGATAACCAAACAAAGGCTACTCCAGACCAATCAAGACACCTGGGGCCAATTAAGAACCTTCTAGAAAGGAGTAGAAACAGCCTGCCTGATTGGGACACCTGAAGCCAGTCAGGGGCTGGCTGAAACTTGTTAAAAACCTCCCAGTTAGTCAGGTGGGAGGAGCCAAGGAGAAAGGAGTTGGAGGAGAGGAAGCTTTGCTGTGACCTGAGGTAAGGGAGAAGTGGGAGAGCTGTGGGGAAGTGGCCCAGGGAAAAGTAGCAACTCTGTCAGTGAAAGGTTGGCTGCCAACAGCTGCTACCATTAGGGTCCCTGGGCCGGAACCTGGAGTAGAGGGCAGGCCCGGGTTCCCCCAAACCTGCTACTACTGATACACCTCCTGGAAGGGGAAGACAGGCCCCTAGCAGAACAGCAGGCTATACTGTCTTGAGATAAGCCCAGAGGGACAACAGAGACTGTGGGAGTACTCTCATCAACTGCTTTGCTGGCTTATGATGAGAAGGGCTCAGTAGACTGTAACTCTGGCCTGGAGAGAGAGGGGCTCCATGAAGGGTCACAGTGAGCCGCTGAGGCTAGTACAAACCGCCTGGAAGCGCAGGACCCACAGGGACAAGGCCAGAGCTTTGCCACAATCTGAATAAATTCATGACACTTCAGACCCTCATACCTGATGTACACTTTCCATCATGAACTTTAAGTTCCTTGAATGTAGTTTTCTTTGTAGTTCTCTCCAACCTAGAGTGAATGATCGGTTATGTCAATTTGGGAAACCCACACACAACATGACTCACTGGCAAAGAACTTTGTTAACTCTGAAGTAAGGTTGCCCAGTGGTATATGGTGCCTTTGCAGAACATCAAGTTCAACAAAACTCAAAGCGTCTGAAAACCAGGAAATACAGAGTTAAGGTACATACCACGCAACCTTAACTCTGCCACCTTTGGAGCTGGCATTAGACAGTTGGAATTATTTGCATGCACTGCAGTTGCATTCACTGTGACAGGTGTAACTGTACTGAATAGTGGAGAAATTAGATGGAGTAGCTTGGAAGAGTTGTGACTGTGATATGAGGTGACCTGAGGAGGATTCAACCCTCTGTGGATGTGTGTGATCAAAGGAAACAGGTACACAAGTACCGTGAAATATCCAGTATATAGGTCATTTCAGTACTACTGTGTGTAGCCTGTCCCAGTAGCGGGCACAAGGGTCTTCTGGCCACAGGACTGTCAGCAGTTAGGTGGGAGATGAGCATGGTCTGTGAGTTTAACAAAAGGTAAGTGCAAGCATGGTGTTACATGTCATTGTATGCATAAGGGTGAAGAGGTCATAAAATGTAGCCTATGTGTTCCTTCTGTCTACACTACAGGAAGTGCTGCAGCTATGCCACTATAATTTTGTAATATAGATCCTTACTATACAGATGGAAGGGATTTTTTGCACTGATGTAGATAATCCACCTCTACAAGTAGCAATAGCTGCATCTACAACATGGGTTGCACCACCCTAACTCCAGCACTTGGGGAGTGAAATTTTTCAAAGCCCTGAACGTTGTTGCTAGGTCAATTTAAATGTACACCAGGCCTAAGTATTTGACTGTAGGACAGATGTAGGTAGTTCCTTTTCAATTCAGTACAAAAGCAGTGTGGGTATATATTATGGGTACTGAGGCATCACTCTCAGAGAACACAATTAAGGCTGAGTATTTCCTGGTTTTAGAAATCTGAGTTTGAAATACCTTAACTCATTCCTGGTTTTCACAAGTCTGAATTTTACTGAACTCAGCATTCTGGAAGGACATGATATACCTTAACTCTGCATTAAGTAAGTTTATTTATCAGTTAATTTTCTAGGTTTTTTTAAAAAAAATATAAACAGAAAGGTTGTTGATAAGTGTTACTAGTCTTGACAGCAGTTCTAATTATAACATAGGTGTGCAGTTGAGACACTGCTGTGGCTAGGCAACAATAATACCTGAGAGACAAAGTAGGTGAAGTAATATCTTTTATTGGATCAACTTCTGCTGATGAGAGAGACAAGCTTTTGAGCTCATACAGAGCTCTTCTTCATGTCTGGGAAACATACTCAGGGCAAGCCTACACCACAAAATTAAGTTGATCTAAGTTATGTTGATGCACAACCACTGCAGTTTTCTCGGCTTTACACACACACACTATGGTCCCTGCGTCGGCGATGTGCATCCTCAGGAGCACTTGCACCGGTTCAACTGACAGCGTGGGGAACCGTGGAACGGTTCTAAAAGGCAGCAATAGTCAATGTAAGCAACATCTTATCTACACTGAGGACTAGCCTACACTAGAAGTGGTACAGTGGCGCTGCTGTAGCACATCTGGTGAAAAAGCTCTCTGCCGAAAGGAGAGAGCTCTCCCGTTGACATAGCTCTGACCACACCAGCGTTTAGTCACTGTAACTTATGTCACACACGGAGTGGTTTATTCACATGCCTGAACGATATAAGTTATACTGACATAACCTGTAGTGTAGGGAAGCTGTGTCAATCTAACTACATCGACTTAAGCACTACGCCTCTCGCAGGGGCAAAGTTATTAATTCAGTGTAGTAGGTGAGTAAGTTGCACCTGTGGGAGCTGCATTTTAATGTAGAGGCTTACAGAGTTGGGTCAGCATAAGCTATCTTATGTTGACCTAATTCAGTGGTGTAGACCAGACTTCAGAGTCACACCTAAAATACAAGGTGGAACATCTCATTTAGCATAATTAGCACATATTTCAAGGAACCATTCAGGGTAAAGTGGCCCATTAACACTCCTCCAATCATAAGGGGAAAAAAGAGGGAGAAAAGGAAGATGAGGGGTGTTAGTGGTTTATAAGATTAAGGCCCTGGTTACACTGGCACTTTACAGCGCTATAAAGCTGTCAGGAGCGCTATAACTCACTACCCTTCCACACTGGCAAGGCACGTAGAGCGCTATAACTGCTGAGTTATAGCGCTCCTGGTAATCCACCTCCGCACGGAGAATAAGGGCTGTAGCGCTCCCGCTGTAGCGCTATGGTGAGAATGTGGACACCCACTGCGCTACAAGTGATCTCTTGAGATGCGTGGAGCCATTTAAGGCAATTGACGTCTCTTCCCTTTCTTTTGAACTCGGCTGGAGGAACGCGGAAGTACCTTTTTAGAGTTTCTCTCTTAACTCGGCAGATAAGCAATGCAAATGTTTAAGGAGGGAGCCTGTGTGAAAACAAAGCTTGCTAATCTTCTCTGCCAACAGACACGCGCTGACAGGCTCTCAGAAGGACAGAAAAACCACTGGCTCTCTCCCTCCCCATACACACAACACGTCCCCCCTCAACCGCCTCGTTTGAAAAGCAAGTTGCACCCAGCTGAATGCTGGGATACCTGCCCTAATGCGCTGCTCTTAATGCCACCTGAAGTGCCGCAAATGTGGCCACGCTATACCGCTGGCAGGTGTCAGTGTGGCCACGCTATTGCGCTATCCTTGTAGCTGTATATGAGGACAGCTATAACCAATACCGCTATAATCCTGTAAGTGTAACCACGGCCTAAGTGTTTTTTTTACCCATGAAAGCTTATACCCAAATAAATCTGTTAGTCTTTAAGGTGTCACCAAACTCCTTGTTGTTTTTGTGTAACAAAACATAAATCCAGTGTGTTTATTTAGTCCATGATTTTTAGTGTCAAGCAAAATTATGAATTTAAGCTCCCTGGCTTGTCGTTTGAAAGTGTCGTTCGGGTCTCCTTTGAGGATCACAGAATCATAGAATATCAGGGTTGGAAGGGACCTCAGGAGGTCATCCAGTCCAACCCCCTGCTCAAAGCAGGACCAATCCCCAGCTAAATCATCCCAACCAGGGCTTTGTCAAGTCTGACCTTAAAAACCTCTAAGGAAGGAGATTCCACCACTTACCTCCCTAGGTAACCCATTCCAGTGCTTCAACACCCTCCTTGTGAAAAAGGTTTTTCTAATATCCAACCTAAACCTCCCACACTGCAACTTGAGACCATTACTCCTTGTTCTGTCATCTGGTACCACTGAGAACAGTCTAGATCCATCCTCTTTGGAACCCCCTTTCAGGTAGTTGAAAGCAGCTATCAAATCTCCCCTCCATCTTCTCTTCTGTCGGTTGCACCCGACGAAGTGGGTATTAGCCCACGAAAACTTATGCTCTAAAACTTTAGTTAGTCTTTAAGGTGCCACAGGACTCTTTGTCTCTTCTGTGGACTAAGCAATCCCAGTTCTGTCAGCTTCTCCTTATAAGTCATGTGCTCCAGGCCCCTAATCATTTTTAGAGTCCTCTGGACTCTTTCAAATTTTTCCACATCCTTCTTGTAGTGTGGGCTCCAAAACTGGACACACTACTCCAGATGAGGCCTCACCAATGTCGAATAGAAGGGAACAAACACATCCCTTGATCTGCTGACAATGCCCCTATTTATGTAGCCCAAAATGCCATTAGCCTTCTTGGCAACAAGGGCACACTGTTGACTCATATCCAGCTACACATCCACTGTAACCCCTAACTCCTTTTCTGCAGAACTGCTGCCTAGCCATTCGGTCTCTAGTCTGTAGCAGTGCATGGGATTCTTCCGTCCTAAGTGCAGGACTCTGCACTTGTCCTTGTTGAACCGCATCAAATTACTTTTGGCCCAATCCTCTAATTTGTCCAAGTTCCTCTGTATCCTATCCCTACCCTCCAGCGTATCTACCGCTCCTCCCAGTTTCGTGTCATCTGCAAACTTGCTGAGAGTGCAGTCCACGCCATCCTCCAGATCACTGATAAAGATATTGAATAAAACCGGCCCCAGGACCGACCCTTGGGGCACTCCACTTGATACCAGCTGCCAACTAGACATGAAGCCATTGATTACTACCCATTGAGCCCGACGATCCAGCCAGCTTTCTATCCACCTTATGGTCCATTCATCCAGCCCATACTTCTTTAACTTCCTGGCAAGAATACTGTGGGAGACCGTACCAAAAGCTTTGCTAAAGTCAAGGAATACCACATCGACTGCTTTCCCCTCATCCACAGAGCCACTTATCTCATCATAGAAGGCAATTAGGTTAGTAAGGCATGATTTGCCCTTGGTGAATCCATGCTGACTGTTCCTGATCACTTTCCTCTCCTCTAAGTGCTTCAGAATTGATTCCATGAGGATGAGGACTGACAAGTCAGATATAATCACTTAGTGATCACGGCCACAACACTGCATGAGATACCACCACCAACCTCTTACATAGCACTTTTCATCTGTAGATCTCAAGGACTGAAATATTATTCCCATTGTAAACATGGGGAAACAGAGGCAGAGAGAAGTGAAATGACTTAGCCAAAGTCATTCAGCAGGCCAGTCAAAAAGTCAAGACCAGGTTCCAGGTATTCTGAGTCTCAGTCTATTGCTCACTACACTAGCACACATAACTGCTTTGAGATTCCTAAGCATCATCACACCATATATAGTGGAAAGGGGGTAATGGTCATGCTTTGTAATGTTTGGAGTATGTAACTGCTAATAAGACTAGTGAGAGAACTCTCAGATATGGTTTATGTCCCAAGAACTTGACTGTTTTATTACTCAGTGGGTACAGTAACTACATACGTGAAAGACGACTGGAATATGTCTTTCTCCTCCCTCCTAACATATACAACCCACCCCATCACTGCCATCTCATCTGCCCTTCCTATCCCATATTGCCACTAGCACTTTAGGAGCTGGGATGTACCAAAAAAGCTTTAGCAGAATCTGTAAACTTCAAGAAAAGTGGGGGTTTTTAGCCTTTTTTGAAAGGGGGGGCTGTATTCAGGAATCTCTTACTCAAATGACTCCAAATTTGGATCACCAAACCTATCCCACACTCCCAACAAGGCATATCAAACTTCAAGACAACCTGCACCCTTTTATAGATTTTAGAGCACTAACAAGAATCCTCCTTTAAAAAGAAAAATCTTCCTAATCTTAACAATCCACTATACTACTGTACAATATTAATGATTAGTAAGGATACAATTCTGTCACAGAGCTCATGGAAGTCACAGAAGTCACTAGTCATCTCACTGGGCATTTCCATCCTCCTTCTCCAGTGCTTGAGAAACATGTGATGTGCATGAAGTATGCCTGTTCTCAACTCCCCAGCCTCAGCAGTGTGGTTTTGATGCAAATAACCCCAAATCTGGATCACTAATACTACCCTCCTTCCTCATAAGTAAAGCTACAAATCTGCCACAGAGGATTAGATTCCATGATTTTACAAGACTTCTGTGACTTCTTGAAAACTCCATAATTCAGCCCCAGGCAGTGGGGCTGGGGCTTCAGCTTCAATAAATCCATGATTTATCATGCATTGCCCATGTCCTGTATGTTAATTTTAACAAAAATACCAGTGCCAAAACCATAGGTTCACTCCTGAGGCACACCAAATTTCAAGGCAATCCAAGTAACAGTACAGATTTTAGAGCATTTAGAAGAGTCAAGCTTTAAATAGAAATCTGGCTTTAACCTTAACTAAAAGTTCTATTTTCTTTGTTTTATTGACTGTTTATTTTAGTCTCCATATCAATAAAGAGTACAATCATGAAACTTCAGAGCACAGATCACATTCATGGCAGTGACAGACTTCGGCTTGGCATGCTCTACGTACATGGCAGCATCTTGGATCACGTTCTCCAAAAATACCTTCAGGACCACCCCTACCCGATTCTCTTCGCATATCAGGCCCGAGATGCACTTCACACCTCCACAACAAGCCAAGTGGCCAACAGCTGGCTTCATAATGACCTAAATGTTATCTCTCAGTATCTTTCAATAGCACTCGGCAACTCCATTTCCAAGCCCCTTGGCTCCTTTGCCACACCCAGATATGACCACCAAGTTTACCGACAAAGTGTTAACTATAGCATACTTGGCAATTCAGTATGATATTGCAAACTGTCAGCCAAGTCAAAGATTCTCTAAGTCTTACATGAAAGTGATCCAAGAGCAAGTCAGACAGAATTTCTGAGGACATTTTATGAAAGATAAAAGAAAGGGGAAAACTTGGTGATACTACAATACCCAGAGTTTTCAGAATGGTCAGTGATTACATTTGACTTTGTTTTATTTTTTCACATCATGATACATAGGACTTGGCATACTGGATCAGATCCAGAGCAATCTAGTCCACTATTCTTTCTCTGACAATGGTCAGCAGCAGAAGAAAGAAAAATCAATCTCCAAGAAATACCATAGTAGGAAGATATGGGGTAATCTGCCCCTTCAAGGTTTTATCCTCATCTTTAATAGTCTGAGACTGCCTTAAACCCAAAAACCCAAGGTTTCATATCCTTTCCAATTTATCATTAACTATAACAACTCTGGATATTCTTGTTATTCATATAAAAGTCTAACACCACTTTTGAATCTTGCTAAATTCTAAGGGTACGTCTACACTGGCAGAGTTACATCACTGGCAGTTACAGTGCTGTTCAGAGAGCGCTGAAGGGAAACTGCTGTTGTGTGGTCATATTGTCAGCTGCTTGCACAATCGTGTTCACATTTGCAGCACTTGGGGCGGTATTCGGAGCAGTGCACTCTAGGCAGCTATCCCACAGAGCCTCTCCTCCCCTTCTACCGCTAAGGAGTTGTGGGAATGCGAAAGGGGTTGCGGGACATCCTGAGTCCTATCCCAATGCCCCGTGATGCATACTTCACATCCCAGTAATCCCTATCCTTCCATTTATATTTGGTGCCATCTTTCAATGGCTTCTGTACTACGTGCTCTGCCTCTTTGATCTGCAGGAATGGATCCTGCACTGTTGACCAATATGCTGCTCACTCTCACTAGCACATCACAAGTGGCAGTGATTCAACATCAATCTTGCCATGCGTAGTAGCTACGACACAGAATTGCTTGTTGAATTCATGAAGGTCCTGATCGGAGTGGAACACGACTTTGGATTCGGAAACAAGCACTGACTGAGGGGTGGGATCACATCATCATGAATGTTTAGAATGTGGAGCAATGGCTGCAGAACTTTTGGATGAGGAAAGCCAGATTCATGGAACTGTGTGATGAGCTTGCCCCAGTCCTGCAGCACAAGGACACAAGAATGAGAGCTGCCCTGTCATTGGAGAAGTGTGTGGCAATTGCACTGTGGAAGCTGGCTACTCCAGACTGCTACTGATCGGTCGTTAACCAGTTCGGAGTGGGAAAATCGACTGTTGGACTCGTGTTGACGGAAGTGTGCTGGGCCATTAATCACATCCTGCTCCAAAAGACTCTGACTCTAGGCAATGTGCATGACATTGTGGATGGCTTTGCACAAATGGGTTTCCCTAACTGCAGAGGGGCGACAGATGGCTCACATATTTAATTCTGGCAACAGATCATCAACCCATCGAGTACACTAAGCGGAAGGGGTATTTCTCTATAGTTCTCCAGGTGCTTGTGGATCACCCGGGGCATTTCACAGACATTAACACAGGCTGGTCTGCAAAGGTGCATGATGGATGCATCTTTCAGAACACTGACCTATTCAGGAAGCTGCAAGCAGGGACTGTCTTCCCAGACCAGATGATCACCATAGGGGAAGTTGATATGCCCACTGTGATCCTGGGCGACTCTGCCTATCACTTCATGCCGTGGCTTATGAAGCCATATTCAGGGTACCGTGACAGCAGCAAGGAGAAGTTCAACAACAGGCTGAGCAGGTGCAGAATGACTGTTCAGTGTGCTTTTGCCAGCTGGCACTGCCTCAGTGATTTAACTGATTTGTTACAAAAAAGTTAAAAAAGCCACACTTTCTACAGTAACTAAACCAGACCCGAACAAACATAAGTCCTGATCCTACAGTGCACCCAACATGGAACCACAATAAAAGAGTATGTGCAGGGGTCTGAGTGCCCAGAGCAGTTTGTGGGTTTGAAGCCTTAGCGTCATCTTTATTCATGTTTAGTTATGACTTAACTTGGAAAAATCATCTGTACAAACCTTGCTACAGTGAAGGTATAACCAAATCAATAACCATGACAAAGGGAGCTGAAAATCTCAACACCTCTTTTGTCACACATCAGTTTACATTCTTTTAGTTTACTAGTCAGAGATTACAAGGCCAGAAGGACATCTAGTCCAGTGTTCCCCAAGCACTGCACCTCACCCCACTCAATACCCATGTCTGCACTTCTCACTTCTCTGGAGCCAGGGCCCCATTGTTACTCCAATGCCTCCATACAGCTCAAAATTCTTTGCAGGTTCTCCCCAACCTGGCAACGGTCAAGCCCTCTCACACCTTTCTTTCTACAAAGCTCCAGTTTTTTTGCATTTTACAAATATTACACAACACCTCTTTAAGATAAAGAAATAACATTAATTTTATGTATAGGGGTATGTAACACAGAAAAATCAAGGACAAAATTTATGTCCACCTCCAAAAATTGTAGTTGAAGTGATCTACACATAGGAAGCCTGTGGCAGGCCAGAGCTAGAATCCAGTTTCTCTGGACCCCACTCTGCTGCCTTAGCCACAGATTAGCTATTTTTCCTTCATGCAACATCCTTTCACATTCAGTAATTTCATTGTATTTAAATTATTTGCTAGACATATTAATGTGTATGTGCCACAACACACTGCAGAGACGGGTATGCAAAAATAGCCCCATTGTAGAGACAGCATAGGCAAGTGTACAGATTGGTCTTAATCTTTCTACAAGTCCCTTAGGAACCTCAGTTAATACTCATTTTGAGATTGATCTGACTTACTGCTGGATTTTAGAAAGAATGTAAATTCAGTTTAAAACAAGACTTAGCTGCAGTATTAGATAAGACTTAGTTCCTTAATTAGCCCTCCAAAGATTAGCAGCAAACATGAGACCTTCAGACCCACACTACAGACCTCCTCCACATGGGGTGCTGGAACAATCTGTTTAGAGGGGGTGCAGAGAGCCATTGAACCAATCTGTAAATACTGTATATGACAGAAATCACTTCAAACCCCTAGTTCCAGCATCTATGTCTACCACTTGAGCTAGCAAACACTTCGCAAATGGTTTCCCCAACTGCTTCGTAGCCAGCAGGAAGGCAGCATTGGGAATAGGGCTGCTTGATCCTGTTTCCAGCTCTGGGGCAGCAGCATGGGCTAGTGGTTAGAGCAATGGTTACAATTTGCGCGTGGGTACCAAATTCTCAGGAATCAGGGTGGTTACACAAAGGATCTAACGTATGACGCCTGGGTTCAGGCTCAGCTCTGTCCAAAGTGACCATCATCAGCCGTAGAACAGGTGTAGGGATAGGGTGACCAGATGTCCCGATTTTACAGGGACAGTCCCGATTTTGGGGTCTTTTTCTTATATAGGCTCCTATTACCCCCACCCCACCCCATCCCATATCCTGATTTTTCACACTTGCTGTCTAGTCACCCTATGTAGGGACGCATTGCCGCCCCGGGCTGGGGAGCGCGCACAAGGGCCGCTGTGGGCCGCCCTGACACCACGGCCGCCGGCGGGAGAGAAGACAGGAACTCGTGCGCTCCCGACTGCCTCTTTGGCTTGCAGCGGGCAAGCGGCTGCCTCGCTCCGGCCCCCATAAGGGCAACGCGGTCTCGCGGGTAGCCGGGGCAGCTCGGGGTCGCAGCCGAGACTCAAGCTGCGACCGTTCGCCCTGGGGCACGTGGCTGGGGCGTGAGCCCCTCACGGGGCTGTGCACGCGGGACCAGAAATACCGGAAACTCCTCACTCAACCGGTCTTAGTACCGCCTCGCGCACTTACCCTCCACGCGCCGGCTCGTGGTATCTCTCCCGTAAAGCGACAGCGAGCCTGGTTCGTAGTCCTACGCCACTTCCGGCGCTTTTCGTGACGTAACCGGAAATACCCGCCGTCTTTCAAGTATTTTCGCCTGTTATTGGCTGAAGGATGTGTTTATTTTTTGCGTTCCCGGAAGGGCGCCGCAGGAGGAGTGGGGGTGATGAGGCCGCTCGCAGCGCGCCCGGTGAAAGGCGAAGGCGGCTAGGAGTGATGTCTTCCCACCCCGACTGAGCCGCTTCCCTGGCAGCTCCGCGTGAGGTGGGTGCGGGGGGCTTCGCGCGGATCCTGTCCCGGGCTTACGACGGCGATCTGGTTCGTCCCGCTGGGCGGGGGTTGCGCCGGGATGGCTCTGGCGGAGATGGGGGGCGGGGCTGCTTTTCACTTCTACCCCCTGCGAGAGGCGTGAATGACTTTCCCCCTCACCCCGTCCTCGCGGGGAGAAGCAGAGCCGAGGTCCCAGCACAGCTGGTCAATGTCAGAGCTCCTATTGCCCCGGCTTCCAAGGGACCCGGACCGGGCCCCGGGGTTGGGGCGCTGGAACTGTGTAGCCCCGAGCGGTACAGCCCCGCGTTATATCCGCATAATGACGCTTTAGATCGGTGTAGCGGCGAAGGGGAATAAGCAGTATTAGTATAACTCTGTACTGATGTAACTGTGTCCGCAGTAGGGCTCTTACTGGTCTGGCTATTTTACTGTGGTTAGGGATTTGGGTTTCCTTATTGAAATAATTACATTGGTAAAACTTTCGAGTCCTAAGGTCCGTGAGCCAGGACAGCAGTTCATTTAAAGGCAGGAACTACAACATTATGGGCTAGGGCACGAACTATTCATGCAGCATGTGAGTTTCTGGAGGGCTATAAAGACTAGAAGGCGTTTGGCTTATAGCTCAGACACAGAAAGAAACCCCCCACGTCAGGGATGTATCTGCAATAGGGAAATGTTGAATTCATAATTAATTTCCTCTGTTGATAAAAGCTATAGTGCAAAGAGAGCTATGATGCTTTTACCATCCTCAGTTAGCCCTTCCCAGAGTGTGGTTAATAACACTGTTGTAACCTGAGACCCATCTCCTATAGCCTCCCCCAGGGGAGCTGAGCCTTTGGGAAACTAAGGGTTCCTGACTAAGAATTAGGAAGCAGAAATAGGCATCTCCCTATAGTCTGGATTTAGGCATCTGACTGTGAGAGGGACAGCACTTAAGATACCTAATTCAGGCTTTGCAGATCCCAGTCTTGTTCCACAGATTTTCTAGGCACAGGTGCAACACCTAAAAGTTCCTTTTTGTATCTGGGCCTTAGATGCTCTGTGCCTGAGTTCCCCATCTTTAAAATGAAGATAATCGCATTTTCCTACTTCATATGGATGTTGTGGGGGTAAATACATTTAAAGATGTTATGGTAACAGGAGCCATATAAATATCTTAGATATGTGCAAATAACTACATTAGGTGCAGAGAGACAAGGTGGGTGAGGTAATATCTTTTATTGGACCAACTTCCTTTGGTGAGAGGCACAACTAATTCAATTTTCCAGACCTGAAGAAGAGCTCTGTAAACCCAAAACCTTGTCTCTCTCACCAACAGAAGTTGGTCCAATAAAATATATTATCTCATCCACATTTTCTCTCTCTAATATCCTGGGACCAATGTGGTTAAAACAATACTGCATACATCAGGTGCAACATTCCAGCTTCCAAATTTGATGGTTTGGAGGAGATTCAATACATTGTCATGGTACACTGTAGACACACCTGCTAACATCAGGGGATGCGCTTCCACAATGTGGCTTTGACACAAGCCCATCACTAGTGCACTGGGGGAAGATGGCATCGGCAGGGCATTTGCAGCTGAGAGTAAAGTAGGTGCTTTAACCTTGGAGCTGAATACTGTTAGTTATTGCTCAACAACAAACAATTGTCCCAAAGACTACCTCGTTCCGCTGGGGTGAGATGGAGATGCACTAACGCAAACTTTTTCCTGATCGACCGACCAGTACTGGCTTCACACTATGCAACTTGAGCCGTTGAGTCTTTCTTGACAGCTTCCTCTGCCTAGGGTAGCTAAGTGCAGCTGCTGCCCTGCATCTTCACAGCCTGTGTTAGCCATCATTTCAGGGTTCTTGTTGGTCGTGTCCACCTTGCATAATGTCCAAAGCGATGTTTCTGACCTGACATCATTGCTGATGGCATAGTTCCAACAAGCAATCCTCTACTTAAGATCTTACATCCCTCCACCATCATGAGGTACAGGTCAAACTCTGGGGGGAGCTCAACGATAAGTGCACCTGAAATCAGCTGAAGCAAAAATTCAGTACTCTGGCATTTTCCTGTTCACAAGACTACAGCCAAGTGCTGGATGATGAGGAACTCGGCTTAGCCAGGGAGACTTGTCAGCATTCTGTGTCATCCACAATCTTAGCAGTCAAGAGATAGTCATGGATGTCATCTTGAACAACAACCCAGGCCATCCATGCAAATTGGATGATGATATCATGGGATTGAGAAGTGGTTAAAAGACAGGGAACAAAGGGTAGGAATGAATGGTACATTTTCAGAATAGAGAGAGGTAACTAGTGGTTTTCCCCAAGGGTCAGTGCTAGGACCAATCTCATTCAACTTATTCATAAATGATTTGGAGAAAGGGGTAAACAGTGAGGTGGAAAAGTGTACAGATGGTACTAAACTGCTCAAGATAGTTAAGACCGAAGCCGACTGTGAAGAACTTCAAAAAGATCTCACAAAACTAAGTGATTGGACAAAAAAAAGGCAAATGAAATTTAATGTGGATAAATGTAAAGGAATGCATATTGGAAAATATAATCCTAACTATACATACAATATGATGGGGGCTCATTTAGCTACAACTAATGAGGAAAAAGATCTTGGAGTCATTGTAGATAGTTCTCTAAAGACATCCACACAGTGTACAGCAGCAGTCGTAAAAGCGAACAGGAAGATAGGATTCATTAAAAAAGGGATAGAGAACAAGACAGAGAATATCTTATTGCCCTTATTTAAATCTATGGTGCGCCCACATCTTGAATACTGTGTACAGATGTGACCTCCTCATCTCAAAAATTATATACTGGCATTAGAGAAGGGTAACTAAAATGATTAGGAGTTTGGAACACATCCCATATGAGGAGAGATTAAAGAGGTTATGACTTTTCAGCTTGTAAAAGGGGCTAATAAGGGGGGATATGATAGAGGTATATAAAATTATGAGTGGTGTGGAGAAAGTGAACAAGGAAAAGTTATTTACTTGTTCCCATAATATAAGAATGAGGGGTCATCAAATGAAATTAATGGGGAGCAGGTTTAAAACAAATAAAAGGAAGTTCTTCACACAGCGCATAGTCAATCTGTGGAACTCTTTGCCTGAGGAGGTTGTGAAGGCTAGGAATATAACAGGGTTTAAAAAATAAAATTCATGGAGGTTAAGTCCATTAATGGCTATTAGCCGGGATGGTGTCCCTAGCCCAGGGGTGGGCAAAACTTTTTGGCCTGAGGGCCACATTGGGTCTACAAAATTATATGGAGGGTTGGGTAAGGGAAGGCCCCGCCCTCCCAAGCGGGCCCCCTCCCACTTCCTGCCCCCTGACTGCCCCCTCAGAATCCCCATCCAATCCCCTCCCATCCTCTGACTGTCCCTTCCGGAGACCCCTAACCAGCCCCAGGACCCCACCTAATTTCCCTGCTCCCTGTCCCCTAACTGCTCCAACCCCTATCCACCACCCCAGAACCCCACCCCCTATCCAACCCACCCTGCTCCCTGACTGCCCCCTCCAGACTACCCCCCAACCACCAGCCTGGAACCCCCCAATCTCCCTCCACCCGCTTACCATGAGTGCTGGCCCGGCTCTGGGGGAAGAGGGGGAGTGCACAGCCCTGGCCCCCCTGAGTGCCCGCAGCATGGCTCCAGGGAGCGCACAGCCCCGGCCCCGCAGAGTGCTGCCCCAGTGGCGCGGCTCCGGGAGAGGGGCTCAGCGCGCAGCCCCAGCCAGCCCCCGGAGTGCCACCCACGTGGTGCGGCTCCGGGGAGGGGATCAGCATGCCGCCCACGAGGCGTAGCTCCGGGGAGGGGCAGAGGACACAGCCCCGGCCCCTGGAGTGCTGCCCGCATGGCGCGGCTCAGGGGAGCGGGGAGCGTGCAGCCCCGGCCGCAGCACTGCGCGGCTCCGGGGGAGGGGCGGGGCAGCCTCACTGGCTGGGAGGCCGGATGGGACGGTCCCGTGGGCCGTAGTTTGCCCACCCCTGCCGTAGCCTCTGTCAGAGGGGGATGATGGATGTCAGGCGAGAGATCACTTGATCATTACCTGTTGGGTTCATTCATTCCGGGACACCTGGCATTGGCTATTGTCAGCAGACAGGATACTGGGCTGGATGGACCTTTGGTCTGAGCCAAATGGCCATTCTTATGTTCTTATATCTTCTCATGCTGACTTGAACATTATTACAGTCCCTGAACCACCCTCCGCCTGCTGCTTGCTCAGAGCTGGATGATTTGGCAGCTACTGTGATATCAGACCCAGACACTTGTACTTATGCACCAACATTGGATGAAGTGAAGTGTGCCATCTGCAGACTGAAAAACAGATGCGCAGCCGGTACTGATGGCATTCCTCCAGAGCTGTTAAAATGCACTGTTGACCCTATAGCGGAATTACTTCTGGACATCTTTCACCTGGTGTGGAGAACTGGAAACTTGCCCACTGCCTTGGAACGACAGTACTGTGATCTCGCTTTATAAGGGCAAGGGACTGGTCAGTGAACGTAAGAGCTACAGGCTGATCACCTTTCTGTCTGTGCCAGGGTAGGTGATTGCGCATGTTCTGCTGCTACATTTAGAGCCCCGTTACATCGGAAGCGTCACCCCTAACTGTCAGGCTTTATGAGGAACAGGTCCACATTAGATGCCGTTTTGGCCCTCTGCTTGTTGTCAGAGATGCATCACGAGTTCAAGAATCCCCTGCACATGGTGTATGTCAATCTTAAGGCTGCATTTAATTCAGTTGACCAAATCACACTATGGAAGGCCTTAAAGGGCTTAGGTGTCCCAACCACTCTGCTGGACTTGGTTAGATTAGTGGATCATAAAGGAACATCTGCCCATATACATTTTGGGAATGAGATCTTTTAAATCAGTATCTGGTGTCAGGCAGGGCTGTGTCCTGGCCCTGCACACTTTTGTCAGGCAATGAATTTCATAATGCAGTGTTCAGTCAAATCCATAGCCATTAAGACAGGTGATCTTTTGCTCTTAGACAGTGGTGGGCAACATGCATCCCGCGAGCCACAAGACAGTTTGTTTACATTAACTGTCTGCAGGCACAGCCACCCACAGCTCCCATTGGCCAATGTTCCAGTGGTGAACTGCGGCCACTGGAAGCTGCAGGCAGCCATGCCTGCAGACGGTCAATATAAACAAACTGCCTCGCGGCTGACCAGCAGATTCCCCTGATGGGCCACAGGTTGCCCACCACTGCTCTTAAACCTTGACTATGCGGATGATGATGATGTTTTGCAAGAAGGAGGAGTTGGCTAAGGAAGGCCTCCATGTTAAGTGGTCAAAGACAAATCTGCAAATTCTAGAACCAAGTCCACCCACGACCCCACTCTCTTTGACTAATGAAACCGTTGATGCACTTTCTAGCTTTTGCTGTTTGGGTTCTATACTCCCCAGTTCTTCCAGCTCTCACATGGAGGTTCTGCACTGGATGGACATTGCAGTGTCTGCCCTGGGTCATTTACAACAAATATGGAATCACTGTCATCTCGGCACAACAACCACGTTCAGAATATATTTGAACTGTTTCTTCACCATATTTCTGTATCGTTGCGAAACATGGATGCTATGCTGCTCAGACGAGGCAAAGCTGGGGCTTTGCCAATGTTGTATATTGGGCATAAAGTGGAATGCTTCATCTGTAATGCAAATGTTTGCTCCAGTCTACAGACTCCTGGGGCCATTGTTTGCAGATGGTGTCTTACACTTTTCGGACATGTCACTAGAATGCCACAAGACATTCCAATGAAGATTAGCATAGGCACAATTGTGTGCATGTTGTATTTCACAGTTGACTCCACTGGTGAAAGTCTCTCTCTTTAGAAGAGCCTCTTCTAATTTGAGGATTTGCAAAAACCAGAAGGTGCAATCCTAGAAGGCACAGTAATGAGAGACAGTCCTGTCCCTGCTGTCGAAAAGCTAATCCTTCAGGGATGAGAAATATGAAAGGGTTGATGTGATTGCCTGTTTAAGGAAGTTGGGCTTAGCCCCACCTTTGGCTAGACTAGTGTTTAGGTGATAACTTGATGATCACCTGTTCCTCATAAAAGCCAGCACATAGCTCAGTTGAGCTTGAGAGCTGCAGGGAACAGGTAAGTTCTTGGAGAAGAAAGAGCCTCGTTCATGTGATTCTGAGGCAGATGAACTGCAGAATGTGATCTTGAAAGGAGTAGATTAGCACCAGCAAAAGACCCCAGGTCATGGGGAAAGGATGTGATTGATATGTTGAACTTTGTGTTTAAATAGTTTTATTATGAAAAAATAAAACTGACTACCTGAAGAAAAAAGGGACTGGAATCCTAATCAAGATCTAGGATTGTGGTGTTCTGTATGAGAAGATCTAAACTGTTAGCCAGATGGACATAAACTATAATATTACTTGGGTGTTAGAATTTTTACTTAGCTCTGAAATGAATTTGAATATTAGCTCAGACTGTCTTAGAGTGGTGGTGGGAGTGGCATTTTAGTTTTTAGTAAAGCAAGAACAAAACTAACCATAAGCTCAAATGAACGAGGCACACTTGAAACAAGAGGAAAAACCCAGAAGACCCTCGCATGCTAGTTCTAAACAGGAAAAAGCTGAGAAAAACCTTTGGACAGCCACAACAGCAACTAAATTTAATTTACTTGAAAAAAGTGAGACTAGAACCCAAAATCTGGGACAGCTGAGTTTTGTTGGATGGCCATGTTTGAAGTCCTACCTGCCCATAGAAAAGACGTGATTTATATAGATTGTTGCACAGGTTCTGCACCAGAGGATTGCCAAGTAGTTGTGACCCAATTAAGTTGTCTGATGTTTGTCAGCCTGCAGACCATTGTTCTGTTCATTAAAATGAGACATGTTGGGGAGAGTCACAAGTTGTAGGAGAGTTGATCTTACGGTTTTCTCTTAGGCAAACTAGTTGCCCTCTCTCCATCGAACAAGCTTTACACATTTTTCTTTCTGACCCCCCCCACATGTGGCAGAGATCCATAATCAGGATAGTTTTTAACATTTCTTTTGAATACAGCACTTTGTGTCTGGATAACCACACTTATGGCCATCTATTTGGAAGGCATGGTGCCAAGTCAAATTGGTTAGTCCTGACTTAGGCCATTTAATGGCAAGCAGCAATGGAGTCTTGGATTATGTGAGCAGCCTACATAGCTCCACAAGCAACATCTGTCCTTCATTGTGAATCTCTTCTGTGTTTTTATTTGCATAACTGTTGTCACCTCATATACTTATGCCAAAAGAAATACATTCCGTAAACAGGGAAGGGAGGGACAGGAAAACTCAAAGCTCAGTCAGTAGCTGCGACCCACACAGGTTGCGTTGCAGCAAACACGTAGGAAATGAAGGGAAAAGCACTTGGGAAATCAATGTGTTATTGGAATGTGCTCGCTACAAGTTCTTGAAGCAGAACGCTAAAAAAATATCCAGGGTTTGATTATGGTGTGGCAATAGTCATTCTATAGGTAAAGGTGAAACTAGCTGCCTCTTACAAATCTGTATATATATTTTTTTTTTAACTGTTCTGGCAACATCCACAAAAAGAAACCAGTCTCACCCTAAGTGAAACTTAAGGATGTCTTCACTACCGCGGGTAGCCGTTGATCTTTTAGTGATCAATTTCTCGTGTCTTGTAAAGATGCAAGAAATAGATCGCCAGAACTGCCCCCGTCGACTCCGTAACTCCAGCTTGACTGGAGGCATAAGCTGGAGTCGACGGGAGCACGCCGCCAACTGCCGCTGCCGTGAGGACGGCAGGTAAATCGGCTGCAGATACACAGACTTCAGCTATGTGATTCACGTAGCTGAAGTTGCGTATCTGCAGTCCATCCCCCTCCTTAGTGAAGACCAGCCCTTATTGTATCTCATCCCAGGGCAGATATTTGCTGGGAAGTTCTGCAGGAAAAATCAGAAAAAGTTAAGTTTTTCAAAATTTGCCATTGCTTTTTTTAAAAAAATGTTCCCTAAATCTTTTGACTTGTATTTCATTGACCTACAAACTCAACTTTTTAAAAATGTCCTGGGGAAGTCATTGAATTATAATAAATTCTACAATAAGGTAGACAAGAAAAGAATTAACTGGGGTTTCATTAGAGAATGTAAATGGCACAGGAAGGCTGGCAGTGGAGGGCCTGAGGCTGGCACGCCAAACCCACAAAAAAAGCACAGAAATTGGAAATTGTTTTTGGCTCAATTATCTGGTGAGTTGCTTGTTAGGTAGTTTTTGGCTTGTTGCATGTAACTTGTTTGGGGGTTTTTTGGCTCTTGGCAAGGGGAGGGAACGGGGCAAGCAGGGACAAGTGGTGGGAGAGAGTCAGGGGTGCCTAGCGGGCTCACTACAGTCCTAGACTGATGCCAACGGGAATATAAGTCACATAGAGTTGGGGTTCTTAGGGATTGGCTTGTTTGGCCTTGTTTTGAAATGGGATTAGCTTGATTTTAGGCTTATTGTGAGAGTTGGAGTGCTTATTTACCGTATGAGAGTTGGCAACTGTGGCCCTGAGGAGAACAGGGAATTGTTCTTCCCCTTTGACCTCCAGCCAAAGAAGCAAGGAGGATCTAGGAAACTGTCCATCTATCTTGCTCTAGTGCTTAAAGGACACTTTGTTAATTAAGGGCAGTTTGCCATTTTGATACTCTATTTACTATTTTGCTCTGGATTTTGAATTGAACCAAGACTGTACAATGCATAAAACATTTCTTGTTTCTGCTCCAGAGTTGTGTGCCTCTTAAATGTCAGGATGGAGTGATATGGGCCCCTCCCCAACTTTTCCTGTTACCTACAACTTCAGCCTGGCCCACGCTCACATAGAGATCTGTTTCCACATATGCATATGCACTTTTAAAATTAATTTATATTTTATAAACCACATAAAAATGTAAATTTGGATGAGGGCAAAGAGAGGGAAAGGAATGGAAGAAGTGATGATGGACCAAGAGAGTACGGGACAGGACTGGGTTGCAAGAAGCTGTTCTGCCTAGTTGTCTACCTCCAGAGCCTCCTCTGTGGAGAAGGGAGTGCATATAGGAGAGATGCAGATCCTTAAAGAAAGGGGGGGAAAGGATAATACTGAGTTCCGGGAAGACATAGATGCAGGAATATAGGGGATGTCAGTTACAAGGAAATGGAAAAAACAACTGTTTAGTACGATAAATAACAATGCAAATTTTTAAAGTTAATGATTTATTGTTTTTTCTCAATTATTAAGCTATTGGTTTGAAGAGGTTTGTTGTTTATCTTGTCAGTATGGATTTCTAATGTTGATCTCTGCTTCCCTACATTTTGCATCCAGAGAGGCAAATCATTCAGTCCCTTGCTCAAACAATACTTTCATTAACTTCAGGAATTGACCAAAATGTATAATGATAAATGGAATAGTACCTGTTTTGTTTTAGTGTGAAAACTGAATTTATTTCACAAGTCATTCAAGGCTCATTTTAGTAATGCATAGCTTGTTTCCTGAGTTTGTCCTGTCCTAGTTAATTGATAAGTATGAGCAGTAATACTGTTTTGACTTTTTCCTTTACACTGTAGAATGTCAAAGTGAACATTAATTTAATGTAAAACTATGCAGGGAAATCGAAGCCACACTACTGCCCACAGTTTTAACATATGACTGTCAAATATATATTTAGAAAACCTCAATTTAAATAAAAAGATGAGATCACTTTATTGAACACAACTAGCTAATCTCTCTCTCTCTTCCCAGAAAAATGAGTGGTGGGTTAGCACCAAGTAAAAGCACAGTGTATGTGTCCAACTTGCCCTTCTCTCTGACCAACAATGACTTATACAGGGTAAGCACATCTACTTGTAAAAGAAGTTGTATTATTTAGATTAATATGCAGCCATTATGTAAAATGCAGAATCTCTTTTGTGTATATTTTAAGCATTTGTGAACTGTCATTTTGTTACAGTGTTTGATTTAACAACAGACTGCTAAACCTATATATAATGCTCTTTGTTTCAGATTTTTTCCAAATATGGGAAAGTTGTTAAGTAAGTATAAACATGGCCTGGTATATTGTTTTTCTTCAAATTGGTCTCCAATATTTAGTGCTTTTTCTTCCTTTCTGTAGTTTGTCAACTTAAATTTTATTTTAAGCATGAAGTAGGGAACTGTATTGAATATTTTATCATATTTAATACAGTGTAAGTTTAATTGCACTCTTGTAACAGCTGGGAGTTTCTTGCAGTCACACGCAAGTATACATCAGAGACTAATAGTGCTCTGAAAGTCGATTTTTCTAGAGAAAGCAGGATATTGTTATATACTAGGGATGCTTCTCACTGAAGTGCTTTAAATAAGACTCCCCCCCCCCCCCCACCACCCAGGGTGGGCAGGAGACAGCGCATTGCACATGCATCCATAATGGATGCAGTTCCGGAGTTGACGAGGAGTGTGTTCGGGATCGATTTATTGCATCTAGATGAGATGCAATAAAATGGATCCCCGATGCATCAAGCACTACCCGCCAATACGGAAGGTAGTGTAGATGTACCCTTAGTCTCAGAATAGACTCTGAAGCATTGAAGAAAGAGAGTTATAGCTTCAAGGCTTCAGTCTCTTCTCAGGAAGATAAATGTACCAATACTTTAAAATGTAATCCATAATAAAATACATCTTCAGTATGCCTTCACAGTCAGTAGGAAATGCCCATCAAACCACAGGCAGTAGAAGAAATAACTTCTAATTCATTTGACGTCAGTGGGAAACCTTAAATAGGTATGCTTAGTATAAAAAAGGAGCCCATTTCTTCTTTCTCTCATTTCAAAAGGAGGCTCCTGCTTCATCTCGGGACATAAGCAGATACTGATATGTCTCTCTTTGCCACTTGAAGATTATAAAGTCCCAAGCAATCCTATTTCCTTAGGGGAAAAAAATTAGAAAATTTAAAGGGTGAAAATGATACAGCCTGAACCAGGAACAAAATAAGTAAGAAGCCAAGTGGAGCATGCGTTGGCCACTTCTCCTATTTGGATCTTTTCTGTTCAACACCATGATGTCAGATCAGTCAAGTAGCAGTCTTAAGTTTGAAGCTCACCATTCAGAAAGGGGTTCCAGTAACTGTTACTCCCAAATAGTAATTAGTCTTCAAGCTTTATTATTGAATGATGATTCAATTCACGCTTTATAACTGAATTTTTTTATACCACGAGAGTGCTTTTCATTGTCTGACTCAGTCAGAGAAAATCTGTATGCTTTTTATGTCTGCTGTTAGAAGCAGAGCTACATTTTATCTGTACATCTCCTCAAAAAGTGTTGGTTCTCTTTAGTGTTTTGCTGCTCACTGCTATGTTCCCATTAAGCTGCACGGCCGCCCAAGAGTCAATCAAGTGTCGTGCCCTTGATTAGCAGAGCCACGCACATCTAGGGACATGTTCAAGTTCCCCTCCCCCGCCGCTTCGCAGCTGCATTGCTCCTGCCTTGGATCCCCAGGCCAGCTGCTTCTGGGACCCTCCTGCTTCCTGTGCTGAGCGAAGGGCACTGATGTCACAGCATCCTCCTCCTCCGCCTCCCATGTGCCCCATCTCTGCAGAATGAGGGACAGGGGACAAGGGCTCAGGAGCAGGACAGAGCTGCTGTTTCTACTGGTGGTGCACATCACCACATTACATCGATATTGATGCATATAACAAAAATTCATTCTGCATGTGGATGGAAAAAATTATAGGGAACATTGGCTCACTGTATAACTAAGAATCATATTTAATATAAAGCTGAGACTTGTGGGTATTTATAAGTAATGAAAAATGTCTTGATAGGATTTTTCCTCTATCAGTAACTTTGTTATATGTTAATTTTCAGAGTTACTATTATGAAAGACAAAGACACCAGGAAGAGTAAAGGAGTTGCATTTATTTTGTTTTTGGATAAAGAATCTGCACAAAACTGTTCTCGGGCACTTAACAACAAACAAGTAAGCTAAAGAAAAATGCCATGGCTAAAGAGCGAGAATTCAGATTTCTCAAATATGGACTCAGGTTTTTTTCCTTTTGGTTTAGTTATTTGGAAGAGTGATAAAAGCAAGTATTGCCATTGACAATGGAAGAGCAGCGGAATTCATCCGCAGACGTAACTACTTCGATAAATCTAAATGTTATGAATGTGGGGTGAGTACATTACACAGTGGATCTAATACAAATGTTTCCATCTTTGCTCTCGGTTTATGTTGTCACTAGACTTGCCCCACATACATCACATCATTCCTTGCAGTAGCATCATGAAGCTCGCATCTATATTTTCCCACTTCAGCAATGATTCTAGCCTGGACTTTACTGGGTATTGGAGGCCCTCCAGAAATATGACTACCTAGTAACTATATACATATGTGCTGATGTGCAATCAGCACTGTAATATAATCAATACATTTAATGCTGTATTACAAACAGAAGTGTCTATTTTTTTGTTGTCTAACAACTGTGCTTTCTTCTGCATCTCTGAAACTTCTTGATGCATTTGGAGAGGAGACCTGTAAATTATATGAACAAGCCTGGGTAGCCTTTATTTTAAACTGAATGAATTGATAGTTCTCTGGTAAATTACAGTGACCCAGCTCTTGTTGCTACGGTTTAAAGATAATAAATAGGGTGGAGATTTGGTGGCTCTAAGAACACACAAAGAATGAGGACACTAACCACAAACATACTTACAAGTAAATTATAAGATTTACACAATCTGAGAGTACATGCACTAGGCCAATGCCATATCCATACTTGCATACCAAAAGACTTCATAGAGTAAGGTAGATCTCTCAACGATGGTAATCAAGATGGGTGGTTCCTGTTCGTCCCAATGAAGTCTTCCTTGGGGTCTTCCCACCTGTACCCAACCAGAGAACCTCTTTTATATTTTTCTGATCACACCTACCACCTTATGCATATGCATGAAGGTTTCAACTCTCTTTTCTTTCTGTATTTCTACACACCATGAATATTGGGATGCCCTGTTCTTCATGGGTTGTCTGTCTTCATCTTTTTTTTCATTAGCATCTGTGCACAATGTGTCCTGCAGTCAAAGCAGGACATCCCATGATGTTATAATCAGGCATCTTGTAGTCTATACAGTTACATTATAACGTATTGCCAGTAACATCACTTACTGGCCCATTGTTTCCAGTCATCTTGTAACCTTACTGGCATAGGATTATTCTTAAGTTACTCACTCATGTCAAGCATTCGATAGTCTACAGCGTAGTATGGCTAAACTAAACTCTTACAGGCCTCAGCCTGTAGGCTTGGCGTTCGAACCATGCTTTACTTATGTACCGCTTACATACTCATTGCTCCTAAATACTCATCAAGCATATGCTTCTATAATCCTACAAATTAAATCTATTTAACACATACTGATTGTATATGAAATACCATGAGTTGACCATAAAACCAAATAACACAATGATAAATAGATGATAAAATGAACTAATTGGATACAAGTATGTGAGGGAGAGGATAATATTTTTTTTGTATGTAACACCTATTTTCTATAGATTTAGATGCATCTAAGCAAATTCCATACTTCAGATTAACCTAAGATTTTAAAAACTGAGTTTTGGATCACATTATTAATAGTTATTTAAATACCCATTCTTACCATCTTAAAACCAGAAATGCCTGCTATCATATTTCTCTGACCTCAAATACTGAGTACCACGTGATCTTGAGTGTAAGTTACTCTTGAATACACTAGCGACAGCCAAATGAAAATTTGTTGTTTTTCCTTTATAGTTGATTCCAAAGCATAACTTGTGGTTAGCGTACAGTATCACTACTAATTTTTCCCATTTTCAGGGTGAATCTGCAAGGAAGAATTTATTTTATATACATTCTACATACCAATGCAACATTCTTCTTTTATTAAAACTGCTGCCATTTTGAATTGTTTAATGTTAATTTTCCTAAGGATATACTTAGCGCCATGTTTTTAATTGCTTCTATTAACCTATGTTTCTTTTTCTCTAAGGAAACAGGACACTTAAGTTATGCTTGTCCTAAAAATATGCTAGGGGAGCGTGAGCCTCCAAAAAAGAAAGAAAAGAAGAAAAGGAAGAAAATAGTTGAACCAGAAGAAGAACTGTATGTGCACCTACATTTAAATATCAACACTCTTTACTCTTGTACTGTCTTTTTAGAAGAAAGTGCATCTGTTTTATATTTTTACTTTTTATTTTATTTAGTGAGGAAGAGGAAGAAAGTGAAGATGAAGGTGAAGATCCTGCCCTGGATAGCCTCAGCCAGGCCATAGCTTTTCAGGTACTAAATTGAATTACAGTACATATCTTTTGTTTCTAAATAATTTTTAAAGCAACTCCAAATACAAATTACAAGCATCTAGATCAGGGGTCGGCAACCTTTCAGAAGTGGTGTGCCGAGTCTTCATTTATTCACTGTAATTTAAGGTTTCGGGTGCCAGTAATACGTTTTAATCTTTTTAGAAGGTCTCTTTCTATAAGTCTAAATATAGAACTAAACTATTGTTGTATGTAAAGTAAATAGGATTTTTAAAATGTATAAGAAGCTTCATTTAAAACTGAATTAAAATGCAGAGCCCCTCAGATCGGTGGCCAGGACCTGGGCAGTGTGAGTGCCACTGAAAATCAGATCGCATGCCACCTTTGGCACACGTGCCCTAGGTTGCCTACCCTGATCTAGATTGTATAATACACAGCAAAGAACTCTATATCTATACTGCAACCCTCCCTTCTGTAGTATTCAGGAAAGTCATCCTTACCATTTTCTAATCTGTCCAAAACATGTGGACTTTTTTGTCTTTTTTTTTTTTAATGCTGCAACCATGTCCACAGCTTCTTAAAATCACTCCATTAGTTTTCTTTTGCCACCCATCTCAGATCCAAACTCCTCATTCTTACCTTCAAGATTCTTCACAACTTTAGCTGTCACTTCTGCTCCCTCAACCCTTCTTGACTCCTGACATCATATTTGCTTAGCTCAATCTGGATGCCTCTCAAAAAGCCCTTTTTCAAGACTCGCTTATCAGTGTAATTTGATAGGATTTAAAAAAATCTAATACATCATGACACATGTGCCAGACTTGCCAATTTTGTTACTTAAATTTATTCTGCTGTCAGGTTTTGTTCCACTATAGAGCCTGCCATGAAATTTGGATCTGTGTTCCAAATAGAGATTAAAAAATACATACACAAGTTCAGGGAGGCTCAGTCCTATAATGATTTATTATTCTTTCGGTAATTCAGAGATTTTAAGACCAGAAGGGACCATTAGATCATCTAGTCTGAGGTACATGAAATCCTGCCCCCAGCCCACCACCACCCACCTCCCCAAAAAAGCCCTTCACTAATGGAAAATAGAGGTCGAGAATGTAAAGACTAAAAAATCAGTAAATACTTCATGCATTTCAGTACCCATGTGTGGTATGTGTAATAACTGGAGTGAGGGACTGGTCCCACTAAAATCAGAACCAGCCAAACCTTTAGCCGTTACTTGAATGAGAACTTTTGTTTTGGGTATGGACTGGTTTGTTCGTTCTTTCAAAGCCTCAAAATTTCAGTTCCTCGTTGTTTCCAAGGCTTCTCTACTAATGTCAACCCACAATACAAAGTATACTTGGCTTCAGACTTGGTACGCTGTAGCATTTCCAACATCTACTGTAGTCGTAAGGCTCATCTATATTTGCAAGTAGGTCAGTTCCTTACAGGGGTTGTTGGCAATGGGTCTTCCTGCATTGGTGCTGAAGACTGTTTACTCACTAACATACAAGGGACAACATTGTTTTCAGCGTCCTTCCAGAATTCAGTCTGCCTCAGGTAATCGGCTCATTTAAGAGTACTCCTGAACCCTACAATTTTTTTTATTTGTTATTCTGAAAGAGTCTAATACACACACGTTAAATATTACACCAAGTAGTATTTTCATTACTGCATTTAATGTATTGCATAGTACCTATTACTTTTTATCAAAACAATAGCTCATATTTTCCATTTTTACAATTGCATTGTAGCAAGCCAAAATTGAAGAAGAGCAGCAAAGATGGAAAC
This sequence comes from Dermatemys mawii, assembly GCA_007922305.1. Classification (NCBI taxonomy): domain Eukaryota; kingdom Metazoa; phylum Chordata; order Testudines; family Dermatemydidae; genus Dermatemys; species Dermatemys mawii. Next base: position 43,189,779 of record ML677341.1, on the reverse strand, counting down.
AGACTGCAGGGGAACCTTCAACATCTGATGATTCGAGAAGACCACGGATTAAAAAAAGTGCATATTTCAGTGATGAGGAAGAATTTAGTGACTGATTTAGAGAGCGAAAGAGTGTACATTTGTACAGTATTACAAAGCTATCTGGAGTATAGCTTTGTGTAGAGCTAAAGAAAGTTGCTGCTAAAACTTATGTTGTTGTTATAAATTAAACAAAAATACTAATTCCTAACAATATTTCCAGTACAATGTCTGATTTCAGATATCATGTTTCTGATTTTTTTAATTTGAGTTTAGCATCCTGAGTTTAACCTGGGTCCTTCAGCATGTAACATTGAGGGTTTAATGTGAAATTTCAGCCCTGGGAAGAGGGACCAGCCCAAGGCTTGTGCATCATTTAAGTCAGGGGTCTCAAATTCAAATGATCACGAGAGAGTCCTGATGACTAGTGCATTGACCCGAGGGCCACATCACCGATACTCCCCCACACTTGCTGCCCCTGCCCCCACTTCACCCCTTCCATGAGGCCCCATCCCTACCCCGCCTCTTGCACCTCTTCCCTGCCTCATGCCCAACCCCTTTGCTGAAGTCCCCACCCCAACGCTGCCCCCAGAGGGTGCAGGAGGCGTGCAGGGTGCCACAGGGGGCTCAGGGCAGGGAGTTGGTGTGTGGGGTGCAAGAGGGATGAGGGGTGCAGCAAGTGGCAGAGTGCAGGAGGGGTGCGGGGTGTGGCGGGGGCCCAGGGCAGGAAGTTGGGGTGCAGGCAGGGAGCAGGAGGGGTTCAGGGTGCGAGCTCCAGCCCGGCCCCACTTACCTAGAGTGGCTCTGGGGCGGCTGCGGTGTGCACCAGGGGCAGGGCAGGCTCCCTGCCTGCCTGCCCTGACCCCCAGCACTGCTCTGCTCCAGGAAGCAGCAGGGTTCTGAGCATGTGCGGCTCTTGCTGCTCCTCCAGGTACCTCCCACGAAGCTCCCATTGGCTGTGGTTCCCTGTTCCCGACCAATCGGAGCTGCAGGGGGAGTTGCCTGTAAGCGAGGCAACGCAGGAGCCCTCTGCCTCCTTCTCCACCCCCAGGCCAAAAGGGACATGCTGCCAGCCGCTTCAGAGAACGGCATGGGGCTTGAAGCACCACAGTGGGCGGCCCACAGGCTGTAGTTTGCCCACCCCTGGCTTAGACGGGGGTTGGGAGGGGGTGCTTGGCAGGCTGCACGCAAGAGCCCCGCGGGCCGTGTCTGTGAGACCCCTGTTTTAAGGCCTATTTGCAAGAGGAGCTTCAGTGATTTATAGGCCTTGCTTTGGTCCCTACTCACCGGGCTGAATTTCACCCTTAGTGACCATTATTCTAAATGTAGGCTGTTATAATAGGATAACTGCAAAATAGAATCTAAATTGCCAACTGCTATGTTATAACTTTAGTCAGTGTTTGTGGAACAATTTAGCAAGTTGCTGGTATTCAAGAGGAACATTAAAAGGCTTTATTCTGTTTTTGGTCTGGATCTGTGTACAGTTTTAGGAATTAATCGTTGTTTGTCATAAATCTATGATTGAAAATACAAGCTTTCTGGGAATCACAAAAGTCAAGTGAGATGTGGTGTTTAGGAATGTAGTTTACTGAAAATCTCCATGAGAATTTTTTTAAAGATTGCTGGCAATTTTCTTGGTGTTGCTTTAGAGGAATACATGTATTTTTAATGAATATGCTTGCTTTTTTTAAATAAAATATTTTGAAGACTCTCAGTGGGATAAGGGCTTGCTGCTATACTCTCATTCAAGTGTGGAGACATAGTATGACTTACTAGTAATTGTTTACAATGTCAGATCAAGGCTAGGTGAGACTGCATGTGTTTCATGCTAGCAGTTCTCTTAGTATTTATAGTGTCTTCATCATTATGATACCAGAATGCTAATAATATATAGTGCTTTTTTAGACCTTTATGTTCAAAGCACTTTACAAACACTAAATAACTTCCCTTAATATCTCCCATTTCCGTCCTTTCCACAGAAATCTACTTCTCAGGTGTTTGAGAGATTTGATTTTTATATATATAATATATATAAAAATATATTTTTATATAAATATATATATTTATTGGTAGCACTTTGTAGCCTATCAAGGTATTACTTGATATCTAATTCTCTTGCCACCTTCATAACTATATCTGATCTCTTCTTATAATCAACACCTATCCACTAAGCCAGTGTTGTCAACCTTTCCAGACCACTATACCCCTTTTCTTGCATTCCCCCAGTTTCACCTCACTTAAAAACTACTTGCTTACAAAATCAGACATAAAACATGTCACAGCGCACTACTGCTGGTAAATTGCTTTCTCATTTTTATGATATAAAATAAATTGACTGAAATATAAGTATGTACTTACATTTCAGTGTATAGCAGCAGTTCTCAAGCAGGGGCCCAGGGCCCTCTTTTCTCCATGAGTTGTTTTCTGGGGGGTCTGCCAAGCAGGGCCAGCGTTAGACTCGCTGGAGCCCAGAGCAGAAAACTGAAGTCCCACTGTGTGGGGCAGAAGCCTAGGGCCCTGAGTCCCTCCCCTACCCGCTCCGGCTGAAGCCAAAGCCTGAGTAACTTTGCTTTCTGGGACCCTGGTGGTGTGGGGCCGGGCAGTTGCTCTGCTTGCTACCCCTAATGCTGGCCCTGGATTTCATATGCAGAAAAACAGGTGGGCCATGGAGTTTTTTTTAGCCTGTTGAGGGGGCCTCAGAAAGAAAAAGGTTAAGAACCCCTGGTGTATAGCTTATAGCGCAGTATAAAGTCATTTTATTAAATTTTAGTTTATACTGACTTCACTAATGCGTTAAGTAGCCTGTTGTAAAACTAGGCAAATATCTAGATGAGTTGATGTACCCCCTGGAAGATATCTGCATACCCCCAGGGATATGTGTACCCCGATTGAGAACCATTGCACTAAGCTCCTGCCAGAACAGAGCCTGCACAAGGGGGAGGACTTAACAGGCTAACATAAAAGTACTAGAACAAGAATGTTTTATATGATAACTCTCAAGGCAAAACAGCAGAAACTCAAAGATCAAAAACAAGGGAACTTCAAAACTGAAGCCAGAAAGTAAAGATAATAAGCTGCTGTACTAAGACTTTCAAGAAGCCTTTTCCTTGGGGATGTAAAAAGGAATTTTGCTTGTTTCTACACCGAGCATTTGATGAGGTAATTAAAGCAGAAAGAGAACACTAGAGTAACCCTTCTAAAGTAGATGCAGCAAGAGTCCCTTGTAATAGATGCAGTGATTCCTTCAGAAGGATTTCCCTCCCAAAGAATCTGCAGAGAAATCTTTCCTAAACTATGGCTTATAGCCTTACACAGACTTGGTATTAGCTCTGAAAGCTTTAGATGCATTGCTCTGGCCTAGAGAGCATAGTACCCATTCCCTGAAAGGGAAAAGACTTGAAAGCCAGACTATAAAAGACCTCTCTATCCTTGTTGCTAAAGGTAGATGAATCTCTTAATTTCCTCAGATCACTAGTTTGGTCCATGGCCTCGAACAGTGATTTTAGGAGACACATATGGCTGTGATCATGGAAGACTGATGCAGATAAAGACTCAAAGAGCTGGACACATTTCTTTTGCTTGAGGAGACTATCAGATTTTTTTGGATCTTTTTGTAAAGGCAGTTACCTCCCTTCTTATTTTTAAATGGGAGATTCAGATGTCAGAGAGGAAATCTTCCAAGAAGACTGTTAGAACAAACATTCTATGGAGCACAAGAGCTCTTCATGCCAGTTCAGCCTGTTGAGAAGTGCCTGACTTGCAAGACCCAACTGTGCAGCAAGTGCACTTGTGAGTTTTGTAACTTGACAGAGATATGGTTAACTTAACCAACTGTAAATTACACAGTTCAGTCTGTACCCACATGGTACCTTATCTACCACCATTACTATGTTTTTGTATCTATATCTACCAGGCTTCCATTATGTTCTTAGGAGTGCATTCCGGCCATTAGCCCGTAGTGCCTCAGTAAAGTACTAGTAGAGTAGATGTGGTTAAGTGGCAGAAGACAAAATACAATGATCTGGACAGTGGTGTGAGAGTTATGTCCAGCAAAGCAAATTACAAGCAATTGAAGCCTATTTATGGTTTCTGAGTGATAAAGCCCTCTGGGATCGCTTATATGAGTTTGATAGAATCACCAGAGTTCAGGCGTGCAGTGGCAAATTTACTGCACAGGAAGACGCATTGTGTGCTGTTCTAGCTACATTGGGTAGGTGTGGGGGGGAGGGGTATATTTACCATTTGTTCGCTATATAAGTATCTATAGTGATCTGTATGAACAAAAAGGTTAAATTCCCCTCTGTTTAATTATCATTAAAATGACAGCTGCCAGTGTTCACATAGCTGTCCAGTTCATATCAGTGGAGACTTCAGAACTTTTGTAGTATTGTTAAAATATGTGCTAATAACTTATTTGTTTAACTTTGTATGCTCTAATTAAGTGATTTATTTTCCTGTAGTCATCTAAGGAACTCCAATACATTTCTGCAATTTTCCTTGAAAGAAATGGGCACAGTGGGAAAGGTCTCAGCTTAAACAAATGCAGATGAGCTATAGAGAACAATCATCAATCTCACAGAACCTGAACAGAGTAATCTAGAAAATACAAGTTGAAAAGAGTCTGTATGTATGGTAGAGCAGGATTATGTTAAGCTTGACAGCTGCACAAGTATTAAGTATTGTGTGGACACACTCTTAACATGAAGCTCCAAAGCATTCTATTACATTCTTAGAAGTAGTATTCAAAGCAGAGTAGAATTGGCTTCCAGCACCTCATGTTAAAAGCAGAGACTGCCTTTTTAAATATGAAAATCATCAAACTTTTGGTGGTAGGGTTTGTGACACTATGCTAATGCATGAGGACAAATTAATAGGAACTAAACAAGGATATAATCCCAGAAAGGAGCCCACTTGGACTGCTCTAGTCTCTGTGGCATCTGCCCTGTGTGGATTTGATTAGTTGTCAGAGAGCCATCTGCTTAGGATGCCTTGGGCCATGAGTGCACACACAAACTGACATGACTGCTGGTGGCATATGGCAGTTAGGAAAGATGAGAACAGGCCGTAGATGGTGGTGGTGGTTTTGCATTGATGAACAATGTATCTGGTAAAATGAATTATTGCAACTTCTCTTGAAGTTATGTTTATTACAAAGATATGTTACTGAAAATATAACTTCAAGATTTCTTTTGATCATCTCTAGCATATCATCTTTGAGCAGAGAGGTGTTTACTCTGGGAAGCTTTCCAGTTGATAGTCCATCACAGCAAAAACATTACAGACCCAAATTATTTAATTAGAGCAGTGCAAAGAGTGGATTCTAGACCAAATTCACTGCCTGTGGAATCACAGAAAACATAGGGGCACCTGTGTAATATTCCCTTTCATACTTAATTGATCTGAGGCTGCTGCAGAATTTCCAGCCTGCTGCACTGAAGTGCTGCAAAATCCAGGCCTGCACAATTTAGGTCAAGCTTGCTGTGGAGTACATGGGACCCTAGGGATAGATCACTTGATGCATTTCCTGGTTCTGTTCATTCCCTTTGAAGCATCTGACACCAGCCACTGTCAGAAGACAGGATACTGGACTAGACCCAGTATGGCCATTTTTATGTTCTTAAATTTAAAATCAAGCAGCCCCTAACTCATCATTGGACTTATGCTATATCCTTCTGCTTGCCTTTTCTGCTAGGTTATATATGTTTTGCCAAAATGGTGCAAGTTACAACACATTACCACTGACACCAACTTGCCACTGACAAATTTACCCCAGTATTTTTTGTTCAGTCTATTCTGCAGATGAACTCACTATAATTTTGAGGCTTAAAATTGGATAAAGTTGTGGGGCGTAGGAAGCATTTTGCTCCCCATATCATCATGGAGCAGTAACCCACTGCACTTAGGTCTTCCTACTCCTGCAGGGAACTGAGAGTCAGCTATCTATTCAGCCATATTTCTCCCCACTGGACTCTGCAGAGGGCCCTTCAATGTTCTGGTATCCAGAGGTGGAGTGAGCAGGAATGGGCAAGCCAGGTTGATATATGTTCCCAGATATCTTTTCTGTAGAGCCCCTACTTTCCATGAGGATTTGTTAGACTTAAAACTGATACAGCATCACAGGCTGTGGACGTTACGTCCAAACTTCAAATGCCAAAGAGTCAGTTTCACAATCTTGACTTTCATAGGTTTTGTAAATGCTAAGATATTATAAAACAGTTTGCTTTGTTTTTTTGCCAGGGCACATGGGCCTGGCTGTGTATTTATGGCATCACTCAAGTCCCAAAAAAAGAAGTGCTAGAATTCATGCTTTTGACAATATCCAAATATATTGGTTTGCTTCTTGTGCTGTCTCTTCAGGTATCCATTACTGTGATTTTGTGTCATCTTCTGATGAAAGCCTTGCAAGCCACCTTTTCACATGCAGTACTGGGTTGAAAGAGTACACGGGAAGTCCAAGCAAGCTAATGAACATCAATAGTGCAAGTGAGGTATTTTGAAATAGTTGCAGGGGGTGCAGATATTGTTCAGCATGCTGAACCCTCTCTCTGCATCAGCCAATGTCATGGAAATCATTTAAATAGCAAACACTAGAAGTCTGAAATTACTGAGGACCTCTTTACCTTCATAGTAGATGTATTCTTACAAGCCTTCTTTAATCAGTTCAAAACTCAGATGTAACTTTTCACATAATTTCTTCACTTCATCTTGCCATCATACCAGGGAATCTGTATCTAGTGGCCAGTTACTCATAACTAAGACTTGTATCTGATTTATTGGCTCATTGAAGTTGGAGACATCGTGTTGATTATGCCTGATAGGAAGGATAGAGCAATTTGAGACAACAGTGGTAAGTAACAGAGATCTAAGATTGTTGGCTAAGCTAAGGCAAAAATGTTGCTGGCTGATTGTGGATGGATGCATTTTTCATCAGTAGTACTGACTTGAAAACCAGTTCAGCAACAGCTTACTATGTTTTGGGATATATATAATGGAAGCTTCTTGTTTCAGCTTCCCAATAGGCCAAAAAGTTCTGTTGACCACTGGATATACTCAAGCTAAAGTAAGTGTTCTGCCACTTCTATTACACCCTCAGGAGTATCCATCAAAAGTCCCAGTTTTAAAACAAACTCTTCAGAGGCCAATGACCTGGTAAGCCCCTGGAGAGTCTCTTCGGTCTTGGCATCACATGACTGATCTTCAGACATAAATGTGAAATGTGTGTGAAGAGCTGTATAATTTTTCCATGCAGCCACTACCACTCTAAAAATGGAAGCCACCCAACATAACCTCTGAATTTTTCTAACTTTAAGTTGTTTGGAGGCACAAGCACTAAGTTCCCATTGGTTTTTGAGATACTGGCTATAAACTGAGTGCACTGAGTCCATTACTGTTTTGAAGTGATTTATTCATCCAATTTCCTCAGTGGTATTCCTAATGCTAAATTCATTGATGTGACTCAGACAGTGCCACTAGATAAGATTGGTAGTTCTTGGTTAAACTAGTCAGCACTCCACTTTGTCTCAACCATTACACTAGCACCATCCCTACATACCCTAATAAAGTTCCTAATCAAATATTTATTGCAGAAACCATGTTTCACTAGACAAGTGTTGATTGGCATAACAATCATCTCTGCATCACTTCCTTCTCATTCCATTAAGTAAAAAAAAAAAAATGAAGTAGCTTTAGAATGAATAACTATACATATATAAAAAATCAAAATCAATTTTGAACCTACAGTTGTCGATGCATCTTTGAATACAGAAATGTTCACCCCTGAAGCAGTAACTTCATTATAAGAGGTTTTTTCCACATTTCCTGTCTGATAAGGTCTGCAATTTCATGGGCTGACCACTCAGAATGCAGAATAACATCCATATCTAAACTATTGCTTCATTGCAAATCACCTAAGTCAGGAAGATCATTCGATGGTCAGAATTTTTTGCACGTAAGTAAACGCTGTGGAATACTCTCCCTGTAGATTCATACAGATGTCTTTTTTTGTTCACCAACAGCATTCTCCAGAACATTTTTATTTGCATGAAGTACAGTCTGAGAGGCCACAGTATGTGTTGCATTTTTCCTATTTAAAAACATTTTCTTTCTCAATGATATGTGCTGTAACCTAGTTATATCACCATAAAATCCAACACTACACCTGCTCCACTCATTTGAAGTCTGACAAACATTCTGTCTTGTACTTACTCCTTAGCCTCCAACCTCTTGGCAAACCCAGCAACCAAGTTGCCCACCAGTAAAAAAACAGCCACGGATTAACCTTTTAAAAATAGCTGGCCTGCTTTTCACTCCACTAAAAAGGAAATTCTGCTTTCAGTGATGATAAGCATTCATGCAGAGCTAACTGCAAATTCAGTTCCACTTTTTTTTTTCTTCTGTTGATTGATTGGAACTCGAACAAGAGGCGAGGTTGGAAATTGGTGAAGGCAGTGGGGCAGTTGCCAAAGTTGCAAGTGCCAGGGTCACAGAAGAGTTGCAGAGGGCTGTTTCTGACAATGCTGAACAGAATGGGGGCAATGTTGCTGCTGAAACTTATGAGTTTAAAAACAGTTCAGATCAATTTTAGTTCAAAATCGGATGAGACAAATCAAATGATATGCAAGATGCTGCCACTATAGTTACCGTCGTTTCTCTCCTGTAGGACTATGTAGCCAAGGAAAGATAAATCTGCAGAAGACAAAAATGGGTGAGATTGACAACACTCAGTGAAAAGAATCAAATTACCAGGGGTGGTAATTACCAGGTACCACCCCGGTACCTCCAAAGTGGTTTCAAGTTTTCCACTCTGCAGGGCTTTCCCTCTTGCCTACTACCCAAACTTCTATTAGTAGCCAACCACTTTTCAGCTTAAGCCGACAAACTGTTCATGAGAAAAAGCTGTTAACAGGAAAGTTTACACAAAAATAAATAAATAAAACCTGACCAAAATCCATCAAACTTACCTTTGAATGTCGCTTTTCTGTTTTTGCAAGCAAGAGAAGAATATGACAAAATCCCTGTGCACTTTTTAATTTCTTAGAATGTCTTCTTTACCCACAGAAACAAAACATCAGGTGTTCATGCATGAGTCAAGTTATTGACTGGAGCTCCCATGTAGGTGCCAGCCACACATACCATGAGGCAGGGGCATCATCGCCATAACAAACCTGCACAGACAGACCTGTTTCTTTCCATGGTTTGGGGTAGATCATTCCTCCCACAACCCCAGACCTTCTCCTGTTCTCCCTTGGAGCCCTGCTGATCCTAATCAGGGTCAACTCAGTCATGGGCAGCAAAAGAAGAGGCTGGTTCGCTCTTGGCAGGACCTATCTGTCTATGCAGCAGTAAAGGGCTCTTTCTTGCCCACCTTGGGGGCATGAAGGGGTGACAGTGGCACTGACCGTAGGGGAGACAGGGACATGGAGGACACTGGCTGTGGGCTGCATTCACTATTTAGTGTGGAGGGCAAGGGAGACACTGACCATCAGGAAGCAGACATGGGGGATCCACTGCCTCCTCCACAGCTTCTGCTTGCAGGCCTGCTCCCGGACTGTTCGGGTTACCAAGCCACCATCTCACCTCCTGCAGCAGCGAGCTGGGCCCTGGGTGCTCTGCGTTGGCCAGCCTGCTGCAAAGTAAAGACAGAGCAAACTGTGACATCACACAATCGCCTGAAGTACTGGAACACCATTCCTGTTCCCCAAAAACCAGCCCTGGAATGCTGTTCTGGAGCATTCTGGCACCACTTGACCACTGACTCATAGGAAGTGATCTTCATGCTCCTCGCTGGCTTTCCTGACTTGTCCGTTGCTTGAAATATTTGTTGTAAACTAATTTCTGCTATATTCCTAGATTTGGGAAAAAATCAGCAAAGGCTAATTTACAACAGGTGTTTCCAGTTCTGCATTAGCTGCCATGCAGAAACTAGATAGTGCATCTGAAAAAATAGTTTTATTTTATTAAAATAGGACAGGGAACTGGGATTTTTTTTAAAAAAATGTTTTCCCTGCGTTTTCATAAAAATTCAAAATTTATTTTTTTAAAATTTTGAAATGTTTAAAACTTTGATCACAATTCGTCAAAGAGGGGAAGTGAGGTTGTATTTTTAAAATATCAATTTTTTCCCTAAGGGCTTTCTTAAATCAAAATTTAAAAATTTTCTACTAGCCCTATTATTTATGTATTTATTTCCAGCAGCATTCATGATGTGCTAGGAGTTCCCAGACATTCAGCAAGGGGTGGTCCCTCCTTGGGATGCTGACTTTTTAAATACAGAGAAATAGTCAGAAGTTGGTGAAAGACAAATAATAATTTTATGTACAAATCAACTAGTTCACTGTGAGCATGTCTTCAGGAGTGACTTAAATGCAGACAGGATAGTGGCCTTGTGGACTATCTCCAGGGAGTTTGTACCATGCACAGAGTTCCATGTAGGAGTACAAATGAGTGTTTGAGAAGCTGACAAAAAGAACCAGATGAGACTGGGAACTTTGGTAAAGCAGAGACCGAGGGACGGTGCAACCACTAAGCGATAGATGGTCGCCTAGGACACCACGATTTGCGGGGCGACATTTTGGCGGCAGCTCCCCCGCTCCTTGGCGGCATTTTGGCGGCGACTCCTCATCTCCTCTTTGGCATCATTTCGGTGGCAACTCCTCCTCTGCTCTTTGATCCTCGGCGGCATTTCAGTGGCAGCTCCTCCTGTGCTCTTCCGCTTCTGTTCTGGCCTCAGTGGCAGGGAATTTTTTTTTGGCTTCACTGCCTAGGGCGGCAAAAAAGCTGATGTCGGCACTGCAGAGATCACTGTGGGAATTGGGGGGAGCGGGGTGGGAGGAGTGAAGCACAAATAATGGAAATTGAAAAGTGACGTACACAAATGTTTTTAAAATTAATGTTATGGCAATGCCAATAGGGACTGATGAGGAGACCACAAGAGTTTTAGAACATTTATCTTAGGGAAGGTTTGATCTCCCCATCTACATTCCACTTTAAAATTGATGATCAGCTTTTCAGAGGGGCCGAGAACCAAAGCAATAAGTCAATGGCAGCTGCAGTGCACAGCATCTTTGAAAAATCAGCCAAGAATGACTCCCCAGAGCATATCCTCTAGGTGTCTCTGCTTATTTTCAAGAGCTTTCTAGCCAACAAATATCTTTTCAGGCATAATGATGCTTCATGAAGCAGACTGACTGATGCCTCTTGAGTTCATCTCTGTCTTCCTGTCCATTCTTTTTCAGTGGGATTATTACTGCCTGAGGCCTTCTTTAGTTCTTCAAACTGTCTGGATGACAGACTCCCCTATCTATATGCACTTCACTGTTGATTGCCCTTATGCCCAAGTGTTTTCTTTTGTTCATGACTTGCTGTTTGTTCTACCTTCTACAATGATGATTCCCTCCTCAGCTTTCTTGTCTTCTCAAGTACAGCAGTTTTCTAGCCAGATATGTCTTTTTTTTATTTTGGTACAAGTCATCCACAAACCATGTGCACTGATATATATCCCTACCTGCAAGATGTTTTCCTTGTTACATTCTTGTTTTCCAATTTTGTCAGTCATTCACATATTTTGACCCAACTGATTTTCCACCAAGATAATTTATCATCCTAAATTAAGACCCAATTGTAATAATAGATAATCAGGGTTGGAAGGGACCTCCTCATGAGATCACTCATCTCACTCCTTGCTCAAAGTCTCACTCTTTGTTCAATCAATCCCCAATTAAATCATCCAACTGATTTTTGCCCCATATCCCTAAATGGCACCCTCCAGGATTAAACTCACAGCGCTGTGTTTAGCAGACTAATGCTCAAACCAATAAGCTATACCTCCCTCCCAACAGCCCCTGTAGTCTTTATTCATGAAGATCCTATTCATTTGCCATAAATTGCTATTGAATAAGAAGAGATTCAGTTGCCACGTTTGTCAATTTGTCACCTTTTGCTATCACTACATTTTTAAAAAATATTGTAGGATTAATGTAATCTAATATCTACTATCTAGCTACTTACAAGGGATTTTTTTAATAAGGAGAATTCATCTGAAGTTTTGTTCTCATATTGTCAATAATAATAATGAAGAAGGAAAAAGAAAGCCATGGTCCCTTCTGGCCCTGGAATTTGTGACTCAATGAATCTATGAATTTGCAGACAGTTTGCTTGCTTCAAAACTTTCCTCAGCCATCTCTGTATCTCTCTCCCTGAAATATAACTGTTGCAGCTTCTTGACATAAAATGAATGGAATAAATTGAATTCACAAAGGTGATTAAAACCTACAACATCAGCATTAATTGAATTATAATGAAAACTGGGTGATGAATCACAGAACATAATGCACATTGCCATGTTTGATGACAGATGCACAGTACTCAGTCTTCAGCTGATGAGAGGGGCCAGTGAACTATGTTTCAAATGTCTAGACATACTCCTTTGGAAAATACCCAAGTTTGAATTTTCATACTTGCTTCCAGCCAAAATGATAAGTGTGTTTGTCAATACCTGTTTTTAGAAGATATATTGTGTGTCTATATTTTGGTATTACAGTTGTGCAGTATATTTTGCTGCTAATATGTTAAATTGTTTGTCAACCTTTTCATTGTTATTCTCTCCCCTCCCTTTTTTCTCCTAACTCAAGGATTTAAGAGTAAAATACATACTCCTTTCAGGATAGGACCTGGCAGGTAAACTAATGTGTACACATGTGTGCTTTTGTGAGCATGCATGCACACACATGACTGGGATTTTGAGTTATGTCAAAGATGATTTCAAGGCTACTATTTAGGTTAACACAGCTCAGCATTTTTTTTCCTTTTAATGCATTTTGAAATACAAATTAGTGGATGTTCCATTCTGCGGTGAGCTATAATAAAAATAATCAGAGGGTAGTTGTGCTTATTCTGCATTTCAAGTTGGTTTTTAATAGTTCAATACTCAGGCTGTTCCAAAAGCATTTTGTTTTCTTCTAGTATCTTTCCAACATGTGAGTACAGATTTAAGAATTGTTGGTCTCAGTTCATACTTACTGCAAGTAGATTAATCTCTGCTTCAGCCAAAAGAAAGAAAACTGTATGAAGGATTCAGGAGAGAACCCCATTTGTTAGACATTATCATCATCTACATCCCATCTATGGTCTTGGTAAAGAAACCTGTGCTCAGGAGAGTTACATGAAGTAAACAAGCCACCTTTCTGGTAAGAAGTTCACATGGTCATGCTAGTTGCTCTCCCAAACCATTCTTCTCATTTAGGTCAAATTTCCCTCTCAGTATGAGTTCACCAATGCAAATGAGAAGAAAATGTGTCTCAGTGGATTTTTGATTCGTGTCACCAAAGAACTGTATAAATGGGAAAATAAATCAGTAGACTACTAAATTTATTATTTAGATTTAAATCAAAGAGACTTAAAATAAGAGCTAACTGCGCTGGGCATTTACCTTACCTAACTGCGCTGTATTTACCTTAATCCCCTAGAAATTGTACATCAATTACTTCTACTGCATTTTCATCCTCATTTAATCTCTGTGGTGGAATGTGCAGTGACTGAAAAAGTGAAATTCAACCTCCTGACTTTGGTCCAGGGTGTGGGTCAGCTGTGCTGATCCTCCATCTCCTGTACTGATCTATGGCCTGGATTAGAGGCCAGGGCCTTTCCATGGGAGTTTTGAGGGGATGAGGGCTCCATCTGGGAGTGTGAGCTCTGGGCTGGGGCTGGGAATGAAAGGCTTGGGGTGCAGGAAGTGGCTCCGGGCTGGGGGGTTCGGAATGCAGAAGGGGGTTCCAAGCTGGGGCACAGGGTTGGGGTGCATGAGGGTGCGAGGGGTGCAGGTTCCAGGTGGCATTTACTTCAGAGGGCTCCCTAGAAGTGGCAGCATGTGCCTCTGGCTCCTGGGCGGAGGCATAGCCAGGGAAGTTTGCACACTGCCTCCGCCCTTAGGCACCGCTCCCGCAGCTTCCATTCACTGGTTCTCAGCCAGCGGGAGCTGTGGAGCCAGCGCTCAGGGTGGGGACAGCGCATGCAGCCCCGCTGTCTGTGCCTTTGCCTAGGGACCACAGGGACATGCCCAAAGTTTCCTACAGAGAGACTTCCTGACACGGATACAAAAGTTGTATCTGGATCCTAGCCACAAAAATGATCTGTGGATATAAAGAGGATATGTGTGGATTTGCAGGACTGTACCTACAGACACCCTGAAAACCTCTGGTGGGCAGAGTCTACTTGTCACAGGGTAATTGGCCCCTGAGGGCAGTCACAGTTTTAACCTGCTTGTGGCAGAATCTGCTAAAGAGAATGAGCCAGCTATTGAGGGGTAATTGATTGACTAAGTAACTGGGCAGTAGTTAAATAAGGAACAGCTGGGTTCAGGCAGAAGAGAATGCAGGAGGAAGCACGTGGGGAAAGAACTCCTCAGGGGAGCTTGTTAGGGACCTACTTCCAGTGGGGCCTCCCTAAAGAACAGAAGCTCCTGGCTAGAGAGAGAAAGATCCTAAGTGGAGGCCTTCTCAGGGGGAACTAGTGAGAGTACTCACCAGGAAAGGAAACCAAGGAAGAGGCTCCAAAAGGAAGATCCATGAATGCACATCTCAGAGAAACCAGTTTCCAATGGAAAGACTTCACCAGGTGGCAGAAGGAGCTAACATCAAAAGAATGATATGCTGTTCCAAGGAAGGGACATCAGGGTTTGACCTCTGTGGGATCCTTGACCCAAGAGGAAAGGTCCTTCTCCAGCTGATGAGAAGAGGCCCTGACTCCAGAAGAGGGTTCTGGGTTAAGAGGGTCTCATAAGTAAGGGACCGGGATGTAAGTGGTATTGATGGACTAAGGTTGACTCAGCCCTTCTCCTTCCAGCTAGGATGCTGGGAATGAAGGCCTCTTTCTGCCTTTGGGTTAAATAAACTAGATCCCTGAAGCAGCACTATTCAATATACGTATGCTTCATTGGACTTGAAAGCCCACAAGGGAAAACTCTGGCAGAGACATAATTGTGGTTGCTGGGGGCACTCCAGGGGTGAAGGTTCCCATTACACCCTTCCCTTAACTCACCAATCACTTCTCGACAACGGTTAATGGTTTACCTTTAAAAGCTGTTCAGTCTTCTTGATCTCTAAATTCCCAGTCTGGCAAAATAAGTTTATTTCATCCTTGGAGACAGGATGCTATGTTGTCAAAGCCAATAGCTTTAGCCACTGTCTTCCAAGTGTGTTCTGGGGTGGAAGTGGGGTTCTTATCTGAGGCTATTGTCTTGTTCATTTTCCCGATACTCCCTTCAGGAAATTCTTACAATAACTTTCCCTTATTGACTATCAGTGTTTACATGGACCAATTAACACACAACACTTTAGAAATCACAGACCCATAATGTGTATTACCTCACTGTGTAGATGAGCCCTTTGTTAATTGAAAAAGGACCTTTATATGGGATCACCATTAAAAAAAAAAAAAGCAGGCTACTGCAGGCAATTTCTATTAAATGTAATGAGAAAGTAAAGCCAGTCTAGATCATTAGATTTCTTATTTGTCTGGTCCTATCAATCCCTGTTCACTGAAAATCCAGATAAACATACAGAATTTTAAAGTGATAAATAACACCTTCTTGTTGGGCTGGAAGAATCAGCATAATAAAAGTGTCAGCATCCTCCATCTGGGTGTTTTCAGGGGACGTGATAAATCGACTATGTTTGAAGACTTTTGTTAGGGATTATTTTGCACTGAGTAGCCAACAGAGAGCTCCTGGGATCTGGTGATCTTTCATGGGGTTCCACTGAGATAGCTCCTGTAGTTTCTATATTCCCCAAAATATAAGTACTGCTCAGTTGACTTCGTGGTAGTCATCCCAGCATCCTTGATTCCTTGTGGTCTATTAGTAGAAAGGATGTTCCTGTCCAAATGCTGAATTTGTTTCAGAATCATCCTGATCATAAGTAAATAAGTAAGTTTTGTTTGGGGCTCTAAGCAAATGTATCTGGACAATGCAAATACAGTTACTGTGTTTGGAGGGTCCAACTAGAATTCTACAAACTAAGGAGTGTTATTCACTCCAGGGAGCAGATGAAGGGAGATGATGCTCTCCTACCCATTTCTTCTATTCCATACATAATATATGTTACTTATGACAACATAGCAAAGGAAAAAAAAAATCAGAATATCCACTTCTAAGAAACGGATACCCTGAAGCTAGAGAAGCACAAAGCAACTCCTACGGGAGAGGAAGAATGGGATTAACGAGGAGAATAATTTGATTGTTTTATAATGACCTCTGGTATGATTTTCTTGGTCAGGGGGTAAAAAAAAAGCTGTTTGCTGTGCTTAGGGAATGTGTAGCATGCCTTTTATCATGAAGTGTAAGCTAGCGGAGAATGAATGAATGACTTAGAAAGTGATAGGATACTCATGGAATGAATCTTTGCATGAGTTTCTCCACGTGTTTAGTGATGATTTGAAGAACACATCTGAGTTTGAAGAGATGTGGATTGATTTTTTAAAAAATGTACATAGTTTCCAAAGTGTAAAAGCCACTTTATAGAACAAACAAAAAGACTTAGTCCCTGCCCTGAACAGTTTACAAGTTAATTAGAAACATAACAAGCAAATGGAAAACATACAAGTGTACTCCAGGTTTTTGTGGTCTGTAAGGACCTGAACTGGGAATTGGGCTCTTCAAGGAGATGATGTCATTCTTCAAAAGCCACCATCATTGCAAGCAGTGTCTTGTTCCAGATGTCACAGTTCCACTCAGCTGGGCTTAGTTTTCTGGAGTAGAAGGCAAAGGGTAGAGTTGGTAATGGGGTCCCACTTGTTGGTATAACACAGCTCCTATAGTGAAGTTCAATGCATCAGCCTGCACAATGAAAGGCTTGGTACCGTCAGGATGGTCAAATATGGCAGAGGTAGTAAAAGCCTTATTTAGCTGCACAAAAGTGGGCTGGCCTCAGGTGACTAAATTAACTGGCTTCCCTTTCAAAGAAGTGCAGTAATAGGAGCTACCAGTTGTAAAAACATCTTGATGAAACACCAGCAGAAGTTGCCAAAGCTGAGGAACCATTGTACCCCATGTATGTCACTTGTAGCGGACCACTCAGTGATGGCATCTGGGGATATTACATACCTGAAGAACTGAATCATGCTAAAATTGATTTTGCATTCCTTGAATTTACAATAGAGGTGGGTTTGATGGAAACTCCCCAGAACATGGCATCCATGCTGGTCATGAAGGGCCTGGTTCTCAGAAAAAGATACAGATGTGACCTAAATAGATCATGACAAACAGGTCCAACCTGTCCCCAACTGTGTTGTTGATAAAGAGGTGAAAAATTCCAGGGGCATTACATAGCTTGAAGTGTTACTGGAAGACTTGGATCCAATTATATTAAGCCAATGATATTTAGAATAAAGCTTTTAATGTTATACCTTAATTTACAGTTTATTTGAAGTGGAAAACAAGGTTGTGGCCTGCTGTAAAGGAATTGCCAGGATATTACCAGGGTGCTTGTCTCTGATTTACAGAGGGCTCTGCAGAACAAGCTAGTCTTGTTGATCCTTGAAAGGACATGGATACAACCCTCCAATCAAGAATAGGCACACAAATAGAAATTCTTTGGAAACAGAAATAATATTTATTTAAAGTAGTAAGTAGTTACTTATGTAAAATAAAGCAGGAAAGAATAGAATTAAATACAATAGCAGTTATAGTTAAAAGAATAAAGCAGCAGGGCAAATAAAAGACACAGACTATAACTTAACAATATAACCATTCGCTTAACACTAATACTTAACATTAAACATGTAACAGTTAACATTAAAACATTTAACAGTAAGCATCCAATAAGTGCTGGACGGGCAGTTACCAGATGGGTAGAGGAAGGTCTCACTCAAAACACAAGCATCCATCTTCATTAACAGACAAAACCCATACACTCTTTAACAATAAATAGGAAGGAAAATCAAACATACATTCTCACGGACAAACTTCCTCTGATTCATCTATTGGTCCTTCTGCTCTGTCAATAATGAAGCTAAGATGGTGCTTGCAGTGATCATTGAGGCTGCAGTCTTCTCAGTTACTGCTGCTGCTGGCAATTTGCTGCTGGCTAGGCTACTCAGGAAGCTGTTGCCATGACAATCTTAGAATGTTGTTGTTGTTGTTGTTGTTGTTGCTGAGGTAGCTTCTTCTTTGCAGGATTCTATTGCTATTGTTGCTGTTTATTCTCAGCTACCTTCTTCGTGGGTGTCTCCCAGCTTCTGCTCCCCTTCAAGGTTCCTGATCGCACTACAGCTTCAGTCTATGGGCTGTCCTCTTTATATGCTGGTTGGTCTCCCAGGCTCAACCATTCAGCTTCCATCTTTCTATTGGCTCTGCCTCTTCCCCCACCCCCAAGTTATATGTACCTACATGTGCCTGGTAGCTCCTCCCAGTCACATACACCTCTATGGGACTGACAGCTGTCAATCAAAGTTATGGCTTTTTGCTGAGTCATTCCCTACAGGAAGTGGAATCTACCATTATGTCACAGGAAGTGAAATTATGCATCACAGAAAAATGAAATAACTATATCACCCTATATTTCTCACAGATGAAATCTTCTCTACATCATCCCTATATCTGCCATTTTGGTCATCCATGTTGGATTTTCTACCTATAAACTATTATTAATTTCTATTTAATCAAAGCTTTAATTTTAAAACTAATTACTGTTTTGTGCACTCCTAAGGGTGCTGATACTATCACCTCTCTTCAACTGTCCAATTAAGAGAGTAACAATTTTTCCAATTTTTAACTCCCTTCTGAGGTTTTTCTGCAAGCCTTTATTTAAGGTGCTGTAAGACATTTCAGATAGCTAAAGGCAAATTCTCTCATTATAAAGGGTATCATGAGGTATTTGAAGTTCCCATAGCGGAAACAGAACGTAGTTTTCCATTTGTTCTCTGACTGGCTACTGATCAAGCTGTAGGCCACATGGAGGTCCAGCTTGGTAAAAATCCCTGCAGAACGAAGTCCCTCAAAAAGTTCATTGAGTAGCAAAGGGTACCTGTTTCAAATGATGACCTTGTTCAGAGCCTGATAGTCCATGAAAGGGCACAAGGAGCCATCCTTCTTAGCCATGAAGAAAATTAGGGCTCCTGCTGAGGATGTGGATGGGTGGATGAATCCCTTTTTCAGGTTCTTTCTAACATACTCTCAGAGAATCTCCAACTCAGGCTCTGAGGGGAAATCAATATGACCAAATGGAATCTTGGTCCCTGGCTAGAGGACTAGGAGGCAGTTGCAGGAACAATGCAGTGGGGAGTACGTCTGCCCTTCCCTTGTCAAAAATGTCTGCAAGGTCCCAGTATTTCATCAGCATTGTTTGGATAACCCATGTTAAGGGTTTCATGGAGTTTACCCACGCTGTTGTGGGGCCTCTCAGCAGGGCAGTGCATCCTGGGACTTATCTGTAAATAGCTTCTGATTTTAAGTTCAGAGAAGCTATATTGTTGGCAGAACAATGAGCAGAACCTCACCAGCCTTCCAGAGAATACATGGGTCAGCAGTAGTAAGCCAGGTGATCCTTAGGATGACTAGAGAATATGGGGAATAAATCAAACTGAACTTCAGGGTCTCACTGTGTCCCTGCAGGTTGGTGACTTGTAAGGGTGCTGTCTCTTGCACAGCAGGACTCAAGGAGAGGAGCGCCCCATCAATGGATTAGATCAGGTTGGGGATAGCCTTGCACTGCGTCAGAATTCCATGAGCTGAAGCAAAATCTAAGTCCATAAAACAGCTGGAACCACCAGAGTCTGTTAGTGTTGTCAAGCTGACCTCTGACATGGCAGAATGTGACAGACAAAGTAGAAGCAGAAGGTGCATCAGGGGCTAGGGTACTGGTGGACAGGTGTGGAGGCCTTATGTGTCAGTCCTGAGGGGAAAATGTCAGCCCAAATGCTTGAAGTTTGGCAACATTATAAGCAACTGAAAACAGGGTTTCATAATAGGAACCGACTGGAAATCTTAAGTGTAGGCAACCGCAACCAACTCTACCTATAACTATGACAAAATCAAAGGAAAAAGGTCACCTTATTAAATATGTACCTCTCCCCTCCCACTGGTGAGATACTGTAATGAACCTGCTGGCTTGTTACTGGGCTCTGTGTTTTAACACCTAGTTCAACACCTAGCCAGCAGAGAGCTCCATAACTTCCAAAGTACAGCAAATGGGAGCTCAACCAAAGGTCATAGGAGACTGAGGGCTGAGGTGAGGGCTGGGGGCTTGAAGCTGGGTGGAGAGGGAAGGCTGGAAAGCAAAAAGTCTGAAAGGCAATCTGGGGAGCCTGAGACTGGACAGAGAAATACCCTGTTGTTGTCAGGGGTTAAGCAGTAGTTGCCAGAAGAGCACACAGGGCTGCAGCATTCAGGCAAGAGGTCAGTGAGAGCAGATTGCAATGAGACCATTTTACTGTTATACTCTTCTACTGGGCTGCCCTTAGGGCTGAATTATGAATGGTTGGTGCATCTTTTGCTTGTGAATGTTAAAGAAGTCGTGTCCAAAATTATTTACACCTTTTATTTCTGGCTTCCCTATAAAGGACTCTGCGGGAGCGGGATTTGGGGGTGAAGGCAGCATGTGGAGCCCCCTGGCTGCCCCTATGCATAGCAGCTGGAGCGGGCACATGCCACTGTTTCCAGGAGCTGTGCGAAGTGGGGCAAGCCCCTGATCCTCCTCCCTGGCTGGAGTGCCGGAGTGGGGCAAGCCCCATACCCCATTCTCCGGCGGGAGTTCGAGGGCTGAATTAAAACATCTGATGGACTGGACGCGGCCCGCAGGCTGTAGTTTGCCCACCCCTGGGCTAGGGCCTAACGAACGTAGTTCTTGGGGCACCTACAGCATTTCCCTCCAAGCTCATAGTATATCTAGTGTATTCCCAGACATTTAGGGAATTGCTGTACCACAACACTCACTGCAAATCCCAGTAAGAGGTCAGGTTCAATACAACATCCTCACTTGTGAGCCAGTGAGAGTATCACTTCCTTGTGGTGTATTTTCTGTACATGGGAGCCATATTTGTGAGGCCTGGACTAGATGTGTCATCTAACATGTAGGCTAACATAATTTTTAAAACAAAACCTTTTTTTCCTAGTCTAAACAAAGCTTAAAAGTGAAATTGGCTTAAAATTTGAACAGTAAATTAGAAAAGCATTTTTTTTATAGACAATTATATGCTGACAGGGGGAGGAGGTGGGTGAGAATAGGGTGTGATGGATGGGGCAACATTTTGAGGGCTTTTATTCTAAAGTGATGTGGGAAACGACAATATTTCTTCTATTCTGGGAATATAAGAAGCTGGAGTTACATATCTTCTAGCAATGCTAGTGTCTGAGTCAAGTTTCCAGCTAGGAAACTGAAGTTATGTGACATTTTAACCAAGAAATACCAAATTGTTTCCTTATTTGCTGCTTTTTCACATAGTGGCAGATGATGAGCTATGGAAGATGGATGCAGCTTGAAATGTCTTGCTGAATAATTGATCATCATCCCTCCAGGCTACATCAGTGGATGAATGGATGTGTCAATTATGAAGACTGTGTCCCTAGCTAATGCTCTTAGTTGGCAAACAATTAATCTGAATTAAAAATGGTAGGTTTTTAAAATATCCTGTTTATGCCAAACAGGATTGCATAGTTTGCAAGTCATTTTTTCCTGATTAACATTTGTTCAGCATTTGTTCATTTCTACTATTATGGCTTGTTGCCTTTATAAAAACAATGGATGAAATCCTGGCTACATTGAAGTCAGTGGCAAAACTCCTCCTGATATCAGGGTAGCCAGCCAGCCTGTAACAAAATGTAACACTTCTCTCATGGTCTTAATATGAAGGGAGGTACATGGAATGAACTCAGAGGCTCCAGGTAGCGGTGTGGGCCCTGAATCTCCTCCACAAGGGCAAACGACCCTTCACCTAATGGAACAACTGGGAGGAATGCCACAAGGGCATTTCTCACCCTTAGCTCTCTTCTGCTGATTGCACTGGTCTAGACTGAGCACTTTGGGAATGTAACTAATGTTACTGAATGGAGCTCAGACAACTTAATTTTGAATCAGATAAATGTGCTTGAAATTTTACTATTAAACATTACTTATGCAACGGAATGTAACTAAAATAATGGGGAAATGTGCTGAAATATTCATCCCAAATTTCTGGAAGGAAAGAAAACTGAAAAAATAAAGAGGTCTGGTGTAGCGGTGCAACGACTCACTCCTGTGGCATCTCCTGCTGATCATCCGGGAATTAGCTCTTACAGCTCGGAGCACCCTCTTCAGACTGGTGTCTTGCTGTCCGCTGGCCCCGGACCCCAGTGCCCTTTTACCTGCGGTGCTGCCCCCTGGCAGTTTCCCCTCACCCTGTCTGTGGGTCTCCCCTCCTTGAGGAACCCCCAACCCTCTAATCTCCACCTTGCCTCAGTCTGGGCTACTGCCAGTCATCTTCAAGCCCCCGCTCCCTGGGCCGACTGCAGTGTAACAGCCAGTCATAACAGGCAAGTGGGTTTGGCCCAGCTGCCTCTGCCTAACCCCAGAACCTTCCTTAGGCCTTTTTATCAGGCCTGAAGCCTGGGAGCTCACCAGGCCTGAACTCCCCAGCTCAGCCTGCCCCTTCCCCAGCACTGTTCCAGCCTAGGTACCCTCCTCAGCTTCCCAGACAGCCAGGTCCTCCTCTCTCAGTGTAGCTAAAGAGAGAGTTTGAGCACCAAACTCTGGGCCCTTTTATCAGGGACAGCTGGGCCCTAACTGACCCCACTACAGCTGGGCTGCAATTCCAAACAGCCTGGGTCTGCTGCTTTCTCCCAGCAACAGTCTAAGTTTGCTGCTTTCTATCCTGCAACAGCCCACTCCAGGACTGTTTTACCCCTTTTATCTTAGGAGCGGGGTAACCAATCTGCTACATATGGAAACAGCCAGCATTTGCACAAAACTGTATAATTGTGTGATGAGTGTCAATGTACTAAATATTGGTGCCTCTTCGCCTGGGTGGTTAGACAATATGTATGTAAGCAGGGTCTGAATGAGCTCTCCCCTGACATCTAGTGATGAGGTGCGGAAAAAGACTTCAGGAGCAGATCGTATTTGCATAGATACACCAACTGTGCCTAGGTGTGTAGCAGATGGAGCTGTTTTACCAAAGTGATCAATTTGGGCTGGCTTTGGGTTACAAATCACGCTAGTATTTGAATGCGGGAGTAATGAAATGTTGTTATCCTTATTGTATAAGTAAAGGGCAGCAGACCTATACTTAGCATACCTGGATTGAGAGGGGTCACCCTAAACGGAACCTCACCCAGATAACAAATACCAATGGAGCATGAGCATGGGTAGGGATAGGTATTTCTAGCTCATGGGGTGGCTTCTGCCTACAGAGTCTTAGGGCACATTTACACTGGCAAAATTATAGAGCCACTCAGAAAGCACAGAAGGAAAACTGTTGTTGTGTGTTCACAGTGACAGCTGCCTGCGCAATAGCATTTTCACACTTGTGGCACTTACAGCACTATTGTGAACAGTGAACTCTGGGCAACTATCCCACAGAGCACCTGTTTCTCTTTTGCTGCTAAGACTTGTGGGAAAGCAGAAGGGATCGTGGGACATCTTGGGTCCAGTCCCAGTGCCCCATGATGCATTGGTTCACATCCCAGCAATTCCTGTGCTTCTGTCCACATTTGGCCCCATCTTTCAACTGTTTGTGTAATTCGTGCTCTGGCTCTTTTGGACTGCAGGAATGGATCCAAACTGTTGACCAGTATGCTGCTCACTCCGACCAAAACATCATGAGTGACAGTGGAGTTATTCCTTAAACTACAAAGGTAAGAGGAGTGTGACATTGATCTTGCCACACATAGTAGCTATGACACGAGATTGCTTGTGGCATTCATGGAGGTGCTGTCCACAGTGGAATGCCAATTTTGGGCTCAGGAAACAAGCACTGAGTAGTGGGATCATATTGTGATGCATGTCTGGGATGATGAGCAGTGGCTGCGGAACTTTTGCATGAAGAAAGCCACATTGATGGGACTGTGTGATGAGCTTGCCCCAGCCTTGCAGTGCAAGGACACAAGAATGAGAGCTGCTCTGTGGCTGGAGAAGTGCATGGTGATTGCACTATGGAAGCTGGCTACTCTGGACTGCTACTGATCAGTCACTAACCAGTTCAGAGTGGGAAAGTCGACCATTGGAGTTGTGTTGACGGAAGTCTGCAGGGCTATTAATCATATCCTGCTCCGAAAGACTGTGATTCTGGGCAACGTGCATGACATTGTGGCTGGCTTTGCACAAATGGCTTCCCTAACTGTGGAGGGGCTATAGATGACACACACATTCCAATTATGGCACCACATTACCTAGCCACCAAGTACATTAATTGCAAAGGGTATTTCTCAGTGGTTTTCCAGGTGCTTGCGGATCACTGCTGGCATTTCACAGACATTAACACAGACTGGTCTGGAAAGGTGGATGATGCATGCATCTTTTTGAACACTGGCCTTTAAAGGAACGTATGGGGTGGGGATGATGGTTTGTCACCTGGGAGCAGGGCAGTAGAGTTCAAACAGATGACCAGAGAGGTGAGAACAGACATTATGGGACACCTCCCAGAGGCCAATCACAGTGCTGTAATCGCCATGGTGTCTACATTGGCTGTAGCTGTAGCTCCTGTGCAGAAAGCTCTATGCCTCTTGTTGGGGTGTTTTTTTGTAGAGCGCTACAACTGCACAGCTTTTGCACACTGAGTGGCTTGGCAGTGTGTACACCTCGGGAATTACACCACAGAAAGCTGCTTCATTGTGCAGAAACTTGCCAGTGTAGACAAAGCCTTAGACACCATTTGACCTGCTCCTATCTAGCATTTAAAGATAGAACTAATTAGACTCAGCTGAGAGTTCCTGTTTCTGGTTGGTGATTCCCTGACCTGATATCACTGCTGAGCAGGTCTAGGGACTGAGCCTTAGTTCTTGCGTAGGGACAGTGCTGCAGGAAAAGACAACATAGAAACTACAATGGCAGCGAGGTTCCCCACTATTGGCTGAAAGCACTAAATGTTGGGTGAGGTGGTGGAACATCAGAGTGTTATATTGCAGAGAGGTGTGGCAGAGTGACAGTAGAGAGACAGCAGCCAGCTGCAGCGATAGCAGCAGAAGAGGCAATTCTCAGGGCATCCCCACCAGGGGGCAGCCCACTGTGAGTGGGGCAGCAGAGAGATAGGGGAGTGGCATGTTAAGGTATATTTGTTTGTTAGACTTTCACACTGCAGGCAAAGGGTACTGCCCAACGAAACTGTGGGGTGGGTCACATGCTTTTGAATTGTGGTTGTGGTGTTTTCTCAAATTAATGTTGCATTCCCTTTTCCCTTTTAATAAAAGTTTTTGTTGTACACAGACTCAGTGCTGGTGAGTTTGGCAGTATTGCCTCTGAAGGGTGCCCAGAGGTAGCGTTTAGTTTTCCCAGATTACTGGAGGAGGGGCACGAACAGGTTTTGTTTTGTATAATACTAGCATTTCCTACTGGCAGTTTTGAGTGTTTGATTCTACAATGTAAAACAACATTTTTTTTCCAATTTAGTTTCTTTGCATCTAAGTTTCTAGTTTATTTTAAAATAGTAAGGTAAAAGCTAAATGTAATTGAGGAACACAAGTGAGAGAAGGGAGATGGCAGTTTTTTACCACTTGTTACTGCAAAAGCTGAACAGAACTTCAAGTGACAAAGAAAGGGCAATTTCCTTGCCTGAGGGCATTCTCCCGATGCATATCAAAGGCCAGCTGCAAGCAATAGAGGTGTGACAGCTTCTCAAAGAAAAGATCCTTTATAATAGAAAATATTAGGTAACCTAAATACAGGGTTTGCTCTCAGCTCCTTTTATAGTTATAAACTAGTGAAGCTATCCATCAGAGGAATGAGTAATACTTAATGTAAATAAATTTTGGAGACTTGCTTTATTCTGATAACTCAATACATTACTGCCAAACCGTCTTCCTTTTCATACCCCATCACCTTTGTTATCTCTCCCAGTTTTCAGTTTTATTTAACTATGGTCCCTGTCTTGCAAGGAGGTTCAAGCAAGGAGACCTCTGTACCCGTACAGAGCTCCTTGCAAGATTAGGCCGTAGAATATAATCTTTTTGTGGCAGGCATCATGTCATATGTCTACACAACAGCATTTACATGTGTGGTGTGGACAAAATAATAATCTACAAAAATCATATTTACCTGTATGCAGAGGGATTATGGTTTTGTGGGGCCCTGGGCCAGAGCAAGTAGGTATCCCTCCCCTCCCCCGCCCAGCCCTCTTCTCTTTGGCATTCCTGCTGGAGAAATGGGGTCAGAGTCCAGGGGTTTACCCCACTCTGCCCATCTGATATTCCTGCTGGTGAGTGGGTCAAGGCCCCGTGTATTGACCCCGCTTCCCAGCAGGAGCTCTGGGCATGCAGGCGAAGTGGGGTATGCCCCAACCCCGCTTCCTGGCAGGAGCATTGGGCGGGTAAAGGGTCAAAGGGTGGGGGTGGCCATTTTGCCGGGGCCTCCCAGTTGGCTGGGGCCCTTGGATCTGGACCTCAGTGGCCCAGTGACTAATCCACCACTGCTGTATATTACCTGTATGAAGATTTTTAATAATTCTTGGTCATAGGTTAGACTCATGACGTTTTTGAGTCATGAGTGGGGGAAATCACTTTTTGAATGATATACAGATCAACTTTCAACTCCTGGTAGCCTAGCAGGGCTTCACATCCAACTTCCCCCAGGATGTTCAAGTTACATTTTTATATAATAGATTTGTTGTGTAAATAATGAAGCTATCAGCTCTTTCTTAGTCTCTTTTAGGCTCCTCTGAAACATCCCCATCCCAAAAAATTTGCCTGAGTGAAAGTATATGGAAATAAAACACAAGATATAAAATTTCTCAAAGGAAGTTACAGAATCCACATAAGAAACTGTACAATTTATCACTTTCCCCACAAATGTAACAAAAAAGACTGATTATTACTGCTGTCGTAGAACGTCTAAGGTGGAAAATACTTTATACTACTAAACCTCCTACTTGATCAGTTATATATTTCAGAAGAGCAGACTGAAGTACTGTTGGTTTTTTCATTAGCTTTACATAAAATCAGTGTGAAAGAAGAGTGGTATTTTTAAGAAGCTGTCAGTGGTTTATCTTCATAGCTGGCACCTATTAATACTGTGGCTATTTTTTGCAACCCCAGATAGGCTCTAAAGTTAACACTAACCCATTAGGAAAGACCACAAAATGCTAAAATTGCATCAGAACGCTTTCTAAGGTAATAAATAATTCTTAATGTTGTATTTCCATCCATTAATACAGGTTTCTAGTCAAGAAAGTTGCAAATGTGTTTATTTTTAATGCATCTTAATCCATACCTAGTTTAACATTACTGACAAAAATAAAAAAAATTCTATTATTCATACACCCGTGAGTTTTTGTGGGAACTAATCAATTTGACATTTCACTTGCTTTCTAGCGATCTTCCGGTATTAGCACAGTATCCTTTCCAGCCTCTTCAGCCTCTACCAATTGACAAAATTACTCTAGATTCAACAGTGCAGCAATAAATTACAAATTGTTCTCTAACTTATTTTTGCACTCCCACAGAAGGCTTCTTCTCTGCAGTAGCTCTCAGAAAAGCTGGGATTCCATCTGTCCCCTTTATTACCCAAGCAAGGAAAGGGGGCGGGGGAAGCAGCATCCACCAACAACAAAACTTAAATGCTGAAGTCTCCATTCACTTTAACCTCTGCAAATCAAGAGTAACTCCATTGACCTCAATATAGTTACTTTGGATTTATTGTGATGAAACTGCCAGCAGGATTTGGCCAAAAATTGTACTCAAAATAGAAGTTAGTCAACAGTATTGTGAACACAATCTGGAAGCAGGTTGAAATGAGGAAGGAATTAGGTTTGGGGGCATATTCACTTCAAGTGTAAGCTGCTGAAGCTCCTTGGGATTGAAGGCTATGAAAGCTGCTCTAATTTACCCATATGCCAAGGGTCACAAGGATCTAAGGCATCTGGGAATCAGTGGTGTATATGAAAACCCAGCCACACTTATTTCCTCCTGGCAGCACTCCTGTTCCAGCCTTTGGGGTTGGAGGTCTTAGCTCAAGAGTTACCAGAGAATTTCCTTGTGTTGGGGTGATCTTCCCGTGTCTGGCTATTCCAGATTTCGGATTACTTCCACCACAGAGTGATACTAGCACAGCTGGGGGGTGTGGCTTTCAAGTAGCTTTACAATCTGATCTCTTTTACAACTGTTTTTTTCTATCTCCCTAAGAGGACTTATAGGATGTACTCACCAGGGCACTGAGATTTCTGTTGCTATTTTCCCCGAGAAACGTAAAGGCCCATGGTCTTCTTATCAAATCATTTGCACCTGTTTTGCAATAGAATAACTAAACTGCCTTCACTGGAGTTAATAGATTTATATCATTGTGAGATCAGAATCAAGCCCAGCATTTCAGAGAGAGGAGGCCAGAGTTCATACACAAAAATCTGAGAGCACTCACATTGCCTGCACAAATTAATTAATTTCATTTGCAACATTTATTTCAAAACAAACAAAAGATTTGTAGGGACAAATACAGATATGTATGCATCATTGCCTTGCCTATATTGTTTCACTGCTACTTAAGTGTATTTGCTGATAGAAAGTAGCACTATGTTCTATGGTACTTTGTAGATCTCCCCAGACAGACTTCATTAAGTTAGTTTATATCAGAGGTGAAAGTAAGCCGGTACGCCACGGTACGGCGTACTGGCAAGAGCCAGTGCGCCGTACCAGGGCAGATCGGCTTCCCAAGGCACAACGTAAAGGGCCTGGGGCTCCCAGCAGCGGCTGGAGCCCTGGGCCTTTTAAATTGCTGCCAGAGCTCCCACTGCAGGAGCCTGGGGCGGGGGCTGCGGCGGGCTCCAGCGGCAGGGCCCGGGGCGGTAGCGGTGGCCCAGCCCCGGGCTCTTTAAAGAGCTGCCGGGGCCCCGCCCCAACTTCCCTAGGGCTCCGGCAATGGGGCTCCTGTCCCCGTGGAGTCCTGCTGTTGGAGCCCTGAGGAGGCTTAAACTGCTGTGGAGCCCCCGGCGGGGGGGTGGGGTTGGGCTGAGGAGGGAAGTAGTAGAGAGGCCCCTTCGCAGTATTGTGTCATATTTACAGACTGGGTGTATTGTAAGGAAAAGTACTTATAGTACTCAGCTGTATGTGGTGTGTGATGTATGCAGTGTAGTTGTAGATGAGTCAGTTGCGGGACATTATAGAGGTGTCAGTCACAGGCTGATCTGAATTTTACACTTAAAGCAAGGATTCAAGCTCTTTGTTATGGATGAAGAATACAGCACATACTCTTTGAGTACAGAATTTGTTTGTGACAATTTACAATTAAATCTTTTAATTAGTTTATGAATAAAATTTAAATTTCAAATGGGTCCAACTGGAAATTTATCACTTCTCAGACCTTTTTTGTCCTGAATGATCTCAATAATGGTAAAACAGTGATCTTTCAAACTTGCCATAGAGTTAAAACTCTTAAAATTTTGTGCATAGGCTACATATGAAGAAATTAGGTAGTAACTGAGTTAGGTTATTCATGATTATTTTATAAAATTGTTATGATTTATAGGTAATAAATAGAGCTAGGTCAATAAGTCAGGTAATTCTTAAGTGCCATTGTGACACAAGATGTAACTTAACAAACCATCACGCTTCCTCTCCAGTTAATTTGCATGCTTTAGTTTTATTGGAAAAAATGAGTCAGTGGTATGAAGGGACTGCACATATGTTAATAATTCTCATTGACAGATTACTTGGCCCACAATTGTCACTGGATTGGTCCCATATGTGTCTGCTCTCAAAAAATTCCAGGGCTCATGCAACTAAATTAAGGGCCAGATTCCTGAGTTTTCTATGGCTGCTTTGTGTTGCTCCAGTGATGCAAAGTGGCTGTAAACCTGACCTCACTGGCCAGTGTGGTCTGGCTGCTTTCCACTGTTCTGGAGTGGCACAAAGCAGCCAGAGCATACTGGTGAATCTATCCTGAAAAGTTAAAATGTAAAAAATTATCATCTAAGGATGATACTGTATATCTTCAGTTCATGAACAATATCATGATAGCATTCTCTTTGGGCTTCTTGTGCAATGTTCATATATAACATTTTAAATACTTTTTTAAAATAAAAGAAATTCTCAGACAAAAGTCTGTTGAATTGGAATTAAGAGTCAGCGTACATTTCAGTAATTAAATTAAGTATGAATGATGTAATTATCCCTCAAACAAGCATTACAAACCCCAAACATTCAGAGTCAAAGTTACAATTTAACCTGAACATCCTAAAGTATGGAAATGTACAACTGAGGTGCTCAAATAATCTTAATTGTGCTCTGTAATGACACCAGGCAATAACTATAGAATTATGTTCAATACATCTAAGAGTTTATGGTCCCGCATTATATTAAACTGTTTTTTATGAATAGTTTGCTCTCCTTTTTTCATTTTCCTCATGGTATTACTACAAGGTTGTCTAAGTGTCTTAACTGTGCATTTCTAAACTTTAACACGTTTGTATTTCTTTTAAGTTTAACCTTAACTCTGAATTTCTTCGGTTTATAATGCTTGTTTTGTGGATAATTACATCATTCTCATGTTTTTTACCCTTAAATTACAGAAACCTATTTTCAACCTTAACTCTACCTTAACATGCATTTTTGGGGGTCTGGTAATATATATATATTTTATATATATGGGAATGATATAAAGATGCAAAGTTTTTGAAAATCAGGACAGTTATGTATGTGCCTATATTTGGATTTAGACACCTCACTTTTGGCACCAACATTTGATAATCTTCACCTGAGACATGGATCCCCAGTCTCAAAGTCCCAGAATCTTTTGAAAGGACATGACTTGCATACAATCTCAGATAACATTGCTAGTTGTCTTAAAACCCACAAAACCCTTTTTTTTCACATAATGGATCAAATCTACCACTGATTAAACTGAATGGATAATACAGTATTCAAGAGACCAAAAAGGGAACAAATATTCAAACATTTAAGTCTGATGTATTTTAACCCTGGCATTTGGAGTCTCAGTTTAGAATTGTATTGATTTATAAGGAGCATTGTCTGGTTTGTTTATGAAGTCTTCTATTCTTTTATCAATGGACAACAAAATATTTTCACCTCTCCTAAAGTGATATAAATCTATTGCAAGGCTAGTCTTAGAGAGAAAAATTCTATTCTGTTTGAGGAACATTAGCTATTTTCCTTAGTGTCAATTACAGGCTGTTTAGTTTACAAAACTATGTATTCAGACATGGAATTAGCCATGCATATGAAGGTAATCTGATGATTGAAGACTGCTGTTTGTCCATGGCTTGTCCCAGTCCAATCAAACAAAAATTCCCATTGGTTGGTCCCTTACCAGCATGGTAAATTGTACTTCAAATTATGTCTTGTTACTCTTTGAAGCCTTTTTATCCTTTGATTGCTACAGTGTCTAAAATTAACAGTGAAGAATGATAGTTACCGTGGTATACAAAGGATTCTATAGCTTCAAAGATTATAGATTAAATAGACTTGCTTTTGAAGATTAGTCTATCAATAATCCCAGTATTAATGAAAATAATACCTTCCAACCCTGTAATGGGCTTTCAGGACTAGCCTTTCAGTTGCTTTCAGATATCTGCAAAACAGGCTTCAAACTGCAAGAATTCCAAATGCTGTTTGAATCATTTATTATGGCTGCAATTTTAGATATGGTCTCTCTGCTTGGACTTCTGGCATTGCATATTTACCCTGCCTTGTAAGAAAATGATATGATATCCTTTTTTATACACTTCTGCATTCAAATATGTCAGAGTAATATTTTATCTTGGCAAATGTTCAGCCAGTACATCAACTTAAACAACAGAAACTATTATGATTTTGAATCCCTTCAATCAGATCTCATCTTTGAAACCCTAGTGTGTTACCTCACCATGAATTTATGACTGTCCCATAACGCCATTTGAAATGAAGGGATTGTTAGCTTTCATGCACAAGCATACCATCAAATTATGAACTGTGTTCTATCTTAAAAATACCACTTGAATAAATCCTAGTTTGGCAGACCAGAGAGATAATGATTCATACTTTAATTCTATCTGTTGGGTGCTATTTCAAAGCTGTTCTGGCTAGCATCCCAGGCAAATTCTTAAGACTTAAATCCAGACAGAAAATAGCTGTTAGAATATGCACCCATTTTAAACTTCTAAACTTTATATCTTATGTTATATTTCACTTCCTGAGGTTAGCAAATGAATACAATCATTTTCTGCCACTGAAAGGTGCATTTTTAATACATCCACTACATAATTTGTGATCTTCTACTCCCAGTCTCATATGGCCAGATTCTCAGATGGTTTTAATCTATGTAGGACAATTGACTTTAGTAAAGGTATGCTGGTTTCACACCAGATGAGACTCTTGCCTATTTACTGTACATTGAGGTCACAGGCCTGGCTAAAGGGCTGCTGCCTAAAGATATGAGATATAGCTTTTGTCAACAAATAAATTCAATTATATGGTGTTTTTTTTCTTTAAATGTATTACACTAGAGAAATAACCACTGCATTTATTTGCAATCTTCTTACTAGGGTATTATAATAATAGCAGAATATATTTAAAAAGCGAGGAACTGTGCACCCCACACTGGAGCCCATAGAGGGTATCATTAAACAACTAAAACACATAGTAGATGGGGAACAGATCCTGAAAGCTATCTTTTCTGTACTCCCTCTTCTGGCCTTCAGAAAACCCCCAACATCTCCAAGCTCATCAGCAGAAACAAGATCCAGACAGAGCAAGACCCACCAACTCAAAGCAGCACCACACCCTGCCAGAACAACAGATGAAAACTTGCAGACATATATCTGCTGTTACAATATCAGTACTCCACAACTCACCTTTCAAGCTTCATGGGTCCTACACTTGCCTATCACAACACAGGTGATGTACCTCATCTGGTGCATTAAATGCCCCAATAACAACTATGTGGGTGAAATGAGATAACCACTACACTCTTTAATGAACTCACATAGAAAAATGATAAAAGAGGAAAACACCCAATTACCTGAGGGTGAATGCTTTTCCCAAAATGGTCACTCCATATATGACCAAAAGGAAACTTGCACAACACTTTTTTCAAAAGATGAATTTGG
The DNA here is from genome assembly GCA_007922305.1 of Dermatemys mawii. Classification (NCBI taxonomy): domain Eukaryota; kingdom Metazoa; phylum Chordata; order Testudines; family Dermatemydidae; genus Dermatemys; species Dermatemys mawii. The sequence continues at coordinate 43,156,554 of ML677341.1, read as the reverse complement.
AAGCTTAAATTCATAACTTTGTTAGACACTAAAATTCATGGACTGAATAAAGACATTGAATCTATATCTCATTACAACAATCTATAACCCACTAATCTTCCTTCGGTCCTATGATTGCAGAGGTGTTAACTGTCCACTTCACCTTAAATAGTCTCTTACAACAAGTTAACTCCTTATGCTAAACAGGCTGTTCCCCCTTTTATTTAGCTGTGCCACTCTAAGACAGTGGTGGGTAATCCACCAGGGGCAATTTGTTTACATTGACTGTACACAGGCACAGCCACCCGCAGCTCCCAGTGGCCATGGCCTCTGGAATGGTGGCCAAAGCATGAAGGGGCATGCTAATGTTTAGCATATAGGGCACGTAAATACCTTGCAATGCCGGCTACAGAAGTGCAATGTGAATGCCTATTCTCACTTTCAGGTGACATTGTAAATAAGAAGTGGGCAGCATTTTCTCCCATAAATGTAAACAAACTGGTTTTTTCTTAGTGATTGGCTGAACAAGAAGTAGGACTGAGTAGACTTGTAGGTGCTAAATTTTTACCTGGTTTTGTTTTTGAGTGCAGTTATGTAACAATAAAATCTACATTTAGAAGTTGCACTTTCATGATGAAGAGATTACACTACAGTACTTGTATGAGGTGAGTTGAAAAAATACTATTTCTTTTGTTTTATCATTTTTACAGTGCAAATATTTGTAATAAAAATAATATAAAATGAGCACTGTAAATGTTGTATTGTGTTATAAGTGAAATCAATATACTTGAAAATGTAGGAAAAAATCCAAAAATATTTAATAAATTTCAATTGGTATTTTATTGTTTAACAGTGCCATTAAAACTGCGATAATCACGATTAATTTTTTATTCATGATTAATTTTTTTGAGTTAATCGCATGAGTTAACTGCGATTAATCGACAGCCCTACTTTTCATCTTCTGAACTGTTCTCTTTTGCACCAGTTCAATCAAAGAGGAGTACCACACTCTTAAAAGATGCCTTCAAGACGAGTGTATCTTTGGAAATGTGATAAATGTGTTAGGAGTTGACAATTTATTATTATAAGTAAATGTAATAAAAAATCTTGGTAATTTGCATTATTCCTGGATACAAGTGCTGAGCCTTAGCTCTAGTCCATGATGATTGCTTGCCAGACTGTATTGTGTGTGTAGTACTGTACACACAATCAGTTGTGTCTACATTTGAGTGGTGAACTTTTGATTGCATTCTAATGTGATTCTGGGTGAATGAATAAATTGCTGGTTGGTTAAGAATAAGCTGGAGTTCTGATTTGAAAAATATTATTCAAGTTAAAAGTGTACCTGTAAAGAAATCAGAGTTAAAACTAGTAAGCTAACACCTCTTGGGATCAATAAAATGGGGTTATCATACTGGATTCTATTATATATTGGCAAACTTAGGTTGTCAAATTTCAGCACCCTGGCAAATTCATAAAGTGACCCCCTTTCATGCTTATATCTCCTTCCCCTACTGCGTTAGAACATTCTGATGGTTGTACTAACTTATACCAACCTGTAGTGGCTGCAAAAGGTTAAAACTCTAATTCAGGATTGGTGTGGTATAGGTGTATCTTCCTCACTCCTCCTTTTGAGTAACCACATCCCTTTTTCTTGCTCATCAGCAACAAGGAAGAGATGTTACATATGAGCCCCTGTCAGCTGTATGCCATTGCAGGGTTAAACTAGCATCCTCCAGGGGCCATTTGCACAGGGTTTTCAGCCAAAAAACACCAGCAAGATAGTGCAAAGCCGCTGCACCATACTGAAGGAGCCAGCCCGCAGTGTTCAGCTTGAGAGTTCCAAGAGCGAAAATCAGTAGAGGTCAGTATTATTAATTATTATTATTATTTATTATTCTTTACAATTTTCTGGACACTTCTTGCAATGTGAAAATGGTCTTAAAAATACAGTTCTGCTGGGTCATCTAGACTTTACTAACTGCTTCTCTTGGAACAATCATCTAACAGAGTGAATCAAGCCTGATCTAATATGACTCATAGGTCCCCTTGAGAGGTTTCTCCTTCTCACAGCTCCAGACCACCTGTCAATGCCATGGGCTTACTGTATACACAGTGTACTGTACCTACAGGCAGAGCCTGAGGGTGCACTCCACATTAATTAAAAATCCTCCTGGCTCTTTCTTTCATTTATTTTGAAAAAGAACCATAACAAACAGGTTCTATAAAACAGGCAACTGAAATATTACACTTAACACCAATAAAAGTATAATCAATGTGAAAGCATGTAAAGAAGAAAAAGGGTGAGTCTATTATCAGATTATAGAACAAACAGTAGTAGTGGTAAGGCATCCATTAAGAAGTAGAATCATCCTTTCATTTATTGAAGAGCTTCCAATTCTCTATCCCAACCATCATCATAGACCTCTCCATTGTATGTGATATTCATTGGCTGTATTAGTGTGTAGTTGTTTTTGCTTGTCATTATATTTTATTTTGATTTAATTACAAGAAAAGGGAAATGACAATATCGACTGGAGTCAGTGGTTATTGACATCTGCTATGTGGGGGGATGGGGAAACTTTCAAAGTCCCAAATCAGATCAGGTGAGTTGAGCCAAAGCCAAAAGAGTGATCTATTAATATCTCCTGTGGGTGCCTCACTTTAATTAATCCTGTTTCCTTCTCTCCCCTCTGGGATGATATGGGGACAAGAGCTCTGTAAAGAGATTCTCATGGAGACTTCCTCCTCCAGAGCTCCCTCCCATGGGTTTTATTCCGGGAGGGGAAGATCTGATCCTCCTATATACAATAAATAATTGGCGAGAGATTTTGTGGTACTGTACACATAGGTGCTTGTTTCTTGTAGTCCTGAAGGCTAGTGCACACTTCTGAAGAAAGTTATCACTTCCATAATTTTTTTCTGTAAAAAGGTTGCTTAATTAGTTAATTAATGACATTACATTACATGAATTAAAAAGAATGGTGCAGTTCAAATATCCTTCTCCCCTCCTGATACATAAGTCCTCACTACTCCTGTTTTTCTTGACATTTCCAACATAATGAACACAGGCCAAATTCTGATCTCATGCACACTGGCGTAAATCTGTAGTAATTACAATGAAGTCCATTTACACTGACAGAAGAATTTGGTCTACTGCCTATTAAGCCCTGCGCAGGGGCTCAGAGCTGCAGCAGGGAGAGAGGCCCAGCATGGACTTGCAGTGGCAGGGAGAGGTACCCCTCCCTGCCAGACAAAGTACAGACCTGCCGTGTACAAGGGAGAGGCATCCCTTCCCACTGGCCCCAGCACAGACCTGCCCCGGACTTGCCAAGGCTGGGGGAGAGAAGTCCCTCCCTCAGCCCAGCCCAGCGCAGCCCCGCTGGAATGCCACTGCTGGCCTGGCCCCGAACTGCTGTGGTGAGAGAAGGCTGGGGTGAGTCCTCTCTCCCCACCACATCCTGGGGCAGCCTGGGGCGGCCTGCACTCCAAATCCCTCATCTCCAGCCCCAGATCCTACCCACCATACCCCAACCCTCTGGGGACACCACTATTTACTTCTTTCCATTGTGAAAACTGACCATTTATTCCTACCCTTTGTTTTCTGTTTTTTAACCAGTTACTGATCAAGGAGAAGACCTTCCCTCTTATCCCATGACTGCTTACTTGTCAAAGGCTTTCTGAAAGTCTAAGTACACTATATCGTCTGGATTACCTGTGTCCACATGTTTGCTGACCCCCTCAAAGAATTCTAATAGATTGGTGAGGCATGATTTCCCTTTAAAAAAGCCATGCTAACTCTCTCCCAACAAATTGTTTTCATCTATGAGTCTGTGTAGTGGGGCAGCTGCCCCACTCCAGGTGAAAAGAGGTTAAAACAGCCCTGCAGAGGGCTGTGGCTAGGGAAAGGCAGCCTAGCAGAGGACTGCAACTGAAAGCAGCTAGGGCAGAGCAGCCACAGCTGTGGCTGGGTCAATTAGGGCCCAGCTGGCCCTGATAAAAGGGCTCAGAGGTGCAGAGATAGAGAGAGTCTCCTCTGTTTACAGAGGCAGAGAGGCCTGGATGCTGGGAGCTTGAGCAGGGTACCTAGAGTGGTGCAGGGCTGGAGCAAGGCAAGAGGAGCTGGGGAGCTCTAGCCTGGAAACCCCCAGGCTGCAGGGCCTAGGAGATGGCCCAGCAAGGGGTACTGGGGTTGCAGGGGGCAGCCCAGGGCTATAGAGGCAGAAGCAGCAGGCCAAACCCTCCTTGCTAATGATGAATGGCAATGATACTTCATTCTGCCCCAGTGAACGGCGGCAAGTGGTGACTGGCAGTTGCCTAGACTGAGGCATGGTGGGGATAGTGGGTGAGGGTTCCCCAGGGAAGGGGGACCCAGAGCTAGAGTGTGCGGGTACTGCAGGGGTGCGGCACCCGAGGTAAGAGGACACCCGAGTCCAAGGAGGGACATGGGGCAAGTGGGATTACAACCTGCAGAGGGCGCTCCAGAGGCTGGAGGAGCTAATTCTTGGACTGACCAGCAGGAGGTGCCACAGGGTGAGTCGCCGCTCTGCTACAGTCTGATAATTCTGTTCTTTAGTATAGTTTCAACGAATTTGTCTGGTACTGATGTTAGATTTACTGGCCTATAATTGCCAGGTTCGCCTCTGGAGATTTTTTTTTAAAAATGGTGTCACATTAGTACCTAATGGATGCATCTGATGTCAGCCTTGGAGCTGTACTGTCACAAGAAGTGTGGGGAGGGGAACCTCTTGTTTTCAACATCAGCAGGAAGTTATTCCCCCAGGAAGTTATCTCTTCAGAGAAGGAGAAGGAGGCCTTAATGGTAAAATGGTCTGTAGATGCCTTATGCTATTCCCTACGGGTTCACCCATTCCAGCTGGTGATTGACCCTTATGATGACTATAGTTCCTGAAGGACCGTAACTCCAGAGTGATGCGGTGGTATTTGTCTCTGCAACCATACCACTTCACAATGCTACATCAAGCTGGTATGGATTATAAAAATGCAGATTTTTTTCACAAGACTGATGGTGGCAGGAAGACTCTATACGTGGTCACCCAGTGACTCTGGAGTTGAGGAGAAGGATGTGGGAGGGGGTTTACAGACTCCACACTAAACCAGAACAAGGCATAAGGCAGTATGGGGTTAGGGAGACCTCCACCCCTTAGCAGCTGCAGGGCATGCTCCAGGTGGAGGGGCCAGAGGAAGTGGGGAAAAGAGTTATAAGTTGTGCCAGGAAGTTAGATTTTAAAGCCTGCAGCTATGGAAGAGTGACTACAGCATTGAGAAGGCCAGTCTGCAAGCGGTGGTTCATATTCCTGCTCTTGTTGGAGCTGGAAACCCATAAGAGGCCCCAAAGAATGGGGCATTATCCCCCTGGCAGACTAAACTGATACTACTATGACTGTGACCATGTCCCAAATGGAAGAGCCATGGTCCAGTAGCAAGTGACCAAGGGAAAAGTGTGATTTGGTGGGACCAAGTGGTCTGGACCCTGCAATACCCTGTTAAAGCCCTTAATTTGGACCTGGTAGAGTGGAGGGCCTGGGTCCCTCTATACTGCTCCTAATCCACTCTGCTGCAACAGAACCCCAAAGGGAGTACAAAGGACAGGAGGGTCTGAGGCCCATTGTATATGATTTGGCAGTGCCTCCTTCAGAATGAACAAGACTGATGAAAACTGTGGGGCTGCTGCCTGACCACTAGGACAGCTGGGTACCAGACTTACCGGCTATTGGGATCTTTGGTGTTAAGGATGTCACATGAACAAAATCCTCTGAGTGGACAAAGTGCCCCTAGGTGGCTGCATTTTGCAGGGAAGAAGGGAATAAAGTTCACCTAGGAACCTGGAGATATTCCCTCACAGTACATTTCTGTAATGTCCTATTACTGTTCCAAATTCAGGGCTTACCCGAAGCTTGCTCTCTCTGAGCAAGTTTCTCCTTCTTTCTGTCTCTGAGGATGAGCAATGTTGCTGAGCGTTCCTGCCTGGAGCATGAATCCATCTTTCAAAAGTCACTCTGTCCTGTTATCAGAGATCAACAATATTTCAGATGTGGTTACATCAAAGCTAGGCGCATGTCTTTGGTGGTTTCCTGTGCCTCTATAAGTGTACCAAGGTATGCAGAAAATAGTATTTCTTCTCTCTGTAGTGCTATTCAAATAGGATGAAATTCACTTAACCGTTTAAAATAAGGCTTAAACAAGATTTGAATGGTGAACAGGCCTTGTGCTAGCCCTCTGCATGTGGGTAAATTTCACGCATCTTGAGCAGGGTCAGAATGCTGCAGTCTGAAAGATTACTGGGCAGTTAGGAATGATAGCTGGGGATTAGCAGTTGTTGCTCTCCCTGTTGATCAGAAGTGACACTCCCCATGAAATTGTCCCTTAGAGGAAAGAGAAAAGCTGCTGCTCTTAGGTTGCACCATAGTAAAAAGCAGCTTATCCTGGTGTTTCATAGGCAGTGGTTGGAATTTTATTTTGTTTCTTTTCATTCCTATGGGAAAAGTCATAATGACAGAGCAAAGATCAAGAAAAAGGGGTTATTTCAAAATAATTGCTTTCTCAAAGGGAAGAAAGAATGTTACATATACAGTAGAGACTTATAAATAAAAGGGTACCAGGAACAGGGCTGCTTTACCCAACAGGCAGACTAAGCATGTGCTTAGGGCACCAACAAAGCAGGGGCACCAAAAAAAAGAGTTGTGTGTTTTTTTAAAAAAAGATATTTAAAAAAAAAAGCATTTTAGTAGTTTTAAAACATATTTGGGCAATGATCTTGTGTTGAAATCTCTAATACTCGCTGAGAGGCACATGCAGTGGCAACAAGTGCAATTCTTGAGTTCTACTCAAAGATTGTGGATGCATTAGAAAGTGGTCTTCAGTTATAATCACAAAAGGGAGAAACTATATAAGAGGCAGAAAACATTGCAAACAAGATGCAAGAACTAGGGTTTGTACTCATGTTGACCATGTGGAATGAAATTTTACAACACTTTTACCACACAAATAAAGCTCTCCAAGAAAAAGAATTGAATTTGAAACCATGTGCAGACCTCTGTCAATCATTAGCAGACTACTTACACACTTTGAGGAATGATTTTGAAAGATTTGAAGACATATCAAAAGATATCTGGCCTGATACTAACTACAAAGAAGCCCAGTCCCACATGCGAATCAGGAAAAAACAAGTAAATGATAAAAGTACAACAGAAACAGCATTGAATCCTAGAGACAAATTTAGCGTATCTACTTACTATGCTATCATTGATACACTTGAAGCTCATACAAAGAGGAGAGGTGAAGTATATCAAGTAGATTTTCTTTTCTAAATGATATGGACTTATCTGATGAACAATATTCACATAGTTCCCAAAAGCTAGTTGACTCATACCCTGTAGACTTGAATATGAATCTCCATGGAGAAGTACGGCCGTTCCACCGTTATATGCGCGCAAAGTTTAATGAAACAGGAAAAATGAAATTCAGTCACGTTGATCTTCATGACACAATATTGAAAGATAGAATACAATGTGTATTTCCAAATGTAGAGATCGCACTACATGTGTTTCTAACATTGATGATTACTAACTGCTCCGCAGAATGCTCTCTTTCTTAGCTGAAAAGAATAAAAAACCCTCAGAGAACAACAATGTGTCAGGACAGTCTTGATTCACTTTCCCTATTGTGTATGGAAGTGGACATGCTTAGTCGAGTCAGCTTCGATGAACTTATTCAGAATTTTGCAATCAGCAAATCTAGAAAGAAGCTATTTTAATTTCAGCATACATGTAAGTTTTGTGTCATTTCAAAAAATAAAAATTTTATTTTACGGTATAGTATTGTTTTTATTTTGAATTACATATTGTCGGGGGGGGGGGGCACCATAATCGTTTCAATGCTTAGAGCCTCTAAAGGTCTTAACCCGGCCCTGACCAGAAGACAGCTTCTACTATCATTTCCAAATAATCTAAAGATTTCTCCACAGTATCCCAGTGTCCAGTTTAGCAGTGCATCTCTAGATTCCATCTCTGTTGCAGACCAGGCCCTGGGAGCGACAGGGAAAAGGGAGAAGTAGACACTGAGGGAGAAGTGGGGATGGGGAGAGGGAAACATGGTAAAGAGCATGGAGGGCAGTGATCACCAGACAGAAAACAATATTCATTCTTCATTTTGTAACAAATAGTCTGCTACAGCCACAGGTGACAGGTGTCCTGTTCTGGCAAGCTGCAGAGAGAGGGGCTGTGGTGCTTTTAGGTAAATGTTGAATGCCCCAGGCAATGGAACTCCAAAGGCTTCCCGAGGGAGACAATCTTTTAGTATAATACAGCTCACTATTAGTAGGTTCTTTTCTTTATTACACCCCACTATTCCTAGCTAAAAGACTTTTTTGGCAACTTTCAGAACAAGGAAGAACATTCTTAGTGTTTTGTTTAATGTTGTTAGAGCATACCATGTTGATCACATTTTATTTGTACTTAGAATCTATAACTACAAATAATATTGTTATTTGTATCATTGTATCTAATGCTGGATAAGATATATTATGAGTTTGTACCTGCATCTGTTACAATAGTACCAGTGTCAGTTGCTTCTCAAATTGATACACAGGCATAGCAAGGTACCTAATGGAACTTTATGGAGTCTTCTGCTCTTTTCCTGACCCTGGTTATAGGCAGCAGTGCCTGGGATACATTTTTTTTTCTTGGGTGTGGGGGTCTAATTATTGTGGTAAATGTAACTCTGTGATCATATGAAAGCTTTATCAAAGAGGGAAGGTCTTGCAGCAGGTCTAAAGTGGTCAGATTCTAGTTTAGATTACTCTCTTCTGGAATTTTGTTACACAGCCAGATCTCCTTACAGATAATGTCTTATCTCTGGCTCTCATAGTGTTTTGTTCTGAGCTTTGATCAGCATTGTTCCAGCTATATTGGTAGTTCATAGATAGAAATGTAGTCTCTCATGTACTTAGGAGCTAGGGTTGCCCAGTTTGGTTGGACGTATTCCTGGAGGCTTCATTACATGACATAAAGATTATTTTTTAATTAAAGGTTAATCCTAGAGACTCCAGAACAATCCTGCAGGGCTGGCTCTGAAGAGCATGCCAAGTCCCTGAACTGGCAGTGAAAGTAGACCAAGAGCCAGCACTGAGGTGACCTAACCTGTGGAGAAAGTGGGCTGTCTCATTCTGTACTACCTGCAACCTTAGTATGGTTCACACTTATATTCAGGGAATTATGGTTATCATCTAGAGCTGATAAATGAGGCCAAGTCTCTGGCTCCCAGGAAGAGGTGTAGTTTGAAGAGATGAAAGGGAGAGGTTTTCTGGATCAGTCCTGGCTTTATCAGGATTGGGTGCAATCTTGCACTGTGTGTAATTTACATATCATCCTAGCTGAGATGACATTGATTTGCATGTAATAGGAAAATAGTGGTGTCATGTATTTCAGCCCATGCACACTGCATCTGTAATACATCAACACAGGCACGGCCTATACGAAATACATATGTCATCGCTGGAGAAGGGATCTGTCTCCCAGCCCGCCAGGCAGCTTGCTTGCCATGTGCTGTTAGGCAAGCTGTTACAGGCGCAGGAGACAACACAACGGCCCGGGGGACCCCAACACCGTCACTCCCGGCGGGGCGGGGACCCCCAGCCCACACATGGGGAGGGGGTTTGCTGGCCCAGCACACGCACGAGTCCCCATCTCCCCGCCACCTGCCTCCCGGGAAAGGGCGACCCCGACAGCCAGCGCGACGTAGGGGGAGACACCCGGGCTGCCCCTAGTCGCCTCAGCGCTCCGTCCGCTTCCCCTGGCTGCCGCCCGCTCGCCGCAGCCGCCTCCCCGCGCCCCTCGGGCCGGCCGGCGCCGCCAGCAGATGCGAACCTGCCGCCTCGCGCTGCCTGGGGCGCGGAGGGCTGCGGGCGACCGCTGGTTGGCGGCGGGGGGACACGTGAGGGAGGAGGGGGCGGCGGGCGGCAGCGGGAGCCGGAGTTTCCCCGACAGCTGGAGGTTGCGGCGGCGGCTCCTCCTCCCCGCTCGAGCCAGGGCCCCCCGCGCTCCTCCTTATTTACAAACACACAAAGGGCCGGGCCGGGGTCGCGTCTGCAGCCGGCATGGGAGACAAGAAGAGCCCGACCAGGTAAGCGCGGCGCGGGGGCCTGGCGCCGGCAGCGCCCGCGCCCTGGATTAGCGGCGCCTCCTGGCCGGGCCCGACCCTGCGCCGGGAGCGGGAGCAGCAGCAGCAGCAGCGGAGGCGGAGGAGAGCCGGCTCCGCCGTACAGCGGCCATGGCGGCTGCGAGAGCCCGGCTGCAGTGGGGGCGGTCGGGCCGGGCTGCGAGCCGGGCCTGACCCACCGCCCTGCCTGTTTTGTCCCTCCCCTCGTTGTGTGTGTTGCAGGCCGAAGCGGCAGCCGAAACCCTCCTCGGACGAGGGCTACTGGGACTGCAGCGTGTGCACCTTCCGGAACAGCGCCGAGGCCTTCAAGTGCATGATGTGCGATGTGAGGAAGGGCACCTCCACCCGGTGAGTGTCCGGCCGGCCGGCCACTGCGGCCCGGCCGCCGGCGAGCAGCCCCGGCATGCCAGGGCGCCGCCTGCTGCAGTAGGAACTAGGTCAGATTAACTGGGGACCCTCTCGCCCGCGAGCTGCAGGGACAGGGACCAGAAATGCTGCAGCGTTTGATCCCAGGGTCATTTAACTCTTTGGCTCTGCCAGCTAAGAAGCATTTTCCTTTATAAAATTAAGAGAATACCTGTCCAGGCACTAGCTGATTCAGCGCTGAAATCATCTGGAGGGGAAGAGGAGGGGAGCTCCCTTCATTGCAAGGAGCTCCCTGGGTTTGAGTAACATCTTGTTGCGCTTTGATTAATGTGTAGTATCCAAGCAGGTTTCCTTTTGTATGTTGTACTAAAATAGCGTATGCAATGTTACATTTTTTTATATGTCTGTGGGGTTTATTCACCTTTTTATGAAAATAATTCTGTGCAGCATAACATGAGGTAGTTTTATCCATGAAAACTTGAAATAATTATCTGTATAAAGTACGATGTGTTAAACTTTCATTTTTTTTTATTGAAAGAAAGACCAATGTGGGTCACCTTTATGCTATTTTACCTAAAACATTTGCCTGTATTATCAGTATTTTTTCTTTATGCAGTAGTCTAATTCTATGTCCTCAAAAAACCTAAACAAAAATCCCTATGTTTTTGTTTATTTTATATCTAGCGTTAAAGAACTGTCCTGTTTATTTTTAACCTCACCTTAGAGATTCCATCTCTCTATAGAAGCGATTCCCTGCAACTACTTTTACAAAAGAAATGTAAATTAGGTGAGTTTTGTTATACAGAAAAGTCAGCCTGAAAAGCAGTGGCTTCCCAGAAAAACCGTTTCCTTTGGAGCCCTTTCAGAAAGCATCCTGGGAGTTATTTGGATCCAGCACGTCTGTATAGTTCTAATATTTAGGGTGACCAGATGTCCTGTTTTTATAAGGACAATCCCAATAATTGGCACTATTTCTTATATAGGCTCCTGTTATGCCTCACCCCCATCCTGATTTTTCACACTTGCTCTCTGGTCACCCTACTAATATTATAGGTTAGAACAGAGAGAGTGAATTATTTTTGGTCAAGGTCTACATTTCTTAGTCAAGGTATAGGCAAGATTCAGACTTCAGAGGAAATAATAATAATAAAAAACTCCCAATAATGGTAATAAGTAAATAAAAAGATGTTGGTGTCTGTTCAAAAGCATCTGGCGGTCCAGACTTGGCCCACGGTTTTCCGATTGATTAGTCTTAATTTAGAACATGCACTAGAGGATGGATAATTCTATAAAACCAACAAGAGTGCAGTTGTACAATCCTTTCCACAGTAGCATAAGAAAATACTTATTTAATGAGCATTTATTATTATACCTTTATCAGTTAATCCTGTTAGTAAAAGAAGTTTAAGTGGCCATAGAGGTTGCAGTCTTATCAGGAGTTATAAGAACTTCATTTCAGACATAAACAATAATAATATTGAACATGACCTTTCCAATAAATTTATGGTAAGTCACTGTTAGAATATGAAACTGTGTAGAATTAAGTAAAATAACTTCAGGAACAGAGATGTCTGTCTCTTTTTTTTTTTTTTTTTTTTGGACAACCATATTGTAGAATTTTAAAAAAAAAAAAAAAGAATTTGTAAGTATTTTTTTCAAAGCTAACTTTAAATTAAAATGAGACTGGCTTTCCGCTTAAGTCACTTTGTCAGTTTTCAGATAATTTAATAAACTATACATCTTTAATAGAAGCAAAGTGATGAGGCAATATCTTTTACTGGACCATCTTCTTTTGGTGAAAGAGACAAGCTTCCCAGACCTGAAGAAGAGCTCAGGGTAAGTGTGACAGCTTCTTTTTTTCACCAGCAGAAATTGGTCCTTTAAAGATTAGCTCACCCACCATGTGTCTTTACTATCCTGGGTTCAACAGCACTGCAGACATATGTCTTAATAGTCAGACAGCATATATAAAAAGTTACAATGTCGAAAGAGTGAAAGCAAAATTTCCCAAACAAGTTTAATACAAGTGAAGATGACAGCTTCTCCTAGACTTCATTAAGGACTCAAAGCCAGTTAAAACGCTGTTTTATTACACTAAAAAAATAATTTGGCAGAAACGTATTAGATTTTACAGGTGGCGTTGGCTAGAGAGGCAGCTATGGGAAACCAATGCTATCATTGCTTTATTCTACAGTATTTTTTTAAAAAAACTAAAAACTAATTTTATATTTCCTTGTTCAGTGATGTTCTTATATGCAGGGTTTCAGTAGATCCATGGATTTTTGTTTCCCCACTTAAAACGTAAACCAAATGTGTAACCGACTAGATGTATGGATTTCTTGACATGAGACTTAGTCACATTTTCAAGACCAGCCTTCTAAGTTGTGTTTACAATACCATGTGTGTAAAGTCCTGGATTTACATATGCCAGTCATATACAGATAGTTCATTCACATATTCATTTACATTTGTGTGTACAAATTAAGCCCTAATCCTGCATTGGAATTTGTGCTGGTGGACTCCTGGGCGTATGAAGAACTTCATTAAACTTATTAGGATCCTTTTATGGATCCAGTTATAGGAGCCTTATTTGCTGGAGTGAGGATCTTTAGAAAATGTGTTCTAAGTAGTTCATACAAAAAAGGTTTTTAAGGAGAGGGAAGACTAGTCACTCGTAAAATAACACATTTGTTGGAGAGATAGTAGATGAATTCTGTAGCCTTTTGCTTCAGAGTATAATTTTTTTATAAGTAAAATTGATAGCCTCATTATAGTTCTGAATAGGCATTAGTTCACATATCAAAAACAATCAATTTTTTTACTGTGTTATGACTTCCTCTTAGGCCATTGTAGATGTGCCTTGGCAATTTAATGCACATAAATTACCTACTTGGTACCTGACTTTTTTAGATTTTTGGATTTTGTGAATGCTAAATTTTACTACATTAACTCAGAATTGCAGGGAAAAAAATGCAGACAACTACAGACCGCAAATGGGTGGTGGTTGTTTTTTTTTTTTGAAAACCTCTGGAGAACAACTGAAAATAAGATATTTGAATCTTCATAGTTCCAATATTAATATAATTATTTTCAGTGTTTTCATGTTTTCACTGTAAAATAATGGAGTTATTTTACATTTCCACAAAGTTTGACTTTTTTATGCTAATAGGCATTAATTATGATTTTATAGAAAGATAAGTGAAATAGTTTAAATGTGGGGTGGTTTTTTGCATTATATTTTCATATATTTTTGAACTATAATAATGAATAATCATAGCATATTGTGTTATGGAGTAAAATTAACTTTGTGGCAGTATCATCTTACATGGCAAAACTGGGCAGTATTTGGATGGGAGACCTCCCAGAGAAACCCTGGATACTGCAGCAAGTGATATGATTCATTAGGTAGCACTCTTCTTTTTGTTATCACTATACCGGTGCCATAGCATGGTGCCAGGCCTCAATATACTGCCATTTGGATAAGACATAAAACAAAAGTCTTGACTGTAAGTTAAAAATCCCATTACTTTGGACAGTAAGGCCAGATTCCATTTTGGGTAACTTCACTCATGACCTAAATTCTTCCTGTAGATATGGTATTTTAATTTACTTTCTAGCCTATGTTGTTTTAGTGCTGGGTGCTAAGTCATTGTGTTCCACCGCATAGGGAACTACATTTCAGTGCAGAATGAAGTGATTTCTCTGTCACTAGTAAAACATTTTGAGAACTTTCTGGATGAAAGATGCTGCATACATGTATATAAAACAATATTCATCATGCCTTATGCAGCCAAATCTCTCACTCAAATTCAACAGAGCCCTAAGATATTTCTTTAGAGAAGGAACTGGTAGTGACCTCTATATTTAGGTTGCCTAATACTTTCCATTCTAAAAGAGTCTTTTGAGAAGCTCTGAAACGTCTGTTGCTTGTACCAGCCCTTGAAATTTAGGAGGGGAGAGCCCTACAGTTAGATTAAATGCCTTTTATATTTGTCCCATGCAGTTCTGCTCAGATTTCACCAAGATATAAAGAGCTGAAAATCATTACTTTCTGTCACTTGCTTTGCTCAAGAAAATTGTGGCACCATGCCAAAATAACAGAACATGAAGATCTTCTAAAATACCAGGCTCACATCACTCCCCAAGCACTAGTGGACACTGCAGAGGGATCCCTGAGAGTAGATGCGTGTTTCTCCTCCCTCCTTTACCTACCAAATGGCACCACGTGAGGCGGGTGTCCTCCCAACTCTGAGAGGGGTCAGGTGGGGTGGTAGGAGAAAAGGAAAGAGAACTGAGCAGGCTTACTCTGACCATCCCTGTGGCTCCTCTTCCTCCACACAGTCGCTCTGTAATAAGTCTTCTGCTGATAGCTAAAGTAGTTAGGCTTGTAGTTCAAATGATCGATATCTGTGCTACAATGCTAAATGTTCAGGGTTCAAACCCTGCTGAAGATGCTTAATGAAGGGCTTGTTAGAGTTGTACCTAATAGAATTTTTGTTTCCTTTTTTCCTTTTGAAAATAAATACTACCCCCCCCCCACAAGAAATTGTATCAATCAACCAAAGTATGTTAAAATAATGTTGTTTGGGTTGCAAAGTCAAGTGCTCAAAAGTTAAAAAATGTGAGTTTTGTAAGGTTGCTCATGCAACCTTAGTTCTGCTTTTAATTGATCAGATGCTATTACCCTCCCCCCCACTCCCCACAGCTTCCCACCCTCCCTTTCGATCCCTGTTTCATTCATTGCACTGGATAAACACACGAGGCAGAATTAAGGTTGCATGGACAACTGTAAATCTGGCTTTTCCTAACTTTCAGGTGCTTAACTGTGTAAAGTAAACATTCTTTTAACATAGTTTTGAAAATGTAATTAAAGAGGCTTTTAATTTAATAGGTGACTTTCTTTAGATTTAACAAAATTAAATGGTGTGTCAAACTAACTAATTAGGTGGAAATCTAAAACATACTTTTATTGATGTAATTTCAAATAGTATTCCTTAGGACTATAAGGACAGCAGAATTGCTGTATAACAGTTTTTTTAAAGCTATGTGTTTTGTTTTGTTTTTCCTTAAGCTTTCCAAATGGGTCTGCACTTCTGAAATTTTTTAGGTCCGAAATTAAAAAAAGGTTGAAAACCACTGATATATAACATTTTAAATAGTTATGGTTTCTTGAAATATATTTTTGAAGTTATGCTTTATGGCTTATTACTCCCAAATTGATCTTTAAATTACTTGTATTGCTTGCTTTGAATTTAGTAAAAATTTTATCTGGCTTCTAAACTGCAAATTGGTGCAAAGCTATAGAAACTCAAAGAAAAATTTATTTGGGTTTTTTGTGTGGATTCTTACATTTTATAAAATGTAGCACTCTTCAATGAACATATTGGGCCACCTGCTTTGCACTACAGTAGAACCTCAGAGTTATGAACTGACTAGTCAACCATACATCTCATTTGGAGCAGGAATTATGCAATCAGGCAGCAGAGACCAAAAAAAAAAAAGCAAATACTGTATAGTATTGTGTTAAATATAAACTACCTAAAAAAAAAAGTTTTTTTTTTAAAAAAAAAAACAGACTTGACAAGACAAGGAAACTGTTTCTGTGCTTGTTCCATTTAAATTAAGATGGTTAACAGCAGCATTTTTCTTCTGCAGTAAAGTTTCAAAGTGTATTAAGTCAGTGTTAAGCTGTAAACTTTTGAAAGAACAACCATAACGTTTTGTGTAGTTATGAGTACCTCAGCAATAGCAGCTGTTTGTAACTCTGAAATGTTCATAACTCCTTCACACCAGTAGTGCAAAAGAGATGTAGACTGGTACTTGAGAATCACCTCAGTTTCAGGGGAGCTTCTAGAGGCATAGAGTTGCAGCCCCATCACACTCCACTGCTGAAATGGGGATATGATGGGAAGGGGGGGCGGGGAAAGGGGGCATGTCTGGAGTATCCTTATGCTCTGCTGATCTCAGATATAGGATTGCCCTTTCCCCAGCATGATCTTGAGGAAAGCAAAAGACATCACTGAGTTATAACAGGAGACTGACAGGGGTGCACAACTGGGCTAGAAAATTAAGGCCACCTTTGAACATCCGCTCTTCCAGACATTTGTTGTGCATTTCTTGTCTGTAGCAGAGGATCTATGATTCTAAGATGTGGGCCACTAGATTTCTGCATGTATTTTAAAAAGACTTGGCTGTTTCTGGCAAACTTGTAAATGTGAGATACAGATTTCCATTTGGAATTCTAATGTGGCTTTATATGCAGTGAGAAATTATAAATAAAATGCTTTTTTTTGGTTGGTTATCAGGGTCATTTTTCTTCACAAAACGTGAAATATGTTTGGTCATATGCCATCTGGATATTTACAGTTACAAATGAATTGCATTTAACCAAATCTGGTATGGTTATTTCTTTTGAAATACAGTACCTCTAGCACATCTGAGTTTTTACATGTCTGGGTTACAGCAGCTTATTAAGGACTCTTCTTTTGCCTTCCAATACTCAGCTTTGTATTTCTTTGGTGGGGGGGGGAGGAGTATTGGCTACTATGCTGATTTTACAAAATATGTGACTGAATCAAGCTTGGTGTACTGAAGAGCCAAAAGGACATTCATTTGCATGCACATATGGCAGTTTTTGAAAAAGAAATATTTGCAAGTGTTGAGAGTGAAGACAAATTTATGTATTGTAATGTATATGACTGCTGTCATTTGTCTTTACTGTGAAATTATTATGACGAAGAGCTGAGTGTGTCATAAGTATATAGCTTCGTCTCATCCTATATGTAACCATTAGGAGTCAGAAATAGCGAAGTGGACTCTCTTAAGGTTTATGTGACCTTTGTTAAATCTGCCTCATAGTGCTGATTTTTTTTTAATGTTTATCAAAAATGTAATAGAACTTTGAGTTCCAGAAAGCTTTATTTTTTGCACAAGTCAAATGAAATGGAGTTCTTGTATCATGATGGAGTGCCATCTTTATTTTTAACTCTGTTAGGAACAGTTTATATGGGAAGAGAAGAGGTCCTAATTAGCTATACAGAGAAGAGCAGACTTGAAGTAGTAGGTTTGAAAAATATTTATAGCCTGTTTTTCAGAATTAGCTCTGAGTGTTAAATGTATTTGATATCTTAAACCTTACTGATAAATTTCCATTCATGTTCTTTTGCAAAACAATGTTTCTCAAAAATTATGAACTTGGTATTTTCACTTTGTTTTTTTAACCATCTCCTGATTTTTCCTGTATCTGTAAAAAAACAAACAAACATTTCATTTAAATTTGAACTTAAAGTTAAGAACATAAGAACGGTCGTACTGGGTCATACCAAAGGTTCATCCAGCCCAGTATCCTGTTTGACAGTGGCCAATGCCAGAGGCCCCAGAGTGAGTGAACCTAACAGGTAATGATCAAGTGATCTCTCTCCTGCCATCCATCACCCCCCTCTGACAAACAGAGGCTAGGGACACCATTCCTTACCCATCCTGGCTAATAGCTATTAATGGACTTAACCTCCATGAATTTATGCAGTTCTCTTTTAAACCCTGCTATAGTTTTTCCAGTACTATATGAGCTATGTCCTACAAATATGTCTGGTTGATGCAAACTAGTTTAGAGTTTTCATCTAAGATCAAGCCACAGAAGATGTTGGTTTTATTGACAACCAGCTTTGTGTTGAGCATGAAGTGAAGCTTAGGGAGCGTGAAGTGAAGCTTAGGTAACATTTAGGGCTGTTGATTGGTCGCTGTTAACTCACGCAATTAACTAAAAAAAGTTAATCACGATTAAAAAGTTAATCACAATTAATTGCACTGTTAAACAATGGAATACCAATTGAAATGTATTTTTGGATGTTTTTCTACATTTTCAAATATATTGATTTCTATTACGACACAGAATACCAAGTGTATTATGCTCACTTTATATTTTTATTATAAATGTTTGCACTGTAAAATGATAAAAGAAATAGTATTTTTCAATCCACCTCATACAAGTACTTTAGTGCAATCTTTTTATAGGGAAAGTGTAACTTACAAATGTAGATTTTTTTTGTTTGTTACATAATTACACTCAAAACCAAAACAAAGTAAAAGTTTAGAGCCTATAAGTCCACTCTGTCCTATTTCTTGTTCAGCCAATTGCGAAGACAAACAAGTTGTTTAAATTTATGGGAGATACTGCTGCCTGCTTCTTATTTACGTCACTTGAAAGTGAGAACAGGCATTCGTATTGGCACGTTTGTAGCCAGCATTGTAAGGTATTTACCTGACAGATATGCTAACATTCATATGTTCCTTCATACTTCGGCCACCATTCCAGAGGACGTGCTTCCATGCTGATGATGTTCGTTAAAAAAATAATGCATTAATTACATTTGTAACTGAACTGGGGGAGAATTGTATGTCTCTTGCTCTGTTTTACCTGCATTCTGCCATATATTTTGTGTTATAGCAGTCTCGGATGATGACCCAGGACATATTGTTCATTTTAGGAACACTTTCACAGCAGATTTGACAGAACGCAAAGAAGGTGTTAATGTATGATTTCTAAAAATAGCTACAGCACTCAATCCAAGGTTTAAGAATTTGAAGTGCCTTCCAAAATCTGATTGGGACGGAGTGTGGAGCATGCTTTCAGAAGTCTTAAAAGGGCAACATTCTGATGAGGAAGCTATAGAATTTGAATCACCAAAAAAACCAAACAAAAAAAATCAGCCTGCTGGTGGTATCTGATTCAGATGAAGAAAATGAATATACGTCGGTCCACTCTGCCTTGGATCGTTATCAAGCAAATCCCATCATCAGTATGGACGCTTGTCCTCTGGACTGATGGTTGAAGCATGAAGGGACATATGAATCTTTAGCTCATTTGGCTTATAAATATCTTGTGACACTTGCTACAACAATGCCATGCAAACTCCTGTTCTCACATTCAGGTGACACTGTAAACAAGAAGTGGGCAACTTTATCTCCTGCAAATTGTAACCAAACTTATTTGTCAGACCGATTGGCTGAAGTAGGACTGAGTGGACTTGTAGGCTCTAAAGTTTTACATTATTTGTTTTTATTTTTGAATGCAGTTTTTTTGGTACATAATTCTACATTTGTAAGTTCAACTTTCATGATAGAGATTGCGCTACAGTAATTGTATTAGATGAATTGAAAAATACTATTTCTTATTTTTTACTATGAAAATATTTGTAATAAAAATAAATATGAAGTGAGCACTGCACAATTCCATGGTGTAATTGAAATCAATATATTTGAAAATGTAGAAAAACATAAAAAAATATTTAAATGGTAATCTTATTGTTTGTCCACATGATTCATGGCGATTAATTTTTTTTAATCACTTGACAGTCTTAGTAACTTTTTCTGACACCTCAAATTTCTGTGAGAACCTGAACTATGATGATAAAGAAATAGAAATCTGATTACTTCATACTCTGTCAAGGGAAAGACCTTTTCTCCCCCTCCCTATTGTCATTGGAACTGATGAAGTCAGAGCTATTGGGAAAACCTGTACTTACTGCTGTTCTTGGCCTTCTAGATCCCAATACTTCAAGTGTTGTTCCATCCTCCTTTTTCACAGTTGGTAGATGTGTTTCCCAAAGGGCACCTCTGATGCAAAGGTATGCTGGATAACAAAGGCATAGTTAATGGGGTTTGGGGAAGTGAAAGAAAAAGGTCTGAGGATCTACTGGATAGGAGGGATTCATAGATTCCAGGGCCAGAAGAGACCATTATGATCATCTAGTGACAGTCTAACCTCCTGTATAAGACAAAGACAGGGAACTTCCCCCAAATAATCCTTTCTGAACTGGAGCATATCTTCTTCTTTTTTTTTTTAAAAAAAAAGAGAATCCATCATATCCCTTAGTAAATAGTTTCAGTGGTTAATTACTCTTTCTTTAAAAATATATGCCTTGTTTCCAGGCTGAATTTATCTAACTTCATCTTCCAGCCATTGGACATTTGTTTGCAAGATTGAAGAGTCTATTATCAAATATTTGTTCCCTGTGTAAGTACTTAGATTATAATCATTGGCCTTTAACATTCTCTTTAAGCTAAATAGATTGAGCTCCTGAGTCATTACAATAAGGCGTGTTGTCTAATTCTTTAATCATTCTCGTGGCTCTTCTCTGAACATTCTCCAGTTTATCAGCAACCTTGAATTGTGGACACCAGAACTGGACACACTATTCCAGCATTGAGCTCACCAATGCAAAATACAAAGGTAAAATATCCTCTGCTTCTCAAGTCCACCCCCCCCCCCTTTTTTTTTTTTTTTTTTTTTTTTTGCATTCAAGGATCACATAAGCCCTTTCGGCCCCAGCCTTATACTGGGAATTCATATTCAGCTGATTATTCATCATGACCTCCAAATCTTTTTCAGAGTCACTGCTTTCCAGGATAGAGTCCCCAATCTTATAAGTATGGCTTAAATGTACACATTTACGTTTAGGTGTATTAAAATACATGTTGTGTACTTGCACGCAGCTTACCAGTCAATCCATATCACTCTATATTACTGGCCTGCTATTATTTCTCTCCATTATTTACCACACCTTAATCTTTCAATGGTGGCAATTTTATGTTCTTTTCCAGGTCAGGGTTGTGCTGAATCCTGTTGATCCATCTAAGCTATTTGTAAGGCATCTGTCACTTTGGTATTGAAGTGGAAAAAAAAAAAAAATCCCTAAAAACCCCCAAACTTGAACATTTTAATGATTCTGGCTCTTCTGTTGTCCTTCACTTTTTTTTACTTTTTAATATAATTTAGTTTTTTCTTTAAGTATGTCAAGTGGGATTAACAAATTTGGTGTTAGTGCCACCAATGTCGTCTTTAGCTATCTTGCTATTGTATGGCCTGAAAGATATAGAGATTTGTATGAATATCTGAGTCAAGATTAATTTAGAGACGATACTGGTAGGAAGAAAGCTCCTTTACTGTCTTCTAAGGGGAAACTTGACCAGCTTGCATTATTTTTTTCTTGAACGGTTTCAGGAAGGGCCACCATCAACTAGAAAACTCCTCCATCCTTCCTTCTGGCTTTCGTCTGAAAGCAATTACTTGTCCTTAAACTTGGCTATTCCATGGTGCTTGGCTCTGCTATAATTAGAACACAAAAATTGTGTTCCCCCCCCCCAGTGGAAAAAGAGCATCTAAATCTAGCGTTCATTTAAAAAGTAGAACTACCAACTCTTAAAAAATAGGTAGAAGGTCAGCTTGACTGGTTCAGTGAAAACTGTTGGTTATAAATATACGGTCAGATTTCCCCCTAATGCTTTCTGAGCAGAAGAGCTTGTGTCTGCTTGTGTGAGAAGTTGAGGAGTGCCATTTCTGTGGCATCATCTTCTCCTGGGCCTCTGTAAACTCCCCACTGTGAGCTGAAGAAAAAGCAGTATTGTCCACATTTCCTCTTTTCTCTCCAGAAAAGAAATGGATATTTATACCCAATATTAATCCTGCTTTGAGCAATAGTAACTGTGCCTCTGCAGATAAACCCTACATGTGTGTGTTGAGAGAGGTCATGTTCCCATGAATACCACAGATCTGGGGGTCTGTACCAGCTGCCTGCTCTGCAGACTCCCATAGGCTTTCTCCTAAGGGGATGTTATGAAGGAAACTGAGATTTCTGACCCTTCTAGTCGCCTTCCATTTAGCCTATTGTTTTCTAATAAATAGTAGCTGGCTGATATCCATACTCCTTTGTTACTTTTTAAAAAAGTGTATTCCAGTATTTATTATGTGAACCTAAATTTCTTTCTAGTTAGAAAACATATCTGAAGTATAAACATCACTGTGCTGTGTACTAGTGGACCATACAAAAATACTTTTTTGGGGGTGGAAAAATCAGTTGTAATACTAGTATATGAAAAGTTAAAATCTTTAGCTATGTTATAGAAAGTAACATTAAGTTGCTGCTTTTTAAAAAATAGATCCATGGATGTAAATGTGGGTTTTCTGAAGCTGCTGAAATGGATATTTTTTTCTCAGGATGGACTGTTGTGCAGTGTACCAGTCCCCTGAAGGATGCTTACTGGCCTCATCTGTTAAATGCCATCTGGAAAATAGGGCAGTATGTGCTTTAAGGGAATGATTAAATAGGGACACTGCCTTAAGGGGTAGTTTTCCGCACATTTATACAGCGACTGATAAAACCATATGGGACTTGTACGTTTATTCTAATTGAATCAGCTTTTGTAGAAAGACGGAATTGTTAAAAATGTAGTAAATGGATGAATTCCAAGTAAATACTTAACACAACAAAATAGCTGGGAAACTTAAGGTATTGGAAGTCAGTCACCGTTGGAAATCTGGGGTGGTTTGGAGGTTAGATTTTTTTTTAAATGTAGTAAATACAGGGATACAGTGCAGTTTGTATGTATTTGGCGTGTGGGTTTGGTCTACTAAGAGTTGCATAGCATCATTCAGGCCACTAGTTCCATTGTTTGCATTGTCAGGACTGTTGTATAATTTGCATAAGCAATGTGATTTGCCCTAAGCAATATGGCATATCATGGAAATTATGGTAATGAGAATAAAAAGGGAAGAAAATCATTTGGATTAGTTAAGTCAATTAATAAATGTTGAAGATATTCTTATCATGCACTGTCCTAATGTAGAACTACCAAAGACTTACCGAGAAGATGGCTGCCTGCTGTCATTAGTAGCAAAGCTTATGTAACATTGAAAGGTAAACATAGTTTCATATATCTGGGGTTCTTAAACATTTGTATTTTATGTGCTTCATCTTTATAGAGAGATAGAGAAGTCTTCCATCACAATCTGCAGACCACCTCTTCTCCCATTGTTGATTTCAATTACATCCCTGTGGCAATGACAGCAATTGCTTATGTAGAAAGCAATATTAAGATGGTATTTAATGTAATTATAGCTTCTTTCTGTATGACTTAGTGGATCGAAATAAGGAGAGCCATCACCATGCGAGTCAATTGCAAATGTTCTGTGGCCCACAGTTTGAGAGCCAATTTTTAAAAGGTTTTGAATACTTCTAAATTTGTATATTACATTGCCAACATTCTGCACTGCGACACTGCTTCAGTCTAGAAGAAATGATAGTTTTAAGTAGACGCTTCAAATTCACTTTCCATAGAGTTAAAGCTGAGGGGTGATATTTGGCTCCCATTGAAGTTGAGGATTCACCCAAGGTCTCTAGTAAAGTTTAAAAAAGTAGCTAGTTTTGTAATAACTTTTATTTAATATTGCAGTAGCACCCAGTGAGGATCAGTCTGCTGTTGTGCTTGGTGCTGTACAAAAACCTGCATAGATACAGCTCCTGCCCTAAAGAGCTTCCAAAATAGATAGGTAGGTCTGATATAGTCTGTCTTAATGGGAAAAGAGACGTAAAAGAATTTTGAATTTTTAGTTTTGAGAAACTAAGAGAATATTAGACTAGTTGGAAAAATTGAATGCCTAGTAAAATTGACTTCAAACTTGAATGTTGTCTGGAAATTTTGTATTTACTACACTTTAAGACCATTGTAGCTGAAAAGTTGATCTATGAGATTGGATGTGTGTTGGGGAGGGGATGACATTCTTTTTATTTCAGTATGGTTTTGTGCTTGACAGCTCTTTTGAGCTTGTTTTTTTCTGCAAGAGGACTCGGAGGTACTGAGCATCTTCAACAGCCATTAAAGTCTCTGTGAGTCGACGGCACTCAGTATGTTGCAGGATCAGGCCTTTTGTGTTCAGTCAGTTTCATAGTTTCCCTGCATAGTCAGCCATTTTCTCATTGTTGAAAAAAATCATGATAAATATCAATAAGAATACAGAAAGACCTTTACAAACTTTTCCAAGCCCCTTTTAAGATTTTAGGTCAACCTTTTAAATCACATTTCCTATCAAAAACTAAAACTTCAATTTTTTAAAAAATACACTTTTAGCCTGAATCATGAGCTGAGGTCAATAAAAATGTACCTTTTTTTCCATTTTTTAAAAAAAGATTAGATTCTGCCAAAATGCATGTAGTTAAGACTTAATTAAATAAACTGTTCAAAATGGAATAAACAGCATGAGATGGAAGCTTTAAATTTCTACTTTTACCTGGAAGGTGAATTCCCGTCAGATCTTGTCCCTTACTGACATTAGTGTTGGTTTTAGTACGAAACTGTGGCAAGATTGAATTGTAATGATTTAGACAGCATACAGTTGACATGAGCAAAAGCGTTCATCGTTTTGCTTTCTAATGTCTTAATCTAAATATTTTTGTGTGTGTGCTGAAATCTATTGATTTATGTCCATATCATGAAGACTTGCATTTAGTGGCAATTTCTTGGATCTGTGGAAATTCCACATCTGTGCATTTGTAGACTCTGGTGATAAGATAAGGATGATAAATTCACTATTTTCTTATATAAAATGCTAATAGGTACAAATATGCATCCTGATCCCACAAGACTTTCCTTGTAGTGGAATCCTCTTGCCCGCAAGGAGTGGTTCTTGAAGTCAGCAAGACTCTTCCATATAGGACCCAGGACAAATAGAGGCCATTCCATACAAGGCTGCTTGTAGAGCTAGGGTCACAGTGACATACATGCACTTCCTACTAGGATGAAAAATCAAAATACAGTATAAATTAAAAGAAGTTGTGAAAGCTGTTACTATTTGGTTACAATAAAATACATCAGAAGCTGTTAGTTCTTGTAAGAACAAGATAGTTTTGTCTTTATATGCATTTTTTTAAAATTAAATTATCAGTATTTGCTTTTGTACTTTTAAAGGAACAAAAGATAGATGGGAAAGGGGCATAGATACAGAAGTCTCTTAACCATTCTGTGCCTTTAAAAAAAAAAAAAAAAAAAACTTTTTTGTGACATGATTTTAAAACATACCTATTTGTACAGTGGTGTTGTGTGGATTGATCAGTGTTTGTAAAGAACTTTGTCATTGTTAGGTGAGCGGTACAATGTAAGTGTAAAGTATACTGGAGGGAAAAAGATCTTTACTTGGTTGTAGCTCCTGTTTTATATAACTTTTTAATTGTATTCCAATTTATACAGCATGTTTATTTCAGTATATTGTGATTCTATTGCATCCAAATTGTCACTTGTCATGAAAAATGTCTTCTAATGCTGATCACAGTTGTAACCTATTCTGTAAATTCAATGCTGAGCAGCTTTGTGGAGTTGATTTTTGGATTTTTTTTGTTTCATTTTAGCTGCAATTAAAATTTTGCATAACTACCTTCCTTTTGCAAACTAGATTAAATTAGAATGAATATTTACTGACACTGCATGTATAATAATAACCTAAACATTGTACAATGATTATTAAGAACATCCGTATGTATATGGGTTATGTGGAGGTGTGCTTCTTAATACTATGTATTCTGATATTCTGTGTAACCTCTTCCCAGAAGGGTTTAAGTACATGCTTCCTGTATCGTTTATAAAATATATATATTGTGACGGAGTCAGACCAGAAGGATATAGGAGAGTGCTGGAAGGCAGGTATATTAGTCTCAGGATGTGCAGGTCCTTGTTCCCTGGATAGCCAAACAAAGGCTACTCCAGGCCAATCAAGACCCCTGGGGCCAATTAAGAACCTTCTAGAAAGTAGAAGAAATAGCTAGCCTGATTGGCTTCAGGTGTCCCAATCGGGGACTGGCTGAAACCAGATAAAAACCTCCCAGTTAGTTAGGTGGGCTGTGGGTGTCAGGAGCTGTGGAAGGAAGTGGTGCTGTTGGTGAGACTGAGTGGTGGACAACATATCATACTGAAGGAAGGAGGCCCTGAGGTAAGGGTGAAGTGGAGTTTGAAGAAGCAGTGACTGCTGTGGGGAAGTAGCTGAGGGAATTGTGTTTTGAGGATAAAAGGTCAGCCATCTTAGCTGATACTATTAGGGTCCCTGGGCTGGAGCCCAGAGTAGAGGATGGGCCTGGGCTCCCCCCGCTTTCTGCCTCCCCTAATTAGTCTCTGAGATTGGGAGACAATAGAGACTGTGCCAGGAAGGATAGCTTCTCCTCACTGGTTTATGATGAAAAAGCTTCAATAGGCTGTGTGTGACCTTGTCTCCAGAGAGAGAAGGGCTCCATGGAGGGTCACAGTGAACCACTGAGGCTAGTAAAAATCCTCCAGGAAACGCAGGATCCACGAAGATAAGGACAGAGCTTTGTCACAAGACTTAAACCCCCTTGGTTGATGGTCCTAGAATTCTGTGATTTCAGTAGCTCTGGGTTCTTGAATGCCCTAAGTGATGGTCAACTATGGGCTTCTCTCCCCTTCTTTTTGTAGTCCAGTAAACCTCTGAAATATATTCTTTGAAAAGTAAGCCCAGACAAAGTTTCTCGTTCCTGCTGGGGTATTGATGCTATGCTGTCTTCTCCTCTTCTTGATAGCTTTGTTTACCTTGTATGTAAATTTACCTTCATTGTCTCTGCTTGATGCCCAGGCTGCTCAGACAAGCACATTCATTGCTTTGTCTAGGGTAGACTGGGTTTATGCATCGTTTGCCAAACAACTTTAAGAACAAAATTCTGTCACACAGTGTTAACTGTTTGTACACACCCTGTACATACACCACTGGATGATTTTTGGGCCCAGCATGGAACCAGGTTGTATATGATACCTTACATGACATCTTTTAGATACTGATTATGACAACAGTATGTTAAGTGCAGTGAATGTTTGAGGCCTGATACATGCAGAAAGAGAGTTGTAAATTCACTACTGGGACCTTGTGTCACATATGCTTTTTCTTCTTTGGATTTCAGTGATGGCTGTGCACTGGGAAAATGGAGATGGGAGGGTTGGTTTTTATCTGAAGACCTGTGATTCTATAAGTACTGTAGTTTCTTGAGATGATGTTTGGGATTCAACTGGTGTGGTATGGCTGGTGGTCTTCAAATAAAATCCATTAACTTATATAGGGAAAGGACTCCTTCCACAATTAGAACTGTAGATAGGTGGAACTGGAATTATTCCCTCTCAAACCTCTGCAGGACTCTAGTGCACTTAGTGTTTCTCTAGCTGCACTATGACTTCTGTCATGTTAAGGAAACATTTTTTTTAAATGCTCTAAATGCAGAAATATTAAGCAAAAAGAGAAATTATTGCTTTACATGTTTTTAGAACCATTCTTGTGATTTGGTAAAATTCACTGGTTTTACTTTGTATGCAGCACTGTTGTAGCTGTGTTTTTACTTTGGGGTTTACTAAGACTATTTAGCGATTAAAAAGTTAATTATGTGATTAACTGTGCGATTAATAGCGCAATTCATTTTTTAAAACCATAATAGAATACCATTTATTGTTTTGGGATGTTTTCTGCATTTTCAAATTGATTTCAGTTACAACACAAAATGTAGAGTGCTCACTTTATTTTTTTATTACAAATATTTGTGATAATAAAAGAGTATATTTCACCTCATAAGTACTGTAATACAGTCTCTTCATCATGAAAGTTAAACTTACTAATGTAGAATTATGTACAAAAAATTGTATTCAAAAATAAAACAATCTAAAACATTAGAGCTTACAAGTCCACTCAGTCTTACATCTTGTTCAGTCAGTCAGTCAAACACGTTTGCTTACTTTTTCATGAGGTAAGGCTGTCCGCTTCTGATATATGTCACCTGAAAGTGAGAAAGTTGTTCATATGGCACTGTTGTAGCTGGTGTCGCAAGATATTTGTGCCAGATGTGTTAGATTCATATGTGCCTTCATGCTTCAACTGCCATTCCAAAGACATGTATCCACGCTAATGAGGGGTGGTTCTTTGAGTAGTGTCCCTATGGGTGCTCCACGGTAGGAGTCTGTGTGGCCCTGCATCTCTAATCGGAGATTGTTGGTACCAGTGTCCCTTTGAGCCCATACATGCGCTCTTCCTCCCTAGTGGTCTGCCTCGAGACTATTTAGCAGTGTACAGGCGAACCTCCCTCACTTCCTTCTCTACCACCTTTGGCCTCTGACAGAATGAGCTGTCATCCCTTCCTTATCTTTGGCATTAGCAGAAGTGGTGTTTGTTTTATTACCTTTGTTCTCCTTAAAAGTAGTTAGACTAGTGTTTCTTTATTTTATTGCGTTGGGTTAAAAAAAAAAGAGAGAGAAAGGAAAAGAACTTCAGTTTCCTGCCCTGAATCTAGTAGACTTTTTTTTTAAAAAAAATTTCTCCAGTTTTTTTTTTTTTAAAAAAAAGTAAAGATGATGTTCTTCTGTATTCCTCCGTGCTAGGGGATGATAACCCCCTGTCCGAGGGCATGCCTGACTCTGCTCCAAGCAGTGCTTCTCCTGCCAAGAGTCAGTTCCTGTAATGGCCAGACACTTTTATTGTGCCTGAGAGAGCCTCACAAAAATGCTTTACCTGCCACAGCTAAAATGGCAGCCTCACAGAAGCTGGGAGCTGAAGTTAAAATTCTCCGTATGGAGAAAACACTTCAGTCTGCAGGTGACTCTGGTGGGTGCTGACCCTGGATCATCCCCAGAGCCTTCACTTCAAAAGGGGTCGAGTCATGGAGAGAGGAGAGGAGGAGAAGGGGGGTGGGGGGAGCTACCAGTAGATTCCTCCTGGAAAGGCTCCTAAAAAGAGCTTTTCTAAGCAACTGGTCAGTCAGAGGGATTCCCCAGTGTGGCCATTTCGGCACTGATCCCAACACATGGGTTCTGAGTAGCTGGCTAGCCAGTGGGGCTCCCCAGAGTGGCCACCTTGGTAGGACAATACCAGCAGCTCTGAAGCAGGCACCTGAGAAGGGACCTCCTGCTGTACGCTCCGCTCTGCTTCACCGTCCCCACCGGTTCCTGGAGATGCTAGGGACTTCCGCAGTCATGCTCTGAGGCAGTAGTACTGCCCCCTAAGGTGAGGGGACAATTATCATAGCATCTCTGAAATAGCGGCACCAACAAACTTCCTGTATTGGGCACAACAAAACTCTCATTTAGGGAATGCTCTGCCCCATTGTTGGTACTGACAGCATACCACAGATACCCCTATGTGGTACCAAATGAACCCGTGATACTGCATGAGCTCTGGTACTCTGGGGACTTGATGATTGGGGAAGAACTGCAATCCCCCTTACTTGGTACCAGGACCCCAGTATCGAGCACATCCCAGCACCCAGAATCACGATACCCTAGTCAGTGCCACCCTTACCCACTGATGAATCTGATACTGGCCAGGAGGAGATCATTCCGTGGCCCCCTCATTGTGGCCCACCATCACACTACAAGAATCCTCTGGGAGAGTCCACCAGATGGTTTGTTGTAGCCTGGCTGTCCAGAGCACTTGAGCCAAGGCAGAAGAGCTTCCTGTTCAGGTTCTTTTTTTCTGTTCTGAAAAAGCTACCTCTCCAGCACACTTCTCCTCATCTCTCCCAGATGAGGCTGTGCTGCCCCGCCCCTCATCACTAGAGGAAGATTTTAAGAAATTTCTGGATCTTATCAAGAGGATGGCAGACAAGCTGCAGATTCCCCTACAGAGGTGGCATATATCCACCACAAGTTGGTGGAAATTCTGCACACCACCTTCTCATCTAGAATTGTCCTCCCAATTAATGAGCAATTCTAGATCCTACCAAAGTCATCTGGCAGACACCAGCCTCCATCGCACCAACCAGCAACAGAGTGTAAAAACAAAACAAAAAGTCTAGGGTTTGTGTGTGTGTTTTTGTTTTTTTCTTTTGGTGGCTGCATCTCTCTAGATTTCCAATCTGAAGGGCCAAACTCTTTGCAGAGAAGACAGTTTTTCTCTGCACTTCCTGAAGGATTCTTTGACCACGTTACATTCCTTAGGAATCTCCACTGTGGACAGAGGTATTGCCTGTCGGGGAGGCGGATTAACTATGTCGACAGGAGAAGTTCTGTAGCAAAAGTGAGCCTTCAGGAGGGTCCTGAATTAGTGGATCTTAGTTGCCTTTTGAATTAGCTTGGGAGGTAGGATATTTCTTTTACAGGGGCTGGTGTAAAAGAAAGCAGAGAGAATTCTGGAAGAAGCAAACAAGTGAGACATCAAACACTGGTCATGGAACAGGAGGTGGGTGATCCAAAGAGAGAGACATCAGATAAGGAAAGAGAGTCCGTGTATGTGGAATGTTTTGATGTAGTGGTTAGGGTGCTAGCTCGGGACTGGAGAGACTCAAGTTTCCTGCTTTGCTGCAGACTTCCTGTGATAGGTCACTTAGTTATAAGTAGTTGTAGAAGTAATAAGTACTCTTTTATGTCACTAGCATACTGAAGACTATTGCTAAAATTGTGTGGTTCTCAGATGTAAGTAGATATGAAACAGAGATGTCTGTCTAAACAAAGATGTCTAAGATAGAAACAAAAAAAATTTAACTTGTGTTGAAAAAGGGGAAGCCAGTGAAGGGATTCAAAGTTGTGTGTAAGAGACATGGCCAGATTGGTGGACAAGAAATGATCTCAGCAGCTTTATTTTGTGTAGATGTAAAAGGAGAACACTGGTGTCAGGAAGATATTACAGTAACTAAGATAAGAGATAATAGTTCTAACTACATGAGCAGAAAAAAAGAGGAATGATCTTAGACATGTTTTGGAGGAATGGAAGGGCATGAATGATACAAAAAGTGATGTCAGTAGTAATGGAGATAATGATAATAGTCCTAATAATAATACTTTGGATCCTTACAAGACAGTATACTGACTTTTGGATTTTGAGCCCAATTAGGACAGAGGTAATAAAGAAAGTTCTGAATGAATATAGAAGAGGAGAAGAAGGAAACAGGTCATCACTAGAGGAATTACTCCTCGTGACTCTTCAGGCCATTGAATGATTATAATTTAGGCATGGGCTGCAAGATTGAAGGTGGTTGAGTTCACCATTTTGATCTCTGGATGAGGTTGATTAACTGGGATTCTCTGGACTAGATTTGACTTAAGGGCTTCTGCTAAATATGGAGATAATGGGACTAAGCACAGCAGGTTTGCTCATTTATGTATAGCCAGCACTCTAGGGTTTGCAAAAGTTTCATTAAAGTTCTTCTACAAAATGTAGCCATGAAACATGACAAGAACTGAAAATGAACTTTGACAGGAAAATATAAATGTGATTGAAGTGATAGCACTGCTGCTTCTTCCCCCATCCTCCCTCAAAAATTCTCTCTTCTGAGACTGAAAAGCCATAATTTGGCAGGGTTTTGTGTTTGTATTCATAGACTCATAGACTTTTAAGGTCAGAAGGATGAAGGGATCATCTAGTCTGACCTCCTGTACAACACAGGCCACAATCTCACCCACAGATTTCTGCCCCAGATCCCTAAATGGCCCCCTCAAGAATTGAATTCGCACCCCTGGGTTTAGGAGGCCAGTGCTTAACCCACTGAGCTATTCCCCTCTCCCCCATTATCCATTCCATAAGAAATAAACTTTTTTTTGCTATAAGCTGATGATGTATCATTTGGAAGCAAGAGAAGTGGAGAAAGACCTGGGTGTATTGGTCAGTCACAGAATGGCTGAGAGCCCCAATGTGGTGCAGCTATGAAAAAGGATAATGCAATCCTAGGATGCACAGGGAAGGAGTTTTCAGTAGAGATAAGGAAGTATTTTTATAATTACAGGGCATTGGTGAGACGTCCTGTGGAATATCTTGTGCAATTCTAGTCTTCCCATGTTTAAGAAAGATTAATTCAAATTGGAACAGATGCTGAGAGGGGCTACTAGAACTAGATGATCAGAGGAATGGTGAACCTATCTTACCAGAGGAAATTTAATGAATGTGGCTTGTTTATCCTAACAAAATGAAGGCTGAGGGAAGAGATGATTGCTTTCTATGAATACACCAGAGGGATAAACACCAGGGAGGGGAGAGGAGTTATTTTAAGTTAAGGGCCAATGTTGGCACAAGAATAATGGATATAAACTAGTCATCAATAAGTTTAGGCTTGAAATGAGATGAAGGTTTCTAGCTATCTGAGGAGACATTCTGGAACAGCCTTCCAAGGGTAATAGTGGGGGACAAGAAGCTTAACTTGTTTTAATACTGATCATGATATGTTTATGGAGGGGATATGATGAGATTTTTCACAATGGCATGTGGCTCGTCCACAACAGCTATAAGCAAATACCTCCACCTAGGAGAGATGGGTTGCTAGACGAGGAGTTCTCTGAATTATTACAGAGAAGTCTTTCCGAGGTGTGTAGCTGGTGGGTCTTGCTCATATGTTCGTGGTCTAATTGATGCATGTCAGTAAGCCAAATGTAAGGGTCATCTATCTAGAAATAAAGAACATAGGCCACACTTAAAGGATAGGAGATTTATCTTGGGAAGTAATGACTCTGTTGAACATAAGTTGCCTGTGCGACACTGTGGCGGAAAGGGTTAATGTGATCCTTGGAATGCTATCTAGATCTGATCATACTCAAGAAGAATGTTGAAAAATTGGAGAGGGTTCAGAGAATAGCCGTGAGAATGATTTTCCTTTTATAGTGGAAAATGTAAGGAGCTCAATTTATTTGATCAAAGAGAAGGTTAAGGAGTGACTTGATCACAGTTTATAAGTACCTAGACAGGGGACAGAAGTTTGATAATGTAAGACCTTTGTCTGCTAGATAAAGAATCTTCTTAGATCCAGTGGCTGTAAGATGAAGCTAGACAAATTCAGGTTAAAAGTAAGGGGCACTTTTTTTTAACAGTGAGGATAATTAATCATTGGAACAACTTACCAAGATTTGTGGTATTTCCGTCATTGGACATTTTAAAATCAAGATGGGTGGTTTTTTTTTCTAAAAGTGCACTCTAGTTCAAGCATAGTTTTTGGACCTGAAACGGGTACAAGGAAGTCCTACGGCTTGTGTTAAGCAGGAGGTGAGACTAGACAATCACAATGGTCCCTTGTGACTTTGAAAAATCTATGTATCTATTTCCGTATAAATATTTCAGCTACCGTTTGCTATTTTAGTTCAGCAGTTCTGGCCTCAAAATGCTGACTGCCATGCACTACATGCCAGTACTAAGTGCAAATGTATGACATTTGGCCACAATGAAAATAGTCATAGGTTTTTGCCTTCTGACATAAACTGTATAGTTCTCACTGACTAATCTGGTGCTGGTTTTGTACCTCCATTTGTTGTTCTGGTGCTTTTACTCCATGTCTGGGTGTTGGGTGAACCTAAGTTTCAACTTCATTCCATTGTATCACTCTAATTGTGTCTCCAGCACTCCGGCTTCTCAGCTTGACAGTGGAACTCTATATGTAACCTTAACAATAATGGCAGTTACTGAAAATACTATAACTTGCTGAAGGCAGTTACATTGGCATTCTTCTTGCTATTTCAGTTACTGTTAAACCAAAGCAACAAATACTGAAGAAGTGAACCTGCAAGCTAAAATAAATAAGGCCATATCTGCACTACAGTTTATGTTGGCATAACTTATGTCACTCAGGGGTGGGAATAAACCACCCTCCTGAGCGATGACATAATCATCAGTGTGGAGAGCGCTATGTTAGCGGGAGAGTTCTCTCTCATCAGTGTAGACTCAGGAGTCGCCAAACTTACTGACCCCCTGAGCTGCATTCAATAATCTTCAGAAGTTCAAGAGCCACAAGACACGCACAAGCTGCCCTGTGGGGCGGTGCCTGCTGGGGCACGGGGCTTCTGTCCTGACATTTCCCTGCAGGACTGAAGCCCTTGGACTCCCCACCCTGCAATGCAGAAGCCCCTAGTATCACCATCCCACCCCAGGGCAGAAGCCCTGAGCTCCCCCTGCTCAGTCTGGTAGGTACAGATTGGGAGGGGATGTGCATGGTGGACTCTGTGAGTCGTACTTTAAGGGCTGATCTTCACTAGGGCGGGGGATCGACTGCAGATACGCAGCTTCAGCTATGTGAATCACGTAGCTGAAGTTTGCGTATCTGCAGCTGACTTACCTCCCGTCCTCACGGCGAGGGCAGTTAGCGGCGCACTCCCCCGTTGACTCCGGCTTACTCCTCCGGGGGAGCTGGAGTTCCGGAGTCAACGGGGGCAGCGCTGGCGATCGATTTATCGCGTCCTCACAAGATGCGATAAATCGCCATAAAATCGATCTTTCCCTGCGGTAGTGAAGACAAGCCCTAACTGTAAAAAGAGCTGCATGCAGCTCACAAGCCATAGTTCGGCCACATCTGGTATAGAGCATCTTCACCAGATGCACTGCAGCAAAGCAGCTGTATGTGTGTGTTAGAGATTGTAGCATTTCAAGCTTGATTTAATAACTGCTTTGTATTTTCTGAATGTTATTGTACAATGTTCATGGTTTCACAATGCACATTTTTCTAAGGAATATCTAGAGCTACACAAAGATGGAAATTTTGTTTTCTGAATCATAATGAAACCTAAAAATTTAAAACTTCTACAAAGGAATAATCTGACTTTTTTTTGGATCTGGCCAATTAAAATGTTTCATTCTGATTTCAACTTCTCTATTTTGTATTTTTATTACAAAATAGAATAAAACTTACAAAATATATAACACAGAAGTTTTTGTGTGGAGTTCAAGGGTATTGGCTTTAATCTATAAAGCCCCCAATGGATCGGGATCTAGTGAGCTGAAAGATCAGCTCTTTCCTCATGTGATATTACTACATTTGCTATCTGCAGATGTGCTCAAACTTGTGGGGCCTTTAATTTAAACAAGTGGGTGCTGCTGACAGGGCATTTTCTGTAAAGGCTCTTCCTATTCAGAGATCACCACCTTTGGTGTGTCTACATATATTAATTTTCTGGGCACACTGTGTCAGGGGGTCAGCTGGGGTCCAAGGAGGGGCCTCTTACTTCAGCGCCAGATCACTTTGCTGTGAAAGTCCAATAACTGGCCACTTATTTCTGCGGCTAAATATCCCCACAGCAACGGTCTATGGGGCTGTCTCTCTCTTGGTGCAGTGGTTGCCCAACAGCAATTCTAAGGAGCTGCCCTCTCTAGTGGCAGTAGTGCCGAAGGGCAATTGTGGGGAGAGTAGGGGAATCTGGGCCCACCCTTCTCGATTGGTTCCAGCCCAATGACTTATGACAACCAAGTACCCTGGCATAGGGTTCTGGTTTTAGTATGCCCAAACATGTACCCTGGGTCACCTCCTGCCGTTAATCCCTATTCTGTAACTCATTGATAGTGGGTTGTCATCCTGTCTGGTCTCCACAGTCAACTGGGGTATCACGGCATAGGATGCTCTACCTCAGTAGTCTGGAGCTCTGGTGGCTTCTTAGAATCAGCCTGAAGCACCTGTCTTCTCTCCTCCTCAGCCAGCCCTGACTGAGCTGAGCTGCTTACTCTTGTATGCTTCCTCCACTGGGAGCATGCCCAGCAACGGCTGGAGGGTGTGACCTTCTGGGCCCAAAGTACTGGGTTAACTCTTATGCTGCCAGTGCAGGAATGATGCACCTCATCACACATTGCACAAAGCCCTGTTTCTAAATCCTTAAAATTTGTCTCTTTTGGTGAATCAGTAGGTTTCAATGGGCAGGATGCAGTGAGTTTGAATTGGATACGCTATTGTATGAACTGTTGGCAGTTCGATGTGTATTAACAGTCTTGCATTTTGTATTGACTATTGTTTTAAAAACTGTGAAATGCGGAGTATAAGACTGATACTATAAAATCTAAATAACAAATATATATGTGCTCACAGGAAACCTCGACCTGTCTCTCAGCTGGTTGCACAACAGGTTACTCAGCAATTTGTGCCCCCTACACAATCAAAGAAAGAGAAAAAAGACAAAGTAGAAAAGGAAAAAAGTGAAAAGGAAACAACTAGCAAAAAGAACAGTCATAAGAAAACCAGGTAAATTAAAAACTATTGGTATTGATAAAATATTAAATGATGCACCTTTTTCATCACTAGTGTAAGTGTTCTCTTAAGTCATTTTAAAATTAGATTAAATATTTGTTGAAGTTTCATTGTTTTATGATGCTGTTATAAAATGTGAAGCAATCTTGCAGTTTGTAGTTTTGATCAGAAGATGGAGACTAAATGAACTCAATAGGAGAGGGAAAATTAGGTGTTGTCAGTAAAAGGATAGAGTTTTCCTCATCTAGCAAAATGATCTGTAGACAGAAAAATGGAAGATACAAGGTTTCAGTATACCACGAGAAGAGGAAAGTGACTAGTTTGTGGGTGTTTTTTTATAGAATTGGGTGGGAAAAGGGAATATAACATTCTGGAGAAGTTGGCAAGGTACAGTTGTTGGTACTCATGCAAAATTTGGGATAAGGAACAAAGGCTAGAATAGCGACTTCTGGAGACCAAACTGACTTGTGAAGCTGAAAACATATGTAAGTGGATTGAGATACTGAAGGATATCTTGGAGTCTTAGAATACCAGTCTGAAATATGACTGTTCAAGCAAATAGCCACAAAGTCTTGATCTTGCCATGGACTAGTATCAGCCTGCAGTTGGAAGGAAAAATGAAGGATATTAGACACAAGTAGAACTGGGCAAAATTTTTCAGCCAAAAATACAGATTTGATGAGGCAGAAAATTTTTCATCAATTTGTATCAGCTTTGCCAAATTTTGTGTTGGGGAAAAACAAAATCCAAAAATGTCTAAACATTTTGTTTTAATATATACAAAATGATTTGTTTTTTTTTAAATTTAAACTGACCATTCAGTATTACCTTCAATGTCATTTTAAAGAAAACTAAAAACCACCTGCTTAGAGTAAAAAACAAAAAAGAAAAACCCAAACATACATTTCTTCAGGTAAAAAGAAACATTTCATTTAACCTGAAACTAATTTTTCTAACTTTTCGATCTACTGAAATCCTAGAAAGTTATTTTCTAGGATTTATTTTTTTGTAATTTTATTTTTTGGAACTGCAAGCAAACCAAAACATCAATTGTTTGCATAGCTCTAGAAACAAGCAATATTGTTCCAGATTTCCCCAAATTAAATATAAAGTTACTTTTGTCACAGATATGTAACTAAAAAGCTGAGAAGACTGAAAGAGATGCAACCTACTTAAAAGAGGAAGAGAAAATGTAGGGAAATAGTGTCACTGTGTGTTTTGGCAGTGCTGCAGTCTGTGAGCAGAGTTCAGCAAAGGAAGATTCTATGGAATCACTTTTGCAAAGAAGTAGCAGACATTTTCCATGCATTGGATGAAACAGGACCTTCAGTGTTATTCAGGGACTGCTCTAGAAAGAGTACTCCACAAATTTACATCTTGAAGTAGCAAGAATTTAGATTGAAAAGGTTGGGACGGAAATGGAACAGAGCTGGGATAAAGGATTTGTATGTTTTATTTTTAATTATACGTTCCGGCTGGCTAGAGTAACATATTTGTAAGTTAGTATTTTTAAAGATATTGTTTTGAATGGACACAATTATGTGGGAATGTTGAAGGTTACATAGTCTTATTACATGAGAAGTGAAAAAGGGTGATATTGCAAGGGCTGGGAACAGGGGTGTGCACAATAATTTAAATTTGACTGCTTTTGGAAGGGCATATTAAACACACACATTATACACATTAAACCATATCAACACACATGTACATCACATACATCAAAATAAACACTTACCGTTTCAATGAAAATCCATGCGCCATGGAGCGATCTGAATAAAGGTATCCGCAAGAACTTGGCTGTAGTGGGATCACAGAGCTCTGCCCACTCCAGGGCCACAGCAGGGAGAGTGTGTGGAGCTCTGTGACCTTGCCAGTTATTGAAGGGGACCCATGCCACTGCTTGTCCTCCCATGTTCATCGCTCTGGCTGGGAATATATATAATATATATCTCACTAAAAGTTGTACAAAGAATTGCTTGAAAAATTAATAGTGAAAAAAAATCAACCTACTGGTTTCCATATTCAAACAGTCAAGTATTCCATAAAGTAAAAAAAAGTACTAACTGTTTTTGGCTAGACTGGGTTCTGATTAAGAGTGCTCACCTTAGTTTCTACGTGGATTACTTAAAGGAGCTTTTTTTTAAAAAAAAAAAAAAAAAAAAAAAAAAGCACCTTTAAATGTTGTTTCCAGGAATATATGTACAACAAAATTTGCATGCAGTGAGTGCTAAATTTTCTCTCTGGCGTGCAGCCCATTCAGGCTGGCAAAAGTGAATCCTTCCCCTTCACCCCCACATTTTCGAGCAACCAGTTAGGTTCTTTATTAATGCCAGTTCAGCTTTAGTGCAAGAGTCTCACTGGGCTTCCTGTGTACTTTTATGCAGCTTCAACTCTTTGCTGCGTGGGAGTTCAAAAGGTCGGGTGAGGTGACTCAGCATCATTTCTATTGAGGCAAAGCTCTAAATCCCTGCGTAGGGCGAGGTCAGGGTTAAGATTTGCTTTTAGGAGCACACCTGCCAAATCTTGGTTTCATGTTAATTTCTTTACTTTCAAACTTGGCCTAGAGAAAGTTGTGGAACCAAATATAAGTTCTGTAAGTCAGTTTTAAAAGGCTTGCTGTATGCTGTGCTGCTGTTGTCAGCAGGTATTTTCAGATGCTGTGGTCACATGATTTGTCACCTGGCGCACACAGAAAACTAGCAAATTAAAGTGTTTCATGCCTAAATCATCCATTGGACTAGCACCTGCAAAGGCTAAGTTTAAATGTTCTGTTGTGGTTTTTTTAAAAAAACCAAAACAAATAGTAGTAATCAAATCAGAGTTTGTGGCCTCATGTCCTATGCAGGATCTTAAATTTTGCATCAGGGAACCCAGACTCCAGCCCTGTCATCATAGGGTTGTTTTTGTATAAATTATTTTAAAATTAAATTCTATTTGCATGATGCCCACTCCAAATTTAACATTTTCAGTGTGTTGCAGAATTTGTATTTGCTAATACCTGCACAGTAGAAGTTTAGAAACGACTGGTTAGAGGACATGCGAGCAGGTTTCTGCATACTAAGAACTTAAAGTCAGCATCCACTGAGATGAATGGAGAAGTTCATGCTTCTCAGGACTGTTGTTTCAGGCTGTTGGCTGACACTGCTATTACTGTGGGGTCACATTTTGAGCATTCTTTGCAGTGATGAAGGCTAGAAGCTTAAGTTTTTAAAAGCAAAACTCTCAAAATGTGGAGTACAGTTTTGTGACCATCTTATCCAGGGGGGCCTGTTCAAATCAAATTATTTAAAGGTGAAGAAAAAATTAAATGTTACAGTATAGAGTTGCTAGCTACGTCGTACATTCTCATTTTATGTATTCATAATATTGCTATGTGCAGTATTTCACTAAGTTATACATTTTTCTACAAAGATCACTAAAAATTGGAGGAGCAAGAGGATCATGGGATGTGTGGAAGCTTTTAGCTCTTAATTTGATTTTGTTTTATTTAGGCCAAGATTGAAAAATGTAGATCGAAGTAGTGCCCAGCATTTGGAAGTTACCGTTGGAGATCTGACAGTCATTATTACAGACTTTAAGGAGAAAACTAAGTCACCACCCGCTTCCAGTGCCGCATCTGCAGATCAACACAGTCAGAGTGGTTCTAGCTCTGACAATACAGAGAGGGGAATGTCCAGGTCATCTTCACCCAGAGGAGAAGCCTCATCGTTGAACGGAGAATCTCATTAAAGTTTATTTCCTCCAGTTTCTTTAGTCTCTTCTCTTCAAAACATGCAAATACACAACTTCTGCCAACAGCTACCACATTTTCATGACAGATTATCCATGCACAATTTATATGTTTACTGGAACATAATTTATGCAGTTTTACAAAAGTAAAGTGAAGTAGTAGAAATAATAATTTAAATGCAACTTATAAATGCCTACAAAGCATTTTCAGACTAACTTTTTAATCTTCACATTTAAAGGTGCCATGAAAATGTGGTTTGAATGTTCATTATGCAGTGTTATTGGTAAGTCCATTTTCACTTTTAGTTTAGTGAATTCTAACACAACTCTTGGAGTCTCTACTATTGGCATGTACTGAATTAAAATTTTTATAACATAGTTCAAGCTGCCTAAATATGTATTATTTGAGAATTGTGAAACATAGTTATATGTATGCAAATCAAAGATCAACTTAATCAATTATTGCTGCATCAGAATTTTCATAATTATTATCTTCTTAAACACCTGCTGGTACTTGGTGTGCTTAAATAGGAAAAATGTTATTAAATAAAACATTTG
Source organism: Dermatemys mawii (assembly GCA_007922305.1). Classification (NCBI taxonomy): domain Eukaryota; kingdom Metazoa; phylum Chordata; order Testudines; family Dermatemydidae; genus Dermatemys; species Dermatemys mawii. The sequence continues at coordinate 43,116,013 of ML677341.1, read as the reverse complement.
TATGAATTTTTGCCAGTGTTTGACATCATTTACTAAATTACTGTTACTGAATTATGTTGCTGGTTTTACCAATATTTTTCTCACACTTAAAACACTTATTGTAATGTTTACGAACAAAAAGAGTGAACCTACTATAAGCATTGGTTATTTAGCTTTATAATTCAGATACAGTACTACATTGTCATTAGACACTGGTAGTCTATGTTCTGTAACTGATATCAAATCTCAAATGACTAAGCATTTGGCAAAAAGTAAATTTTTAAAATCTGAAATTCTGGAAAAGCTTTAAAAATAACTTTTTAGTACAGTTTTAATTTCTGCTTAGCATTATTTCCTTGCCCCAAACTTGCCCAGTATCATAGTTGCAAATCAGTTTAGTACAAAAATACTATGTTGCACAGGAGTAAAGAATAAGTAATACTATCACATTTTGTTCTTAGATCAGCTGCTTTGATTTTGAATTGGCCCTTTTATTAAATACTTTAGTATCAGTCATAAGAAAAAATAATGAAGTACCCTATTTTCTGGCATAAACTGTCAAAAATTATGCATTTAGCAATATACTGATACAGAGCAAAAATATTTACAGTCCCACCCGGTATTATGTAAAATAACCAATAAAATATTTTTATGAATACAGATTTCGCATTTTTGTTTAAAACTAGGTGGTGGTTTTTTATGCACAAAAAATTCATATATAGATTTAAATTATAGGGTCAGTTTCAGTACAAAAATGCATCTGGCTCCTGTCCAAAGGAAGCCCGTTCACATCCCAGTAATTTTTTTTTCTTCGTGTCTCATTCAAAATATGTATTTTTGGGCCAATGTGAAAGTGGGATGGACTTTTTTTAGTAGTGAATCCAGCCCTAAAATATTACCTTCATATGATGCATCCTGATAACAGCTAAAATTACGGATTTTTGTAGACCCTGACAATTGTGATGTTTGGTGGTTTCTTGTAGTAATGTATCTTTCTGTTTTTTAATGCAGTACTTCTACAGGCACAATGGTACTGTCTATTTTGTAAGATGCAAATTGTGAAATACAGTTAGTTGCATAAAATGAAAGTCTGATGTGATATCTAAAAACTTACATACCTCATTCCTTGGTGTTACTGTTAAACTTTTAAAAATCCAATGTTAATTATAGGTTATTTCAAATGGACAACTACTGACCTGGTTAAAATGTATTATGCTTTACCTTACTAAACATTTCTTCATTCCAATTTTCTGATCATATTTTAATACCTTTAAAACATCACATTTTAAGTTTCATAAATGTTTTTGGTTTGGTAGGGGCTAGATGTTCAACTAATGAATGTTAATTCTTACAAAGAAAGATACATTCTTTTGAGTTTTACTTTCTACAGTTTGTTAGGCGGAACTATATGCAGAGTATACTGAGTTAATGGATTACAAGAGAGCTGAATCTGTTTAAAGTAAGCAATATAATGATAGTGAATCTCAATGCAAGATCCTTTATGAAATGTTTCAACTTTAAAACCAAATGAATGTTAACATATTTCAGTATTTTTTGCAAACATAAAATAATGATCTAGTACCTATAGTTCACTAAGTCAGAAGCCTCTTATTAAATTTGGTATAGGTAGACCATTTAGCACCCGCAAAAAGTGGTGTTTTCTATCTAGAGCAGTAGGCAGTCATTGATTTATTTAGTTAGTTAGTTAATTTGCAAGGAATTGACAACTAAGAGGCATAATCTAATATCAAATGAAAGCAATCCTTAGAATCTACAAGAGCAATTTTAAAGTGTGGTTATTATCAGAAAAGTCACTGTAAAAAGAATGTCAATTGCTCATTTTTATTCAAGAATTTCTATATCAAATATACTCCATTTATGTAAAATTGCCAGTACTACATACTCCACCTAGAGTTTGAAATTGTTGTAATATTGGGGTGATGTAAGAGGTGTAAAGAACAATGATTACATAACCAGAGGTTAGCTTGCCATTCCTGTTGACTCATGAAACACATGTGGAGATCATAGTGGCAAAAAAGATCATACAAGATTTTTGCTCTTGTACAGCAGAAGTGGTGCAACAGTGCTGGTGGCAGAGTTAAAAAAAAAAAAATCAGAGAAGTAAGGCGATCTGCCTCTCTTTACTCATAACGTTATAACTATACTTTAACCCAGCCTCACTTCCATAGTCTCTAAAGAAGTTTTCAGTTGGTTTAAACCAAGTCCTCTCTCCAACTCTGTATAAATTTATTAAAAAGGTCTATTCCATCTTTACTCAGTTTGTAGAATGTAAAAACCTAACATTGTAACTCATTGTTAGCTGTTTTTCTTTTACTGTTCTCTGCATAATGACTGATCATCATCTGTTACATTCCAAATCTGCACCAACCTTCATCAGCCAAGCATTTTGCATGGTTACATGAGATGATCCAACAAAGATGAATGTGATGATGCTCCATGTAAATAAGTTCCTTTTGTGCATTGATTGTCCACTGTTTCAAAAACAAAAAGAATGAGATGCAGTTAATTCACTGTAAAGGTGTAAAATAATTCAATGTTCTGTCATCCTGTTTTTTGCCACTATTTATAGCTGGCATAAGGAAGTACTGAAATATACAATAGTAAGGTGTGATTTATTTTTTTACTTCTGAATTTCAAAGTCTGCATAATAGAAGCAATCAGAATCTGTACTAAGTAATACCATGTCAAAATCTGCAGTGTAAAATGTTAACTCTCAAGATAAGTGATGGGAAAGAGGTTATATTCAAAGGCTTAATTTTAAGTTTTGACGCAGTGACTAGTCTTGAAACAATCAAGATTATGACCTAAATTGTTACCCTACTGTATGTGTTTCTCTAGCTATTTGATGTTGTATGGCATAGATGATATAGTTCAAGCAATTTAAGATTATGCAGTATTCTGCACTTTAGATGTGTGTGTGTGTGTGTTTTTTAATGTGGTTAGAGGCAGTGCATTTTATCTAGCTCACACTTCCCCTCCTCCCCCTCCTTAACACCAGGGCGTGTATTCTAAGCTGCATATGGTGGAGTAATTCTGTCCTGTGGCAGAAATAGTCTAAGGTTGCCTCACCACTTTGGCACATGTGGGGACGCTTACAAAGTGCACAAATAGGGAGGCAATTGATTGGTCCGGGTGATTAACCAGTTAACATGAGATTAACTGTCAGCTCGGGACTGTTAAACTCGAGACCTGGAGACCAGAAGGGAGAGGGGGGAAGAGAGAGGCTAGAAAGAAGGGCAAAGACACTCAGGACCTCACAGAGGTGAGACCTCTTCCCCTTCTCTCCCCCACATGCCTAAGAGGTCTGCTGAAACGTGGGAAAAGTCTTCTGGTGATGGAACATGAAGCTGCATAAAACACTGAAAATACAGTGCACTGTGGTGAATTTACATAAGAATGTATGAGAACTGCTTGCAAAGGGAAGTCTAGAGTGAGGGAGCCCACCCCTTGACGTGCCCTTTGTAGTTCTTTTCTCTTCCCAAACATGGGTAGACTTCCCAGATCATGCAGCTAGCTGTGCTTATGAAATACAGGCGGGAGCTAGTGATAGACGTGTCAAGTGTGTGCCTTCATTTAAAATCCACTTTTTTTCCTCTCTCTGTATTTAACCTATTTCTTTGCCCCTTACATGCTTTCTGATACTACTACTGTCTATTAGACAGAAGGGCTGAAACCAATTTCCTTTGGAGTAGCAGAAGTCATAGCAAAGGTAGATGAAAATAAATTTTCCCCTGGCATTTGTATGTTACCTTTTTTGTAGTGGGTTTAATAACTAGGAAAAGCTAGCTCGGGAGAGAAGTTCAAAACGTTAATGCAGTTTTTGGATAGTGAACTAGTCCAATGCTAGGCATGTTTAGGGAGCAACACATTCTCTTAGCAAATTGGTAAAATTTGAGGTTGTTGAAGTGTCACTGGAAGAGTAGAGCTAGAGCTTTAAAAGGTTGCATATAATTTCTTACCTGACTTCAGAAGCATGAGTCTCATTTGAAGGTATATATTACACCTACTAGTAAGTAGGACAGCTTGACTCTTCTTTTTTAACTCCTACTTCACAAGTATTTCAAGGCAATATTTCTGTAGCAGAAGGAGGGAAAAGAAAACTAGTGTAAACAAAAATTACAAATTTAAGCCTAGTTCAGCACTAAAACAAACAAAGAAAACCAACAACCCTCTCCTAGCACCATTTTATTGAAAAGCAATACAATCAGTCTAGGATTTAGTTAAAATTAAAAAAAATATTTTGCAAGTCTGTTACAAACATTTTAACCTCCCATATCCATCTGTATGCATTAGGTAAATAGTAGTATTCTCGTTTTGTAGGTAAGGAAAGAAGATTTACAACTTAAATGACTTGCCCAACATGTCACACAGGGAAAATGGAGGTAGAGTTAACAAATAATAATTTATGAGTATGCTACTTCACTGAACTAATCAACTGGTCCTTTGGCTCTAGCAGTAGAGGCTCCTGCTTTTAAATTCAGAAGTTCAGTGTTCAAATCTGGTGGACAATCCACCCCAAAATATAAATTACCAATTCCATTAGTTTCCAATTACTAGCAAAGAAAGTGGCTAATCTAGCCACTAAAGAAAGGCAAAGAGCCAGTTGGTCTTAGCCTGGGCTACATAAGAAGAGAAGGTAGTAGAATAAATGGGTCAAAGGTGTAAATGTAACCCAGTTACTGTCAAACAATAAACAACTTAAACAAGGTTCAGGGATTTGGTGTACAGAGATGTCAGCCTGCTTAGTACCATGGTGCAAACGTTAAAAAGCCCTTTAACCTCATACTGAAGATCGAGAAGAGAAGGAAAAACAAAGCATTTACAATGTGAAGTATTAAATAAGACTTTCATTTTAATATTTCTTGTTCTCTTTCCCTTCAGGATGGAGAGTTTTTTAGAAGGAAAAAAACCCTTATTTGACAGTCTCTTTGATGGTATTAATGATGGCTGTAATTATCCTTTATAGAAAAATAGTTAATTGAGATGAGCAAGAGCTGGAGCTATTGCTGCTGTTAAAATCCTTTCATCCCAGGTAGTTGTTTAGGATTCAGCTACAGCTAATAGGCTGGTGATGTTCTCTGGCTCCCTCTCTCTGGCCTGGTGTAATTTTTCCAGATGAAGTAGTCCCAGGAGACAGTAGCAGTGGCAGCTGTAATGATGAAGTTTGGTTCAGTAGTCTCCATCTGTTGTTTTAAGTGTTATGTATTTTTGTTCTTTCATATTTTCCCCACAAACTCTCTTTTAAGGACCTAGAAAAGGCTTGATGAGTAGAATACTCCCTCTCCTTATTATTTTGTCTACCAGTTAGGCCTAATATCTGACATACCAATTTTGACTCATTAACTTCTGGCTCTACATCTGTTTTTAAATGCGTAATTTCAATACAGTCCTTGAATCATATCAACTTTATCTTTTTCAGCCTAATTTAGTTATTCTGTCTTAGGGTGACTAGATGTCCTGATTTTATAAGAACAGTCCCGATATTTGGGGCTTTTTCTTATATAGGTGCCAATTACGTTCCGCCCCCGTCCCAATTTTTCACACTTGCTATCTGGTCACCCTCTTCTGTTTCCCTTTTGTACCTTTTCCCATCAACGTTTGCTGTTATAGTTTATTGTAACAACATAAACTTTTACATACATTTTACAGTTGAGCTCACAATTCTTGCAAATTTGTAGGCCCCATTGTCACAATGGCTGTGGCCAAAGTTCTGACTACTGAGTACCTGTTTTAGAAGATATATTAGTAGTTTCCCTGAAAAAGAGAATATCTATCTCAGACTGATCCTTCTTTGCAGAGAATAAATCAAAACCAAGGTCTACAGAATGTACAGTTCTCTAGGCAAGAGAATCCACTATGTGGTTGGTTTTTCTCTAATACAACAGCCAACAACTATGAGAGATGCTCTTTGACGCTTTTTAACTACGTTTATTATTCGTTAAGTATCATATCTCCACTTGTAAAGGGAATATACTCTGCTCTAACATCTCTTTGAACTCCATGGCCAATTTCACTGCTAGTGTAAGTGGGTGCAATTTGTTTGAAATAATCAATTATACTTGATTATGCTAGTGGTCAATTTAACTCCCCTGTGTTCCTGATCCATTGAATAGTATTTAGGTATCTCTACAAACTAAAACTGGTATGATCTTCCAGATGATCATCTCCCAGTTCTGTAAATAGTTTTCCTTTGTACACTCCGGGGAGCTCAAGTTGCCAGTTACCACTTTGCTTCTCAGATTCATGTCCCTGAAAAGGACTGCTATCACTTGAAGGAGGTTTTCACTTCTAGGAAAGTAGGTGGGATATGTTCTAGATCTTGATGAAGTGTCCCCCAAGTGACACACAGTACCTGAAGGATTTTGCAAGGTGCAGGAAAGAAGCTTTGCAGAGGCAGCCAAGGGTGGATGGAGAGGGAGATCTTCTGCCAAAAAGAACACCCAGAGTTTTCACCATCTCCTTGTGGAGGTGCTGGGGCGATGGCCTTTATCTCCATGATGTGTCTCAATACTTTTTGTTGGATTAAAAACGGAGAGGATTATAGCAAGAGAAAAATTCTCTATTTTGTAAATCTCTGAATGATGACTAGAAAGTCTTCCTACTTCTGTGTTTAAATAAAAAAAAGTCATGAGCTAATATGCCCTTCTCTGTGAGAATTTGTTACTGTGCACCACCGTCTGCTGTTATGATGTGCAAGTAAGCATCCTCCATTTCTACCTTTACTAATATCCATACATACTGATAGATGGCTTTAATTTAGAATAGATTGGTTCAGTGACTTTTGACATAAAGATATACAGCAAAATATGACCTGAAGAAGAGCACTATGTAAGCTCGAAAACATGTGTCTCTCACCAATGGATGGTCCAATTAAAGGTATTACACCTCACCCATGTAGACGCTCTAAAAATATCTGTCTGTGAACTTTGGGGTGCTAGACAGTAAATGGCATATCTGTCTTTTAGCTACAAATCCTGGGTGGTGGTTCTGTGTATATCCTTTATTTTTTCCAGAGGACTGGAGGTCAGGAAGAATGAACTGAAGGGGAAGAAAAAGGAAAAACTGGAAGTGGGCTCCACTCCCCTGATTGAATTTACCTTGCATTGTTGCCTGCTATTTATACCTTCCTCTGGAGATTTCCACAACATTCATCTGATGAAGTGGTCTTAGCCCACGAAAGCTCATGATCTCTAAAATCTGTTAGTCTATAAGGTGCTACAAGACTCTTTGTCACTTTTGCAGATCCAAACCAACACGGCTACCCCTCTGATACGAAAATCTCTTGTGGACCTTCTTGCACATTTTAGAGACTATCCAATCTGAGATGATCGTATTCTAGATTTCCTATAAAAAGGATAATCTTCCTATTGAAAGACTGTTGTCTTTCTCAGCTGAGGAAGATTTGTAGGCAATAGTTCCAAAATGAACAACTGCTCAATCTTGAAGCATAGTAGGAATAGCAATAGGTAGCAAAACCTTTAGACGTAGATGGAGACTGGCTTTGACAAATTTCTTGGTAGTGAGATGCTCTCTCTGACTATGCCATCAAGTGCCTTATCCACAGCATCACTAAGTCAATGACTCCATTGAAAGAAAATATTTGTTAAAAGATATACCCTGTGGGTGGAGCTATAAGTTGTTATAACTAAAGGGATCTTGATGTACTGCTGGTAAAGGTACCTTATAAGAAGCAGTGAGTCCCACAATTTGTTGAATTTTTCTGTTCGTGAAAGTAAGTAACTTTGGGGGCGACCATTTCTTCTAGTCAACTGCAATGGCCTACCAGTATACCACAGAATAAATTAAACTTCCTAGAGGGAAATCATTACTAAAGCTATCTGAGTGGACCCTCTACCTTGACTGCCATGTCAAAGGGAGTGACCCCTTCAATGGTGATAGATAGATAGACATTGGATTCATCAATAGGATTTGTATTTGTCTAACTTTTAAACATTTTATTGTCAGAAAAAGTTCTTAATTTTGGAAAAATCCCAGAAACCAGGTTATCTCCCCTAAGTGAATATAATTCTTTTCTGTTCTGACTTCCTAGAAGAAATGGCCTTGTCTAGACTGAACTGTAAAATCTTGGATAAATGACTGAAGTAGTAAGCACCTAGCATTGGCTGAAGGCCTGAATTATGATTCCTGCTCACTGCAGGCCCCACTTGGTTTTGTGGCTTCAGCCATGCAACTTTAACACGTGATGTCAGACATCAAGTTAGTGACAGCTAAGTATGGACTGGAGACCTTCAAGGAAAGCCTATGTTTTTCAGGAATGGAAATAACATTGATTATTCAATAATCCATACCCTGCTCTGATTCAATGATGCCCCCCCATGATCGCAAGAGGTCTTACTATTAGAGGTCTTTTCTATTCATGAAAACTAAAACTGAGGCCCTGAAACTTCTAGTCACTAATGAACCTGTGATATTTATTTGAAAGAATAGGAGTGTGGACCTTGAAGTCATGCCTACATTTTAATTAGATAATTACATTTTTCCTACCTAAATTTCACCAGTTGCCAGGCAGGAAGAAATGCATGACTAGCAATAAGAGGTCCTTCAATTTATTGGTGTTGCTTCCTATGTGTGGGAAAAAAATCCCTTCACTCAGGATAGGCACTGCTGAATGTACACTTTGCCTTCATGATTAAGGCTAAATTTTAATGGAGTTTCTCTGAGCCACTTTTTATAGCAATATGCATATTTCCAGCAAAGACTGAAGGCAGAAATAAACATATCTTCATAAATAAAATATGCATGTGAATGTTTTACATGAGCATACAATATTTATAATATCTCAGAGGTACTGCAAGGAAAAAAAACCTGTGAGAATAAAAGGCTGCTTTGCTTTATTTACAGAATACAATTTAGAGCATTTTCAGCAGGTGGTCATAGGCTATAAAATCTGTAGTAAGATGTGAAATAGGTTCTCCTTCAAGTGCTACTCTGGGTGTGTCTTTCGCTGTGGTTATTTATGTGCTTCATGCTCCTGGAATCAGAGAATTCTTTAAAGCAGTGTCCATTGGGCCATGCAAGCACCCCTGCTCTTGTCATGCATCTAACCAAGGAGAAAAAGGGTGGAGCAGACCAACTGCCTTTCCAGCTTCTTCTCACCACTGAATGGCCTTTGTTGGAGCCTCCAGTGTCCAGAGCTTCATTTATTATTCTATTTAAAAATACATTTGTATATATTTTGTAAATAGTTTTTAGAATTTTATCCAGTAGCTTAAACTAAGTTTTATAGTTAGATTCTTCATCCTGGGAAATTCCACCCTTGTGTCTTTCCCTCCCACTCCCTCCGCATATTCCCTGGAATCCAGGCTTCAAAATCTATGCTCCTTCTCAGTTGGTGATAGCTATCAGTGTTGCCTGTACTGCTTCGGGAAGGCTCATGGGGCAAGGTGCAGTATTTGAAGCTCTTTCCCAGCTGCACCCATGAAGTTGCAATCGGACCCAGTCTGGGGGCCACTCTATATTTCAGCCTGACTCAGCAAAGAATGCCCCTCCTGGTGCACAGCCTCATTTAGGAGTGAGGAAAACTACTCCCCAGAGAACCCCTGTCAAGGTTTTGTTGGGAGGACAGGGAACATTCTCATAAACCCAAGAGCAAATTCTCCTCTAAATCCACTTCAAGGAAGTCTGATACAACCCTGCCTAAGTTGAGCAAGACTTTCCACTCAGCCCAGAAGGACTTAGGATGTTCTACGTCTTAGAGTCATGATGAGAAAGTCCATAAATCCAGGACTTTGTCAGCACCAGGCCACGCTCCAGTGCCAACAGTGCCTCTGGCACCAACCAATCCTAAATTTTGAGAACTAATGGCACCAACCATTGAGAGCCTCCACCATCAACAGAACTGGCTCTGCTTCACCTGACTATGGCACAAACAGTAACTGCTCTAGCCCCTTCAGTTCGGATGGACAGGATGTCTGGCAGTTCAGGGAGAGCAGAGTCTTATGCTCCACCTGAGAACATTATTGTTTGCCCAGATCACCAGTCTAGATCACCATCAGGTCCTTTGCTTATGAGAAAGGTCCTGAGTCCACCACAAGATGCAACTTAGAATAGAAGTGAGACTTCTCCCATATCAACTAGCCTTTGTTTCCCTCCAATGGAACTCTTAGTACTGCCAGTTGATCCAAAGCTGGCACTTATTTTCTCAGGAGACTCTGAAGCACCTGATGAACTGATGTCTCCACTTCTGAGGCATGCCTTCCCAGGTGGTACCCGGACCAGTTTGGAACCAACCTGCATCCTATTACCTGCCTCAAAACAGTTGGTACTCCATACTCAACAAATTCCTGAAAAAAAAATAAAATTCCAGATGGTAACTCTAGTTCCCGTTATTCCTTCCCTGGACCCACGGGATCAGTATGCTGCCTAAGACTTAAAAGACACCTATTGTCACATGGCAATTCATCAGCACCACCGAAAATTCTGCAGGTTTGTGGTACACTGATCCCACTACCCATTCAGTGCTACCCTTTGGCGTATCAGCAGCGCCTCATGTATTCACAAAATGCATAGCTGGGGTAGCAGCATTCCTGTGAAGATCATGAGTTCACATGTTTCTTTACTTAGCTGACTGGTTGGTGAGATGCTGGTCCAGATCTCAGGTGCTGTCCCACCTTGGTCCTTATCCAGTCCACTTTCAATGTACTAGGGCAATTAATCAACATGGAGAAATTGATCCTGATGCCTGAACAGAGAATAGAATACATTGGTGCAGTCCTGGTCTCTATGAAGGCCCAGGTTTTCCTTCTACAGCTGAGATTTTAAACGATGCAGGTCTGTGCTTTAGACTTAGACACATTGTGTCACCACAGTATGCGACTGCCTCAAGCTTCTAGGGCACAGAGCAGTGTGCTGTTACGTGGTGCAACATGCCAAATTGCACTTCAGAAAGCTACAAGTCATTTAGGTTTGGTGTGTTCAGCAGTCCATCATAATCTAAACATGGTGGTTCAGTGCCAGTGCAGGTCTTGTCCTCCTTGCACTGGTAGACAGACCCCTTGAAAGTTTAGATGGGGTCCCCTTTTGCTGCTCCACGACTGGTACTCATCTTAATTATAAAATCGATGTTGTAGTTTGGGTAGCTCACTTGTGGTTTCAGCAGATACAAGGTCTTTGCTCTATGCAAGATCTGAAAATACACTTAAATGTCAGGGAATTGAGAGCTATTTGGTTATCTTGCTTGGCCTTCCTTCCGTATATTGAGGGAAAGAGTTTTCTGGTGCTAGTGAACAACAGAGTGGCCACACTCTGTGTGAATAGACAAGGAAAAGCCTGGTCAATGCGATTGTGCCAAGAGGCAATACTGCTTTGGAATTTCTGCATTGCCAACTCCATCCACCTGAGAGCTGCTTATCTGCAGGGTGGTCCTTTTATCCAATCTGGCTAGCTCCATTTTCTAGCTGTGAGAGACTCATAAGTGGATCTGTTTGCAACCAGAACAACAGAAAATGTCATCAGTTTTGTTCCTAAGCAGGTAACAGCCCAGTTTCTTTGCCAGATGCCTTCCTGCTAGCTGTATAAACAGCCTGTTCTAATCTTCCCTCCAGTTCCGCTCTTGCCCAGAGTCTTGTCCAAAATCAAACAAGACCATGCTCATCTCACACTTAGAGCCCCAGTGTGGCTGTGACAATACTGGTTCTTGGCTTTACTAGTTCTCCTGGGTGGACCTCCACTGTCACTCCCACTGGATTCAGATGTGATCTCCCAGGACCACAGGTGCCTCCTCCATGCCAGCTTGCAGGTCCTCCACTGATGGCTTAGTTGCTTCATGGAAGGGAAATATTCTAAGGTGGTACAGGAAGTGCTTCTAAATAGTAGAAAACCTTTGACTTGGAGTACTTACCTGGCCAAATAGAAAAGATTCATCAGGCCCCAACAGAAAGTTATTTCCCCCATCTGGGCTCCCATCCATCATGTATTGGACTATCTCCACTTCCTGAAACAACAAGGGTTGGTATTAATTCCATCAACATCCACCTAACAGCTGTCTTGGCTTTTCACTCTCCTGTAACAACTCTTTCTTTTCCAATCCAATGTCTATCCAATTTTTGAAGGGTCAGAACAGGTTGTACCCACTAGTAGAAGATTCTATTCCCCCATGGAACTTGAACCTAGTACTAGGAAAGCTGATGGGTCCTCCTTTTGAGCTGCTGGTCACCTGTTCGCTGCTACACCTTTCAATGCAAGTGGCCTTTTCAGTTGCCATTACCTCTGCTGTGGGAGAGTGGGGGAACTGTGAGATCTGGTACCAGAACCTCCTTATATGGTTGTCTGTGGAGACAAAGTTTACCTTCATCTTCATGCAATGTACCTTACTGTTTCCCAACTTTCATATAAATCAAGCAATCTATTTACCAACATTCTTTCCAAAACACCAACCAGGTCTAAGCGTCTGCAGTCTTTCTGGCTCGTGTGCCCATCTTAGACATTTATAACACAGCAACTTGGTCATCAGTCCATCCTTTTGCCTTTCACTGTGCCATTTCTAACAATCCAGAGACAATGGCAGATTTGGACATATGGTCCTCCAATCCCTGTTCAAACAGACTCTGAGCCCATCTCCAGTTCAAACTGCTTGTGAGTCACCAAGCGTGGAATGGACATGTGCAATCACTTGAAGAAGAAGAAAGGGTTATTAACCTTTTCTTAATTGTTGTTTTTTGAGCTGTGTTGCACATGCCCATTCCAAGACCCACCCTCCTTCCCCTCTCTATCAGAGTTTACCAGGTCAGAAGGAACTGAGGAAGGTCAATGGTAGCTCTGCCGTTCATACCATTGTGTAGAGCACACGGCAACGGAGGGAACATGTACCTACGGGTACCGCTGAGGGAAAAATCTCTGACAACTGCCTGTTGGCCATGCACACACTTATGGTGGAATGGACATGTGCAACACATGTCAAAGTACAGCTTCTTCTTATGGAAAAGGTTAGTAACCGTTTCTTTTCCTGCACTCTGGAACAACTGCTGTCTAAAGCCCCAATGCTACAAGGTGATCCACTTCATTGTTTTTTAATTACATCCTTTAAACCATCATTCAAAGTTTTGACTGTACATAATATAAGTATTTAACAATGATAATTATTCTCATATCAGCAATATGAACATATTAATGTAGCAACTACTGGACCTCGTCAGGATTAAGGATCCATTGTAATATGGGCTGCAGCAAAGAGAGTCGTCGTCCCTGCATCAAAGAACTCTAAACTGGATGCAACTTGAGAAACCAAATCAAGCCTTATTTGTTTTTTTTCTTTCCCACATTTATGCACACAGAGCACATATTCCCATTAGCAGATAAGCACACCTTGCTCCTCTACAGCACAACTATTTAAAGTCAAATAGCAGTGCCAAATAGAGCCCCCAGAGAATTTCTGGCAGGGCAAAGAATATAAAAGATTAAGAATTCCCACTCTGCTCATAGTTTGGAGCTCTCCTTTCAAAGATCTTTAAAGAAAAATGCCTTAATCCTTGATACAGAAATAAGGGGCGGGGGTACAAAACCAAACAAACTTCTCTTTATATTGCTAAAGAGCCTTTTCTCTAAATACATGTTAAAAAAGAGGAATCTGAAGAAAGCATTAGAAATTGTACTGGTCTCTAGCAAATCATAATTGCATTTACATGTGCTTCATGTTAAGAGTGTTGGGCTTTTTGGATCAAGGATCAATGATCTGCTGACTATTTACTGTTTGGGATCTTCCAAAAGGTGTTATAAGACTTATTCAGTAACTATTTGAGGTGAATTAAAATAGCCTCTGATGAAGTAATATTTATTAAAATTTGAAAGAACACAGCACTCATTTCCCCAGCACATACAGTGCAGCTTAATTCAGTTCCTTTGAAATATTTTGCCACATGTCTCTGTATTGCAGATCCCATGAGTTCTTTATTATAAATATTAAATGTGTACACACACAGCCCCTGCTTACAGTCATATACATGAGTAAAGAAGAAAAATAAAAGAGAAAATGACAGATAAAGAAGGAATAAGATGAGATAATATTTTGCAATTTAATCTTAACAGTTTTGTTAAAAATAAAAAATTAAAATTCTGAGCTAGGGATGAGGGAAGGAGCAGGTACCATATGAGTGGGAGTCAGCTGTAGAAAGCAAGCCTCAAGAATTGGGTTTTGAGGAGAAATTTGAAGGAGGAGGGGGAGAATGCTTGATCACAGAAAAGGAGACAGCACTGTAAAGGCTGATGCTATCTTGTGTGTGCAGCTCGTCAGCAAGTTCTTTCAGTTTCTTCCTGCTTATCCCCTGCCTACAATCAAACACAGGAAAACATTTGCACTGTAGGTTGTACTAGAAGGGATATGAACTTCAAAGTATCCCTTCTTTTGAAAAACTCTTAAGTACTCTGCACACTTGGCAGCATTGATACTAATCTGTCACCATAAAATGTTGCTGCTATGCAGAATCAACTGAGTTTCCTTCCTTTAGTGATAGATTAACTTCTTAAAAGAACAAAACTACAGAGTGAAAGTGACACTAACATATGGGATAAGATTTAAATGAAAATGCTTCAAATGTAGCATTTAAAAAAACCCCTAGAATTACAAAAAATAGTAGGATGCCTGCTGTTGATAGTGGAAGTTAGTTTCTCTCTTTATTCAGTAGGAGCAAAATTATTTTCCTCTTCCACTATTCATAATGAAATCCCTGGGGTAATAATGCTTCATGGTAAATCCATCATGCAAATGATGTGCACACAATGCTATGAACTCTGCATGTTTTTTCTTATAACCCAGAATGAGATTTATATTCTGTTAAAATATTAATATATTACAAATAGATAGCAATAGGAATTCAAGGTTCATTATGTATCATATATTAAAAACAATGTAGCTTTCAAACATAGTCTATATGTTTGTATGTAGATATGTATATCTATATTTAATAATATTTAAAATTTCTCAATTGCCTTAGATACATAAGATTTGCAGTTGACTAACCTCAGTTTTTTCTATATTCAAGGTATTTTCTATAGAACTGTAAGGAGAAAGGAATCCTAAATATACAGATTACTGTATCTATTTATTTTTTGACAAATAAGCACATTTTTGAATGCCACTATAACTCTTTTGAGAGAGAGATTTAAATTTGGCAACAAATAGAAAGAATCCCATATTTGACTATGCTCCAGCACAATTCACATTTCCCGGAAGGACAATTATGGAAGGAAATATCACATCTCCTTGTTCAGCATAAAATATTAAAGTATCAGAATTACATCAAAATATCTATTATAACAAATAATCTAGTTTATCCTGTCAGATTTTAAAACTTTGGGAAGAAAAGCGCTAATTAGGTTAATGGATATCTTTGGTAAGGAAATATTAATGTCTTTTTCGATGGTAAAATTCTGTATGATCCTCCAACAAGTCATTGATACGGCACAACAGCAAAATGATGACAGACACTTGTATGGAATTAAGTGGCAGGCCACAGCTTTTATTAGTAGCATTTGTACTGATTTTTATTATACAGAAAATTTCAATTTTGTAATGTTCAACAAAGAGAGTTTCAAATGAATATATGGAAAATAGTTTGATTAATACTCCAAGACCTAACAAAATTTATGCATGACTTCTATCCCTCCCTGACACTTCTCCAGTCTTTCCTTTTGGAACTATGAACATACTTCCTTTTTTTAGAAGACTGAAAACATCCTTACTGTCCTTGATCCATCTACAATCCAGCTAATTTACTCTATGGTTCAAAAGCACTCTTCAGTATATAAACCAAGGGTAATGAGGCAGCACGCTACAATAGAGGCCTGCAGGTCCTTACCCTGATATTCAGTCATCAAATACTCCCATCTCTGCTGAATCTCTCCTGTTTAACTAAAATAACTCTTTCTCTCTGCTCACTCCCCCAGCATAACCTCCTTGATCTCTTCTATCAATCATCGAAGTTGTCCTGAGCACTCAGGGCATGTCTGTATTACAAGCAATACAGTGGCTCGGTTCCTATAGTAAGTTCATCCCTTTAAAAGGAGGCAAATAGATTGACGGAAGAATCTGCATCCACAGTAAGGGTTAGATTGACCTAATAATGATCCACAGGGCATGACACTTTTCATAGTCCTTTGTGTCGTAGAAAGGCCAACCTAAGATTTAGGTGTAGATGAGGCCTTAGAGCAAGAAGTCAGTGTCTTTTGCTCTGTTTAGGCTTGTCTGTCTTTGCCATTTGGATTTCTTAGTGCACCCAGAGGAACTTGACATGGGATAATGACAGAATTTATGACATGGAGGTCAAAACAAATGTTCATGGACAGCAAAGTAAACCACTTTTTGAGCACCAAAACAAATTTAGGGAAGATGAGAGAGGGGTGGAGTATACCCATCATGAGAGGGAAGTGAGTTTTGAGGAGCAAAGGTTCCAGATGAAACTCTTAACAGTACATGCTGATCTAATATCATACTGCAGTTTCTTCCTTGATAGGCCCCTGCAGGTTTGTGAGTTGTGTCAGTCTCTTACAAAATGTGTGACAACTGATAGTGCTTAGTATTATAATAATAATAATTTAGTACTTACCCTTTCTAAGTAGGGAGTGAATTTTCCCTCTCTCTCTCTCATCAGTTCTGTCTTTCAGAGTTCATTATCTTTCCCCCCTTATCTTTGGGTCCTCCGTTCCCACCTCTTCCCTTCTCTTTCCCCAGTCTATTAGGCCTTCTCTATACTACACAGTTTTGTCAACAAAAGTCAGCTTTTGTCTGCAAAACACACTGAAATGTTCCTTCCAACAATATAACTCCCCTGCTACACTGACATCATAAAACCATCTCAACAACCAGCAGAGCTTTTTGTGATATAGTTAGAGTGACACAGAATCAGTGTAGACCCTGCACTTGATTATGTTGCCCTAATTGGCCTCTGGGAAGTATCCCACAATGCCCATTCTGACTGCTCTAGTGAACTCCACTACCCTGAAGGTACATAGGTATGCACCTCTCCCCCCTTCCTGTTTGCTCAGCATGCACAGTTCACATAGCGTCTTTCTAGCTGACCATGCCAACTTTCTGCAGCAGACACTCTCCCATGTGGAATACACCAGAGTTGTTGGATCTGCTGAGTTGATGGGGAGAGGAGGCTTTGATACCATGGACTGATTGCTAGTGGCATGCAGGAGAAGGGGCCTGAAACATAGCACTGCCGTGCTAAAATCAAGATGCTGAGGCAGGCATGCCCGAAGGCAAAGGATGCTCTGGTGTAGCAACAAAGACATGCCACTTCTACAAGGAGCTGCACCAAGGATGAAATTGTGGATGAGGAAGTGGAGCTGGAGAACAATGTGGCGCACACAACAGGGTCATCTGTGGTTCTGAATCAGGACCTCTTTTCAGCTCTAGAAGGGTCTAGCCATTCCCAGCACTCTGGCACACATGATTCACGAGAGGGGTGCTCTGGTTAGTGCTCATTTTGCTTTGATACTGCAGTGTGAGAGGAGATTGCTCTCTCATATACTTAGTTATATGGTAGAGGAGGAATAAGGGACAGAAGTTAACCGAGCCTGTGCATCTATGCAGTAGGGGCCTGGTGGAAAAGTTTGTTAATATACACCAGGATGTCCTGAGAAACCTCCATTGATATCTCTAAGAAACTTTCCTGTAGATATTCTGCAATCCTCTAAGGAAGGTTCCTCAGGAGAGCTGTGTTTCACCTCCGATGTAGGAAACTTTGCCACATCACCCGGCAGTTATTTCTGCAGAGACCAGAGTGGCACACAGGCAAGCAGCATATGGAGCCAGGCTGAAACCACACACACACAGGATTACCTGGGTTACCTTTAGGAGTAAGATATCAGTTCAATTACCCTACCCTGTGGAAAAGGGTACTAATATTCAGAATACTCTCCCTAGCTACTTGTAGTAATCCCCTTTGCAAACTAACCTTTGTCCCTTCTTGCCTATTCCCACTTTTTACTCCCCCTCCCCTGGTGAACTCACCATATTTGGTACTCATGCCCAGCTGTGTGCTAACCAAGGGACAGTGAGAAAGAGGTATCTACCCCTCTGAAACCTGTGACTTCTGTGATTCACAGCTGTGAGCACACTCACCATACTATTTCTGTTCACTGTTTCTTTGGCTTCTGCAGATGTGCTGGTGTGGACTCACTCCTCCACACCAGTAGAGCACCTAGTCAGAGAAAAAACAATGAGAAGTCCTTGTGGCACCTTAGAGACTAACAAATTTATCTGGGCATAAGCTTTTGTGGGCTAGAACCCACTTCATCAGAAACATGGAGTGGAAAATACAGTAGCAGGTATATATATCTATAGAGCAGGGGTGGGCAAACTTTTTGGCCCGAGGGCTGCATCGGGTTTACAAAATTATATGGAGGGCTGGGTAGGGAAGGCCCCACCCCCAATCCAGCCCCCTCCCACTTCCTGCCCGCCGATTGCCCCCCTCAGAACCACCAACCCTTCCAACCTCCTGCTCCTTGTCCCCTGATTGACCCCTCTGGAGACCCCCCCACTAACTGCCCCTCCAGAACTGCACCCCCATCTAAGCCCCCCTGATCTTTGTCCCCTGACTACACCCTCCATAGACCCCCTACCCCTAATATCCCCCCACCCCCTAAGCCCCCTGCTCCTTTCCCCTGCCTGTCCCCCTACCCCCTAATCACGCCCCAGGACTCTACTCCCCTATCTAAACCCCCAGTCCCCGCCCCCTAGCCACACCCCCGCCCCCTGACAGGCCCCCTGGGACTCCCACACACCATCCAACCCCCCATTCACTGCCCCCCGAGACTCTCTGCCCCCTTATCTAACCCCCCGCCCCAGGCCCGGCTCCGGCACAGCCTGCTTACCCCGCCACCGCTAAGAATAGTGTGTCTGGCCTGCAGCCAGACATGCCGTGCTGATCCATTGGAGTGCACCATGTTGTCCGGCCCAGAGCCAAACATGCGGTCGCGCAGCCCCGCCCCTGAGTGCTGCTGCTCCCATGGCCGCGGGGGAGGGAGACAGCGGGGGAGAGGCCAGAGCAGCCTCCTCAGCCGGCCATGCGGTTGTGCAGCTGCGCCCCGCAGAGCTGCTGCATGCGACCCACAGAGGCCACGGGGGAGGGAGAGAGCTAGGGAGGAGCCAGAGCAGCCTCCCCAGCTGGACCTCGGGGGCCGGTTGGTAGGAGTCCGTGGGCCGGATGTGGCCCGTGGGCCGTAGTTTGCCCACCCCTGCTATAGAGAGAGAGAGAGAGAGTACATGAAAAGATGGGAGTTGCCATTCAAAGTGGGGACCTCGATGCGTCTCATGAAGTGGGTTCTAGCCCATGAAAGCTTATGCCCAAATAAATTTGTTATTTAACTAACAAATTTATTTAACTAACAAATTTTTTAAATTAATTTAACAAATTTATTTGGGCATAAGCTTTCATGGGCTAGAACCCACTTC
>ML677341.1:43085602-43096199 GCA_007922305.1 Dermatemys mawii | reverse complement strand
ATAACTTATGCCCAAATAAATCTGTTAGTCTCTAAGGTGCCACAAGGACTCCTTATTGTTTTTGCTGATATAGACTAACATGCCTACCTCTCTGAAATTAGTCAGAGAAGAGAGTGAATGAGGAAGAGTAAGCAGTATACATTTCGAGAAGTGCTGCAGTCAACAGATGCAGCACACAGCAAAACAAGAACATGGAGAAAGACAATTAATGAAAGATTCAGGCTGGATAGCCTGGAAAGGAGCCAGGAGCAGAAGTGTATGATAGACAGACAGCAGTGGATGATAAAACCACTGGAGGGCTAGACAGAGATGCTGAAGTCCCTTATTATGCTGCAGTTTGAGCAAATCTGTTCATGACTGCCCCTGAAGCCAACAAAGAACTCTCTTCCATTCCCTCCCCCAAACTCCCCCCCCCCCGCCCCATTCCTTGCAAGTTCCTGGTTCTCACAGTACCCCATGCATTCCATGCCAAGGCACTGGTTTCACAATAAAAGCTGGAGATGCACACACCTGTGAGAACCCTAACTGGAAGAATTTTCCTCGTTGCTATGTCCCCCGTTTGACCAAAACATTGTATTTTCTCCTTTTATGAATCTTGAGTCTTTGAAATAAAATGAATATTTGTGTCATACTCATGTTGGTCAGTGCTATCACAAACAGTGGCTATAGATAGGAATATTTGCTTAGTAAAATTAAGACTCAGGAAGCAAGCACCACAGGCTAATTCAAAGCGGCAAGTAAACATTGCCTGGCTAAATGCTTCACATAGACACAATACTGGGAATCATTGTCAAAATGCTCTTTCAAAGCCTCTCTGATTTGAATAGCCTCTTGCTGTGCCCCTCTAATTGCTCAAAATCAGCATCCAGCCAATCAGCCTCAGCAGTCCATTCCTGGGGAAACTTTTTTTCCCTTCACTTAGCAAATATTATTCAGAATTTGGCAGACTGCAATGATCATTAGAATATTTTCTCCAATGAGGCCTAATCAGCCAAAAAGACACCACCAGCAATCTTTTAGTCTCCCACAGGCACATTGAACAGTCATTTGGCACCTCCTGAGCCTATTGTAGAAGCACTCCTTGCTGCTGTCTTTGTGGTGTAAAGCTTCATGAGCCACAGGTGTAAAGGGTAGGTGGGGTCTCAAGGATCACTATGGGCATTAGCATATCCACCATGGAAATCTTGAGACTTGGAAAGAAAGTCCCAGAGTGCAGCTATTCAGTCCAGTGTTCCAAAAGATGCATGCCTCATGCACCTTCCCTGACCACCCCACACTGATGTCAGTGAAACGGCCCTGGTGATCCACCAGCATCTGCATGACCATGGAGAAGTACTTTTTGGTTGATGTACTCCATTGCAAGATGATCTGGGGCCAAAATTGGGATACGTGTTCCATGTATTGCCCCGCTGCCATTAGGGAGTCCCATTGCCTGAAAGCTATCAATTATTTCCTGCACATTACCAAGAGTCACAATCCTTTGTAGCAGGAGGTGATGAAGGGTCCTGCACACTTGCATCACCACAACCCCCAGGGTGGACTTTCCAACTCCAAACTGATTCGTGACTGCCCAGGACCAGTCTGGAGTTGCCAGGTTCCACATAGCAATCGCCACTCGCTTTTTCACAGTAAGGGCAGCTCTAGTTCTGGTGCCCTTGCAGTGTTGGGGCGAGCTCTGCACACAGTTTCACAAAGGTGGATTTGCACATCTGAAAGTTCTGCAGCCACTGCCCATCATCCCATACTTGCATCACGATGCAATCCCATCACTCAGTGCTTGTTTCCAGAGCCCAGTACTGATGGTCCATTATGTGCAGCTGTTCCATGAATGCCAGCAGCAATCTTGAATTATTTGTTTCATGGCAGACCACAGGGCAGGCATCACTGATTCACTCTCTGTTTCATAGCTCACGAAATACTTCAGGACCACCTGCATTGTGTTCATAACGCTCATCACTAGACAGGTCAGCGGTTCAGGATCCATCCATGCTGTCAGGCAGAGCTGACAGGTGCTCAGTTCACAAGGGCTGTTGAAAAATGGTGTGAAATGAAGTTGGAAGCCCATGGAATGATGGGACAGAAAGAACTGCATCATGGGATGGTAAGCACGCCTGCATGATGCAGCATGATCTTCCCAGAGCTGTCAGTGTCAGAGGATGACACAGTGGCAAGTCGCATAGTGAGATAGCTACCCACAATGCAACACACCCTCTGTTGATGCAAGAGCACCAACTGCGGATGTGCTATGCTGACACAAGGAGCATTGTGTGGATTTGCACAACTGATGTAATTAAAGCTGCTTTCAACATAAGTCTTATTTAACTATGTAGCATAGATATATGCTTAGTCTTCACAACTCCTCATTTCCCCTCAGCCTCCTCCACAATTCTGCAGCTTCTCTACCCAGGTTTCTTACATCCTCTTCTCTTCCCCCAGTTCTCCTCCTATAACTTCATTTCCAGATCTGTCTAACCTCCAGCTTCTAGTCAGGGACTCTAGCTTTCTAGCCCCACCTCTGATTCCATTTTTTCGGAAGTGCTCAGGTTGGGTAGGGCAAGTTGCTGAAACTCCCTCACTGCTGCTGCCTCCTTGCCTTGGACTCTTCCCCCTCCTTCAATGACAGTGCCGAAGGGAGAACTGATCAGCAAGGCAAGAGGAAGCAGGCTAAGAAGCAGCAGCAATAACAGAAGCAAAGGGTGAGATCCATAAAAGGACTTAGGCATTGCAATGCTGAGCATCATGGTGCCTAACTTTCAGGGACCTAGAATATCGAGGAACAACATTCCAATCCACAAAGCCTAGGCTCCTATACAATGAATAGGGAGAGACATAGGCGCCGACTCCGTGGGTGTTCCGGGACTGGAGCACCCATGGGGAAAAACTGATTTAGCCTTGATAAGCACATTAGGCAGGGAGCTGCCTAAACTAGCCAATGGGCAATGCTGACAACAAGGGTGTGACCTAGTCCTGCCTCTCTCTCCTGGAGATAGGCATCTTTTTGCAGCCTGGATTTAGGCACCTATCTCTGTTTGCAATCCACAACCCAGGGGAAATATAGACGCTCCTCAGCCTAACTCGCATGTGGACCCAATACAAAACAGCAGAGGAAGTCACAGGAGGACACAGCCTTAAGTTGGGGGACTCTAAAATTGGAAGGATATATTCATAACTAGAATCTCTAGAACATGGCTGGATTACACAATGTTCATGAGATAAGGTTGCTGCCTATTTAAGGACATTACTTTTTGGAGGATCACTGGACAACTTGCTTACACGGGTGGAGTGGAGGCAGATGGATTGAACAGCAAAGCTTCTGAACTGATCACCATAGGTCAGTGAGCTACAATCATCATGGCTCACACACTGCTTCCCTGACCTCCACAGTCTACCATTCCCAGTACTGCCAACTTTTACACATTTATTGAAAAAATTATATTTTGTGTTTTTTTCTTAAATCCCAGTTCCCAGAGTCATGTGATTATGTGAGAATCCAAGCTTTCATTTTAAAAAAACCTGAGTTTGTAATTGTTATTGTTGCAGAGGAAAGCTTGTGACCTGAGTGCACCCTAAAGGATCAAACACCAAAAGGTAGAGAAAAAGAACTAAAATGTAGTATTTTCAAAAAATTTAAGCCAATATCATTTTTTTGTGTGTGTGGGGGGGGACGGTTTGATTTTTGAATGCTTGAGATTGGCAATATTGCATCAAATGGCTACATCACAAGCTTTGTTCTGAGCATGAAAGATACCCCGGGCAGACTGAACTAGAAGAAGGAAACTAGATGAGATGACCTATATTGGACTGTGCTGAAACTTGAACACACTTCCAACATGCACCTGCCTGATACTGTATTACCCACTTCACAGAAGGGCCACTTCTCATTTCTTACCTTTTCTTCTTTCCTCTCTTCCTCTTTTTTACCTTCTGTCAAATACAGGTCTGCCTGAGCAAGCCACCTTTTGTACCACTTACCTGACAAACTCTGAGAAGCAGGCTGAAAGTAGTCCCTTAGCCCAACATTAATTAAAGGTTATCAGGTTTCAGGAAGAATATTCACTGGGAAAAAGGATGTCTTCTTAATACAAGTTAGCTAACACCAGGTAAAATCTACAAAAGTGACAAAGAGTCCTATGGCACCTTACAGATCAGGGGTGGGCAAACTACGGCCCACGGGCCAGCCCTTTTTATCCAGCCCGCAAGCTCCTGCCGGGGGAGCAGGACCAGTGGTTCCACTCTCCTCGGTGGGGTGCTCTGAGAGTACCCCAGAGAGCGGAGCTGGCTGCTAGCCGGGTGCACCTCCAGGAGAGCGGGGCTGGTGCGCCGCCTGGGACAGCAGACCCACAGCTTGCCTGGCGGGCTGCCCGGAGAGCGAGGCTGGTGTACTGCCTGGGACAGCGGGCCTGCAGCCAGCCACCGCCCAGAGCCCAGGACAGCGGCCCCAGAGCCCGGGGCAGCTGGCCCATGGCAATCTGCAGGGCCCCGCGCTCCCGAGCCGAGGGCTGGGCTGAGCCCGGCAATCTGCGGGGCCCCACATTCCCGTGGGCTGGGCGGAGTGCTGTGAGCCGCGGGGCCTGGCGCCCGGCTCAGCAGGTAAGCAAGTTGGGGGGTGGGCCTTAGCTGGTGGGGTCCTGGGGGGTAGTGCTTAGGGTAGGTGGGGGGTCTTGGGAGGGGGCAGTCAGGGAACAGCAAGCAGGAGGGCTAGATAGTGGATGAGGGTCCTGGGGAGGCAGTTAGAGTTGGAGGGGGTCTCTGGAGGGGGCGATCAGAGGACAAGGAAGGGGGGTAGGATGAGCCAGGTGTTCTGAGGGGGGCAGTCCGGGGGCGGGAAGTGGGTGGGGGTCGGATAGGGGGCAGGGCCTTCCTTACACGGCCCTCCGCACAGTTTTGAACCCCAGTGTGGCCCTCAGGCCAAAAAGTTTACCCACACCTGTTCTAGACTAACAGATGTATTGAGCATAAGCTTTTGCGGGTGAATACCCAGTTCGTCAGATGCATCTGACAAAGTGGGTATTCACCCAGGAAAGCTTATGCTCTAGTCTAATACATCTGTTAGTCTATAACAGGCCCGCACAACTCGGAAAGCAGTGAGGGCCATATTACTGCAAAAAAAACAGCTGTGGGCCAAAAAGCCCCGCCCCCATCCACTTCTCCCCACCGCACTGCTTGGCTTGTCCCACCCCTACTTATCTCCCGCGGGCCGCACAGTGAGTCCATGCAGGCTGCATGTTGTACAGGCCTGGTCTATAAGGTGTCACAGGACTGTTTTGCAGATGTAGACTAACATGGCTACCCCTCTGATACAGGTAACACCTAGTGAAGCCAAGGCAGCTCTTAGTTTTAACATGTGTTAGCAGGTTGAATTAAAGAATGGAGGGTTTACCTAGTAGTGGACCTGCTAGCTCACATGGAAACTAACACTCTGTTTTCACTAGGATTTTACTGTGCTTTGAGTTAAGTCCACGGGTCCCCCCTCTCCCACCCAGGGAAGGTTGAATGCGGATTTGTGCGCGGCGTCTGTAATTTCCTAGCAGCTACTTTGCAAGACAAAAGCTGCGATCCTATTGCCTTAAAGGGCACAGGATCAGCCTTTCCACACAGCAGCAACCGTGAAAGCAACCACCTAAGGAAACGTATTGCCCCCCCCGGGGCAGATCATCTCCGCCAGCCTCTCCTACAGGCCAGGGAGACGGGAGAAGGGATTTTTTTTTTGGTTTGTTTTACTTCGTATGTTGCAAGCGCGGCCCCTGTTTATTTAATGCTGCAGCAATTGACAAGGCGTTTGAACGCGGGGCGCGGGGGGGGGGGGGGGCGCCCCTCCGCGGCGCCCTACAAACACCCGTGTCCTGCCGCCCTACTTCCAACCCCCTCTAGTAGCCCGGCTCCTCCCGCCGACCCGGTATCACTGTGGCCTGGCTGGCGCCGCCCTGGGGCGCCCTCGCCTTCCCCCATTCCCCACCCCGCGCCGGCACCTGGCTCCTCCCAGCCCCGCCCCCTCCCCCCACGCGGAGGACGCGGCTACCTCCGCGCGCCAGGGAGCCCAGCGCGGGGCTCGCGCCGCCGCTGTGTCCGTTGGGGCCGGGTGGGCCCCGGCCGCCGCCGCGGCGGGATGCGGCGCTACGTGCGGGTGGCGCTGCTGTGCCTGGGCTGCGGCTTGTGCTCGCTGCTCTACGGCTGCAGCCAGCTGGCCCTGGAGCAGGAGCCTGGCCGGGGGAAGCCGCAGGCCCGAGACCCCGCCGCTCCCGTCCGGAGACAGCGCGCCGGCGGCGGGAGGGCGGCGGGAAGCGCAGGCCGCGGGGAGCCGGAGCTGCCAGACAGGTACGGACTGGCCCCTTCCTCTCCGCCGCGGAGGGGCTGGGCTCAGGGGCTGCTGCTGCTGCCGGGGCTCGTGTGCGGGGCTCCGTGTAGACGGGCTCGGGCCGTCCCGTCCTCCCCGCGCCGTAGCGGTGCGAAAGGACCCGCGCCGGGACGCCGGGGTCTCGCCACAGCTAGGCGGCTCCCGCTCCGGCGTGAGCGGCGCCCTCCTGGCTGGCGGGGGCCGCTGGGAGCCCGAGCGAGGGGTTGCGGGGCCGCCGCCCGCTTGAGATCGAGCCGCTTTTCAGCAGGGAAGTTTTGATCGCACTTGTCAGGCCCCGGCCCCCGCCAGCCTGGAGCTGGAGGTGTCGGGGGTGTGTGTGTGTGTGTGTGTGTGTCGGGGGGTGGGGAGATTAGCTAAGGCCTCTGCCCCGCACGGAGCTGCTCCTGTGTGGAGCGCCTTGCGGGACTGGTACCCAGCTGGCCACCCAGGAGAGACGGCGACGGTGTCTCTGTACCAACAGCTGTCACGTCCCCAAAGGGGGAGGGGAAGTATCTTTCCTCCCATCCCTTAGAACTACAGTTCTCAAACTGGGGGTTGGTGTTAGACATGCTGCCGCCCGGGCTGAAGCCCAGTCCCCACTGCCCGGGTTGAAGCCCTGGAAGGCAGGAGTCAGGTTACAGCCCCACTCCCCCATGGGGCTGAAGCCCTTGGGCTTCAGCTTCCCTCTCCAGGGCTGTGGGCTCATACTTTGTCTTGTGTCCCCTCAAGCTGGGCAGCAGGGCTCAGGTGCGCTCAGGGTTTGGTCCCTTCTCCTGGGGTTGGATAGTAATTTTTATTGTCAGAAGGGGGTTGTGGTGCAATGAAGTATGAGAACTGCTGAGTTATAGTAATTTTATCGGGCGTAGGATGGAAGGGGTGAGGTTAGTTTAGTGTGGACAGGGAAATACGTGTGCTTTGTAGCTTGTGTAGGTGGTTCAGCAAATTAATAAGGCCTTGAAAAATAGGCTCATGAGGTAGGAGGAAGGTGGCTTCTAGTAATACAAGTTTTGGAGGTTGCTAAGCTTGTTATATGGCTAATAAGACAAAAAGGAGGCTTCTGGGTAAAGGGTCTATAAATTATAGAAACCTGTTTATAAACTGACTCCAACTGACAAAGGAAAGGTTTTTTTTTAATGTGATAAATGTATAATGTCCTCTCTCATACCAATGTTATCTTAAAATATGGGCTTTTGTGGGAAGATAAAATGCTATGTGCAGCTAGTTTTAAGATGATAATTTGAAAGAGAGAGTCCCAGCTACCATATGTTGTTTTAGCCAAGGGAAAGAAAGGGGTCATACCCAAACAGGCCAAAACCTATTTTTTACCTAAGCTGATAGTGGTCAATAGGGCATCACTTGTTTTAGCGCTGTATAAAGGAGCACAGTTTGTTGGGGGTGTTTATCCGATCCTATCTGAACACGTTGGAGCAAGCCAGGATGAGAGCGTTATCCCTGGGACTGATCCTTTCATGAGTATTCTGATCAAATGCTTATGAATGTTTGTTACTGTATGGATGTAGTAATTGTTTATTATTTAGACAGAGCAATTGTATAAATACTATTTGTCCTTTTTATTTAATAAAGGAATTTATGATTAAAATACTGTCTGGTGGTTCCCATACTAATAAACATTGATTATAATTTCAACATCTTGGTAACCACAAAAGGATACCACTGACATTAATTTCAGTTGCTCTAAACTCTGCCCCACTTCTCCCCCAACAGAGAGTAGTGACCTGTCTTCTCGGGCCACTATAGAGTTCTCTCCTAGAGCAGTTTACTAACATAAAGAAAACGAGGATGTACTTTAGGTACCTCTGTAAAAGAATTCTTGGCAAAGCACGGTGCAGGTGCATTCAATGCAATAAGGAAATTCCTGGCACAGAGGTGAAGGTTTGTTGAATGCTGTTGATGTTTTACGTGAATTTATGATTGAAATGGTTTCGGTGGTGTACATCTGTGGTGAGATGAATCATTGCCACAGACCTAAAGTCAGCTGTAAAGTGGGGAAGAAGTGCAGTGATGTCTTGCACTGGCTGTTTGCTGGTATGATAAGCTACCCAGGAAATGGCTTGATTCCACTGAAGGTATCCAGGCTTGCGGGTGGCTTGAATAAGTGAGGCAAGAAGCATTTGTCTTGCAGGGTTTGGGTAATCAGTTGGTAGTGAGTCTTGATTTCAGTATTTGCAGCAAGGATGGGAGCATTGGTTTTCTTCAAGGTTAATTGAGGCACAATAGTGTAAAACTCAGGAAATGATACAGTTTTCTTCACTGATGCTGCAGTCTCAGTCTGGGGTGAAAATTCCATGGACAACTCCCTCCACTTGAGTACTGCAATGCTAAAAAAATATCCCAGTTCCATGAAAGGAGTCTGTTGCTGGGTGGAGCTGGAATTATGGACTATGCTATCTATACCACAGCAGTGAACAGACCACAAAGCTTTACAGGACAGACTATATTCTCATCCTCAGTGTTAGCATGTGTGCTTTGCCATGCTGGTAGAAAATGGTTATCTTTTTTTCATAGGAGATGGACAATCAAAGTTTTTAAAAAGGTATCTACTAGCTCACTTTTTCATGTGGCTGCATGAAGTGTCAAACAAATGTAGATTGTAAAGTGGTGGTCCCCATATTTTTTGAGGGTTGTCTCCCCATTCCTCTGGGGCAGGAGTGGGACCATGGCTTCTGGGGGGAGTGGATGATGCAGGCAAGGATAAGGTCCCTGGCCACACCCCCAGAACCACCACCAGTTGCGGCCCCAGCCTTGGCCGGGGGCTGGGCCTGGGCCTTTGGCCAGATGTGGCTGCACTCCTGGCCTTGGCCTCAGGCTGGGAATGGAGCAGTGGCTGAAGGCTAGCATGGGATCAGGAGTGGAGCTGTGTTGAGGCTGGCGATGGGGCCAGGGACGTGGTTGGGGGCAGGACTGGCGCAGAGCTGAGGGGATGGAGGAGCTGGTTGGTACTCCCTCCCAGCCCCTGTGGTGGCCCGGGCCCCATCTTGGCTCCCGGACGTTCTGCCTTGCCCCCTTAGGGGAGTGCGCCCCACACTTTGGGCACCTCTGTTGTAAAGGCATTTCTTTACATTTTTGTGGCACAAACATTTTGTTCCTTCACAGTGATGGATGTTGCTATTGTACTGTAACTGTTGTGCCAAAGTAAGGGTAGCTGGTTGAATAGAAACTTGTTGTGACTGAGTTCTGATGTTTCTGGGCCATCCAATACCTTGGACATAGTCACCAGCAGTGACTTGAACATAGCTTTTGCTTATTATCCTGTGTCAGATGATCCAGTAAACTGTTTTCCTTTGAATCATGTCTCTTTGAATAGTTTTAGCTGTTTAGGACAAGTGAAGTGCTTCTTTGACACACTCTTTCTCATATGCTTTTTGGAGGACATGTCCAATATCCTGTGTGAAGGCAAGGAACATATCACATCCTTCTCTGCATGCTTGGAAATCTGGAATGTGTGAAAAAATTCAGAATTTTAGTTTAGTGCTGTAAATGTGCCCATCCAGTATCACCCCCAGCTGTTCTAATCTAGCTATGTAGAGCCTTATGAGACCTGCTAGTTTAAATACTGAAGCCATGGCTTTGTTCAGTCTTGTCTCTTCAGTGTATGTGGTCAGTTAGTTCATCAAAGGGAATCCCATGCAACATCATTTCTGTCAATGTTGTTCTTCATGACTTTGCAGAGAGATACCAAACATCTTTCATGATACTTTGCCTCTTGGGCTACATGTCCCCTGCACTTAGTTTTGCAAGCAAGTGCTGGTATTTCAGCTGAAATGCACACTGGCAGACTTGACACTTAATGCCAAGGGTAGAAACTTCATGTAGGTCTTCTGATGGTATCCACAAAAACAGTGAGGAGTCCGATGGCACCTTAAAGACTCAGGGCTGGTCTACGGAACGCGATTATTTCGGAATTAGCCGAGTTAGTTTGAAATAAAACTGATTCTGTCCATGTGACTAAACAGCCTTTTTTTTTAAAGGGCTCTTTAATCCGGTTTCTGTTCTCCACCTCAGCAAGTGGAGTAGCGCTAAAATCGAGATTGCAGTTCCAGATTAGAGGTACTATGGACGCAATTTGATGTTATTGGCCTCTGGGAGCTATCCCAGAATGCTCCCTTGTGACCTCTCTGGACAGCACTCTCAACTCTGATGCACTAGCCAGGTAGGCAGTGGAAGCTCCAGAAACTTTTGAATTTCATTTCCTGTTTGGTGACCGTGCCCAGTCCACCATCACTGGTGACCGTGCCCAGTCCA
>ML677341.1:42948521-43085592 GCA_007922305.1 Dermatemys mawii | reverse complement strand
CTGGTGACCGTGCCCAGTCCACCATCACTGGTGACCGTGCCCAGTCCTGGATTTGCAGACGAGCTCCAGCATGGTCTGAACGGGAGGAACTGGATCTCATTGCATGTTGGGGAGACGAATCTGTTATGGCAGAACTACTTTCCAAAAAAGGAAACGCAAATACGTACACTAAAGTCTCCAGGGCCATGACGGAAAGAGGCTACTCCAGGGACACAGAGCAGTGTCTTGTAAAAATCAAGGAGCTCAAGCAAGCATACCAAAAAGCCAGGGAGGCAAACACGCGCTCTGGGTCACAGCCCCATACATGCTGCTTCTACTGTGAGCTGCATGCAGTTATGGGGGTGACACCACCACTACCCCACCACTGTCTGTGGACACCAGCAATGGGGGAATTGAACGGAGCAAGGAGGATGAGTTTTTGGAGGATGAAGAGAAGGAGGAGGACAGTGCACAGCGGCAAGTGGGGAATCCCTTCTCCCCCCCAGCCAGGAATTCTTCTTAAAGCTGGAGCCAATACACTTCCTCCATCTCAAGGTGGGCTCCCGGACCATGACGCCAGAGAAGGTGCTTCTGGTGAGTGTACCTTTTAAGTACAATGCAGGGTTTAAAAGCAAAGGTGTTTAATGATTCATTTGCCCTGAAGACGTGTGATGCATTCGCCTCTAGGACAGCTACTGGAAAAGTCTGTTAATGTGTCTGGGGATGGAGCGTGAGTCCTCCAAGGACATGTCCATGAAGCTCTCCTGGAGGTATTCCGCAAGCCTTTGCAGTAGGTTTCTGGGTAGGGCTGCCTTATTCTGTCCTCCATGTAGGACACTTTACCCTGCCAGGCCAGTAGCAAGTAGTCGGGAATCATAGCTTCACAGAGCTGGGCAGCGGAAGCTCCTGGGTTTTGGGCGCATGCAAGCAACATTCGTTCTTTATCTCTATCTTTTAGCCTCATGAGTGTGATATAATTCATGGGCCCCTGATTGAAAGAGGGGAATTTGTGTAAGGGAACAGTCAGCGGTGTCCGTTCACACTGGGGTGTTTGCATTTGGCTGAGGCCTGATGAGAGCCATGCGGTGGGTGTGGGGAGGAAACCCAGCCGTGCTGGGCTGTTCGCATTGAGTTTAAAGGGCTCATAGTCTGGTGGGAGTAATCTTTTCATGCAGGGGTGTCGGCGTTGTGCCTAAAGGGTGGGCAAGGGGGAGGTGTGAAGCTGTCATCCCAGAGAGACCACAGGCCAGGCCTTCCTTTTAAATTAGAAAAGCCTGTGCTTGCTTGGTATGGGAAAGGGGGATGCTCAGTCCAAAAGCATTGAAATGAATGCGGAAGAAGCAGAACCCCGTGTACCCCAGGTGTTACCATGGCTGCCTGCAAGCTGAGTTCTGTTGCTCAGCCATGTGTGATGCCTTGATCACACCAAACTGGCAGGCACTTCAGTATACGAGGCAAAATGCGACTTTATACAGAAAGAACATGTGCTGTGTACTATGAATTGCCTGTTTCACTGAAGTTTCCCCTTTGTTCTCTAAAATGTATCCTTTAAAATTCTACCCTCCCTTTTTCCTCCTCTTGCAGGTGCAAATGTTTCAATATGCCCCCTGTCAACTCCGTCCCAGAGTCTGGCCCAGATTACCAGGCAGAAAAAACACACTCAGGACGACATGTTCACTGAGCTTATGCAGTCCTCCTTCACTGATAGGGCCCAGCTGAATACATGGAGGCAAACAATTGCGGAATCCCATAAAGTGTTCAATGAATGTGAAGAGAGAAGGGACGCCATGGAGGAGGCAGGAATCTATGCTCAAGCTCATGAGGGAGCAAACTGACATGCTCCGCTGTCTGATGGATCTAATGCGGGAAAGGCAGCAAGACCACAGACCGCTGCTGCAGCCCTTGTATAACCACCCTCCCTCGTCCCCAAGTTCCATAGCCTCCTCACCCAGGCACCCAAGAACACGGGGCGGGGGAGGCTTTGGGGGCCCACACACTCAACCCCAGAGGATTGCCCAAGCAGCAGAAGGCTGGCATATCCGAAATTTTGATTTGGTTTCTAGACTTGTCCTTCCCTCCTCCTCCTCCTCCTCCTCGCCCAGCCCTTTCTAACCTACTACCCCCCCCACCCACCCACCCTGGCTACCTTCTGATTTCTCTCAATGTGTCTTCAACAAATAATAAAGAATGGTTTTTAAACACGTGGGTAGTATTATACCTGAAAAAGTAAGGCAGTAGCAGAAGCAATGATCTTCCCTAAATTATGCAACTGTCCAGTTGGGCAGACTATTTAGCTTCAATTAGAGCTCATGAAAGAGAACTCAGGCCTTGTCTGCACTACAGAGTTTGTTGACAAAAGTGAGGTTTTGGTGACAAAATATGGCAAAGTTATATCAATAACCAAGCGTGGTGTCTACACTAATACTTTATGTGGCTGTAAATGGCCTCCATGAGGTATCTCACAATGATCATCCTGACCGCTGTGGTCAGCAATTTGAACTTTGCTGCCATGCATCAGATACACCCGGGAATCCGGCCCTCCCCATTTCAAAGGCCAGGAATTGTTGAAATTACACTTCCTGTTTGCTCTGTGCAGAGAGCTCACATTGCATCTTCCTGGCTGACAATAGTGGCTTCATACAGCGAACTGTTTTCTACTTGAGTTGTTCGATCTGTTGGCATTGTGGGGACGGGGCTCTGCTCCAGCCATAGGAATTTTGATATCTATAGTCTGATTTCTTTTGGCATATTGGATAAGAGCTATGAATGGGACATGCATTAGTGCTGTGCAAAGATAAGAGCTGAGGCAGGCATACCAAAAGGTAAGGGAGGCAAACTGTAGCTCTGGTATTGGGCCAAAGACCTGCTACTTCTCTAAGAAGCTAGACATCATCCTCGTTGGTGACCCCATCTCCACTGCCAAGAACCTGATCGATACTTTGGCATGACCTGAGATAACGGATGGTGGACAAGGAGCTTGAGTTGGAGGAAGAGGTGTACCACATGGCAGAGTTGTCCAATGGCATGGTGAGTCAGGACCTCTTTTCCACTCCAGAGGGATCTAGCTATTCCCAGCAGTCTGTTTCTGGCATGCATGATGCAGGGGAGGAGAGCTCTGGTAAGTGATCTTTTTGAGTTAGTCTCTCGGTTATATGAGGTAGAGCTGTCCTTTGCTCTATATATTGTAGAAATGGGTGAAGGGATATAAATGTACAACACAAGCTGTGTTTGCATGTGTTCCACATTCCCTTATGCAACTAAGCAGTGTGACATAACAGTGTGTTAATGCACACCAAGATTTCATGAGAATCCTCCAGAGAGATGTCCAGGAAACTTTCCTGGAGTACTTGCTAATCCTCTGCCGAAGGTTCGTTGGCAGAGCTGCTTTGTTCCGTTCCCCCATTGTAGGAAACTTTCCCGTGCCAGTAAGTCCCTCCCCACCCACCCACCTGTGGAAAATGGTGGCAGAATTTACGGTATTGTCCCTAGTCACCTGCTTAAAAAGCCACATAGAACCTTTGCCTCATCTTTTTCCCCCACTGCAGGCCAAACTCTCCATGTTTACGGTGTTCACCAAGATGTGTGCTTAGCAAGGAACTGATTCGTATGTAAAAAGAGGGGTATTTTACAATAATGATTTGATGCTGTGCATGAACTAACAATCATTCTTCTGTTTGTTGTTATTTGTACTTTTGCAGATCTTGCCTTCTGGGGAACCCCTTACACACTGGTGGAGTGCCTCTGCCAGATAAGGAAGAGCCCAAGGAGGACATGTTCCGAGAGGTGCTACAATCCTCAGAGGTCAAAAAACAAGAACACAAGGCATGGAGAGAGACTTTGAAGGACAAAAAATAATATAGACAGGCAGTACAGAAAGGAGAGCGAGGAGTGAATTGTAATGGACCAGGAGCGGATAATAAGTGTTGGAGGTCCAAACAGAGATGCTGAAGTCCCTAAATCACACTCCAGGCAGAACACATGCTTGCTTCTCCCACCCCTCCTCTGCAGCCAATACATAACTACTTTCTGTGCCCTCCCCAAACTCCTCCCACACATTCCTTGTAACTTCCTGGAACGGCTCAGTACCCTGCTCACTCCACCCCTTCAAACAGCTTTCAAAATGATAGCTATGAGAGCCTACATTGCCTTGCACTGTTATCTTCCTTCCCACCAAGCCTTTTGTGTGTGGTGTTAATTGGTATTTAATAAAAACAAACTCTCTGAAAGAAAGTAATCTTTGTCTTCTACACATGGTGGTTGCTGCTGGAATTAATACTCAGTGGCAATATGATCATTTGCTGACTACAAATCACAGTCAGGAATCATCACAATTTTCATGCAAGGTGGCAAGTTAAAACATGACAGAATGCTGTATAGAAAGAAATTACTGGTGCTCATTGTCAAAATGTTGCCTTGATTCTAATAGTCCTCAGTTGTGCCCCTCTAATAGCACTGGCATCTGGCTGTTCAAAATTGGCCACCAGGTGCTTGGCCTCCGTGTTCCACCCTGGAGGAAACTTTTCACCTTTAGCTTCATAAATATTAGGGAGCATGCAAGAGGCTGCTATAACCATGCAAATATTTTCCTCATTTAGGTCTAAACTGCAATAAAGGAAGTGCCAGTGTGCTTTAAATCTGCCAAAGGCATATTCTATGGTCATTCTGCACCTGCTCAGTCTATGTTGAAGTGCTCCTTGCTACCGTCCAGGTTTCCTGCGTAAGGCTTCATGTGCCATGCGAATAAGTGGTATGCTTCGTCTCCAAGGATCACTATGGGCATTTCAATATGCTCCACTGGAATCCTCTGGTCTGGGGAAAAAAGTTCATGCTTGACACTTTTTGTACAGGCCAGTGTTCCTGAAGATGCATGCATCATGCACCTTCCCGGACTGCCCTCATTGATGTGGGTGAAACGCACAAAGTGTTCCACAAGTACCATAGAGAAATAGCCCTTTCTGTTGATGTCGCAGGATGGTTGGGACAAAATTTGGGTATGCATGCCATCTGTCAGCCCAGCACAGTTAGGAAATCCCATTTACTAGAGGGCCATTCACTATTTTGTGCACATTATCAAGGGTCTCAGTCCTTCATAGCAGGATGCGATTAATGTCTCTGCATGCTTGCTTTCGTGTAGCCCCAAAGGTGGACTTCTTGACTCCAAACTAATTCGCGACTGACTGGTAGCAGTTAGGAGTCAACAGCTTCTGCATAGCAATTTCCATGCGCTTCTCCACCAAGAGGGCAGCTCTCATTTTGGTGTACAGTAACTCCCCACTTAACATCCTATCACTTAAGGTTGTTTTGCTGTTACGTCCCTGCTCTATTACAGAACATCCTTGTTTAAAGTTGTGCAGTGCTCCCCTATAATGTTTGGCTGCCTGCTTTTTCCAAGACTGGCAGCCCTACTATCAGCTCCCCTATGGCCTCCCCCCCCCCGCCCCGACTCTGCTGCCCGCTGGTAGACCCTGCGGATCAGTGCCTTCCCCCCGCAGCAATTAGTTGGTTTGCTGCGTTCAGGAGACAGAGGGGAGGAGGCAGGCTGCATGCAATGTGTGGCCTCTCCTCCGCCCAGCTTCCTGAATGTGGCAAACCAGCTGATTGCTGCGGACAAGAGCCTGGGGGAGGAGCGAGGACGCAACATGCGGAGTAAAGGGGGAGGAGGTGGAGCGGGAGGGCGGAAGAAGAGGCAGGTTAAGGGTGGGAGCTTGGGGGAAGGGGTGGAGTGGATGGGCAGAGGGTTGAGCCACGCACCCCAAGCAGAGTCGGTGCCTGTGCTTGCAACAGGAGCAGCCAGACAATCCACCCTCTTCCACTCTCTGATTCTACCACCTCAACCAAGCTTCATACTCAGCAATGATGATTGTAGTATTAAATTGTTTTGTTTAAAACTTATACCTGTATTAAATTGCTTGTTTAACATGTTTCTGAAGTGTATATAATGCCTTTTGTCTGGAAAAAAAAAATTCCCTGGACTCTGGCGCCCCCCCCCCCCATTTACATTAATTCTTATTAAAAAATTGAATTCGCTTAACATCATTTTGCTTGAAGTCACATTTTTCAGGAACATAACTACAAGGTTAAGTGAGGAGTTACTGTACTTGCACCGCAGTGCTGGGTGAAGCACTGGGCACATTTCCAGACAGGTGCCTTTCTGCATCTGAAAGTTCTGCAGACACTGCTCGTCATCCCAGACCTGTATAACAATGTGATCCCTCCACTCAGTGCTTGTTTCCTGAGCCCCAAAGCGATGGTCCATTGTATGCAGCTGCTGCATGAATGCCAAAAGTAATCTGGTGGTGTTTGTTTTTTTCCATGGGACAGAACAGGTCAGGTGACTCTGATTGCTGTTCAGATTGGGAGTTCATGATATAGTGCATGACCATCCACAATGTGTTGATAACAGTGACCACAACATTAGAGAGCAGTGCGGGATCAGTCCTTTCAGACAGAGATGACAGGTGCACAGTAAACGGGAGTCATTGAAAAATGTCATGAAATGCAGTGGGAAGCCCATGGAATGATGGGATGGAAAAAACTGCATCATGGGACGTTAAGCCTGCACCCATAATGTATTGCGATCCACTCTGCCTTCTCACAACTTCTAGCTGCAGAAAATAGTAAGTAGCACAGTAGGATAGCTACTCACAGTACACTTTTCTCACTGTTGGTGATAGACTACCAACTGTGTACTGTACTCTGCCAACAGAAAGAGCATTGTTTGGACATCTACAAGCAATGTAATTTTACCGGTTTTTGAGTGTTGGTGTAACTTGCATCTACAAAACTGTATAGTGTAGATAAGGCCTCAGAGTAGGAGTGGCCTGATTTTTGCAGCAGGATTGTTCGTCAGAGGAGTGAAATCTGAGCCGAGATGTATTTAACAGGGCTGTCAAACAATTAAAACAATCGTGATTAATCACATGGTTTCAGAAAGTTGCAATTAATCACCATTTTAAGTGCACTGTTAAACAATAGAATATCATTTATTTAAATATTGTTGGATGTTTTCTACATTTTCAAATATATGGATTTAAATTATAAGACAAGGGAAAGTGTACAGTGTTCACTTTATATTATTTTTGATTAAATATTTGCAGTGTAAAATAAACAAAAGAGAGATTTTTCTATTCACCTCACACAAGTACTGTAGTGCAATCTCTTTATTGTGGAAGTGCAACTTAAAAATGTAAAAATTTTTTTTTTGCATAACTGCATTCAAAAAATAAAACAACGTAAAATTTTGAAGCCTACAAGTCCTACTTGTTCAGCCAATCACAAAGACAAACACATTTGTTTACATTTATGGGAGATAATGCTGCCTGGTTTTTATTTACAATGTCACCTGAAAGTGAGAACAGGCATTTGTGTGGCACTGTTGTAGCCAGTGTTGCAAGGTATTTACATGTTACATGCTAAACATTCATATGTTGCTTCGCCACCATTCCAGAGGACATGCTTCCACGTTCATGATAATAATATGCTCAGTAATGATGCAAAGCAGTATGGCAACGCACATTCATTTTCATCCTTTGAGTTGGCTGTCACCAACAGAAGATGTGAGCTTTTTTGTTTGTTTTTGGTGGGTCACGTACTGTAATTTCTACATCAGGGTGTTACTCTTTTAAGATTTTGGAAGACACTTCAGATTCTTAAACCTTGGGTTGAGTGCTGTAGCTATCTTTACAAATCTCATATTGGTACCTTCTTTGCATTTTGTCAAATCTGCAGTGAAACTGTTCTTAAATCAAACAACACATGCTGGGTCGTCATCTGAGACTTCCATAACCCAAAATATATAGCAGAATGCGAGCAAGAGACATTCTTCTCCCCTAAGGAGTTCAGTTACAAATCTGCAGAGCTCAAGTAATGTTTCTGTTTTTTGACAGTTTTTCAAACTCCTTATTGGCACTGATAGATTGTGATTTTGAAGAGCTAAGCTGGCTGTGATAGCGGCTGTATTGCAAAGCAGGCGCTGAACCATACCAAATATGGAGTTCCATCTGGTTGAAATATTTTGTAGAAGAGATTCTTGTTTCTGTCCATTTGCAGCTTGTTGTATTCCGAGCTCTGTACTGTTAGCTGCACTGTTTGAAATGGCCCACAAGCCTTCTGTAGTTTGGCAGCACATTTTCAAAACCACCATCGCTGAGCACTACTGTAATGGCTCGCTGCAGACTGTGAGCAGTGCATGCCATGTGTTCAAAAGGCAAATGACTGTCTGCTGCTATCATATTAACGTGCACTGTCAGGACTAAGTGTTACCTTTATTTGAATATTCCATTCTTTTGCAATGTCCAAGAAACACTTTGCACATCCTTCAGCATAATGTCCATCTTCAGTATGTATTACTGTTAAAGCAAATGGCTGCAGTGTCCATGCAGTAATCAGTCAACTCCAAAATAGCTGTGATAGCTGTTGACCAATGGACATCCTTGAGCAAATTCATTTTTCAGAAATTCCAACTTTATAGTATTCTCGTTGTGATATAGGTCCTGTATTCCTCTGGAGAGCAAAGTATATGACTGATTGGAAGATGTAATTTGAATAATATCTCTTAACTATCTGTCATTTACAATGTTGAGTGAGCTGCAGGCCATAGCTATCCACTTTGCATTGGTTAAGCTGTTGTACTTTATTTGATCCATGGGCTTGTGAGCGATTCTGAAACTCTGTAAGCATACTCTGTTGTGGCTGGCGGGGTTCATTTGCTGTCAGGTTTTCTGTAGCATAAAAACGAGACGAAAGCATGTTTAGCACATAGGTGGTACTGCAGACTTGAAGTACTTAGATGGTATTAGAACTCAGCATTGCAATAGCTACAGATAAGTTTTTTTTTTTAATCCAGGAAACCATCTGGAATTTGTTTAAAAATTAAACTTCCCCTTCAAAAGACCTGAACTTTCATTACATTGATCCATTAACTTTTTCTGATATTTAATCACTCCAGATCATGAGAACACAGTAAAAGTGTGCCAGTGTCCACGAAGTTATGAAATACAGTGAGTGAAGTGGGTCAAAAGAGAGGTGTGCAATTAATGCTTGTTTGAAAAAAAAAAAGTGCTAATTTGTTTTCTGTTAATTGCTTGTGTTAACTGCAATTAATTAAACAGCCCTAGTATTTAACCATCTGATAAGTAAATGGAGACCTCACCTAGTAGAGTCACTTTTCTTTTGGCAAATGAGAAGATCATATGGATACCCTGTCACATTGTTTTCAGCAGCCTATCCACAAATGTCTCTTGAGAAGATAACACTGCTCTACAGCCAAAATGCTTCTGAAATAAATGTAGTCAAACTTTACTAATTCTGGGTCACTGAGAATGAAAATGATGCTTAAAATTGTTGATTGGCTCTAGTTTTCAAGATATGCGATTGGGTCAGTATATACGACCCTTGACATGGGAATGGCGGAGCATAAGTGAGTTATAAAGGGAAGGGATCTCAATTTAAACCAGAAATGACTAAAATACATCTTTGACTGGATCGATGAATAAATCTATGACTGGGTTTGGACAGTACTTGCTTTTTAGGCAAAACAATGAATGATGCAATCTGAAGCTGGTATTGCGTCATACATGATGTGAATTGCTTCGTGTTATTCCTAGAAGTCATGGATGGTGCAATCATAACGAAGCTTACATCACTCTGCTGAACAAATTGCCCTATATCAGCTCTAGAAATCATACAGTGTCATGCTCTCTTATTTGTCAGTGTTTGATTTTGCAAAGGGACACATTTCTGTTTAGCCAAAGTGAGCAGAGATGCCTCATACTTGTGTGAACAGTGCAGATAAGTTCTGCTATGTTTGTGGTGAAGTGACTTTTGCATCACAAAAGCGCAGTATAACCACTATGGTTAAGAAAGCCTATCACCTTTCTTTTGGCTGCAAAATTGGAGATCGGGACAAGAGGTGGGCCCCACACATATGCTGCAACACTTGTGCAACAAATCTTCGCCAGTGGTTGAACAGGAAAAGGAAATCTATGCCTTTTGCAGTGCCAATGATTTGGAGAGAGCCAACAGATCATACCAGCAATTGTTACTTCTGCATGGTGCCTCCAGTTGGGAAAGGTGTGTCAAAGAAGAAAAAGTGGACTGTGCATTATCCAAACATTCCATCAGCTATACGCCCAATACCCCACAGAGAAGGACTGCCAGTTCCTGATGCACCAGAATCATTCTCACTTGAGTCAGACGAGGAAGAGGATGAAACTTCCGGTCCTGAACCATCAATGTCACAGGACCCACATTTTCTCCCATCCTCCTCCTCTGAACCATACCTCATAACACAAGCTGAACTGAATGACCTTGTCAGGGATTTGGAACTAGCCAAGAGTAAGGCAGAGCTGTTGGGCTCCAGAGTACAGCAGTGGAATCTCCTGGCAGGTGATGTTAGGGTTTCCATGTTCCGTGACCGTCAAAAGGATCTTGTCCCATTCTTCTTCATGGAAGGTGATCTTGTAGCCTGCAACAACATCGATGGTGTGATGGCAGCCCTCAACATCGTTCACGATCCAGATGAGTGGAGACTCTTCATTGATTCATCGAAGACGAGTCTTAAAGCTGTTTTGCTGCATAATGGCAATGTTTTGCCATCAATTCCAGTTGGTCATGCAGTCCATATGAAGGAAACCTATGACAACATGAAACAACTTTTGAGGTGCATAAACTATGACCAACATCAGTGGCAGCTTCGTGGCGATTTGAAGGTTGTTGCTTTCTTGCTTGGTCTGCAGACTGGATACACAAAGTACTGCTGTTTTCTCTGCAAATGGGATAGTCGTGCAAGAGATTCCCACTACATCAAGAAAGATTGGCCACTCCGGCAGTCATTGGAGCCTGGGAGGAAAAGTGTTCAGCATCCACCACTTGTTGAATCAAGGAAGATTTTGTTACCACCCTTACACATCAAGCTGGGTCTGATGAAGAGCTTTGTCAAGGCCATTGACAAAACACAAGCAGCTTTCAAGTACCTCCGTGGAAAATTTCCAAGATTAAGTGAAGCTAAGATAAAGGAAGGTGTCTTTGTTGGTCCTCAGATTCGTGAACTTCTTCAAGATGATGCATTTGACCATGCACTGCGTGGCAAGGAAAAGACGGAATGGAAAGCCTTCCAGTCAGTGGCAATACATTTTCTCGGAAACAACAAGGCAGACAACTACAGGTTGTTGGTGGAAAACCTCCTCAAGGCATACAAAAGCCTTGGTTGCAACATGTCACTAAAGATACATTTTTTGCACTCTCATCTAGATTTTTTTCTACCGAACTGCGGAGCAGTGAGCGACGAGCACGGCAAGCGATTTCACCAGGACGTGGCAACAATGGAGAAACGCTATCAGGGCAAATGGAGCCCATCAATGCTTGCAGACTATTGCTGGACAGTGACAAGAGATGCTCCATTTAATGAATACAAGAGACAAGCCAAGAAACGCCGAGTAGACACTGAATAGGACTAATCTATGTACATAATAGTTTTTTGCCTTATGTTTCATAATACATTTTATTTATATAACCCTTTTGCTGATTTTTAAAGTGTTACGTAAACAGGACAAGTGAAATATTATAATGTAAAGCAACCATGAACACATGAAAAGACCTAGGTTTACAATTTATGATTAAAACTCTACTATCTACACAATATACATAGACATAAAATGTCAAAACTTAAATATCTTAGAAACAGTAGCCAGTCAGTTGTTTTAATTGTCATATGTGAATTCAGCACATCAAAATACATAATAAATATCACATTTTATCTCTGAAGCAGACGACTTCTAAAAAATTGTAGACCAGTGTAATATATGTGTAATACTAATTGCTCCATATTGAGTGAAGAAGCACGGTTACTCCAGTAGTACAGAGATTTTGATGGCAGCACTCTGTCTGTCCTGATTAATGAAGAACTTGTTATCCTGTTCTACCTCAAGAGCCATCTGTCAAACTAGTTGAAATAAATTATACAAATTCTGTGGTGTTGCTTTAATCTTCTGGAAGGACTCAAAATCAAAGATCCAGCACTGCAGGAAATAAAGTATTGCTGGTGCATCAAGGGGGGAATCTTAGCTTTTGAAGCATAATATCTTACAAAGACACTTTGTTACAAAAAGACAATCTGTACAAGCATTTTAGACAGTGAAACCGTATCCTGGAAGAAACTGAATATTGGACTTACATGAATACTGAACCATGCTGGAAATATTTTGTCCTCTTTGTGTTTCAGCCAAGGTTCAAAGGCAATAAGATTGCTAGTGTCTCACTTCTTCGTAAAGCTAATTTCATGAAGGCTTTGATGGTCACTGCACAGAGCATCAGTGGAAGATATGTATAAAATAAGTACTAATTCATTGCAGTACAGAAAAAGCTTTTAAAATGACTATTCAAAAGTCGTAGTGCAAGTACAGGTTGAATATACTAGTCTAGTCTCCTCTGGCTTTCTGAAGACCAGATCTGCAAGCTTTAGGCAATGGTTGACAATAAAATACAAAAATATAGGACTATTTAATTTTTTCAATAGGCTCTCTGCCTCCAATTTTTTTTACTTCCAGCAACTTCCCTATGGTGATGATTGGACATCCTTTAGCTATGACACGAGATAATTTCGTATCTGTTTCCTTTTTCTAGTTAATGCATGTCCGCCAATTTGGTACGCTCTTTATAGTAGGTCCATATGTGTTTAAAAAAAGATTTTGCTGTCCTTCAGACCCTGAGCTCATGCTTACATTAGCCTCATTTTTGGTTGTCATGGTTACACACATTTGATATGGTATGACAATTGAATAAACTTCAAAATAATTCTGTCAGGAACATTGGATGAACGCGTCTTGCTATATCTCTTCTAAGATTTACAGTTTTGTTGCAATTTCTCATGGCATATATGAGAGGGGGAGGTGGAATTATTGGGCAGACTGACAGACTCTTTACTGAGAAAAGAAATTAACAGGTAAGACACTTTTTCCTGCATATTGTATATAGCTTCTTTATATTTGAATATATGCAGTAATTGATTAAGATACAAAGATGATTTTGTAATTAACTTTGCACTAACACTTCTAAGGCATTTAAAGCACAGTTTATAGTTAGAAAATTGACCACTTAATCAGCTTAATCAAAATCTGGTTTTTGTATGTATTAGGAGTCATCTGCTTACTACTTTGACAAAAGCTTCTACTACAAATACTATAAGAAGCTTAATGGTGAAAGCAAGATGATTTTTCTCCCCTGCCTTCAGTATCAACAGAATTTAAGTTCAATTGCAAAATCTCTAGTGCTTATGAAGTACAGCAGGAAAGAACTCAACTTAATTTTCATGTTCCTGGTTGAGTCCATAGTCTTATAGCTTAGAAGTCCTTGAGTCTGTAAGCAAAAAACTCCAAATCGCTGTAGTAGTCAAAATAACACAAGTATTATTAGTACTGTAACACTATGTGGTTTTCTTCTTTTACGCTTACACAAAAACATCCTTTCTCTTGAGTTCATCCACAGAGCTGAAAGGAGGGTGGGTATTGTTACCACCACATTCCAGTTGGGAAAACTCAGAGCTGTAGCTAAGCATTTGCTCACTCCAGGCTCTAAATCATATTTGTGCCCTGTAGAGGCAACGAATGTGTGAAGGGGACATGGTGTCGTGTGCTCTGTCGCCAGATTTCTGCCTCCCGTTTAGCACCGAGATTTTAAACTGCAGGGTGCGCATCCCTCGGGGGATGCATCACCCAGTTAGAAAACAGTTGTCTCCTGCCAGGAGCCAGCAAATGGGGAGGTGGTGGGAGCTGCTTTGGACCTGTTGCCCTTTGTGCTCTTCTTCATGGCTAGGCACTCTCCAGGCAGGGTGGGCAGCACAGCTCCAAGTTGTGCCCCTGATCTGCTTTTGTGTCTACCATGAAGGAGCTTGATGCAGACTTGTGACGCCATCTGGAGTCAGCCCCTGCCATGGTGTCTGGCTGCTAGATGCTCCCCGAGGTTCTTCCTGCAGTACTCAAGCCCCTTGGGCATCTGCCTCTCAGCAGCCTGGTCACAACCCGGTTGCTATCCAGGGGCCTGCTATTGCAGCCGAGTCACTCTCCCCTACTTCCTGTGCATAGAGCGGAACCGCCCCTGGCTCTCTTTTGCTGCCCTACCCCAGCCCCAGGGTTGCTGGGCTTGCAGTCACACAGCCTGAACTCTGAACTCAGCCATCTGAGCCCATTGCCCAGCCCAGAAACTGGGGACTGGCTGCTGCTGGAAGGGTGAACTCATTCCCGCCAGCTCCGGAAAGCAAGACTGTGAGAATGTTGCAACCTTAGGATTACACTCTGCCCCCCTTGCCCTGCCTCCTCCCCCTGTGGGCACTTATAGTTGTACAGAAAACAGGATGGTGGCCAAATAGGGAGCCAGCAGATGTGGAAGGCACTAGGATTCAGAAGGTGGCATCCAGCTGCAGAGGTACTGTTGCCAGGAGAACCAGCTTCATGCCATCTACTCCTGGACCAGACTTCTATTTGGGGGGAGGTGCAATACCACACCCCACCCCAGACTATGCCCTTAGACTCCCATCAGTGTTGAGCCCAATCCTGCAGGGGAGAGGGGAGGAGGGCATGATGCCGCTGGGCCCAACCCTGCACTGCCCCATTTTTGTGCCCCTGCAAGCTGTGTCCTAGGCAGCTGCCCATCTTGCCCCATCGTAGTTATGGCCCTGGGAAAATGGGGTATAGGAGGTCACTTCAGAGTATATCCGCACTTTAGGTTCCTCAAATTTATCATTTAAAAATGTGTGTTTAAGTAAAATTTTGAGGTGGTTTTGCTCATGTAGGCCTTTGAACATACATTTAAAAAGTTTTCTCTAATCATTATTTGCCTACTACTGTGTAAAAGTGGATAGGGCAGCAATAGAACCTGCTATTTCAGTTCTTAATCTAGGAGAGATCAAGAAATTATTGCACGTCATTAATATGAAGGAGGAGAACTTGCCAAGG
This sequence comes from Dermatemys mawii, assembly GCA_007922305.1. Classification (NCBI taxonomy): domain Eukaryota; kingdom Metazoa; phylum Chordata; order Testudines; family Dermatemydidae; genus Dermatemys; species Dermatemys mawii. The sequence goes on along the minus strand of ML677341.1, from coordinate 43,070,665 downwards.
ATGGTTATGATGACACTGCATAGCACTGTAAATGTGACTACAAAAAAATAAGGTTCTGCCAAGTCATATCTTACCATCGTCTATGAAAATAACTTTGTGTAGGCTTGTTAGATTCTAATATTCAGTGAAGGGTTTTGGGTGGACAGCAATGACATTTAAATGGACAAAATGTCATTTAAAAAAGATTACATTTAAAAAGCTATTCTTATTTAGGACTGATTTCGGCTGTCTAGAGGAAAAAAACACTTATTTGTTAACAGGTTGAAGAACTAGCGTATGTTATGGTGAAATACTAGTGGCGCCATCTACACCAGGGCTTTGAAGCCTGTTATATTAGCAAACAGGTTTTTTGTATAGAAAGCATTTATTTTTCTAGACTAGACAAGGCGTTAGAAAAAGAAAATTGCCGAGAATACTTAAATGGAAGTTCACTTTGCTCCTTATGTCACAAGAGAACCACTATTTACAAGGTACCCTCTGATGCTAATAAAAATATCCCTGTAATGTAGATAGTGGTTTGCCACTTGCCCATGGCAAATTAAAAGCTTGCTCTGGACCATGAGGGGACCTACACCATCAATTTCGGCAGCATTTAAGTTTTCATTAAAAAAAATATAGTTCTTGGAGTTGCAAAAACTACTATTAAACTTACGTATTGTTTTCCTGACTTACCAATACAAACAGTTCTGCTCCTCACAGGTTTGGTTAGCAGAATGAAATTAGACTGGTCAGTTTCACTGCTGTTAGTGAAAATTCTGTGGACAGCAATGAAAATGTCAGTGTCATGCTTCTGTTGCTTTAAAGCAACATGTGCATGTGGAGAGGACATACACAGTTGTGTATGTGCATGTGGAGAGGACAAATGCAGTTGCAGAAATCCTCCCTCCTCACCAGAGAAGGAAATATGTTCATGTGGAGAGGACAGAAAGCTCCTCCTTGCCAGCCTTTAGAGTTGAAGCATTTCAAAAGTATGATGCCTATTAACAGCAGGCTAATATCCAAAGAGCCCCAAGAAGAGTCCAGGGCAGAACCATGGTAGAAAGCCTAGCTTCTTCTCCCTTCCTGGCATCTGGAGGTAATGGTGGGGTGTGGGATAGGGAGAACAAGAGTGGGGGACTGGGCTTCTCATAATAGAACTACTCTTGGACCTTGCTGATGGTACCCAATACTTTTTTATAGATGTACCTCTGTGAGGGTCCCCAGTGCATGGGCTGTGCCTCCTAGGGGGGAAATGAGGAATATTTGGGGTGGGGGGCAGATGGCTGGGCCTGGGACAGCCACCATCGGGTGCAGGGAGGGAGTGCCACCCTGCTCCTCTCCTGGCCCCGGCCCCAGTTGCCGGTTCCCCCCATCAGAGGGTCCAAGCTGCAGCCGTGTACCTGGGTTTCATCTGTCAGCCCATGCCTCGTGTCCCAGCTTCCAGTCTGCACCTGGCCCTGTTCCTGGCCCTGCTCTCGGGGTCCCAGATTCCCCCAGCTGTAGCCTCAGTATTGGCCCCCTTACCTATGTCTGCGTTCCCCGTTCCGGGGGCTGGTGGAGGGGCATGGACAGGGATAAGAGGGGCGCAAGGTAAAAAGCTTGAGGACCACTGCTCTAGCTAGTATGTTTAGTGTTTGGGCTAGTAGGTATCTGGTTTATTATCTAAGCCTTGATACAAGCTAGTGTTCTTTATGGAACTGCTATGCCACAGAATAACAGTTCTGATGTTTGAGCTGAAAATAATCAATTTCATTTTGATATAAAACCAATAACTTTCTCATAGGATTGTTGTTTCTGTCTTATCCTGTTAGGTGTAAGAATTTGTCTATATCTTACTGGAATTCCTATTGGATGCTGCCCTCTGATGTTTGTGGAATGAACTGCTTTTGGGAAGCTGCTTTTAGGTAGGCTCTAATATTAAATAGAAACTTATTACTGGCAGCTAGTATTGTTGGTTATATAACAATCTGGCAAATTAAGTACTCTTAAAAATTACTTCAGATGTATTTTCTTGTACTCATAGTACAATTGTCTTCATAAACTGGACTTGTATGCCCCCTTAATGACACTTTGTGCGTTGTCAGTTATCCTGAGAAATTAAATATCAAGAAGCAATCCAGAGAATACTTAACAAATTTTATTTATTTCATTATTTCTTTTCTTTTTATTACTACTTATTTGGAATTATTAACAGGTTTACAAATCATTGCCATGTAAATATCAAAAACAAAAGAATAATGGCTGAAACGGTGAGCTTTCGTTTCAAAAGACATGTAGGAATATAGTCATTAGCTCTTTCTTTTTAACAGGATATTATGATATTACAGAATGACCCTCATTACAATACTGGTGTCATTTCTAGTGATTTTATTAAATTGAGTGAAATCGCTGTGTACTCATATTTAACAGACCAGGCATGTCTTATCAAATGCTAATATTGAATATTATTTTTTTCTAACTGAGACACTTACCATTCTGCTAGCCTAACATAATGAAAAACTATTTGTAGGTCACCATTTTTAACAAACTGATAAGATTTGTTGCAGTGAGCTGTATAGATAGAACAAGTATACGTTTTTCAGTTGCTCATTTGTAGTGATCACATTTATTATTTGAAAACAAGAGTTCCTTATTAACTTTTTTCCCTAGGATCTCATGATTAGTTGAGAGCACTAGCCAAACAAATCTGAGCTTACTACTCTACAGCATGCCATAAGTAACCTGAAACAATAGTTGTATAGTACATTGAAGCGTTGGCATGATTTCAAGGTTTCATCTTTAATGAGTAGTTTACACACATTACAGTTGTAATGCAAATTTGTTTTCAAATGATGCAAATAGTTTGTCTGAAAAGTAATATTGCATGTCTGGCATGCTTCAGAACTACTTGACAAAGACATGGTCCCCAAGCAACACGTGCTTTTCAGGGTACATCTAATATAACAAGTTACTTGTCTTCTGTTAAAATCTGATTAGGTTGTCCTTAGAGAGATCTTTGTGCAGTGTATCTATTTCTGAGGACCGTTTCTAATCAGCGTGGCATTCCATCACCACAGACAGCTGGGTTCTGGAAATAATCCATTCAGGCATATGATACCATTCATCTCTCTATCCCTCTTCAGGGATCCCTCTCACAAACATCTTCTACGAAAAGAAGTAAACCATCTCCTACATCTGGGTACCGTGGAACAGGTACTATCACTGCACAGAGGGAAGGGTTTTTAACTCACATTCCTTCTTAATTTAGAAAAAGAACAGAGGATGAAGGCCTATTTTATACCTGAGAAAACTCAACAACTTCATAAGGACCCAACAGTTCGGGATGGTCACATTAGCAACAATAATACCAGCACTGGAACCATACATTCCATTCACAAGAGGTTTCTCACGTTTATTCTGGGGACAGAACTTTATTAATACAAGGTTCTGCTCTTTGGCCTTTCAGCAGTGCCTCAGATGTTTTTCAAAGTGCTTGCACAGTGGTGGCACACCTCCACAAATAGGGAGTGACAGTTTTTCCCTATCTGGACGATTGCCTGTTAGAAGCACCCACCTGGACAGATGCCATTGACACTATCCACATGATAATCATCTTCTTTTTGCAGCTGGGACTACAACTCAATGTACAAAAATCAACACTGACACTCATGGAGAAACTGGACTTCATTGGGGCGCATCTTGATGCTCTAGAGGCTGAAGCATCATTATCACTGACTGGATTCCTCATTAGAGACAATTGGATCTCCACTGTAATGAACAGCCCACAGGTATCGGCACGGATCTGTCTCCAACTATTAGGCCAGATGGCAGCAACCACATTCATGGTACAACCAGTGTTCCCTCTAATTTTTCCCACCCATGTGCAGAATGAATTTTGTTATGTGCACTAATATGGAGGTGGTATGTGACACATCACCTTCGTATCGGTGCACATAACAAAATTAATGTGGTGGGGTGGAGCCGAGGGTTTTGGCATTTGGGAGGGGATTCAGGGCTGGGGCAGAGGGCTGGGTGCAGGGGTGTGAGAGCTCCAGGGGTGGTGGGCTCAGGTAGGGCTAGGACTAGGGATGAGGGGCTCAGGGCTGGGGCAGAAGGTTGGAGTGGGAGAGATGCCGGACAGGTTTACCATCCAAACCTGGAGAGACTTCACCTTAAAACATGGCTCCAGCATGACAAACTGACCTGCTTTGCATAGGTGAGACACCTATTAGTAAACAGTAGGAGGACAACCACATGGAATACTTACTTGCATAAATGGAAGAGATTTACCATCTTGTGCCAAAACAAATGAGCCTGACCTGTTACCACCCCCTTACCAATGATTTTAGAATACAGGCTAGAACTAAAGATCTCCAGCCTATTCCCTAGCTTGCTTAGAGTACACCTCACCACTGTTGTTGCTTTTCGCCACAAGGTGGACAGGATATCAATATTTGCCCATCCTATCTCCAAACACTTTCTTAGGAGTATCAGAAATGTCTACCCTGAAATACAGGTACCTACCCCACCTTAGGACTTGAACTTGGTACTGCGACTGCCTTATCTGGGCCTCAGTCAGACCATTAGCAACATGCTCTCTAACACATCTGTCAGTGAAGGTGGCATTCTTAGTGGCTATCACCTCCGCCTGATGAGTGGGAGAGTTAGGAGCCCTTATGGCGCCCCCACCACATACCATCTTTTCCAAAGATAAGGTCACCTTAAAATTTCACCCCCTGAATTTTTACCTAAAGTACCCTCCTCTCTCCACTTGAACCAACTGTCTTCCCTGATTCTTCCCAAACCTCCTGGAAGCAAACAGGACTCAATATTATACACCTTGGACATCAGACATATACTAGTGATCTACCTTGAGATAACCAAGACCTTCAGAAAGTCACAGAGACTTCTTATTTCAACTTCAGAATGATCTAAAGCAGGGGTAGGCAACCTATGGCACAAGTGCCAGTGGCGGCAAGCGAGGTGATTTTCAGTGGCACTCACATTGCCCAGATCCTGGCCACCAGATAACCGTAGACACACCTTATTTACTTTACATACAACAATAGTTTAGTTATATATTATAGACTTATAGAAAGAGACCTTCTAAAAACGTTAACGTGTATTACTGGCATGCAAAACCTTAAATTAGAGTGAATAAATGAAGACTCGGCACACCACTTCTGAAAGGTTACCAACCTCTGAAAAAGGTTCCACCATTTCCAAGCAGAGACTGTCCAAATAGATTTCTGGATGCATCCAAACCCACTCTACCAGGTCATTATCAACTTCAGTAGCTTTTCTCAACAATATACCTATCATGAACCTATGTAAAGTGGCCACCCAGTGTCTGCATACATGTTTACAAAATACTGTGCCATCGATCAGAGCTCAAGATCAGATGCATTGGTAGAACTTACTGTACTGTCATCAGTTACCCATGCAACTTCGAAGCCCACTGAGGGGCACTGCTCGATAGCTGAAATGGAGCATCCACAGAGACACTCCTTGAAGAAGAGAAGGTTACTCACCCTTTGCAGTAACTGAAGTTCTTCAAGATGGTGTCCTGTGGGTGCTCTATTACCCACTCTTTCTCCCCTCTATTTCGGAGTTTAATGTATGGACTTGGTGGTGGAGAAGGAACTGAGGGGGGTCTGAGACAGAGAGAGTGCATGCATGACCCAGACAAGCACTGCTGCTGAAATTCTCTGATCAAAGGTGCAGTGATGCACCAAAATCGGAAATGGAGCACCCATAGGGACACCATGTCAAAGAATCTGTTACCTCACAGGGTGAATAACCTTTTTTTTAAGCTTTGAATACCCTCCCTGCAGTTGTCAGTCAACAAGCTTAGAGCATCTTACTGTCTGCCTCTTCCCTTCAACAGAGGACCTCCTCTGTTAAGACCCCATTCTTGGCCACAGAGGACTGGTCAGGACTTTGTTCAAATCCTGTTAACATAATGTCTATATCACAGAGCTCATTCTAGAGCAACACAACACATTTTCCCCCAAAGCCTGCTGTCTTGAAGTGTGCAAGACTGGACACAGGTTTTAATTTATATTTGATTGAAAAATTTCCCCCCAAATCAGGGAAGAACAGTAGAGCTGAGATCAAAAGATAAGGGAATGAGAGGGAGGAGGGAAAGGAGGCAAAGTGGGGGTAGGAAGGGAAAAGGAGAGAACATCCCTTCTGTCTGGTAGGAATTAATGAAAGGTTTCGAAAAAGTTAGATTAAATCTTTTCAAATTTGTCTGTGGAGTCATCTCTGAAACATTACCTGTTCTTTAGTTGCTAGACTGGGCGAGTTGCTGTGACAAGCTTCCATCCCTGGGGGCAATGTGCTCTTTCATCTAAGCAAGTTTTTTGGTTATAATCTTGAGAACCAAGCTTTCTGGGAGCTGAAGAGTTTCTAGGACAATGGTATATATCCCAAAATACAGGTCTGGGAAGTAATTTTTAATCCTATTAATCCTCTTATCTACTTTTAGTCAAACAGATTATGTCTTGGGATAGTCCCAAAACATGTGACCCAGTGTGGCTGGATCCAAGTTTTGTAGCTGTGTCAAGCTCATTTACAGAGGCAGGGGGCCAATTCAGTTTTCTTTATTAGAAAACATAATAGTGAAACCTTGCTGTACTTGATTAATTGAACATCAAAACTGATAACCATAGCTCTCCATCTCTGAACCATAAATATTATGCAAACATGTAAAAACTTCTATATTAATCACATTCCTGATTTGTTGCCACTTAGATCTGATAGTGCAAAGCCATTATACGAGACTGTGCTCTCTTGTGGGAGCAGGTAGATAGTCGGAGAAAAGAATATGGACTTTGAGGAACATTGCAATTTTGGATTTGTGAAACAATATTTTTAGAACATATCTATTGATTAAAAATGTAGCCAATTGCTTGACAACCCTTGTGTTTCATTATTAAGAATGTATGAGGCCAGTTAACTACGTTTAGCCAAACTTATTGCCTAAAGACAAAACAATACAATACAATACAGAGAGGAGATGTGCATACCCTCCTTCTGGGAATCAAGTCTTCTCTCTGTGTATTCACCTTCCTCAGAAGGTGTGCTGCTTATTCGTGTAGTGTCCGTGTGGGTGATCCACTTTAGTTGTCTGTGTGCCCCTGCACTTCTAACTGGAGATTTTTGGTAGCAGTGTCCCGTGAAGCCTGCACATGTGCTCTCCCTCCCTCATGGCTATTTAGCATGAGCAAACCCCACTCACTTCCTTCTCTACCGCCTTTGGCCTCTGAAGGAAGAAGCAGTCCTCCCTTCCTTATCTGTGTCATTAGCATAAGTGTTTGTTTTGTTACCTTTGTTCTCCTGAAAAGGAATTAGGCTTGTGTTTCTTTATTTTATTTTATTCCTTTGATTTAAAAGAAAAAAGAGAGAGAGAAAAAAGAACTTAAGTTTTCTGCCCTGTCTGTGGGCATTCCTCCCCCTCCCGCCCATCCCCCAGGCATCTAGTAGACTCGTAATTACTGTTTTGAGTAATAAATTACCAAACTGTCATGGCAAAATACAATTTTATTAATCATGGGAAACCCAGTATGTTTCTGAAACATTACTGGAAATACAAAAAGAACAGTTTCAGGCCATTCTTAGAGAAGGACAGTTAGTAGCCAAACTGGTCCCAGAGACACCACTGGATGTAGCTGTTACAGTCTCCTGCCCAGTCTCCATGACAGTGGAGGCGGGTTGTGGATTTTTTGTTGGCTACACCTTTCTAGATTTCCCAAAGAGCTACAGATTTCCAGTTTGAAAGGCCAAACTCTTTGCGGAGAAGACAGATTTTCTCTCCACATCCTGATGGATTCTTGGACCACACTACGCTCCTTAGGACAGAAGAGAAGGTATAACTCTCAACCACCCCACAGGTCACAATCTTCTCAGTACCCCCATTTATGAGCCACAGTGTAAGAGGCCCAGGGTTCAAAAGTGATAACAGTCTGCACCCCAGTCCGTGACCTCTCAAACTGCCTCTTAACAAGCACTTTTGATGAGCTGGTCGGGGGCCTGAACAATAATACCTTACAGCATTAGCTGCCATCTATACACCTGTCATGTCACTCAGAAGTCACCTTACTTACTTCACAGCAGTTAGGACCAGCTTTAGAGCAAAGAAATTGCTTTCTAGCCCTGAACCTACAGGGTGCCTACTTCCATATCTCTGTACAATCATTGTACAGGAGATTTCCTACTGCTTACCTCTGGAACAGGATAATTATTGGTACAGGCTGCTCCACACAGGGTATTCTCCAAGGCTCTCTTCATTATAGTGGCATACTAACCCCGGTACAGTGAATGGACTTTATCAGCACGAACCTGATGCAGTACGACCGTTCCTCTCACTACCCGCATTCACCGTCCTGGGACCCTTCTGTCTGATATGCTGGGGAGCTCATCTACACAGCAAGGTTCAGGACAAATGGCCTTCCACAGAAATGACCTTCCATATCACTCTTTTGGGGCTAAGGGCTATCAGGAGTGTCTGTCCACAAACTCTGCCTTTCATCAAAAAACACACAAAGGTCATGATGGACTTAATGTTACTTATATGTTTTTGTAAACTGCCAAGGAGCTGCCAGATCTTCCTCCCTCTACAGGACAGCACTCAAACTTTGGAATTGATGCACCCATCACAATGTGCTCATCTCAGCTGTCTGTCTACAAGGGATACAGAATGGAACAGCCAATGGTCTCAGTTGGAATTTTCTCATGACAATGAGTGTATGCTGAATTCAGAGGTGCTTCAAGATATAGCCCCCTTTGGGGAATCCGGCCTATGGATCTCTTCACTACTTATTGGAACAAGAAAGGACCTTGTTACTGATCCAGGGCCAGCCTGGGGAAATTCACTGGCAGTTGCCCTCATCTTCCCATGGGACAGGGTCCATTTGTATGTCTTGTCCCAGATTCTGTTGAATATTCAATGAAGCAAATCAAGAGTTATTCTGATTACCCCTCTTGATTATGACAAGTCTGGCTCCCTTACCTGAAACAGATGGCAATATGCCCTCCTGTTTCTCCGACTTCAGCCTATTCCTCACCTGCTCTCTCAGTTGGCCGACCCTTTACCCCAACCCATGGGTCCTCTGCCTTCAGGCTTGGCGCTTTCTTAGTTCCAAGGCTTAGAAGCAGAATGCTCTAACAAGATTAAAGACGTGTTGCAACACAACCACAAGTTGACCACTTGACATACTTATCTATAAAATGGAAACGACTCCAAGTTTGTGCCATTCCAAACACACAGACCCAGCCTCATCATTCCTCCCTCTGATTTTGCACTACATTTTAAACTCTCACTCAGCTCCCTTTAAGGTACATCTCATGGCGAAAACGGCTTTGCACTTGGTGTTTGTTCACCCACTAATGCATAGATTCTTTAAGGGCATTGGGAATCTCTTCCCCCATGTAACACCACCCGCTCCAGCCTGGGACTTCAACCTACTTCTTAGGGCTTTGACTAGACCTCCCTCTGAGTCCAGTGCAACTTGTTCTCTCTTACACCTGTCCATGACAACAGCATTTCTAATTGCCATCACCTCAGCTTGGCACATAGGAGAAACAGCAGCCCTGATGGCATGCCTATCATTCGCAGCCTTTTTCTTTTAAAGACAAAGTAACTCTAAGGCCATATTCCAAGTGTCTCCCTACTTTTTCTGCACTTTCCATATGAATCAACAGAGACATCGCCTTGTTTTTTTCCAAAACCACATTGTGACAACTGGGAGACAATTGTGCATATCTTAGATGTTGGAAAGACATTAGCATCCTACTTGGACAGGACTAAGGACTTCAGGAAATCCCCTAAACTCTTCCTTTCGTCCACAGAAAGATCCAAATGCTCCGTGGTATCTCCTCAAAGACTATACAAATGGGTCTCTAGTTACATTAATCTCTTATCAAGGGTGCAATTTGCTTCCGTCCATACTCACTCCACGAGAGCAGTTTCTACCTCAGTCACATTCCATAGGGATACCCCTATCAGCGACTTGAGCCTCTGTCCATACTTTCGCAGAACATTATGCGATCACTGAAGATTTGGCCACTGATACCATCTTCGACTCCACAGTACTCTCTGTCGTAAAAGACTCTACTCCGAAGTCCCAGCTTCCAGTGGTGGGTACTGCTCGGGAGTCCCCTAAAGTGGAGCACCCATAGGGACACTACTCAAAGAAGAGGAAGTTACTCACCTTGTGCAGTAACGATGGTTTTTGAGATGTGTATCCCTTTGAGTGCTCCACAACCTGCCCTCCTCCCCTCGTCTTCAGAGTTCTCTATTGAGCTCTGTGGTGGAGAAGGAAGTGGGTGGGGTTTGCCCGTGCAGTGCTAAATAGCCTTGAGGCAGACCACGAGGGAGGGAGAGCATATGCGTGGGCTCAACAGGACACTGCTACCAAAAATCTCCGATTAGAAGTGCAGGGGCACACAGACACCTAAAGTGGAGCACTCATAGGGACACACATCTCAAAGAACCATCGTTACTGCACAAGTATCTCTTCAAAGATACGTCCTCAAATCCATTTTGTGGGTTGGTTGTTTACAAGCTAAAAACCCCATATGTTATTTAAAGTTTTAAATTTAACCCACTAGTTTGTGCCTGCTTTGTCCTTCGTATCTCCCTATATTTTCTCTGTCTTGTTTTAAAACTACATTCCAAGTGTTGTTGAATCGTAAAAGTTGTAGGTACTGGTCCATGAAGGTACTTCTCCAACTTGAATCGGGGCAGAACTTTAATATCTCTTCAGTTAGATAAGTTTGTTGTTTTCTAATGACAGAGCTGATTTAGCATAAGTGACCAGAATTATAGAAAGACATAGGTCAATTCAGGCCATGTAACTTCTAGAAATATATGTACAATATAATATATCAATATTGCATGTCTAATGCATATTAACACGTGGTGTTAATGATACATATTGATGTATACAATTGGTCAACATTGTACTTAGTACAAAATATTCATGCATCTTTGCTTAGACAAATTTTCTATTTTCAAATGCCAAAGCTGACTTCATCTTTGCAAAGTATTGTGAGATACTTGACATGAATGAACAGACTTGTGGAAAGAGCATATGTATTCAAGTAACAGAACATCCCAACACTCCTATATATAATGTACATCTGTCTTTGCTCTGACCATGTAGGTCATTGCGGTTCTCTGGCAGATGACTAAAGTGTCTGTGGTACAGAACTTGCTAAATGACAAGCCAAACCATCTATATGGACCCTTATCCATCAAGGGACTAGTGTTGTTCTTACTCTCTCTGGACCAATGACCATTCAAGTATTTGATACAAAGTGATACAGTTTCAACAGGAGAGGATAAAAGAGACCCACACCAGAATATACCTGGTGGTTAGGTAGGTCACTCACCTGGGAGAGGAGAGACCTGGCTTCAAGTCCCTGAACTAGAGCAGGGATTCAAATCTGGGTCTCTCATTGCAGGTAAGTGCCCTGGATATTGGATATAAAAGAGTGGTTAAAGGGAATGGCACCACTGGTTCTGTGAATAGTGCCTAAATCCCCTTTTGAATGTAGCTTGAAAACAGTCTTTGTTTTGATAATGTCAAAATGGTTCAGTTTGATATTTTGGAAATGCTTTCTTTTTGCATTTCAACTGAAACAGTTTGCAAAATTGACAGACATTCATGCAAATGTTTCTCTCTCCAAATCTGCAGAATTCAGGGAAAAATTTCACCTGAAATATTTCATCAAGCTCTATTCCAGAGTTGCTGGATGTTATCATCTCTTGAATCTTATCATAAGAACTCCCTCTTGTTGAGAGAAAAGCATGATCCGCACCCAGTTATTAGGCTAAATTAACTTTAAAGCTTTATTCGGGAAAATTTCAGGATTTAGAAAATTTTAAGACCTAGAAGATTTTATCACCACTTTAATTAAGCAAAATGCATGATTAAATCGGAGCAGGACAGGTAGTGATCAGTTGTTTTAAAGGATAGAAGTTCACCAGTTTCTTTTAGTGTGAATTCTTTTTATTATGAGATAACATTTTATTTCATTTTGTAGGACTTGGAACTGTACATAGTAATGTGTTTTGGCCTGACTGTAAAAAGTTAACATATTTTCAAAGCAGCTTTTGATAACTTGAAGGTAGCTTTGTGTGTATACTGGATTAAAGATTATGCGCTAAAGAACATATTTTCATTTTGAAAAGTCTCTCTCATTTTTGGAGGATTGGTGAGAATGGATAATATGGTAGATTGATTCTTTGTGTTTTCCTCTGTGTTTATTGCTGACAAACTTCATTAAAACAATTGGATTTAGACATCTAAAATATATTTCTAATGCTACTTTTCCATGTATGTAATTTCAGTAGCAGCTACAGGTAGTTATGTGCTGGGGCGGGGGATGGATAGGATGGGGAGCAACTGACACTTGTGGAGGTGGGGTGGGAGCAGGCTCCAAGCTGGGAAGGGGCATCTTGGCAGTTCCTATTTCTGTTCCTCATCTCCTGGTGCCCTGTTCTCCCCACAGGCTGTTGCACATGCTCCTGACCCTCTGGTGGGCTGGGTGACCCCGCCAGAGCCCGTAATTGCTGAAAGGCTGGGAGAGGAGATTTGTTCATACCTTATCCCCAGGTGGCTGGCCTGATCTCGTGCTCTGTGATGTCTGTTTAAGCCCCTTCTCTAGATCCTGCTCTGGCCTCTGCAAGATATTGCGGTGGAAGAAACATACATCAGCTCCCCCAGTAGGCATTTGTCCTATCCCTCCAGTTCTGCTGTTCCTGGTTATTAGATCACTAATGGGAAGGGATCAAGTCTGTATGGTGGAATGACTGTTGCAGGGGTGCTTAGTTGTGAATGAGAGGTGCTTTACAAATGTCTAATGAAATATGACTTTTAGAGAAAGTTTGAGAACTCCTGAGAGATCCTTTAATCAGATGTTATGTATGGTCTCAAACACTATGGTGTGATATATACAATGAATTTTGATTTGTTATAGTGGAATCAGTAGTTTAGTTGTCTTCTCAGGGCCCCCGAGATCAGGGGTGGGCAAACTATGGCCCGCGGGTGACATGTGGCCCGCCAGCTGTTTTCGTCTGGCCTGCAAGCTCTGGCCGGGGGCGCAGGGCCAGAGGCCCTGCGCTCCTGGCCCAGCGGCCACGCCGGCCTGCCACGCGTCCCCACGCTCCCAGCCGGGCCCGCCCCGGGTCGGGGGCCGGGGACCGGGTCGCACGCGGGGAGCCGCGGGGCCCTGCACTCCCTGGCCGGGCCAGCAGCGCATGCCACTGGGCCCTGCGCTCCCCAGCCGGGAGCTGGGTGGAGCGCGGAGAGCCACTCGGCCCCGCACTCCCCGGCCAGGGGCCGGATGGAGTGCGGGAGCCGCGGGGCGCCGCACTCCCTGGCCGGGTGCGGGTGGAGCGTGGGGAGCTGCGGGTCCCCGTGCTCCTGGGCTGGGGCTGGGTTGAGGAGCACCCGGCTGATTAAGGTAAGTGGGGGGGAGGGGAGGTTAGGTGGTGGGGTCCTGTTGAGTGGTGGTTAGGGTCGGAGGATATTGGGATTGGACAGTCAGGGAACAAAGCAATGGGGCTTAGATGGGGGGTGGGATCCCAGAGGGTGGTGGTTAGGGTGGGGGAATCTCGGAAGGGGTAGTCAGGGAACAAAGAGCGGGGATTAGATGGTGGATAGGGTTCTGGGGGGGTGGTGGTTAGGGTCGGGGAATCTCGGGAGGAGGCAGTCAGGGAACAAAGAACAGGGGGGCTTAGATGGGGGTGGGGTTCTGGGGGGGCAGTTAGAGTGGGGGGGGTCTCCAGAGGGGGTGATCAGGGGACAAGGAGCAGGGGGGTGGGGGTTGGATGGGTTGGTGGTTCTGAGGGGGGAAATCAGGGGGCGGGAAGTGGGTGGGGGTTGGATAAGGGGCTGAGTCAGGCTTCCCTACCCGGCCCTCCGCACAATTTTTAACCCCAATGTGGCCCTCAGGCCAAAGGGTTTGCCCACCCCTGCTCTAGATACTTTTCACCTCAGTTCATGTTGTATACTGTTCTCTATTGGTTAGCTAGTAAAAATAGGTTTGGAAGTATTATAAGTCAAAAGTTTAAAATAAAAAAAAATAGTTCCTTGGTCAAATCATTATTTGTGAATAATTAAAATTTATCCCTGAGTAGTGTTTTGGCTTTTTCTTTTGTTACCCTTGTGGGAGAGAGGGAAACTTGAGAGGGGGAATAAGAAGTTAAATTTAAGTTAAGGTTTCTGGACTACATATCCCACTTATGCAAACCATAAACAGCATTCAGTTAAGCAGCTGAGTCTTTCAGCACCCATCTACATTCTATTCAGCAGATTTTTCACAATATCAACTACCTCCCTTCGACCAGACTTATAAATATTTACCCTTGTTCAGTCTTTGGAACCCTGCCTCATTTACTGCACATTGTCCAGCCTCTACATTAAATTAGGTAGGACTCCATGAGAAAGGAATATAATGAGCATATAACGAAGAACTTTGTTGTAAAATATATTCATAGGATTGAATGTTGTGCTCTCAACCTTAATCGTGACATTTTTGACTTCATGACACTTGTAACTGTAATCATATTCTGTTAATGTAATTATTTTGATGGAATTACTTAGGTGAATTTACAGTGAAGGATAGTAATGTAAAGTTTCCAATAATATGGATATTTCCTTTTTTGAGTGTCGCTACATTTTGTATCTGTATTGCTGTATAATTTTGTAAATATGAAGCTAGGTCAGACTAAACTTTAATCTAGACTGAATATAACTCAGTATTATTATTTCTGTCCTGTTCCAAGTTATCTTTTGTTAAAAATATCCCATTTTTACTTTCTAACTTCAATTTAGAGCAAGAATGTTTTGTTAATCAGATTATGCAGTTAAGAAGACATAACTTTTTATATCTGTTCTTGGAAAATGCCAATTTAATTTTTACTCTTTTTTCATTAGATATGATTGTATGAAAACTGAGCCAGCTGAGAAGATGCATTTAGCAGTGGTTGCCTGTGGTGAAAGGCTGGAGGAGACTGTTACTATGTTGAAATCAGCCATTATTTTCAGCATCCAACCTCTACAGTTTCATATTTTTGCAGAGGGCCAACTGCACAACAGCTTCAAAGGCATAGTAGGTATCCAAGTCATGCACTGAATCAGTTTGTAGTTTAGTGGAGGTTTGTGTGGCTTTCTCTTCAACTTCTACTGCTGGGTATTCTTCTGTTAGATGTGGTTGCAATGATTCAGGTGTGTGTAAAATTTGAAGTCCTTATATTCTCTGTTGATCAGACCATCGCACTACACTTCAGGCCCACTTCACTGCCTCCATCAGTGAGCACACTTGGTCACTTTTCCTTTTTTCTTTCAGCTGCAGTGTGTGTCTCCTGCCCACTTCACCCCCAGGGAGGTGGGATGGGCAAGGCAGCACGGGTAGTGTTCCAGAGCCCAGTCTTGGATGTGGGACTTAGGGATCTTTCCTTGCCAAGCACTAATCCAGATTTGCCTTTAGCACTGGGGAAAGAAACTGTAAAAACTATCCTGTAGCATACTGCAGTATTGTGATCTGACAGACTTTCTTTTTAGTGTTTCTCAACAAGCTTTGCACAGAAACAATAGTGCTGCTCAAACTTTTATTACTGGTTCTGTTCCCTGTTTCCATTGTAGGACTACTGAAGGGTGGCTATCAGAGCTTATGAAAAAGTTTATGTAAAAAGTGTCCTCAGAATGGGAGGGGATCCACAACAGGTACTGTGGCAGATTATTTCTTTGCAACAGTGCTATCTCCTCAACCTTAGGCCAAGGGTTACCCTCTGTTTCACTGGGGTTGCTTATGGCTCCTCTCTAACCCTAATCATTATTGTGGCTCCAAGCTCAAGTTTCATTCATCTGACTTTAGTCTCTGGTTCAATCTTTGATTCCCTCCTTCAGTGATACATTTTCAACTGTATTGGATTCGAATTCCAGTTCCCCTCTGGGACGCACACTTTTTCCCCTGCACGGCTGCTGTTCCTCAAGTCTCCTGCCAGGCGTTTGTTCTTCAAAACTTATTCTGTTTTCATAGCAACACACAACCCCATTTAAGATGTCTGTGGTACAGAATTACTGGTCTTTTTAAGACACTTTTCCCTATTCCCCAGTTTTTTCCACATTTATTTCCCTTAACTCCTCCACATCTTCATCTGCCAGGTCTTTTTGTTTTTAATTTGGCACTGTAGACACATTTTTAGTGCCCTATCAACCTCTGCATCCTGGTCACAGAGATCATCATGGGAGAAGAGCGTGGAAGGCTCCAAAGAGGAGGAGGTCTGGATCTCCTAACACAGTATCCTTCAAAGAGAAATTGGTCCCTTCGGAGACAGACTGTTCTGGAGAACTCAGTTCCCAAGGGGAGTACCTTTGAGGCTCCCAGCTTCCCTAGTATCAGGAGTTCAAGACTTCTAGTTCTTCCAAAAATCAGTGCTAGACATACCTTGATACTGAAACTGCCTAAGCAAGATTGCTCTAGTAGAGACCCTAACCACTGTGCTTCAGGAAGATCAACGCTACCTACTGATTCCTCAGTGATGGTACCTAAACTGGTATCACAGAAGTCAGTGTCCGTAGTACCAGTGTCATCCAAGAGATGTGTACCACTGAAACAGTCAATGTTGGTACCAGGGATACTGTCTTCTAAAATGAGACCACTGAAGCATTCAGCTCTCTCATTACCAATGGCAACCACTGCAGAGCCTCGACTTCATTCGATTCATGTACACCTAATACCATAGGAATTTAGCTACTCCTGAAACTTTTTAATTTCAGACAAACAGAATCTTCTTTGTTAATAAGTACCAAATGACTATCAACACCAAAATCTATTGGGTCACTGAAACCTTATCTTTCTCTTGTATTTCCTGAACCAATCGGACCGAACAGATAGCTGTCTTCACCTTCACTGTCCACCTTGTCCCTGGACTAAGTTGAAGATAATTCCTCAGTTCTTTCATCTCTACAGGGATTTGCAGTCTGCCATGAACGGGATATTTTCCAAACCACCTTCCTTGAGAGAGAAATTCCAAGAAAAAACAATTTTGTGTCCCTTTCCACTGGCATAACCAATGCTGGACGTGCCCCCTGCTCTGCCTTACAGCCCACATCAGTCTCTGTGCTGGGTCTCATTGGCTGCCTGTCTCCAGCAGTTCTCAAGAACCTCCTAACTCTTCCTGAGGAGATCATGGATTGGACATTCTCCCACTCCATCACCCCTCCTCAACAGCCCCAAACTCAGGAGGGGTCTGTCAAAAGGAAGAGGCTGCAGCGGAGAAGGGGGTGACACCACAAACTAATATTTCATTGTTGTCATGATAGTCTGTAATATCTCCCACACTTCTATTGTTGATGATTTCAAGCAATCTCTGGAGCTGATTAAATGGATTTCTGCCTCATTATGCATTCCTTTAGAGAGATCCAGAAGACGCAACATAAACTTATGGACATTCTACGTACTACAGCCTCTGAATGGCTCTACCAGTGAATAAAGCCTTGCTGGATTCTCCCACCATAGCACCTACTTGCAGATTGGCTGATAAGAAGTACTACATCCTGTTGAAAAATTCTGAATTTTTTTTTCTGGTACTCTCCACCAAATTCTTTAGTCGTGAGGCTATCAATGGGTCTGGAAGACAACATCATATGAAGTCTACATCGTACATTAAAGACCAAGGTACTCTTCCACAGCCTTGCAATTCTGGATTGCAAAAATTACCACGCCCTAATGGCAAAGTACAACTACACCAACTATGATAAATTCAACAATATTATTGTGCACCTTCCTGTGGAATATCATAAGCAGTTCAAGGCTGTCATAGCTGAGGGTAAGCTCTTAGAAAGAACCTCGCTTGCAAGCCTCCCTAGGTGCATTCGACACTGTGCCCCATTCCATCTCTACTGCTGTTGTCATGCATACAGAGCATGGCTACAGCTGTCTGGTTTTCCTAGGGAGATCCAAAATACTGTTGAAGGCCTCCCTTTTGATGTATTTAAGCTATTCATCTTGTTCATGGATGAATCTCTCTTGTAGTTTGAAAGATTCCATAGCCACACTTGGGTCCCTTGGTATATATATGCCTGAAAGCAAAAGAAAATTACAGCATAGAGATGTCACCGGTTCAGTTCCCCAGTTATCACAGGCTTTCTGAACCACCTGGAAAGGTACAGAGAAGAAGAGACTGCCTACAATGACTGATACCGCTACTTGGCTGACCTCTATATCAGATATCAATTTTGATGGTTTCGTTGAGATTCTGAAGCGGCCCCATCCCAGGAATCTTCTGTGGCACCATCCGACCCACTTCCCTCTCTTTGGGGACCATCTCTCCCACTTTTGACCTGCCTGGGAACAAATTACAAAACCCATTTGTCAGTTGTAAGCTTGAACATTTGGTTCTTCCATTCATTTTAGTCCTCTACCTCACACCACTCCTTCCCCATACCTTTACAGGGACCCTTCTCATGAACACTTACTGAGACAGGAACTCATCTCTCTTCTATCCATGGGGGCCATAGAAACAGTTCCAGTCCAGCACAAGGGGAAAGGATTCTATTACAAGAATTTTTTGGTCCTCAGAAGAGCAGGAGATGGGGACTGATATAAGAGCTCAGATTCCTAAACACCTTTGTGAAATTACAGAAATTCAGGATGGTGACACTTACAGCTATAATTCTATCGTTATGTTCCAAGGATTGGTTCATTGCCCTCAACCTTCAGGGAACATATTTTCACATCGCAGTTCAACACTCTCACAAGAGATTGCTTTGTTTTATAGAATCAGAGAGGTAGCCGTGTTAGTCTGGAATTGCAGAAGTAGGACAGATGAAGTGGGTATTAGTCCACGAAAGCTTATGCTTCAATACTTTAGTTAGTCTTTAAGGTGCCACAGGACTCTTTCTCACTTCTTTGTTTTGTAGTTGACCAGGATCGCCTGCAGTGTAGAGTGCTTCCCTTCAGCCTCTCCTCTGCCCCCAGTGTATTCTCAAAGACCATGCCAGTGGTAGCCTCTCACCTATGCTGACTTTGAATAATCATTTTTCCCTGCCTCCGCCCCTGGTCATGTGACAAAGTTCTCTCTGCAGTACTGGCAGCAATGTCCCCATTCCACAGGTTAGGACTTCATCTCAATATCGAAAAGTACATTTTAGTAGACTTCATAGTGGGGTCTCTGGATACCGTAACAGTCAGAGCTTATCTTTCTGCGGACAAGTTTTCATCTAACAAACCTAATTTCCAATGTTCAAATAAGCAGCTAGGCGTCAACAACAAGTTGTCTTTAAGTGCTAGAACATATGGCATAGGTCCTATGGCATAGGACATATGACAGCTTATTTTTTCATAACACAACATGCCAAACACTATGAGTTGGTTCACACTTCCAGGTCAGATGTTGCAGTTGAAAATGCTGTCTTGCCTTCCATGTCAGATCTGATTCCGAAGCTCCCTCCTATTTTTGGGGATACTGCTTGCGAGTTACCTGATGAGGAGCACCCATAGCAATACTACTTGAAGAAGAAGAGGTTGCACACCTTTTGCAGTAACCAGAGTTCTTCAAGATGTGTCCCCCTGTGGTTGTTATGATTCCCCTACAAAATCAGCAGTTTGCTTAATGTGTTAACTGTGTCCTTTACTTTTGTATCCTGTCTCTGATTTGCTCTCATTTTAAAGACCTTTGGTGAGTCACTTTTTGCTTGGCATTAAGCAAATTTGAACAATATTGTAGCTGATTTTTGTAGTTAAAAAAATCTTTCCAGTATGGGGGAGGGAGGAGAAAATTAATGAAATCAGTTAATTAGATCAATAGGTACTTCTGCAGGTCTTCAATTAAATTATCAATCTAAATGGTCATTTCTTTCTATGATACATTATTCTCTGATAAAATTAAGCTTAAACAGTTTTGTGTCCTTTCTTTACCTAGCTCAATGGTTTGCCATATCAAGGAAAATTTAATTATACCGTATACCCAATAACATTTCCAACTGAGAGTGCAGCAGAATGGAAGAAACTCTTTAAACCCTGTGCTTCACAAAGGCTATTCTTGCCAGTAAGTTAGCTTATTTCATAATAGTACAGCGTTTACAGGTTTTTTTATGAATTCATTAAGATTTGTTTTTGAATTTACTGAACTTTTGGCTGAAATTGTACAGGGAACTGTTCCGCTAAAAATCATTTTTGTCACATTTTACAAAAACACTCAATCCGTTTTTTTCCCCTTAGCAGTAACGTACTGAAGAAAAAAACTTGTATTTTCAATTCCATGGTGCATCATTGTCTTAAACTGTTCTACATCAGGTTTCAGTTTCTTTCTGTTCTTGTTATGGATAATACAAGAATTTGTGCATTTGTAAACTGTCTGAAGTGAATTCATTGGCTCATGAAAATATATGAACTAAACTACTCTGTGATGGCAAAGGGTGCGTGAGAGTGAATGGTTTGCAAATAACCTTTTTGTCAAAGTAATCTATAAGAACAAAAAAATTACTTCATGGATCACCTAATTCAATTTTAACTTCTTTTTTTCATAGTTAATCCTCAAAGATGTGGATTCGTTACTGTATGTTGATACTGACATCCTGTTTTTGAGACCTGTTGATGATATTTGGTCTTTTCTGAAAAAATTTAATTCCACACAAATTGCTGCAATGGCACCAGAACATGAGGAACCTCGTATCGGATGGTATAATCGCTTTGCTAGACACCCATATTATGGAATAACTGGAATAAATTCTGGAGTAATGCTAATGAATATGACACGTATAAGAAGAAAGTATTTCAAGGTACGTATGCTGCTTTGGTTGATTTGTCAGCATTCACCTTTTTTCATTTAAATTATGAGGAAAAATAGTTTCAAATAATGAACATCAATTTTGAAAAATAATGCTTTTTCAGTATATTTTTTTCTTGTTCTGGGATCAGAATATTGCATACATTTTTTTTGTTTAAGATGCACACAAGTTCACATTTAGTTGGAAAGATGCTTTAAAAAAAACTGTATTTGTGACTTTTACTAAAAACTCGTTTGTTCAATTTCGTGAATTCTAGTAAAATGTTTGTTAATAATTTCTGATCTTTTGCAGCAAGTTATATTTGTCAGAAGATATTTTAATTTACCTTTATTTCTCAATATACTTGTATCTCTTTGAGAAAATGATTTGTGCAGTTTTTGTTATATGGCAAAATTAACAGCAAGTAGAATGTTTTGAGTCTTCGAGTATGTGTGCATGGTAATATGACCAGGAGGTGGTGCTACTAGATTACTTATTAGGGCATTGTGGCTCCTTTAGTGCCATATGCTACATTTTCTTAATTTTAATCTTTATTTTCAAAAGATCATTCAGTTAAATTAAGTAATGGTGATTGAGTTGTTTCATCAACAGCTAAATTATTAAAATGAGTTATTTCTCTTTACCACTTTTCTTTTGTATTGTAACCAGTTGTATCACTACAGAATTTGAAATTTTTATTAAAGCAAAGTATCTGACAGCTGAAAGTATACATAGGAAAACTTTCAAGTCAGTGGTGTTATATGTTTGGAAAGCAATATTACAGAAGTGCTGCTATATGTAGTTACAGTTGAAGAGAGGGCACTTGTCCTAAAACAATTTTTGCAATAGATTATAACTTCAGCCCAATTGTTAATTTCTGGTGAACATTCTTTGTCCAAGAATTTTGTTTCCCTTTATTTTAAGGGGGAGAGTGGGGCAAAGGAGAGTCCATTCTGCTAGCCCTAAGTTATCAAAGAGTTAAAAATACTGGTGATTTACAATTTTTTAAAATGTTTTTCAAGTTATTTTGTTGCCTACGGACTAGAATGTGGGGCTGGGTGTCAAGAGATCTAGTTGTTTTTAATTCTGCCATTAAAATGCAGTGTTACCATGGGCAACTTGCTTAGCCTTTTTGTACCTAAACTACCCACTCTGTCTGACAGTAATCACATGTAGAGAGAATTTTTTACCCACCTTTATAAAGTGCTCTGAATCTTTCAGATTAAAAGCTGTATATCAAGTGCTACAAATGAAAGCATATTCTGCTTTTAATATTCTCCTTATTAAATCTTCAAGTCCTTATTCAGACAAAACTCTCATTGACTTGAGCATCTAACTTAAATCATCTGTATTAAGCATCTACATTATTTATGTGTACATTTCTTGAGCACTGAAATTTTGAATCCTTGTCCATGAAGGACAGCTAAGTGCATGAAAAATCCCAAATTGGAACTCTGATCTTTTTCTTCAGTAGTTACCAAAAAGTTAATCAATCTGTTTTATTGGATTTCAACCATTCAAACATCCTTTTAAACTGCAATCTAAAATTTGGTTTGCAAATTCACTGTTGACCATTGTCACATTGCCCTTTTAAGCACTTAACTACTTAATCAACAAGGAAGAGAGTGAGGATACATCTTTTGTTAAATGAAGAGAGTGTATTTGTGAAGCCACCAGCTGTGATATGAGGGGCCAGGGAAGGACATGTGGCAGTTGGAACGTTAATTGCAATGAGGAGGGATGAGTCCTGAAATGGAAAAAGATGGAGAGTTTGAGGAGGCCAGTTCTGTTTTATTGGTATTAGCCAAGTAAATTGCCAAAACAAATTTGTCAAAATCATCAGTGGAAATTCTGATACTGTGAGGCTTCAGGGTCCAGAAGTATAGCTATCTGTATGCAATATAATATTACACATCTACGTGTCATGGGCTGTAATGGTCCTCACTTGGGCTTTGGTTGGGAATTATGTCTTGGTGGTCAAGGCCGCAACCCATGACTGGCAGGGGGATTGTGGGGCGGGGAGCCCATGCCCTCCTACTCCACTGGGCTCTAACCCAGGGCCTTTTGAGCTAACAGTGGTCTGGCAACTGAGGCTGCTTAATGCTGTCTGCCCTGCGCCACTTCTTCTTGTCTCCTCCCTTATCCCTGAGTCAGTTTAGTCCAAGGCTTTCCCCCACTGGGGAAGTTAAAAGCATAAGTAAGAGGGGGTTGTGATAGGTTCCCCCAGGATCACCACCTGAAACTGAGGTACAACTGGACCCGCCTGTCCCACCAGCCTGAGCTTCCTTTACACTGTACTGCTGGGACCAGCCTGCCAAGCCCTTTCCCAGGGTCCAGTCTGCACTTCTATCAGCACACATACAGGTAGGGACACACCCAACTGCAGTTACATGCACACAGGTTCTTTAACCAGCCCCTGCAAAGGAAGGGACAGCTAGGGCACCTCCCAGTTCCAAAGGCATGCACCTTCCTCTGGAGTGTAAACCCAGAGTTATACTGTCTTGTGCTACACGGAAAACTGTACAGCTAAGCTCATGAAATTTGCCTCCCCCTCCTCAATATGGAGAGGAAATATACAAGAACTTTCTGCCTGGCATTATGATTTCTCCACACACTGGTTTTAGACAAAGCAAAATCTATTTTATTAACTACAAAAGATAGATTTTAAGTGATTATAATGGATAATCAAACCAAAGCAGACTACCAAATAAACAAAACACACAAACTAAGCTTAATATCCTAAAAAATGAGAAGTTGCTATTCGTATCCAAAGTGATGATCAAAGCAGGCTGAAGATTCTTAATGGGCAAGCTGCGCTAACTTACTGCTTGGAATCCCCAGGTGTTTCATTCACAGGCTAAAAACCCTTTGAGCCTGGGTCCGATACTTCCCTCAGTTGAGTCTCTCTCTGTTCCTTAGGTGTTTTCCAAGAGTCTCTTTGGGCGGGGAGTCCATGAACAACCAGGATGATGTCACTCCCCTGCCTTAAATAGTTTTTGCTTATGGCAGGAACCCTTTGTTTCAAAGCTTGGTTCCCACACTAGTCAGTGGAAAAACACTGGTTTTGCAAGATGGAGTCCAGCACCAGGTAACCTGGTCACATATGCCTGTAGTGTCATAGCAGCCATGAGTCAGAGGCTGTTTGTAGCATTCTCAGGAAGCCCACCCAGTGGGAGATAAACTTTGAAAGGATATTGTTTTTTTCTAATGGCCCTTTGAGCCCTTTCCAGCCAGCCATCTAGACTGAGTGTATTCTGCCTAGTGGGCGTTCCCCAGGTGTAAACACTTCTGTAATACAGATATATATAGTCAATATTCCTAATTTCAGATACAGAAATGATACATGCATAAAATAGGATAACCATATTCAGAAAATCATACCTTTTCAACGATACCTCACGACTTATTGTTTATCAGAGGCATTATGATTATGTCCTAATCATATCATAATATGTCTGTGAAGAATATAGGATGCAGTGTCACTGGGGTTACTAAGGTCAGGTAGAGGAGAGGGAGATATTTCCCTGTCTGAGTGTTTCTGGGATCTGTTCTGCAAACAATGAAATTCTATCATGTGTAATTTGCTAGACAGCTGTAGAAAACATTTTTTGTTCAATATATGTGGTCAGGCAGGAGATCTTGCCTCATCTATATGCACTTTTTCATAGGTTAACTGTGATAGCTGGAGAGGGAGAGGATGTTAAAGGGTGGTGGTGTTGTTATGTGAGAGAGGGAAAATGAACAGGGGAGATTATCTATTCTATACTTTTGACAAACTGTTGATGTATTTTTTGCTGTAAGCGTGTCTCATCAGATTTTTTTTTATACTGTAAACTCTTTGGGGCATGATCGTCTTTTGTTCATACAGTGCCTAGCACAATGGGGCCTAATCCTTATTGGAGCTTTAATTGCTAGCAAAATGTAAGTAATGAATCACCATCAATCACCACACTGTCAGGAATAATGTAGTACTTCTTTGCAGCCCTGCCTCTTTCTGTGTGTGGTGTTGCAGATCATATCACATACACACCTACTAAAAATGAAATTCCACTCAACTTTGTTAAACATCAGTGGTGTCCCTAGCATCTGTTTTGCCAGAAGCTGGGAATGAGCGAAAGGGGATGGAACACTTGATGATTACCTGTTTTGTTCATTCCCTCTGAAACACTGGCATTGGCCATGGTTGGAAGACAGGATACTGGGCCAAATAGACCTTTGATCTGATCCAGTATGTCTGTTCTTAATAAACTGAGAGTATCTGTGCATTATACATTTCCTCTACAGTTTTACTTATGTATGTACAGACTGTATTGATCGTAAACTGGCACTTTTGCTTCCCATAAAAACAGAAAGCAATGCACATGCATGAAGTTAATTTTTAACAGGCAGAATTTATATGGCTTGGTCAGCAACAATGCAAATTCTGGGTTCCTTGCTTTGAAAGGCAGCGTAATGACCATTCACCATCCAGGTATTGCCTACTATGAGCAATTCCCTCAGCTTTCTCCACTTTTATTCCTGCCTTATTCAGCATAGTGTGAAGGAAGGCAATCTTTGCATCTGAGCATCATGGATTTGGCCATGGCTAGTATGGTGATTGGGCTGCGTCTTCTAATCTCCATATTACAGCCTGTCACTTTAGACAGGACTATCTCATTTGTCAGGTAATATTTCTGAGACAGTTTAACAGCAAAGAAGCTTCTAATCTCTCTTTCCCATGAAAATGTTATTTCACAATCAGTAGATTCCCTCCTAAGTATAAACTTTTTTCCAGTTTTTAGGAGCTGGTGTGACTTCTGTCTCCCTGGGAGTAAGTCCAAGCTTTGTTTTTCAGCCTGAAGCCTCTGTGGCTGTTTGTGGACTATCAGTTTTCTTCTTCTGTGTATTTGGGTAGGAGGACGATCTCTTATTTTCTTCTCTGCCTGTGGAAAGCCACCTCCCCATATTCACAGGAATCTCTCTATTCCTTCATCTTCTCCTTTTCCCAGATTAGAACTGGCTTTTTTCTGTGCACAGCTTCCCAGCTATGGGGGTTGAAGGCCTTATCTTGATGAACAGTGATGTTGAAGGGAGGGTTAATCTATATTTTTGTGGCCTCAAAGAAGGAGGCAGCACACCATTTTTAGATAAAGTATATATTTTTGGATGTTAAGTGAGTGAACTGGCTCCTAAAATGTCAGAGATTAAAAATGAAATACTGCGGATCCATGCTGCTAGCAGTGGATCAGGGCATTTTCCAGGTAAAGGTGGACCTGAAGGTGCTTGCATGTGCAACCCATATTCTCTTCCTGAAAAAGTATTTGAGATTCACATTGGACAGTTGACATTTCCAATTCTGCTTTCTTCCATTTGAAGATCTCCACCCTCAGAGTCTTTAAGAATGTCATGTCATTTGTAACAGTATCCTTCTATTAGTGACAAAGAGTCCTTTGGCACCTTAAAGACTGACTAAAGTATTAGAGCATAAGCTTTCGTGGGCTAATACTTACTTCGTCGGATGCATGCCAAACGAAGTTTTGTTTTTCAGCCTAAAAGTCGTGCGTCCGACGAAGTGGGTATTAGCCCACGAAAGCTTATGCTCTAATACTTTAGTTAGTCTTTAAGGTGCCACAGGACTCTCTGTCACTTCTGCAATTCCAGACTAACACGGCTACCCGTCTGATTCCTATTCTTCTATTAGGGATTTGTATTTTCTTTTTGGACAACTGAATTTAATGGCATGCTCTTGAGACCGAGCCACCAAAATACTATGTGAAACAGTAGATTTGTTTACTTCAATTAATTATCATAGTGAACCAAAAAGTGTCCTAACTTTATCCAACATGTTGTCTTCAAAATATATCTTTTGACGTGAGGTCACATGGATGACCACTCACTGCTTGGAATGTTAACTTCATGGAAAGAATTGCACAAAAATACACTTAAGCCATGGCTGATCAAATTTAATCACATTAGTGTCTGGAAGATTAAGATGGGAAAACACATCTCACAGTCTGACATGTCTGTTTACTGAAACCACCAATGCAGCATGTCTGCTAAGGAAGTTGTCTACCCCTTTTTGCTTTCCTGTTTCAAAGTTTGCTGTATACCTGAAAATTACAGTTCAGGCCAAGGGATGGAGATGGATGGGGGCTGCACTTATACAATAATTTGGGTATAAAATATTCAGCATTATGAGGGGGCATGTAAGCCACTGTGGTAACTCACTAGCTGGAAGCCTACAACAACTGAACAATACACTAAAAATATACCATTGGAAAGAATTTTGCATTGGCAGGAAGGTGAATTGGTAACTCAACAAGTCTCTCTTCATTCTTACCATCTTAGGTTTTTTCTACCACTTCAGTGTGTGTGTTCTTTTTGGGGGGATTTTGAGATCTGTTCTGGTAATTTGCCCACAGTTCAATATGCTGTCGGTTCAGAAGAAGCCTGTTTCACCTGTTTTAGTCACAATTGCTTGAGAAAAAGACTTGTTGCTATACAAGCACCATCTTCTCATGCACCAGCCTTTTCGCCCTTTAGGTACCCTCTCTTCAACTATGTTTTTGGACTTAAGAATGCAGTAGTATTTGAGGTACTGTTTTTTAGTTTTCTTCACAGTTTCTTAAACATAGTCCCCTGAACCTCATTTGCTGAATTGGGATCCCTGTTTAGCAGTAAGATGAAATATACCAAATCTTGAAGTTTTGCTGGAATGATCAATATTATATTCAGCGAACAGGAACCTACCAGTATAGGCAAAAAGGCTGTACGTCAATATCTCCCAAGTTGGAGGTTGGACCAAAGCATGCCTGAGGAAAGGTATAGGACTCATACTCATTGCAAGTGCTGCTTAGAAAGATGCAATTTACTCATTGAAAGTTAGCACCTCTCTCTATTCTTGCTCTGGTTCAGGACTATGAGAGCATTTTAGAAGTACGGGTCTGCAGATTCAGCTGGCAAGCAGCCAGTAATCCCAAACTTCTCTTCTCTGTTCTCATGTCCTTCAGCTCATCTGGGGGTGCCATCAACAAGTTCCCTTACCCATAGTATCATATAATCTGATGAGTAGGACCATAGGATGGAGTAATAGCTGCTGGGAGTGAGTGGGGAAGGAAAAACAGTAAAATAAATGAAAGTGCACCAGAAAAAATGGGAAGAAAAAAATACATGAGGAAAAATAAACAGACCCAAAAGGGAGAATCAGAGTAAATGAAAAGGGAAAAAAAGGAAAGACTGTGGCAACTGTATGAGGGCATAATGTGATGGGAACAGAAAGCAACACATTCATTTATTAATCCATCCCCAATGGGTGGCTGAAACAGAAAAATATGGAAACTACTGTAGTAGCTCATTACTGAGTATGTTTAACACTATCCATTATTTATTCATGTATTCGTATGCCTGGTATCAGATTTGGTATTCATATTTTCTTGTGCTGAAGTTTTTTTAACTGGCAGGAATTCAACTATACCTCTTTTTCCATATAGAGTCAGTTCTAGGTATGTAATCAAAGATTACTTTAACCTTGAAATCAACGGACCAGTAGAAGGGCTATGTAACTTGACCATATAATGTAAGGGTGCTCATCACCCTTGTTCAGAATTTTCTTCTTCTGATTTAAATCCCCTTCTCTCTTCAGCTCCTCTCCATTCACTTGCTTGCAGTGGAAAGTATTGAGTGAGCAGTCTCTGCCTTAACCCTACCTCACCTCAGCTAGAGTCTCAATCTGAGCAGCATTACTCAACAAAACACCTCTGAGCTAGAAGAATTCTCCTCTACCTTACACTAGAAATTTTGAGGTTCAAGAGTGTGATTTTTTTAAAAATTAAATTACACCTTCAGAGAAATTGAATTGCAGCCAAGTAATTTTCCAATTTGTAGGCACAAATGACACTATGGAACACCAAATCCAATGTCTAAATTTTGTCATTTGTAGGTATCAAAATTAGGTACAAAACCGTGACACAGTTTGAGGTCTGACAATTGGGATTTACACTAGTGTTGTAAAATCTGACATGTGGAGACATCACCCATGGTTCCATATTGATTTATATTGTAATTAGCCTTCTGTTATTTGTTCTGTACTTGGCATTTAGTAATTTTGGGAAGAATATATGTTCTTTATATGTAACAAATTGTCAAAACCCTCTCTGGTTTAAATCTAAAATTCAACTCAACTGTAACTGTAGGACCACGACTGCTTCTTCTCTGATCCCTGTTTTTACAATCTTCTTGCACTCTCTCCAAATTTGTCAGCATAGTTCTTTGAATTATTCATTTGACACTACAGGTGAAGAGTTTGTATAGTTACTTTTCTAGATCAAGTTATGATGCCGTAATTAAGAGTTTAGTTATAAGTTAATATTTAATAAGATCGATTCAGTGAAAAACCTTAATTTTATACATTTGTGCAATTATTTTATAAATCTTTCACAGCAATTTTTATGTGGGAAATTTAGCCAATGTAAAGTTAATCAAGACTTTTGTTTTGAAATCAATTTTAAAAAATTATCTTTTCATCCTGTAGCTCAAAACCTGGTTTCTGAATGATGTCTGCTTCTTTCACATACAACAAGGCTTCAGTCCCAGTTCAATACTCTCTTATTAATGCTAGAAAAACTGCTTGTGCTATGGGTTTTGAGGAGAGACTGGGAAGTCTGAAGTTCAATTTAAAATAACGTGCACAGCCTTGTGCAAAATTTTCTGTTAGAATAGATTTCATTTTTTATTCCATTAATCCATAGCAAAGGGTACTTTTTGTTTCTTGGTATTGTTTGTATGTAAGGCACTTTCTAGGGGAAATAATTTATGGTCACACATGAAAAATTACTACTTTATTTTATATGGTAATTGAGAGGAGGAGATGAACAAAGTTGCAAAAAATAACCTAATATTTGCAAGAGAAACCTGGCATAATCTAAGACATATTGGACTTGGATGTAATTTGATTTTCATGAAGTATGAAAAACATGTTTAAAATAAAAATCCTGTGCAATTTTGGGGATTCAAGGTTTGAAAAGCAGATTACTGGGATTCTTTGATTTCTCTTTTGACTTAGTTCTAATGTTTTCTGTGTTTATTTTTTTAAAATAGAATGATATGACAACTGCTCGGCTACAGTGGGGAGAAATTCTTATGCCATTGCTCAAAAAATATAAACTAAACATAACATGGGGTGATCAAGATCTGCTGAATATTATGTTTTTTCATAATCCAGGTATGTCTTTTACTCTGTTTTACTTTGATGTTGATTTACACTACAACTGTAAAATATTAATCCTGTATTTAGTTTCTAAATGTAGAAAACATTGCCCTTTTCAGAATTTTCCGTGGATATGCTCCAGATAGCTTTTGTTTATTCCTTTTAAAAAATATTCTTTTATGTTCCTTTTGAGAGATCATTTAGTCCAAAATAGATTTCAGTTGTATTGATGCCACCTAATTACTTCAAATATAATTGTATACAAAAAAATTAACACAATCTCTGCAAGATGTTATCTTACCAAGAAAAACTATTGATTAAATTTTTGTTCTCTTCAGAAGAGTTTTGTTTTGAACTGTGTACTATATATTATTCTGAACAGAGAGCCTTTTTGTCTTTCCCTGCCAATGGAATTACCGTCCTGACCACTGCATTTATGGAAGCAATTGTAAGGAAGCTGAAGAAAAGGGAATATTTATTCTTCATGGAAACAGAGGTGTTTACCATGATGATAAACAACCAACTTTTAGGGCTATATATGAAGCAATAAAAAAAGTAAGTAACTGTATAAATGACAATCATCTATATCTTGTGTAGAATTTTTTTATAAAATTTATCATCTGTTTAAGTTTCACATATTTAGGACATTGGCACTTTTTCTTGTATTATAATAATACCTCACCTTTGTCAATTCTAGATAATTAACACAGTAACACTTTTAAAATTATTTGCAATTTAGCTGGACTTCAAGTTTGGTTTTATGACAAAATAGAAACAGAATTGTTCATTGTACTTTGAAACTATTCTGTAACTGCAGTATATGTATTAAAAGATCTTATGCTGAGTCTCGTAACAGTTAAATATGTAAAGAATCATATCATATTTATTTGTATTAGGATAGTTCCCTCAAACCATCAGAGATTGGGGTTCCATTGTGCTAAGCATTATACAAACAGTATAGTAGGAGACATTTCCAGCCCCAAAGACCTTACAATATTCATAGTACCATACAATTGTAAACATTTTATTGTATACTTTTCTCACTGGAAAACAAATATTTTTGTATCATCTTGTGATGTGTTTTGTATGCTAGGCATATTAATATGTAGTTATCACTTTAAATGCATGCAAGTTTCTTCTGTAAGAACAATGGATTCTTTTTTATTCTGCAAATAAGGTTTCCAATAAAGTATTTATCACTACATCAATATATTCACTGAAGAGCTGTAAAAAGTAGCGTTGATACACATTTTAATGTAGCACACTATCTTGTATATGACCTTCGAAAATCAGTAGTATATTTTAATGGTACTTTATTGCAGGTTGTCATATGGATATAAAAATGAAGAAAAGTGCTTTCGGGGATCTGAAAATACACTGCACAGAAAGAAAATTTGTTCCCATAAAATTAAGATTCTTTGTTTCCTTTGAGCATTGTCAAAAAGAAAAAAATGTCTCCTTTTTATTTATGATACCATTTGGTTTATGAATATTCCACAAAAATATATATAAAACAGTGCTGATCTGATGTTTTAAGATTAGCAAAATTATTCTACTCTGAAATGTTGGTTTTGGAATAATTTAATATCTCTTATGAAAAAATATTGTAACACTGAATTAATTATTGTATTTTTACTTTATGTTCATCTTAAACACAATATATGCTTGACATTCATTCAATTTAATGAAATTGTTCTGTCTTTATTGGTACTGTAGATTATCTGTTGTGCTGTTGATTCACTATAATTCAATAAGAATTGTAATTTTTAAAAGAAGTGCATTTAGACTGAGATAATTACACATTTTTCAAGGCAAAGCTGAGATTCAGTAGGCTTGTGATTGTGTGAACAACCCATGAATTATGTTAGACCTTCAAAGCTTATTTTTAATTTGTTTGTATGGCTTAGTATGTTGATTTTGTACTTTGAACAATATTTGAGAGATGAGTTTTTCATACTGTATTCAAAACAAACTGAGCAAAGTTTTTACTAACCTTAGAGCATCAAGTAATCATATTTATGGAGTTACTTTTGTGTTTCAGAATAATGATAGAAGGCATTTTCATAACTCTTGCTTCTTTGAAAAAAAGGAATATTATTCTTACACACGACCTTAATGTCACTTCTCATTTATTTCCCTCTAGTATTCCTTTGGCGATGACCTAGTTAATTTCCTGTTACACCCCCTGGAACTGGAACTTCAGAAGACAATGCATACATATTGTGGAAGAATATACAAAGTGTTCATAAAGCAGCTAACTAAAAGCATAAGAGATATTTATGATAGAAGATCAAAGGGAAGTTGATTTTTACTACAAACTCGCAAAACTATTGAATTCAAACAAAGATGGAATATATAAAATGTATGAAGGATGTTCATGCAAGAAATATAATATTGCTTGAATCACCTGTTCCTAGTGTACCCAGGTAAATGTTTACCAGTGTAGATAAAATGAAGAAACTTCATATTATGAAGAATACAAACACTTTCCTGTAAAGAAGACATTTTTGATCTTTTAATCACTGCTAATTTTCATTCCAGTTCAAGAAAATATGGGAGTTACTGGCGGTTCTAGTCGTTTTTGTGTTTGCATAATTCAGTTGTCTGTCATACTCAAATGGGTAAAACAGAAATGAAGATAGATATATTTGTAGAATGTACCTCATGCATTATCTATGATTCTGCTAAACTGTGAATGTAGCAATAATTGAATCAGCACTAACCTCACTTTAAAAGTGTGAGAAAAAAGTTGTTTACAAGAGCAGAAGTTATTCTGTTTTCAAAGAAATGGGATGTAACCATTGACAATCTGTATGTGCCTTTAGATGTATTCATCTCCTACATGTTAAAATATTGTTTTGACAATCATGTTTCATATTTTAGATGTAAACTGCACATTATAAACAAGATTTTCAAAGCAATTGACCACTAGTAAGAGGAACTAGTTTCCCATTTGTAGTTACTGATATCTTGTTGTGACACAACCTCATAACAGATGCTATGTTCAGCCATCTTGCCAAAATAGTCCAGCTGAATTTTTTACAAAGATACAATATGAGATTTTTAAAAAATATTTTTTATCACTTTTAATGATACTTTTCTGCAACTTCACTGAGCTTTCTGGAAGCAGAAATATATAATGGAATGTTGCCTCTGTTATATTTAATTACTAAGAATGATTACATGATATGGTAGAGAGCTGTGAGTGGGGCTCTTAATTGTTCACCAAAATGCATATAGGACATGTTTCCTATGAGAACTATTAATCATGAGGAAATATTACACACATTACCACTTCTCTTCCTTAACCCCCTCCACTTCATAGATTTGCATATGTGCTTAATAACAAAGCTTAAAAAACTTGGACAGATCCTCAGATGAATGGTTCCATTTACTCCAATAGAGCTATGCTGATTTACAAGAGTATTAGGCCTCTGTGTTTTTGATCATAGGAAACCTGTTCCATTGTTTTCAGGATATAAATTATTTCCTTTTGAAAAATGAAACAAAATTAAAAAAAAATCTATTGGTTCTAATAGTAAGAAAATATGTCTTAATGGCATGAAATGCTGTTTTAGGTAATACTTGAGCTGAATTTAGATAGTTCTAATTGGAATGAAGTAATTATATGATGGCTTTTCCTGGGAGTTCCTTTATAATCTAAGCCTATAAGATCCTGTCACTATCTAGTCATCCCCACCTTCCATGATTCCCCATATAATGGCCATCTTTCTGTCTGAGGATGATTGGCTCTTATGTCTGTCAAATCCAGCTGGATCTAAGGAGTCAGTGAGCAATACAAAAGCGCACCTTCTATTGCAGGGGTGGGCAAATTTTTTGGCCCCAGGGACACATCGGGGTTGCAAAATTGTATGGAGGGCTGGGTAGAGAAGGCTGTGCCTCCCTAAACAGCCTGCCCCCTGCCCGCTCCCACTTCCCGCCCCCTGACTTCCCTCCTCAGAACTCCTGACCCATCCACCCCCCCAAACCCCTACCCCCGTTCCCTGACCACCCCCTCCTGGGACACTCTGCCTCTAACCCTAACCGGGAGCTTAGGGGCTAGGCAGGACAGTCCCATGGGCCAGATGTGGCCTGTGGACCACAGTTTGCCCACCTCTGCTTTATTGGGAACAGTGTTCTGTTGTACTCCCAGCCCCTGCTAGCCCAGGGAGTAAGAGACTGGATAGGAAGCAGAAGCCAGAATCTCTTGCATGTAGTGCAGTGCACAATCACTAGTCTTATTACACAATTTTGGAGCGGTTTTTAATAGGGATAGTACATTGGAAACTGTTTGTGGGTTTTGATTATAGTTATAGTACATAAATTCAGATACCAGAAGCTAATCTGCCCCAGCTTCACTCACGGTGCATTTTTTGTGGATACACATGTTGCATATCAAATAAAAACTATTCGTGAGCCAGATAAATCATATTAATTCTACTTAAATGGAAGTCACCAAATGGTCACCTACACCATATATTCTTATTTTTAGAATAATGTGGAAATTAAATAAGTCTCTTAATGTTTGTGTATTTACTTATATTTTGCACACTAAAACACCATAGAAAATTTACTTTACTACTGAAACTAGTTCATACTTATGTTTTCCATACTTATGAAGTAAAAGGTGTTTATTTCCTTAAACTCTTTCTGGATTTAAAATCTATGACAGTGAATGCAATTGTAAAGTTGAGTGACTTGCAGTGCATTATTTTTTTACATAAACATTTTTTTCATCAGTTTCTGTCTTCAATTTTTTACTTCTGTCAACAGTATGGTGTGATTGTGTAAAACCCTGCTTTTGCACATTTATAACTTGTTGAAATATTCACTCTTGACTGATGTCTCATGCTTGATCTTTATATATGTTTGTTTTTTGAAAGTTTTGGTGAATCCTTTGAGCCATTTTTAAACAAAATGATGGAGTGCAAAAGCAGCAGTAACTTTTTCATTTAAAATTCCACTT
This sequence comes from Dermatemys mawii, assembly GCA_007922305.1. Classification (NCBI taxonomy): domain Eukaryota; kingdom Metazoa; phylum Chordata; order Testudines; family Dermatemydidae; genus Dermatemys; species Dermatemys mawii. Next base: position 43,035,771 of record ML677341.1, on the reverse strand, counting down.
GTACTCTTTTTGAACAGAACTGAAACAAAAATATCTGAATTTAAAAGTTAAAGCTTGTCATAGAATAGACAATCTACAGTGAATTGTGCTTTAATTAAACAGATTTTGGTTTCAACATTTTTGAAAATTACATTCTGTGCAATAGACTTTGTTAGCAGTGTACAAACTTAAGACAACTGTGAACCTCTGGGCTTCTTGGAAAGTGTAAATTTTTCAAAAGTGGTTAAAAGGGAGCATGTGCTGCTGGTGAACTTTCCTCATGTCTGATTAGCCTTCCAGCATAGTTGTCTATGTCTAAACTGGGATTTTTTTTCAGTTTCAAGTTCTCTAGGGTCTACGAATTATAAAATTTTCTACTTCAAAAACAAACCTAACTTACAAAACATGCATCCTGGGGACAATAAGCAGAATGAAAGAGTGGTTATGTGAGGGGAGGATCTTGCACTTCCTAAGAATTTCTCAAACTGCATGTTGGTAAGGCTATACACACAGAGATGTAGAAATATGTATTTAGCCTGAAACTTGGCTGACTTGTGCTTTCTAATTTTAGAAGTGTGCTGTTTACTACTGACATTGACAGGTGCAGTTTGGCTGATTGCCTGTAATTATAAAACTAGAGACTTTTCCTTTTTCCTATTGTTTTAAAAAAACTAAGAAATTAAATGAAACAAATCTACACTAATGGTAAGTTTTCTTAAATCACAGAATCATAGACTATCCGGGGTGGAAGGGACTTCAGGAGGTCATCTAGTCCAATCCCCTGCTCAAAACAGGACAGAGCCCCAACTAAATCATCCCAGCCAGGGCTTTGTCAACCCTGACCTTAAAAGCCTCTAAGGAAGGAGATTCCACCACCTCCCTAGGTAACCCATTCCAGTGCTTCACCATGCTCTGAGTGAAATTTTTTTTTCCTAATATCCAATTTAAACCTCCCCCACTGCAACTTGAGACCATTACTCCTTGTTCTCTCATCTGGTATCACTCAAAACAGTCTAGATCCATTCTCTTTGGAGGCCCCTTTCAGGTAGTTGAAAGCAACTATCAAATCCCCCCTCATTCTTCTGCAGACTAAACAATCCCAGTTCCCTCAGCCTCTCCTCAACAGTCATGTGCTCCCGCCCCCTAATCATTTTTGTTGCCCTCCACTGCACTCTTTCCAATTTTTCCACATCCTTCTTGTAGTGTGGGGCCCCAAACTGGACACATAGAGGGAAATGATCATGTCTGTAGATCTGCTGGCAATGTTTCTACATCTACAGCCCAAAATGCCGTTCGCCTTCTTGGCAACAAGGGCACACTGTTGACTCATCTCCAGCTTCTCGTCCACTGTAACCCCCTAGGTCCTTTTCTGCAGTACTGCTGCCAACCATCTTGGTCCCTAATCTGTAGCAGTGTGTGGGATTCTTCCTTCCTAAGTGCGGGACTCTGCACTTGTCCTTGTTGAACCTTATCAGATTTCTTTTGGCCCAATCCTCTAATTTGTCTAGGTCCCTCTGTATCCTATCCCTACCTTCCAGTGTATCTACCACTCCTCCAAGGTTAGGGTTATCCGCAATCTTGCTGAGGGTGCAGTCCATGCCATTCTTCAGATCGTTAATGAAGATAATGAACAAAACCGGCCCCAGGACTGACTGTTGGGGCACTCCACTTGATACCGGCAGCCAGCTAGACATGGAGCCATTGATCACTACCTGCAGGGACTGAGGAGAGGCAGACTGGCCTGTAGTTCCCCGGATCCTCCTCCTTTCCTTTTTTAAGGATGAGTACCACATTAGCCTTTTTCCAGTCATCCGGGACCTTCCCCTGAACACCATGAGTTTTCAAAGATAATGGCCTCAGAAATGATGTGGCTATGGAATTGTATCTCCCACAACATTACACTGTCCATGGCTTGCCCACTGGGCACACAAAACTCAATAGCAAACAGTCTATCACAAATTCCCACACCACACACTAGGTAACCCATTCCAGTGCTTCACCACCCTCCGAGTGAAAAAGTCGGAGATACACGCCACAATGCTTCACAACCAATTCAGACAATGGGGGATAATATCCTCAGATCTCTTCACCACTCACCTAAAGAAGAGTTTTCCATGCTACTGCTCCAGAGCAGGGATAGAATAACACTCCCTGTGCAATGCTCTCCTCCTCCCCTGCCAAATACCTTCTCTATGCCTTTCCTCCATTTCCCATACTGTCGAAGGTCCTGCTGAAAATAAGAAGGGACAGTGCTCACATCATTCTAATTGCTCCTATTTGGCTGAGACAGACCTGGTACCCTTACCTTGCACAACTCGTGATGTGCCCACCAATCCCTCTTCTGACTATCCCACACCACCTCTCACAGAAGGGATGTAGGCTAGATCCTCCTAACTTGGGGATTCTCCTCCTTAAGGTATGGCTCCTGCTTGGTTCTAACACTTAGAAAGCTTCTCCTCAAGGAAGGTACAAGAGGTATTGCTACACAGTAGGAAGTCCTCAGCACAATGTGCTTACCTGCAGAAATGGTTCAGGTTTCAAATTTGGTGTATGTCCTAATGAATCTCTCCAAAATCTGCAACTCTTCTGCATATGCTAGACTATTCTTTGAGCCTAAAATGGTTGGGACTATCTGTAAACTCTCTGAGGGTTCACCCAGCTAGTGGCTATAACAGGTTCTCATAATGCTGTCACTCCCAACTACTAAAAGATTCCTCAAGGATATAGTAAACCTTTTCTCAGTCTTGACTTTCTACCCCTACATGGAACCTAAACTTGAAAGGACTGACTAGACCCACCTTCGAACCCATGGCCTCCTGTTTGCTAGTGCACCTATCAGTGAAAATAGCCTTCCTGATAGCGATTACCTCAGCCAGGAGCGGGGGGGGCGGGGTGGTATGTCTCTGTACACTGTATTTTTTTCCAAACAAGGTTCTGCTCAGGCTGTATCCAAAATTCATCCTTTCCCATCTTCTACACCAAGCATCACCAAGACAACTGTAGGCTATATTGCATACCATGGATGTCAGGAGAGCCCTGGCCTTCTACCTGGACAGGATAAAAGTCTTCAGGAAGTCCCCTAGGCTTTTCCTCTCCATTGCAGAAAGATCCAAAGGCTTTCCAAGTGGGTCCCAAATTACATCAGACAATGTTACCAAGCTCTCAACATGATCCCTCCAAACTCAATTCGTTCACATGCCACACGGTCAATCTCTTCTTCTGTTGCCTTCTTCAAGAATGTCCCTATCTCAGAGATCTGTAGGGTGGCGACAGTCCACACTGTCACAGAACAGTATGTGATCACTGGGAATTCCACCTCCTGTGTCATCTTTGGCTCCATAGTACTGTCATCTGTAACTGACCTGACTCTGAAGTTCGTACCCTCCAGAAGAGTCACCTACAGTTGTGCACCCATAGGGAAACTACTTGAAGAAGTCACTCACCTTGTGTAGTAATAATGGCTCTTCAAATGTGTCCCCCTCTGGATGCTCCAAAACCCACTCTTCTTGCCTCTACTTCTGACTTCTTGTTTATGAGTCTGCAGTAGAGAAGGGGGGTTAGCCTGTGTACTCTAGCTAGTCTCGTGGCTCAGCATGAGGAGAGAGAGCACATGTGTGGGCCTAATGGACACTGCTATTGAAGTTCTCCAGTCAGCCTCACATGGGCGCAAGTGCACCTACAGTAGGGGACTCATAGGGGGACACACATCAAAAAACCATCACCCAGAAGGTAACTACTTCTTTGTGTCAAAGTTGATTTCATATTTATAATATGGACTGTGAATGAGCTGTTTTTTCCATTTGAATGATGTATATTTAGAGCAGTCTGTGTATAGCTTTAACTTTTTTATGAAGAGTACTGGTGATTCTAATTTTGTTCCTTTTTGTAATCTCCATCATGGAAATAGGTAAATAGGTTCCTTACCATGACAATACAGAAAGGAATGGGTCATTCTTACTTTTTAAAATTGAGTTTGAAATTAGGCCCATTTACTTGGAAAACCATTTAAAATCAATGCCTAGTGGTTCATGCACACATGCTAAGATTGAGCATATATCAGAAATTGCAGCCCCACCATCCAGTTTCCTGCCATTGTATATGAGGAGTTGGAGGATTGCCTGTTTTTTCTCCCCTTTTTTTAGTAAGTTTCCTTTGCTTCTTATTTTTTAATCATGATGGTAAAATGGTTTTTTTCCCTATATGTTAGTGGCAGTTATATCCATTCTGCACCTTTGGTGCAGTTGTGCCATTCCAATAAGCCAAGGTAGAGCAAACCCACCCAGTAATTGCAATTTTGTCCTTGCTAGAGCTGTTTTCTAAGTGTTTGTTCTAGCTGCAATTAATAAAGTGCAGTCTTGTATTAAGTATGGGTCCGATTGTGGTATTTCTAGAACAATCCAGATGGCTTATTCACAAGTGTTTGATGAGAGAGAGTTCCTGGAGAAGGTGTTTTGTGTGGGTTTTAACTCTCTAGCCTTCCTTCAGTGGAAAGGACTTTCTCATGGGATAGAAGATCTTGGTTGCTGATATTTTACATATGAACCCAGCAGTGAAGGATAGATACATAGGTAGCTAGCAAGACAGCTGTCTGCTCTAGAGACTTTATTGTTTTGTGGCAGCAAAACTGAAGCCATCACGACAATGAGGCTTTTCACTTGGGAATAGGGTGTGCTCAAATGTTGAAAGGGACAGGACATCACGCAATAAGTGTCTGCATTTGTGTGATTCACCAGCGGGCTGGCCCCGCACAGCAAGCTCTTCTCCTTTTGCATCCCCTGACAGCTGCTGCAGCCCTGCAGTGGTGTGTAGCTTCTTGTAATTCTGTCCTCTGGAGGGTCACACATATTCCTACACTTTCCTCACAGGGCTTGTAGGGGAACCCAAGCCACTGGGTTCTGGTCCAGAAACTCTTTAATAACCAGTCAAGGCCTGGCTACACAGAACCATCACTGACTCCCTGGACCACTTCTACCTTGCCCTGTCTTGGGCCATTTCTGCAGTCTCTTCCTGGGTTCACAGTGGATCAGTTCTTCCCTTTCTAAGCCTCTTCCACCAGCTTACCGCAGGGTTCTTAGCACTTTCTACCACCTAGATCTGTGGTATCCAATATGTTCGCCACTAGCCACATGTGGCTAGTAGGCTACTGAATTGTGGCTAATGCATGTGGCTTTTTTATAATGTGGCTAATAAGAAAAATTCAATACCACAAGTGTGGCTAGCATCAAATTTCTATTGGACACCACTGACCTAGATTATTCTGCTGAAGGAGAATTCTATATTCCCCTAACAGGTCGGGCCCTGACTTAGCAGGAGTCCTGCTCCCTGCTAAGGTCCTTTCACGAGCACAGAGAACCTGGGTGACCTCACTTCTTGCAGGCCTACCTTCTTTCAGGGGGGCTCTGTCTGCCAGCAGCCCAACTCAGCTCGCTAGAGTAAGGTCTCCAGGAAGTGTACAGATACCACATTTCCTACACACACTCTTCAGTTTTGGGTTTTCTATGTGACACTTCCTGCTCGGGCAGAAACAAAGTCCAGGACTTGGCAGTTGCAGGCTGCAGCTACACAGCAGTAGGAAGGGTTTTTTTACCCCATTTCCATACATAGCTCTGTTCACAGCAAAGGTTTATCTTGACTCTACTCTGCTTATCAATAAGATACTACTGGTACCAGCAGTGGAAGGCACAGCATGCTGGAAAACACAGTGAGAGGTCACATTGTAATGGCTGCTACAGAGCCTGTTTAACTGCACATGACTCCTCCACCAGCCCTGAGAATCAGGGGAAATACTGAATATTCCTAGAAATGGTTCATACAGCAATTTGAGCTGTATATGAAAGTCAGAAGGGCAAATAAGCTTGAGGATGAGTAAAAGATTGCTCTGCTCTTAACAGTAGTAGGCACAGAAGCCCTGGATAAACAGAATACATTTCATACAGATGGTGGTGGGGAAAATGAATATTAATAAAAAGGTTTGAGGATCATTATGTATCCAGAAAAAAAGGTTATGAGATATGTTCAAGATGAGAACACAGAATGAAGGGGAAACAATAGAGGTGTTTGTCACCTACTTAAAACTAAAAAGTCAGTCCTGTCATTATGGACTATTAAAAGACTCATTAGGGCCAGATTGTTCTGGGATATAACAATAAGAAAATATGTGAATGGTTACTAAGAGAGATAGATTTGACACTAGAGGCAATGCCAATACACCAAGCAGCAGAGCGCATGCACGCACAGTCAAGAGAAAGGCACAGAGCATATGACTGTAGGTACCTAAACTTAAATCAGAAAGAGAAAAGTTCAACAAAATTAAATTAGCTAGGGATAGAAAATGGAAAGCAGGAAACAATGCCAGTGATGTGGCAACTAGTATGACTATAGACAATGACCAGCATTCATAAAAATATGAAGAAACTTTAATAGGACCAACTATTATGCTAAGATGTGCAAAGAGCAGGACAATGCATGTACTGAGTGCAAACATTAATTCCTCAATGGCAAGGAAAATCTGTTCTTAAGCAGAATAATGGAGGTGGCTGAAAACTCAAAAGATTGGCTAATTAAAATATGCACAAATTACACAGACAATGAGACACCAGTCAATGTAATAACCAAGCGAAGCAGAGAAATGGAAGGAGTATGTAAAAGTGGATGAGTCAAAAGTGTCTGTGAAAGGCTATAATGAAGGAACAATTCTAGTAGTCGAGAGTGCACACTGACATTAAAATACAAAGGGGAAATGATAAAACGAGTTTGTGGTAGTGCATGCAGTCAAGCAACCAGTTTTGGGCTTACATGCATGACAAGTGCTTGGTCTCGTTAAGAGGATGTGTGCCACAGAGTCTTCTCTGCTTCTCCTAAAGATAAGCCAGCCAGGCTTCACTCACTGAGGGAAAACTAATATCTGCTCTTTCCGGGTCAGCCCCTACTGGATTCAGCCCTTTTGACTGCCTCCTCCAGGCTTGCCACATCTTACAGGTATAGTGAGGGGAGACTGTATGAGCACACAGGCATTTATTAATGCCTTCTGACCCAATGTGAGGGTAGTGGAAAAAGAATGTCAGTGTAAAAAAAAATTATCAACCATAGATGGCTGCTAGGCAGGAAACAAAAGACTTTGTTTTCTGGAAGTCTTTCTTCATGACTCTATTGCAGAGGTGAAAGTAAGCTGGTCTGGTCCAGTGTAAGAGCCAGTACACAGCCAACCGTACCAGGAGGGGGCAGCTTCCCCTGGCTGTCAATTTAAAAGGGCCCAGGGCTCCAGTCAGCAGCCAGAGCCCTGGGCCCTTTAAATTGCTGCTGCTGGAGCCCCAGGGTAGCAGCAGCCAGGAGCCCCTGGGTACAGGCAGCAATTTAAAGGTCCCAGGGCTCCTGGCAGTGGCCAGAGCCTCTGGCCCTTTAAATTGCCACCAGAGTCCCGGGGGTCCCAGCCACCGCCACAGTTACCGCTACCATGGAGCTCCTGCAGTGATTTAACCCAGCTGGAGCCCCAGGCCCTTTAAATTACTAAAGGGCCTGGGGATTTAAAGGCCCTGCCTCTTCTGGTTGAGGCCCTGCTCAGGACCCTGATCCTACATACCAGTAAGTCCTTTAAGTTACTTTCACTCCTGCTCTGCTGACCTTATTCCTGGTGTGGGAGAGAGAGCATGGGCTCCTGTGAAAATGCTGAAGAAATGACTTCTTCCCTGCCAAGAAAGATTGTATCCTCGTGGCTTCTCTTATACTTATCTCTTATACTTCAGTTGAAGAGTATGACTTCGAATCATAGACACTGGAGATGTAGCTTCCTCATCTGGGTTCTGAAGATGAATGTGATCCCAGTCCTCCCAACTTTGATGCTGATATAGACCTTGAATCTAGCTCATGCTTTGACGGCAGTGCTTGGTTCTGATTAATTTAATCTGCTCTTATCTTCTCTTTGACACTGGAACCCACAGATGTATTGTTTTAAAGTGCACTTTTTCAAAATGAATCTTATGGTATTTTCTGCCATGTTTCTAATCTCTCTAATGCGCCTTGTACTATTCCCTCTCCTTGTTGGCATTTGCAGTATTTTTTTCAATTTAGCATTATCTACAGCTTCCCCTATCTGCTGTTAATTCCCTCTTCTAGAAGTATTAAATAAGTCCTTAATGGTAGGAGAAATTCATTGCACACATCTTTACTCCAGTGCCAGCTGAATGGGCAGAGTATGAGTCCAGTAAGTCAGAGCTTCATAAGTGAAGCAACTGAGGTACACACACAACTCTGAAAAAAATACTAGTCTGGGTCTCAGGTTTAGTGCTACTAAAGAAATGTTTTATCATTTGTTTTCCATATTTAATCCACTGCAGAATCCTAAATAATGCATTGGCAATCTTCTGTAAAATATTGTCTGCTTCACAATTGTTCTCTAATGTTGGTAGATTGATATACAATATTTGCTCATCTTTAAAGGCTGAATAAATTTGCAGAATTAATAATGGTTTAGTTGTTTACTTCACAAAGTAAAGAGAAATCTCATTTTAAAAGCAGTTTGAAAATCTTTCTTGAAACTGCTTAATGGAGCTACATAAAAACAACTTCTCCTCTAAGACTATAATAAAATTTAAGATTCACAGTAATCTGATGCCTATAATATCTTAAGCCTATGTGGGCTTGTAAAATTTTCAAGGTTCTCAAAGGGATATTTAATATCAGAAGTGGGGTTTTTCTGAGGAATTTGCAAAGTCATGTCTCTTCAGTTTTACTGACTGTTTATACATCACTGCATTAGCTTCGTTGGAGAATTACTATCCAAAACTATTCAGACATGCATCCTCCAGAATAAAACCTGGAGAACTTATTCATGTCTTCTCCCCTGTTTTTAAAGCAGATTGTATACAGGAACTCCTCACTTAAAGTCATCCCGGTTAATGTTTTGTTGTTACGTTGCTGATCAAATAGGGAACATGCTCGTTTAAAATTGTGCAATGCTCCCTTCTAATGTCATTTGGCAGCTGTCTGCTTTGTCTACTGCAGCCCATTGCAGTTAGCTGGTGGGTGGTTGGAACCAGGGTGGACTGGTAACCCCCCTATCAGCTCCCAACTCCCCTAAGTTCCCTGTGCAGCAGCTGCCCAGCAGGCTATCAACTGCTGGCAGTTCAGCTGTCCCTCCCCCCACTGCCATGTGCTGCTCCTGCCCTCTGCCTTGGAGCTGCTCCCGAAGACTCCTGCTTGCTAGGGGAGGGAGGGGAAGAAGAGAGGGGTTAATGTCAGGGTGTCCCCCTCCCCTCTGTTCCTGCACCCTGGTTACCCATAGAGCAGGGGTGACACAGGAATGGAAGGAGTTGCTGTCTTAGGCAGCAGCTGCAGCTGTGGTCCAGTCTTAGCTTGCTGATGTAATTAAAAAGACAGTGTACTTCTGACCTCACTCTTCATACTTAAAGGGGAAATGCACATCTCTCTCTCTCAAACACACAAAGGGTGTGTGTTTCTGAATCTGTCTGCCCTCCCTCCTTTCCTGCTGCCTTGTAGAGTGTGAGAGTTGACCCTTGAGGGCTCAGCCAATTGCTAGTTCATCATTTAGCAGTAAGACATTCCCTGGGAAACGTCCCACGCTCTGACTCCTCCACCTCAACCAAGCTTCACAACCATGATCACTGTGTACCAGTATTAAATTGTTTAAAACTTGTACTCTGTCTGTATATATATATATATAATATAGTTTTTTGGTAAAAAAATTTCCCTTGAACCTAACTCCCTTATTTACATTAATTCTTATGGGGAAATTGGATTCGCTTACCATCATTTTGCTTAAAGTCGCATTTTTCAGGAACATGACTACAACAAGTGAGGAGTTCCTGTACTTATTGGCCTGGATCATCTCTGTGGTGGAAAAGAAGACCACATTCTTGTGTTTGGGTTTCAGAACCCAGCCTGAGGCACTTTATTATGATCAAGCATCAATGCTGGGGAGGAGCAGCAGTCTAACACCTGCAAGTGCAGAACAGGCTATCTCCCCCCCACCCTCCGTACAACATTATCCATACATTTTTATAGGCTCTTATTAATTATGCAAATGTCATACTTCCACATGGTACTTTCCAAGTTGGAAAGTCCCAAACTTTTCTTACTTGTGCCATATAAGGAATGAGTGGACACAGGTACCAATAAAATCACAGGATTCTAGCACAAGTTTAGATAAAAATAAGTTTTCCAGTTAGAACCAGTTATTACAGTCAGCTACCATCTAAAATAGGCTAAATGCAGATATAATTTTCTGGTTAGCAGAGGCTGGGTTAATAATACCAGATTTTTTTGGTTTGTGCTATATGCATAAGTGCTGGTGACTTAAGTCATGATCCTTTGCTCTTTTAGGCCTTAGCAGGCCTTATATCAACTTGACAAACTATTTCTATAGGCCAAAGCAAAACCTTCCTAAATTTGCTTCCTCATCTCTAAAGGAGAGTCTGTGAAAGAAAATATCTCGATGAGGATTTGCTTGTGGAGACACTTTCCACTGTCCCCAAACATTGTCCTTTGTGTATGGTCAAGGTTTGTCCTTCTGTGGGAAAGAATATGCCACCACCTCTGGCAGAAACCCTGGGATGGACAGGAAGCCCCCAACTTCGAGACTCTCTAGGGATGTGCCCCAGCAGTGTCCTCTATTTCTCCAGAAAACTGACTTCAGTCAGCTGAAATACCAGGGTCTACATCTAGATACATTGGGTACACAGAGTATACAAAATTAGTTCTTTCATGAGTAGAGCTGGGATCATGCGTCATCTCCTTAAGCCCTTCATCCATCACAAATCCTAGATCATGTGCATAAATCTCCATGGGAACCACAGGGACAGGAATGGATAAATGCTAAATTAGTGCCTGAGCCTTCATTCTACGCAGGAAGGACAACATCCCTGTGCAGAGGGCCTTCTCTATTTGCTGAGCTAAGGACCATCATCTGGTCTATTATGAAGTGACAAAGAGTCCTGTGGCACCTTAAAGACTAACTAAAAATTTTTTAGAGCATAAGCTTTTGTGGGCTAATACCCACTTCGTCGGATGCATGCAGTGGAAGTATCCAGGGGCAGGTATAAATAGGTAGGCAAGAACCAGGTGGGAGATAACAAGGTTAGTCCAATCAGGCTGAACCAGCTTGTTATCTCTAATCAGGGAGGGTGAGCTGTTCCTCTAGCAGTTGAACTGGAGGTGTGAATAGCGAGAGAAGAGAAGCGGCTTTTGTAGTTAGCTAGCCATTCAAAATCTCTATTCAGTCCCAAACTGATTGTGTCAAATTTGCAAATGAATTGCAGCTCTGCAGTCTCTCTTTGCAGTCTGGACTTGAAGTTTTTTTGCTGCAAAATGCTGACCTTTAAATCTTCTATGGTGTGTCCGGTGAGGTTGAAGTGCTCTCCTACAGGTTTTTGAATATTGCCATTCCTGATATTTGTGTCCATTTATCCTTTTTTGTAGGGACTGTCCAGTTTGGCCGATGTACATAGCAGAGGGACATTGCTGGCACATACTGGCGTATATTACATTGGTAGATGTGCAGGTGAATGAACCAGTGATGGTGTGGCTGATCTGGTTTGGTCCTGTGATGGTGTTGCTGGTGTAGATGTGTGGGCAGAGTTGGCATCGATAATTGGTCTATTATGTTTAGCTAAATTCACTTGCATTATTATGTTAACTGGAAGAAAAATACTTTATTTGCGGGCGGGATGTTTTCACGTTTTGGATGTTGTTTTATGTCTATACAAAGGAGTAGCAAGTCTTCAGAAACAGTGATGCCTTCCCTTTGGCCCCAGGAAGCAACTCTAGGCTCTGTTCTTCTCTGGCTACTGTAACTAAACTCCTTCAGCCAGATCTCTGCCACAGAACTTGGTCCCAGGCATGTGGAGATTCACTGGTGACTCAGCTGGTCACCTGTAACTCTTCATCCCAGTATGGGATTTGCCTGGGCTCTGTTCACATGTCAAGATGGTCCCAATAGATCGACTGTCTTGTCAGTTGTCCTTCTGGTCTAGCTCCTACCAGTTCTTTGCATCTGTCAAGCACAGGCAGTCTGTTTCAGTTCATGTCTCTGTCTCTGACAATGTCTCAGCAGCTGCTGAGAGTGACTGTCCACCTAGAGTCCACTCTTAGTGCATATGTGCCAGAGACTGTGTTCGTTAGGGCCAGGCCTGAGCCCATGGTAGAGACAAGAGTCAGTAAGCCTCTGGCTTGTCTCGAACTCTGCAGTTGAAGGATATCCAACAGCCTGGCATAGAGCCTTTTGGCATATTGGTACTGATGACTAAACTTGTGCCTGCAGTACCAATTAAACCTGTGGCCCATCCTTCCTCTGGCACTGATGTCCTTGGTAGCTATCACCTTGGTAACTTGAGCGGTGCATCAGTAGTCCCTCTCGGGACCTAGAGCATATATGGCACCAAATGGTGTCATCTTTGCTGGATAGGTTGAAAGTGATTCTGACTTGACCACTGGGCACTGATACCTCTTGCCTGTGGTATCAACAGCACTGATTCCACCCCTGTTCAAGTAGTGGGGATGTTAGATCATCCTAATACACCTGAAAGGGTAGCTCCACTCTTTGGAGGAGCTTTATTCCTTTTCAAACCTCCCATCCCCATTTGGTGCACAGTAGGACACAGCTCCTGCCCTCTCCCAGCTCTCCCTCATCTCATGGGGACTCCAGGGACTACTCTTTATGTAGGGAAAAAGGTGTGGATTTCATAGAGAACAAATCCCCAGGTATCTTCCTTTGTGTCCACCAGTCCTGTACTCGTATGCCTATCAGTCCTGCCCTTTCTGGACACTCTGAGGTAAGCATCCCATACCTGCAAGCCAGTAACTGTTGCTCCCCTTCCACAGCTAGCTCCCCCTCTCAAGAGATGGTGCAGACATTTCCAGCCAGGTCAATTATTCAGACTCAGGCACTAGCAAAAGAGGAGAAGGAGAAAGGGAGCAAAAATCAAGCAGATGAGGAGGAACAATTCTCAGCTGAAATTTTCTCATCCTTCCTCCGCATATGAGGCAGAATGAACCACTCAACATCTTCTCCAGTTGGTGGTTTTAAGGTGTTCCAAAATTTTATTAAACATGCGGCAGACGTTCCCAACATACCCTTTCAAGTGGTGGTAGAGAAAGCACAAGTTGCTAGTCACTCTGCACCCTTCCATGCCAAGAAGGCTAGTCCTACTTAGGCTACACTAGGACTTTTGTCAGCAAAACTTTTGTTGTTCAAATGTGTGAAAAAACCACACCCCGACCATCATAAGCTTCACAGACGAAACCGCTGAAGTGGACAGCACTGTCTCAGTGGGAGACGTTCTCCTGCCAACATAGCTACCACTGCTCAATAGGGATGATTTAATCAGGCCAGCAGGAGACCTTACAGCGGTGCAGTTGTGCTGCTGTAAGATCCGTAGTGTAAACTAACCCTAGAAACAAATGTATGATGGAGACTGCTGAAGACCTGTGGCAGACTCCAGTATCGATTCTAGCCACATTCAGGTATAGAGATAGAAGGTAACAAGTCCCTTGCAAGAGATTTGAATACATGTATTCTCACCCAATCCTGGAATATCTTGTAGCAGCAGCTGTCCAGAGGAAGTCAAAACAGCAATGCCCTCCCAAATCAGCATGTAGTGGAAAGAATAAAAAAGCTGGACCTATTTGGACATATCTGCTTGTTAGCCAACATCCAAATGCAAGTAGCTAATTACCAAGGACTTCTTGCAAAATATAGTTATTTACACAGGGACAAGCTCTCTCTATTTATAGATAGGCTTGTTCCTGAAGAAGGGAAGAGTTCAAAATCTATAATAAATGAGGAGCAGCTGCAAGCAGCATAGATGTTGCCCATCTCAGAGAACTGGGGAGAATTGCTGCTAAACTATTTTCCTCTCCCCATGTTTCAGGTTAAAAGAAAGTTAATGAACTCCCTCAAAAAACACTTCTGCTTATTCTTAAAGGACCTTTTTTAGTCAGTTTTCCATTAATAAAATTACTAAACCAGCTGAGATGAACAATTTATTAGGATGGCCTAATGCATTTTTCAGTAGCCTCATATTCTATTAGGTCAATTTGTCTCATGCTCTTCCTTTGGATCATTTAACATCATATACTCATTCACATAATTATAGACTGAGTACAATAGATTCATTTTTTTCTTTTATGTTCTTTTCTTATGAATCTTAATGTTCTGCCATTCATTCGTATACACATTTTACCAGAGCAATTAACATTAAATCAGTTTATAATATTCATGTGAATTGTTTTAAAATATAAAACTTGGATGTAGACATTTTTCCTCAATTACAAAGCAATGTGGTTGAATTCACAAGTATTTAGGGCATATTTTAAGCTTCTGAGAAAATGGAAGATATTTTATCAGTGTTTTCTCCTAATTTGGGAGTGTAGGAAATTATTTTTTAATTAAGGTGGATGTTTTAGCCTTGTAATGTTAACCTACCATGTCTCATTGATCAGCTGATGCCTAGAGACTCTGCTTGCCTGTGGTAGATACTGAGATACTTCAGAACTACTGCGTAGAGTAGATACTGGTCCTCTAACTTCGTATCTCTTTTGCGTTTTTAAAATATGCTCCCTCTACATTTTTTTGACTTTTCATTCCAAAGTTAACATTATAGTGGGAGAGCTATGATTACAGATCTGAAAATGAAGAAGTAGAAATAGCTGTATTCCTATTGCTTACAGAGTTTGAGATGTGTTTTATGTACATTTCTAGACATTTTAATGTCAAAGAAGTGATTTTTTTACTAGACTAAAAAAATTAACAAGGCCATAAAGTTGTGATAATTTGCAACACATCCCAATGGTGTGATAATTTGGCCTGTGCAGTAGTGTCTTGTTGAACATTTATTTTCTCTCTTACAATAACTACCATTGGCCCCCTTCCGTACCTGTTTCCTTTCTTCCACTCCCTTCCCTCATGCGTACTCTTCTTGGCCTATTCATGACTACTTCCTTTCTCCACTACCTAGGGTTACCAGATGTCCTGATTTTATAGGGACAGTCCTGATTTTTGGTCTTTTTTCTTATATAGGCTCCTATTACCCCTACCCCCGTCCCGATTTTTCACACTTGCTGTCTGGTCACCCTACCACTACCCCCCACCTCTAATATTCTGCTATCCCTGTCACCCATGCCTTCCATCAAGCATGTGTAACCCTGTGTATTCTCCCCCACTAGTTCTGCGACTACTCCCACCTGTTCTCTTCTCCATCTGGTCCTGCTAGTTGGTAGACACACCAGATAACTCCTGTTGGCTCCTTTTGCTACCAGTTAGCCACTTTCAGGACCAAGTCTGTGGTGGCATTAGGGCTACTTTGTGCCACGTTGGTCCACAGCAACCCTAAAGCTGGGGCAACCAGTCACAAGAGGATCCACATTGCATAGATGTATCTTTAGGTAGCACTGAGCTGCCATAGCAGCTTCTATGCTACTTCCTGTCTGCTGTTAGTGCACGGAGCATGGCCTTTCCTAGACCCACGTGATCCCTATCTGGAAGCTTCAGCAGGTGCAGAGTTGTCCCAAAGTTGTACTGGGTGCTCCTGGACTGAAGCTCTGGCAATAAGACCCATTGTTTTCTCCCCAGGCTGGAGCTGGAGCTTTATTTTCTTTTTAAATCAGCTAACGCAAGTTTGAAATAAAAACAATCACAATATTTGATTCTTTATGCTTCACCGTATGGAGAACAGAATCCCTGCACTGGTGGGTAAATCTGGTTTTAGTTGCTAGAGGCATTTTTCAGAAGAGTAACAGTTTAATAGCGATCTCCTGAGCCGTTCTGCTTGCTTAAGGCAGGCATGGGCTCACAGCTCATTGGCTCGGCAGAGTTCCTGACAACTGCTCCAGAAAGCATCCTGGACTATGAGTAACTGCATTAACCAAGCTACCCAGAGTGCTTGATTGCCATTCTAGCTGGCTTCACAGGAGTGCAGGGGCTTTAGAGAAGAAGCAGCCTGCACCCTCTTCCACTTCCTCCTACCTCTCTACACCTACATAAGAGAAATCAAAATTTTAGGTTTATGTATAAACACTCTATTTTTAATGGATTTTAGAACACAAAGGAAGTGCTGGATATATAAAAATAGTGCTCACTGAAAGCATACAGCTCTCAGGAGCAGGTACACTGTTGAGAACTACTCTCTTCTCCATTCAATGAAAACAGCAAGATTGAGCGAGATACATAATGGCAGGATATTACTAAAATGTGGATCAATATCTTGCTTCTGTGGTAATGTATTGCTCTACCTTGCTTTTTTCCGTGGCCAGCTGAACAGGGTGTACTTGTGGGAAATTTCTTGAAGTTTCACTGTGGATCACAAAGTTTTTTGCAGCTTTACTGATCCAAAAATAGAGCACATGTCTAATGTGTACCATTTGTGTTATTTTAACCCTTGATGGCTGTCCAAATATGTTGGGTGTTCCATTGTTAGTATTAGTGTATCCTGGATGCATTGAGAAGGGCCTGCATTGAAATGCTTTTATAGTCTATCATTGTTAAAATGCGAAACTGCTGAGCTGTAGTAGTTTGTAAACCACATATAATTCCTTATACTGATAGTAGCAAATTATAAAGCATATCAACACATAATCAAAACAACCAGTAAATAGTATAAAACAAAAATATCCTGGAAAATACTCTAGAGAGTGTATGGATTGGGGTTTCAATTTCTGACTGGATTGCAGATATCTGAAATTATTTTTCTTTAAATTATGGTCTTACATTCGATGATGGTACTTGTCACATTGGACCCAATTCTATGTTCTTTTGATACCCAAATCTTCAATAGGCAAGGAATGCCTTCCGCATAAATGACCATCGTTTCAGAGGCATCCATTGTTGCCTTTGGGGAAGTCCTGGCCACCAGTTGGCCTTTCTTAATGATGTATTTAAGTTCCTCTCTGTTGCATGGAAGGGTGTCAGTCTGTCCCAGGTTAGAAACTCATACTTGGCTAGTAAGGCCTGTAGGGAAGTAGAGGAGTCTGACTTTCTCACAAAAGGTCTTGGCAATTCTCACAAGGAACACCTAGAATGATTTAAAGTCATTCAATGCTGTTACCATTTCCATGTGGTACCATTTTTCAGGTGATAAAGACAGAAGGTCCTTTGCTGGGGATCAGGGTGCTGCTTTGTCCCTGAATCTAGCTCTTTCTGGCATTCTGGGGTAGATGGTCTGGCCAGAGACATGGATGCCTGAGGTGGGAGGCTACAGTGGTGTGTTGTAGGAAATGAGTGACTTTTTGGGTACTGGCCAGTCTAGTGCAATTCTTGACAAGCTAGTGGAGGCTGAGCCCTATAAGGTAATCTTGTAGGTCTGTCTGCATCATTGCCTGCTGACTTCAGAGGAGAGAGCTCTCTACTGGAAGATGAGAAAAATGGATATACTGAGAATGGGGGTAGACTGAAGCATATGGCATTCTTGGTACAATGGCCTACACTTGTATTGGTAGTTGTCTAAATCCCAATGACTGTCTTGGTTCTCTTCTGGGCTCATCCTCTGAGGTGGGAGTTGACGCCGATGGATGCCAGAAGAATTTGCTGCATTGGTGGTCAATGCTGAAGGAGTCTGCTACATCGTAGGCTCTGTCTACTTTGCAACCCTTGATGCTGAGTGGGATTTGGTAGATGTATCTTCGAGGCTTTACAGAGTCTGTCCTTATGGGAGAGAACTGAGCTACATCTGGAGTCTCTGCTAGATCTTTACTCAGCGCTGTCTTCTCTGGACTGCTCTTTAATGTGGTGTGTCTGCTAGACAGGGTGCTGAATGAAGCTGGTTTGCCTGCCAGCAGCACTCTGGAGCTTGTCTCCTCAAGCTCTGATGTGACCTTCATGGATTGTTCCAGAAGATGGAGCTCTAGCCTTGTCTCTTGTGAGTCAGAGAACAACAAGCAGACTGAGCTTCTGCTTCATATATCAGATTTGTCTAATCAGAAGAGAGACCCTAAATGTCCATCTTTTAGGGGGATTAGTCCATTGCAGGATGGACAGGGATTAAAGCTTGCAGGTTTCAACTCTGCTATGTTAAGGAGCCCTGTACAAAGGGGAGGTGTGTGGGAGTGTCTGACCAGTAGAAGTCAATTCAGTTTGACAGCTGTGAACTGTTGCATCCATGTAGAAGATCAGAAGTTGTTCTGAAGGTGTGCTTGAAGATTTGTAGAAATTAAGGCTGAGCTGAGAACTAGCAAATGTGACACGCACCAGGTTCTGTCTCTCTGCCATAGGTGGTAAGAAGAAACTGAGGGATAGTTACAGCTACCTCACCTCTTGTGGGGTATAATGTACAGGGCAATTGCATGCCCCTGATGGACATTGCTATTTTAAAAGAAAAACTTTTGGTCTCGCTTGCCTGTGTAACATGTTCATCTTCAGTGGAATCCACACGGACACACAATCAAAGAAATGGGGAACTGGAAGGGACCTTGAGAGCCCAGTCCCCCTGAGGTGTGGTAGGACCAAGTATACCTAGACTACCTCTGACTGGTATATGTTCAGCCTGTTCTTATCCAATGACAAGCCTTGGAAGCCTAGTTTAGTGCTCAACTATCCTTATAGTCAGAAAGTTTTTCTTAATAGCTAACTTAAATCGCCCTTGCTGCAGATTAAGCAAATTACTTCTTGTTTTACTTTCAGTGGACATGACGTACAATTGATCAACATCTTCTTTAACATATTTGAAGATTGATATCATGTCCTCCTTCAGTCTTTTCTCAAGAATAAACACCTTTCCTCATATAAAAGGTTTATAAAACCTGACCTCATATTTGTTGCTCTCTTCTGGATGCAGTCCAGTTTGCACACATCTTTCTTAAAGTGCAGTGCCCGAAACTGGACACAATATTCCAGCTGCGGCCTCCTCACTGAGGACTAGAAGGGACAGTTAACTCCCATGTCTCGTTATAAGACACTGATAATACACCCCAGCAGACTTTTGTTTTTTCAACTAAACCACATCGTTGGCTCATATTCAGTTTGTGATCCACTGTAACCTCCAGATCCTTTTCAGCAATAGGACTGCCTAGCTAATTATTCCCCCTTTGCAGGTGTGCATGTGCTTTTTCCTCCCTAAGTGCAGTACTTCGCACTTGTCTGTATTGAATTTCATCTTATTGATTTCAGACTAATTCTCCAGTTAATCAAGACCTCGAAGAAGAACCTCAAATTCATTATTTTAAAACTCTCATGAATGGAGGAGGGGAGACTGTTCTGTGAATGCTTGTAGTTGACAATACTGTATCCACTTTACACAAATGTAAATTGCTGCATGAGATGGAAGAGGGGTGGACTATATTGCACCTTTGAGATCTCTAGATGGTGAATCTAGGCTGGTCTTGATTGTGGTTAGATCTTGTGGTGTTTTCACCCTGTCTAGAAACAATGTATGTAACACAAATATGGAGTGTGTGTGGGGAGAGGGAATAACCAGTAGAGAAGCAAATATCTTTAACATTCTTGGTGCTTCACGCAAGACACAGACAGCAGAAACCAAAATCAAGATAGAGAATACACCATAAAGCAGCTTTGAGAAAATCTACATTAAGGACAAATTCTTCAGAGTACAAATAAGTGCAAGCACTTCAAACTGTAGTGGAAACTACATTACCTTTCTGCTCCTTTCAGGTATCTGCTTAGTTCAGTGGTTTTCAGTCTGTGGTCTGCAGACAGATTATGTCTAAGTTTTACAAAGGGGTCTGCACCTCCATTTGAAATTTTTAGGGGCCCATAAATGAAAAAAGATTGAAAACCACTGGCTTAATTTAAGTAGCTATACTAGTATTGCCACAAGAGAGCGCTTTCACTACTCCTTCCTACTAACAGCTTTGAAGGAGAGTTTGCTGCTTGCAACTTATTTTCCACTTGAAGTTAACAGTCTAGTTGTGATATCAGAGCTGTTTTTTATGGAATAACCGATATTAAACATGACTTCATGGGGGATAAACAAAAGATGAACTCTGAAAAAACAAAGATTGCATTTTCATGAAAATATTGCTAGTGCAGTAACATTTTAAAAAATGGAGAAAAACCAATCTAAAAAAAATAGGCATAATTATTTCTAAATCAGCAATTGGCAAACTTTTGTATGTGAAACATTTACTAGTGATCTGCAGAGAGCTGGCTGGTCACATAGTATTTACTTCTCCTGCTCCTTCCTTCTAGCTGTTAATTTGCTAGAAAATATATGTTAATACTTTACTATTCCTATTGTAGAAACACACACACGCACACGCGCACACACACACACACACACACACACATATATATATAATATGATATTCCTAAAGTTACTTTTCCACATAAGATTTAGTTGCCACATGGTTGTGTTGTTGGGGTGAATGGGCAGGGAGGTGATCCACACAAATATGAATGGAAGGCAAGATGTCCATTATTATTATTATAATTATATATTTGTGGTAGTGCCTACTTTATGTTAGGTGTTCTCCAAACACTTAAGGATAGTACCTGTCTTGAAGAGATTGTAATCAAATTGTCCATAAAACCAATTTCTCTATTATGAAGATGCCCAAACCTTGAGAACATTTGAGGAACTCTGTTCTAGATGTCAGATAACAGTGGCATATGATTTGCCAGTCATGGCTAGTCCATGTATTTGTGAATATGTCCAAAAATAAATCACTGTTTTCTCAAAAATATATTAGAAATAATCTGCTGAATAACTCAGCCTATAAATCTTGATCTGTTGCTAGTTTGAGCAATTCATTGGGAGTACACAGAATTCAAACTGTTCTGACTGGACATATAGTATGTTAATGTTTCTTGATTGGATAAGCATAAGGGCTTGTCTACATGGGGACATGCAGGAAAATTAATCTGAATTAACTAGAAGAGTGAATTGGAAGTAGATTAGTTAAACTATCTTAAATCCCTGTGTGAATACCCTTAATCAGAATTAAAGTGGCCTTAATTCAGGTTAGTTGTTTGGATTAATTTTCCTGGATGTCCTTGTGTATTCAAGCCCTAAATGTTGAAATGGGGTTTTGAAATTGTATTTGCAGCAAAATCCAATTTTTTCCTGTTAATTGTTTAATATTTACTATGTTTTCAAAAACTTTCCTGCTCGTAATCTTGTTTCCTAGAGTCTATGCACAAGGGAACTCTAAAGGGGTGTGAACAATTGGAAATAATGTTAGCAGTAGTATCTTATGTAATACATTGGGACCCTGGCAAGTTAAGAGTTGTGAGACTGACAGAATAAAGGTAGCACAATCAACCATTTCTTACTGGTCAGTTTCTCAAACACCTTGATTATTTTGGGTTTACCTCCTTCAGTTTGTCAATATATTTCTGATAAGATGATGACCAAAACTGAAAGGCCTTGTGTAGGTTATACGTGACCAGAATTGGAGTTCCATAGAAGTTACCTTAAGAATCTGGATAGGGCTCTTTGTCTGTAACTTCAGTAAAGAACGAGTTTCAGTCTGACACTTTTGATTAGGGCTATTCCATTGAATTGCTATTAGACTAGTTGCTTTTAGACTCTTCTCTGTGTGCTCATTAAGAGACTTTCTGCCAGGTTCTTCATATAGAAAGGACACATTTTTTCAGAATGCTGGAAGCTAGCTGTATTCACCACCTGCCTGTCTATCAATCTAAAGCACCTGTCACTTTGACATCAAAGCACCGAACAGAAACCCATATCAAAAGGGTCGAGGGAGATACATTTTTATCTTTTTCTTTTTCTCTTTTTCGTCTGGTGGTAAGAACAGCCAACATCAAGGTGACATAATAGGTTTATTGAGTGAGTCACGGGCCCAAATTAAAGAAACAACAACCCACAGCTCGCAACTGCAAGACATCCCTGTGCTGAAAAATCCCTGCTGATACGAAGATCAATAAAAATGGCCCCAGCTCACTCATTCATCACACACTTCTGTTTAACAAGAATAATTCAAAGTTAAAGAATGGCCTCTGCTGAGAGGAACAGAGACATCAAAAGGATTATCAAAATCGAATTGAAATCCCACATAGGTTACACATCCTGGGGTGTAGAAATTAAAGAAGACATACCCTAGATAGCAGGGTAGCAAGTGGGTTCTCTGGAGATGGGATATTTTGAATAGAATGGCTCCAGTTGGAAATTGTTGGCATATGGTCTTGCAATGGGATGTTACTATGGTTCTTTCAGAACAAAGAATAGAGAAGGTGTATCCCTTTGAGAACAAGAATAGGCACATTTCACTTAGTGCACTTTCCTTGCTCTGCATGGGCATGTGGGAGGAAAGGCTCATGCCACCAAGATCAGCAGAACAGTTTCCCACGGGGCTCCATGTATTCTGTGGCTGGAGGCAAATTCTGTGGATGTGAAACTCGGATGCATGACAACCTGATCAGGTAGAGATGTCTGAAAAATACACAGACAACGTTTTCCTCTTGAGATGCTGAATTCTGATGCTTGTAGACAATAGTGCTGGATAGTAAATCAGTATTTTCAGAATGTCAAACAAAGCTGACATAAACTAAAGAAATAGGAGATACTTGTCATGGGCACTTTTAATTTATTAATGGAAGGCATATATGAAAATTCAATATTATGACATAAATGACTTTCAGAACAAAATTTTTTTTGGCAAAGCAATTTAATTATTCTCTTAGAATAATTTAGATATACAAGAATAAATGCTTCTTGTACAGTTTGATTCTTTTGTTGTTTTAGAAGGTTGCTAATTAAATGCACAGGGCACTGAAGGTTTAATGTCTCAGTTCTCCAGGGATTGTGTTATCAAGACAGTAGCCCTATTCAAATAATGAATCTGACTGAAATATTGAAAAATGTGTGTGTGTAATAGATTCCACCTAGATGATATGAAAAGAAAAGATTAGAATAAGTTCAGTCCATCCCTTCTGAAAAAAGGTGACCCCTCACCCCCAAATGTGGTCAAAAATTATAGATGGGTCAGAATCAAATACCTGGATCTGAGCACCCATGAACCTTGGGGCTGTCTGAATTCTGAACCCAGATAAGGATCTGAATTTTGCAAATGGTTTTTCTATTTATACCTGGCAAATCTATAACTCTGATCTGAGTAAATCCAGGTACAGGAATGCTCAAAATCCAGGTGTGAGGTTTTCCAGCATTGAGCCCTTCTCTCCCACAAGTACTGTGAAGCCACCTTGTTGTCTTTTGCTCATGCAGCATTTCTTGCACCAGCACTACCTAGGAAAATGAAGAAAAAGTCATTACATTTCTTTCTGCCATTTTGTCTTCTATTTTACGAAACAGCTTTTTCAACCAAACTGTGTGTCTCTCTAATACTCTGGATTTTTCCAGATTCCACCTAAAAATTCACTGTGTCTTGCTTTAGTCAGGAAAATGAGTGAAATTCTCCTCCATGCAGTGGGCCAGCAGTAGGTATATTCATCACTTCAGTCTCACCAAAGCCCTCTGCTCAAGGGTGGATTTCCTGAATATGGTATCCTTGTAAGTTCTGAACATTGAAACAGACTGATACATATATTTGTATGAAAGAAACTTTATCATGAAACCCACTCTGTTACCATGAAGGATGCTGTTTTTCTGTGTTATCTTGCTCCAGACTGATATTCTCTTGAATGGCAGTTGAAATCTTAGCGTTTCCATGACATAATAGTATGCCTAAATTCTGAGTGCAAATAAAAGCTAAATTAACTATAAATTGACAAATGGACTCTATAGGAAAGGATAACACAGGGACTTAGTTTATTGCAACCCCCGCTTCACCTTTTTTCGTTCTCATTTCTGGCTATATGGTGTCATTAAGTCACAGCTCTGAGATAGGGGGGCGTAATACTGCAGCATCCGAGGGATACAGTCATTTCTGGAGCTCCCAGATACACTGGAATAACACAGCTGCTCTGCCATCTAATACAGGGGTATAGTGTCTGTTTCCCTTCTGGTCAGCCCTGCTGCCTACAGTGGCATGTGAGGCATAGTCAAGCCTTGGAGTGTCTGGCACCTCTAGTGGCACTAGCTCACTAGTCCTTGTGCTTGGGGAGGACAAGGACTGCAATCAATTGCTAGGGTTGCCAACTGTCTAATTGCTCAAGACCAGACACCCTTGCCCCGCCACTGCCCTGAGGCACTGCCCCTACCCCACCCCTTCTCTGAGGCCCCACTCCCATTCATTCCATTCCCGTCCCTCTGTTGCTCACTCTTCCTCACCCTCCCTCACTTGCTCATTTGCACCAGGCTGGGGTAGCAGTCTGGGCTCCAGCTGGGGGCGCGGGCTTGGGGGTTGGGACAGAAATGCGGGGTTCAGGGTGCAGGAGGGAGCTCCGGGCTGAAGCAGAGGATTGGAGAGTGGGAGGGGAGGCAGGGTGCAGATGCCGGGAGGGAATTTGGGTATGGGAGGGGGCTCAGAACTGTGGCAGGGGATTGGGGTATGGGATGGGGGTATGGAGTCTGGGCGGTGTTTACCTTGGGTGGCTCCCTTAAAGCAGCAGCAGCTTTGCGTGCTGTCCCCATTTGTAGGTGACATCTCCACAGCTGCCATTGGCTGTGATTCCTGGCCAGTGGGAGCAGCGGAGCTGGTTTTTGGGGCTAAGGCGGCATACAGAGCCTCCCGGCCATCCCTCTGACTAGGAGCCGAAGAGACGTGTCCAGGCAGCCTCGTAGGGAGCCTGTCAGTCCTGCGCCAACCAGAATTTTAATGGCCCAGTCAGCAGTGCTGACCAAAGCCACCAAGATCCCTTTTCCCAGGTGCTCTAGTCAAAAACCAGACACCCAGCAACACAAATTCATTGCTAGCCCTTGAGTTCTGGTGTAAGATGGAGGCTCCTTGTGCTTCCTACCCTGCTGTACACCCATGTGAGATGGTTGCTCACAGTATGGCCTTTTTTGTCAGCTGGATTCAAACCTGCACAGACTCCCGCTCTGCCCTCATTCTTTTGGCTCCATACATGCACCCGATGTCCTTTTTCTGATACCCAGCCCCTATTTTTTGTTCCCACTCTATATGTACATGTGAATAGACTCTCTTCACTGGCTATCCCTTCTGCTGTTCAAGATCATTCCTGTACAGCTTCCTTGCCAAAACATAGCTGCTAGCTATGGGCCTAATCCGATGAGGTAGTGGGTGCCTTTCACTCCCATTGACTTCAGTAGGAGTCAAGAGCACCTAGCAACTTATGGCACAGGGCTGTTTATTTACCTTGCTCACCCTATGTTTAAAGATGCCCTGTTGGTTCCCTGTTACAGGTCACACAATAGCACAGCCTTCTTCTGCCCATTGCTTTTCCATGTACAGTAAAATGGCACAGCACTTACATTCTGATTATTTTACTGGAATACGTTACCAGAAATGCTCACTTGGATCCTTTTCTCTTGCTCTATTATGTATGAACAGAATTTCTTTTGTAATGGGTTCTGGTTCAATGTCTTGCAGCTTTGAATAGAAGGATTTATCTAGTCTGTGTTTGTCAATAAAGAAATAGTTCAAAGTCACCTTTAGTACTTCCCTTAAAAGTAACTAATCTTTTGATACCCTGGGGCCTCAAATCAATGGTCCCAAATCAATATTTTCTATATACAGTTATTGTTTCTCTTCACCCAACACACTGTGGACTGGAAATCAACACACTGTGGACTGAAAATCAATGGAGGTACATTTGTGAATTTTACAGAACATTGGTTAGGCTGAGAATTAGACATTATATTCTTTAGGGAAGTGCACAAAGGAAATTATGTGGCACTCTCCTGAGAGACAGCCTTGAGTAACTACATCACTGCTATCAGACAGTATTGTTTTAAAACATCTTTATGGTTCTGTCTGAAAAGAAAGCATCCCCTTTACTTTCTAGTAATGCAGGGCAATGCTGGAATGTTATTTAAAATATGAAACATCAGGACAGCTTTTGCTAATGTAATTGGCTTTGAGTACAGGAAGAGTTTACCAACTGCTTTGCAGTTCTTTCAAATTTTGGAGTTCATTTACAGAGATCATTATTATGCAGTCTTCTAAAGGAGTCCCAGATTTAGCAGGATCCCAGAAGGAATAGACAGCATGAGTCCATTGTCCCTGTCAACTTACTAGAAACAGATGTATTTATCTTGCTGTTGTTGTTTTTAAATCCCAAATATTAGTTACAAGTATCTGTAAAAACAGTCCTGCCTGGACTCCATCAATGGTCTTTAAGAGAAGGCTGTCTGGTTTGAAACTCAGATTTCCAGAAAGTGCTTGTCAGCAGTTTTACAGGGGGTTAGCTATGATGCATATTTTATGAAATAAAACACATTTCTGTGGTTTGAGGGAAAACTGAGGGTTGATCATACTCTTTTTTTGAAGCCCAAAGGACAGTTTGCCAGATGGAATTTGCAAACTCTGCCTTAGTGACCTGAAAACCAAGCCTCAGGAGTCCTCTGAGCCACCAGGACTTCAGCAAGCAACAGCTTTTGCCAAAACAATAATTAAAATGTTTAGGTTGGTCACTGATACCCCTTTGCCATGTACGTAAGCCTGCTGGCTCCTAGCAATCAGTATGCTATTAACATGGACAAATCCTTTGTCATTTAATTCCAGACAATTTAGTGTCTTTAAAACTCTTTTTTCCCATACCAGGCACAAATGCAAAAAGTCACCTTTGGCACATTTTTTTGCCTGTAACACTGGGAGCAGAAGCTAAAGTGGTCTTTGTTCTGGGACTTTTAAATAGAAATTTTGCAAAATTAAGTTAATGAAGTATGCAAAGCAGTGTACATGGACAAACTCCATCATCACGCAACACAGCTGGACCTAATGTCAGAACAACAAATCCAAGGTGAAGAAAGAGAGGCCAGGTGCATCTGTCACTTCCATCAACCTCATAAGAACTTAAGAATGGCTATACTGGGTCAGACCAAAGGTCCATCTAGCCTGGTGGTTCTCAAACTTATGGGAGCGGCGACCCTTTTTCCTGTCCCTGCGGGCCACTGTGACCCCTGTGTCTGCCGAAATGCCGCCGAATGGAACGCTTCCGGTTTCCACAGTATTTTGACTGACATGGCACGCGCTTGATAGTGTCCGCTGAAAAGCCACCAAAACTTTCACTTTGGGGGCTTTTCCGGTGGACACTTTGAAGCCTGCACCATGTCCGCCGAAATGCCGCTGAACGCAAAAGCGTTCAGCTCCGTGACACTTCGGCGGCGCAGGGAGCTCACGACCCCCCAGGAATTGCCCCGCGACACCCAGTTTGAGAACCCCTGACATAACCAGTCGTCCGACAGTGGTCAATGCCAGGTACTTCAGAGGGAATGAAAGGAACAGGGCAATTATCAAGTGATCCATCCCATTTCATCCATTCCCAGCATCTGGCAAACAGAGACTAAGGACACTTTCTTGTATGGTTTTGCCTCCCTGCCCATCCTAGCTAATAGGTCCATCAATGTCTATCTTCCATGAACTTACCTAATTCTTTTTGAACCTTGTTATAGACTTGGCCGTCACAATAGCCTCTGGCAAAGAGTACCACAGGTTGACTGCGCATTGTATGAAGAACTACTTCCTTTTGTTTGTATTAAATCTGCTGCCTATTAATTTCATTTGGTGACCCCTAGTTCTTGTGTTATGAGGAGTAAATAACACTTCCTTATTTACTTTTTTTCACACCAGTCATAATTTTATAGACCTCTATCATATCCTCCTTTAATCATCTCCTTTCCAAGCTGGAAAATCCCAATCTCTCCTCATATGGAAGCTGTTTCATACCCCTAATAATTTTCATTGCCCTTTTTGTGTACCCTTTCTGTACCTGTAGAACCGATTACATGAAGTTCTGTTGAACTGAATCAGGAAAGGATGTTCTGAATTGGTTCCATACACCAAAATTAAATGTTTCAGCATTTCCAAACAAAATATTTTGGAATTTTTCATTTGTTTTTATCCTGAATTGGGATGAAAAACATCAAAGTGATATTTCCTGTGGATCAGAATTTCAGTTTTCACTCAGCTGTAGACTGAATTCATAATACTTTATAGTTTTGTAGCTGGCCACGGGGAAGGTCTTTGACAGCATGTGACTACCCACTCCACTGGTTGTTGCAGAGCTAGGCTGTAGCCTGAACTTTTTGCTTTTCTGTTTATGAAAACCTCTTGTTATTGCCACTGCACACTCAGCCTAAAAAATAGCACTACCCACAACCTCCTCTTGGCTGCCGTGATGGGGTGTACTCCCTGCACTGGCCCTAGAAGAGTGGAGTTGGGCCAGGTGTGCCCAATTAGCCAGTTAGGCTGAAATCTGGGAGAATTAAGGCTGGGAGGAAAGCCCTGATTAGGGGAAACTTACCTGTGTGCAAAAAGGCAGGACTTATATAAAGATAGCAAATTGGAAGCAGAGGGTACAGCAAAGAGGCAGCCTGCAATCACTCCCTGGTACAGAGGAGGTGTGTTTGGGGGGCAGTAGAGACAAGTAGCCCACAGTTACTCCCTGGGAGGAAGGAGGTGAGAGGCTGGCAAACCTAGGGGACTAGGGACAGACAGGCAGTAAGGGGAAGACAACAGGGTGCAGGAGGAAACAGCTTGTCTGCTGTTTAGAGGATCTTGGAGCTGGGACCCTGAGTGGAGGGTGGGCCTGGGTTCCCCTACTGGCCACTGAAGGAGAGCACCTGGGGTTACGAGTGCTGTAACAATTTTTATAGTGAGGGTGCTGAGTGACATTGTACCAGACGGTAAACCCTGTATATGATAGAAACCACTTCAAGCACCTATACTTGGGACAGTGAATGGAAGGAGTGCCTGAGACTGCTGGTGAGCAGGGACATTGATACACATTCCTAGAAGAGGAACCACACAGAGACCTCCCCAGAGGACTGTGTCATGAAGAGAAGACTGCGGTTCCTGCAGAAAGAGAGGGGCTGTAGAGGGAGAAAGAGGTGGAATGAAACTGCAGGAAGGGGCATCTGTCTGTGAGGAGCTAACCCTGGGCAAAGCCAGGAGGGGCACCGTAATGTGATGAGTAGAGCACCCTGTGATAGCCTATCCTAATGATCATTCCTCCTTTAATCCCTTCTGGGATCTTAATTACGGGAACCAAGTCCATTCAAAACATTGCTGCCAAAAATCATCCACTGTGCATATTGCTTTAATTGTATCACACATGTGCCTTTTGAATCCTTCCATTGGCTCTCCTTTATCCTCTGCATCACAAATAAGCTTGTTCTCCCCTTTAAGGTTGGGTAAGTTAGACCTAAATTGTGAGCTGCAGCTCTCCTTGGTCAGGAGTTAGAACTGTCTGATATGGAGGTGGCCAGCACTAAGGAAGTTATGCTGTGACCTCTGTGTCCACCTACAGCCTGTTGATAAGGTGCCTTTCTTAGAGAAACAGCTTGCGTTTTTATTTATTTATTTATTTTGAACGCAGGGTCTATTACAGTGTCTGATCGTCTTCCTTTTGTGAGGAATTCTTGCAGTGCCAGAAGAGAAGACAGCTTTCTCAGGGAGCTCAGTTTCCCTTTAAACCTCTGAACTAGTGGAAGGTGCGAGGCTTATTTAGAATCTCAAATAGTGGAAAAGAAATCAATTTGCAGGCTGTTGAAATGAGGGAAATCAAATAGAGCAGTAGCTTAGAGGAGTGCTGGCTTGAATGAACAAAGACAGTGCAGGGAAATGACCCATTTTTATCCAAACAGAATGGCTTTAATTACAAGCAGTTAAAGGCATCCCGGTTAGGCATGATGACTTGGATGCTAAACCATTTCAGGCTAATTATTTGTTGTATAAGAAGTATTTCCTTTGATCAGTTTTAAACTCATTGTGGTATTCAGCCAGCAAGCCTTATAATGTAAGACTCAGAATCTCAGTGTTAGAAAAATAACAGAACCACTAGTTATCTCTTGACAGGCTGTACTTTATTGCTATCTGTAAACCAATCCATCTGTGAATGAGCCTTCAATGGCTTGTCTTCAGGCTGGTCAACATCCTGAGCTATCCATAATCACTTGGGGCTCGACCTAGTACCCACTGAAATCAGTAAGTCTTCCCACTGACTTAGGAGGGGGAAGATCAGTCCCCCTGAGAGGATCATTGAAGCCAATGGAACTACTTGCATGATAAGGTAAGCAGAATTTGGCCTTGTGTGTTTTCAACCCACTTACTAAAGTCAGCTAAATTGAATGGTTCAGAGAAATGAAGCAGGATGAGGCAGCCTGTGAACTATTCCATGTTTACTGGTGTTCTGAGTTCAGGGGTGAAAGTAAGGTGGTCCCGGCTGGTACAGCATACGAGTAAAAAGTACCTGCCTGTACCGGCCCCTACCACCTTATTTTAAAGTGCTGCCGTGGCAGCACTTTAACGTCACTGCTCTTTTTGCACCCTCCTGAGTGGCCAACCCGGGAGGGGAGGGGCAAAAGGAACCGCTATCATGGGGCTAGAACCCTGGGCGGTGCAGGCAGACTGGCAGGGGGACACTGACCCCCTAGCCCTGCCCCTTCTGCCTGAGGGCCTGCCTCTTCCACATCCCTCTCCCCACAGCAAAGCTACCCTCCTCCCATACCAATAAGAGAGAAATTTTACTTTCACCCCTGTCTGAATTACAAGATTTGTGAGGGAGTTAGATGTTAAGGTACAGACCACTTGGTATAGACTGCAAGACTGTTCCGGCCATTGGACTGCACAATGTTTGCAGCTTTGGGAAGTATGTCAGTGTAGTAGTTTCACCTGTGATGTAGTGATAGCTGGGTGTAGAGCAGAGCTCTTGCACGCCAAACAAGCAGCACTCCAGCAGCATTTTTCTTCAAGTGTTTGCAGGTGCACTTCATAGTCTTGAAAGAGACATCAGTGACTATGTCTAAGTTAGAGTCTGTGATCCTGTTTTAATTCAAGATAGCTAACAACTGTAAATTCAATTCTACACATTCCACAAATGTTCCAGGCCACATGTTTGTGGTTTAGCTCAGGATGCAATCAATTAACTCACATTAAAACAGTTCCATTAACTCTAGTTTAGGCAAACCAGTGTACACTGGTACTTTGCAAGCCTCCACACATGGCTCTGCCAATGTCAGGCCTGACATAAATCACCAATACTGTCCTGACTGCGTCTTCAGCTGTTGTGCCTAGTTATGTGAGGTTGTTCAAGTTGCCTAAATTGCAACATGGATGAGGTGCCCAAGCTCACTGCCAGTTTTGATCCTATAAAAATGGGATTTAAACAATGATTTCAAGTAGTAAAAGTCAGAGGAGCCAGGATTTTATCCTTAGAAGTCAATAACAAAATTTCCGTTTGATTTAATGGGATCAGGGTTTCACTCTAGAATGGGCTCATTCAGTTAAAAAGGCAAAATGATGAGGCAGTTAAGATATAGGCTGAACGTTCTGGGGCTGATTCTCTTCCCACTATAGTAATTTACAGTGGCGTAGTTCCTAATTCATGCTAGTGTGTAATTCACTGGAGAAACAAGTTTTAGGTATTACAGCTAGAAATACATCAGTAGAAAATCTGGTTAACTACTTCTAATGAATTGGATGCATAAACATCTACCATGACAACACTATCTGCATTCCTGATAACTGACTATGGCAAGAGCCATGCGGGTCTTTTTAAAGCTGAAAATTGGCAGATCACATGCAATTTTTTGACATGAGTCAAGGCCTTGCAGTAGAAACAAGTGTATGCAATATTTTTAAGTTTTGCGATGTGTACATTTTAAGGTATTGTTTTGGCTCCTGTTTTCTGTAGGAATTCCAGTGCGTTTGGAGGGAAAAGTATACCCTGTTGTGGGGATTCAGATCAATGGCAGGAAATTCTCACTGGCCATAAAAAATAATTGTTTCAGTTCATGGAATAGGAAAGCCTTTTTGTTTGCATTATTTTTTGGGATGTGAAAAATAGAAAATAGTTTCCATGGGCAAAGACCTCTGATTTCACACCAGAAAGCTGGTGAATATTTTCCATAAAACTCTGCCTAGGAAAAATTCATTGAAATCTAAAACTTTTCTCCTCCAGCTGAATTTATCGTCCCACCCCGAGAATGCAAAATGCAGTGGCTGAAATGGTGACAGTTTCACTGAATATTAGTTATGGCACACTACTGAATATTAGTTATGGCACATTATTGCTTGTGATGCAAAAAGTGGTCACTTCGCACAGCTCTAGTTTTTGTTGACAGTTTTTTGCTGGGAACACACAAAGTCTGATTACCTTCAGCTTCCAAACTCTGGAGAACTTGTTGTGGAATCACTGGCAATTTTCTTAATTCTCCACGGTAGGCCAGATTGGCTTTTGTCCTACGCAGGCATGCACGGAGTAGAGGTCACAAAGGAGCTTTCATCAGTTTTTCCCCCAGGGCCCAGCAGTAGCCCTGGTGATCTCCTGAGCAAAAGTACTCTCCAAGGCTAGTGCCCATAGCAGTGCTAGCCTCCCAGAAAGGGCAGAAGGACAAAGTGTGTGTGATGGGTTGAGTCATAGAAACCCCCTTGGGAACTGCCACCTGAGGTGCTGGGACTACCTCTGAGCCCGTTTCCCTTGGCAGCTTGGGACTTCAGTACCTTGCCTGGTTGTGCCAGATACACCAGCCTGCTACAAACACAGACCCAGGTCTGAACCACCTCCTCCAAAAGCTGCAGGCTTAACTGCAAACAGTTTAAGAAGTGCTCCTGTGTGAAATCACCCACTCTGTGTGCAGCAGCAGTCAAAGCAAACAGAATATTGGGAATCATCAAAAAAGGATAGATAATAAGACAGAAAATATCATATTACCTCTATATAGATCCATGGTATACACACACCTGGAATATGGCGTGAAGATGTGGTAGCTCCATTGCAAAAAAGATATATTGGGATTGGAAAAGGTTCAGAATAGGGCAACAAAAATGATTAAGGGTATAGAATGGCTTCGGTATGAGAAGAGATTAATAAGACTGGGACTTTTCAGCTTGGAAAAGAGGTGATTAAGGAGAGATATGATAAAGGTCTAAAAATTATAAGTGGCATAGAGAAAGTAAATAAGGAAGTGTTTATTTACTCCTTCTCATAATGCAAGAACAAGGGGCCACCAAATGAAATTAGTAGGTAACAGGTTTAAAATAAACACAAGAATGTAATTTTTTCTTTCAACGTGCTGTCAGCCTCTGGAACTCCTTGCCAGAGGGTGTTGTAAAGGCCAATACTATAACTGGGTTCACAAGGGAGTTATATAAATTCATGGAAAATAGGTCCATCAATAGCTATTAGTCAGGATGAGCAGGAATGGTGTCTCTAGCCTCTGTTTGCCAGAAGCTGGGATTGGGTGACAAGGCATGGATCACTTCATGATAATCTGTCTGTTCATTCTCTTTGAGGCACCTGCCACTGGCCACTGTCAGAGGACAGGATACTGGGCTTGATGGACCTTTTGTCTGAGCCAGTATGGCTGTTCTTATGTAATCCTGAGAGCAGGGTTAGATGACATGGTCACCAAAAATACCCTGTTTGCACTACTGTTCCCAATACTGGAGGTTTGGAGTAGATGCATCAATGCAGAAAAAGGTTTACAAACTTTCTTTTGTTCCTCAGTGCCTTCTAGATCTCCTGCTGCAGGGCAGTGACCTTTTGCAGCATCCCCAATCTGGAATGGTGCCATCAAGGATCAGCTGAATTCTGCACCTTTGGAGATCATTTCTGTGTTAACCTTGAGGCTGAAACATTGCTACTAACTATTTCCTATGTGCAGCTTTTGATAACTTCCTTACTCTGTGTGCTACCTGCCTGCTGGCTCTGAATCCCCATTGTTAGTCTCTGTCTATAACATCTGGCTGCTTCCATCTCAGTGCTGTGTAATGAAGCCATTATGTGAGCCACTGCTGAATATTTTGTCAGCATAAAACTAAGTGTACTGTTCATTCTGTGTATACTTTTAAACATACATATATATGCACAGTAGATGGTGCTGTGCTTCCCTGTCTTTCTGCGCTGAATGTGATATCTCATTAGCAGAGCTTTTCAAAGCTAGACTTCAAATTATTAATAATTTCTTGTGAATTGGCCAATCAATTGATATTACACATTTGGAGAGACAGTTTTCTTAACTGTGCACCTGTTTTGCTTTATGGAGCATAAAGACTTAGAGACTATGTGTGGTAACTTATAGCACTAATCTAAATTCTTCATACACTGAGAGGATAATATTGACTCTTAAATCTTTTAAGGGGGGCTTTTAATACATGTGGAAACCTGGCTTGTTTTGGATTGATAATTCTTTACCACAACAATAGCTAACATGTAAATTACAAAGGACAATGCAGAGTGACATATTTAAATAAACCTGGAGCACTTAATAAATTAGGAAGCTTTGAGAAATATAATCTAATGGAACTTCTAAACATAGGAAACAACATCACAGTTTAAACCATACACAATGTATCAAGAATCTGCTTGAGTCCAGAGGAATTCAGTAAAATGAAAATATCATTTATTTCCTCAGTTTTCTAGGCTTGAGGATTTCATTGCAAAAGACCTAAAACAGCAAGGCTAAATGCTGTACTATGGCACCTAGTCCAGTCTTTAAGTGTGTTGTCTTAAAAATGGTAAGTCTTAAATGACTAAGAATGTGTAGCAAAGTGACATCTGTTCACAAGGCTATGGTAAACACTGCAGTAAGCTTGAAACTCTGTAGCTGAACATCTGTAGCCATTGTCTGTTAAAGCTAGAGACAAACCCATTTAAACGGTCTTTAAACCTATCAGTAGAATTTAGAATATCAAATGCTGGGCTGGAAGGAACCTTGAGAAGTTATTTAAACCCACCCCCTGCCCTGAGGCAGGACCAAGTATTCCTAGATTATCTCTGACAAGTTTTGTCTAACCTGTTCTTAAAAACATCTAATGATGGGGATTCCACAGTTTCCCTTGGAAACCTAGTCTAGTGCTTAACTATCCTTCTCAGAATTGATTTACTAATGTCTAACCTAAATCTCACTTGCTGCAGGTTAAGCTTATTAATTTTTGATCTACCTTCAATGGACTTGGAGGACTGATTACTGTCCCTTTATAACAGCCTTAACATATCTGAAGATTGATGGGTTCCCTCTTAGTCTTCTCTCAAGAACGCTCAATAATAACTACTATAATGTAATTACATTTCACATCCTGGTAGGGGGAAAATACCAAAGAAACCCACCACAGTAGCATTTAACTTCAGAAAGGGGAGATACACAAAAATGAGGGTGCTATTTAAATGAAAATTAAAAGGAACAGTTGCAAGAGTGAAATGCCTGCAAACTGCATGGAGACTATTTAAAAACACCATAACAGTAGTTCAAACTAAGTGTATCTCCCTCCCACCCACCAAACAGTAAGAGGGACAAAAAATGCCACCATGGCTAAACAGCAGAGTAAAATGGGCATTTAGAGGCAAAAAGACATCCTTTAAAATTTGGAAGTCATATCCTAGTGAGGAAGATAGAAAGTACAGGAGTGTCACGTCTTACGTGAGGGTTCCGTTCCGTGGACCTCGCGTATAGCTGAAATCATGTATAGCTGAGACAGTGCTTTAAAGTCCCTTAAAGTGACCATAAAGTGTACTTTTGTATACATATTACGTACTATGTGTATATATTATGTCTTGTGTATTGTGTAGAGCAAGGTACAGTGCAGGATATAATAAAGAGAACATATTCCAAATATTGTAACGATATTTTAATAACATGAATAACAATACAGAGATGGAAGAAAAAAAATGAAAACAGTACAGTACAGTCATCAGTCATCCAATGCACACACAGTCCAATTATTAGTCTTCATCTTCCCCTGACAACGCTATGAGGGAGTCATCAGGGCTAGATGTTGATCGAGGAGATGATGGACCAGGCTTGGGTGATGGAGAGCGAGCTGTAGATTAAGTTCTGATCAGTTCAGATCAAGCTCTGGTTCATCTTGAGAAGTTGACTGTGTAGGCTCTTCTTCTGCTGGTTGTGTTTTCCTCAAAAACATGGTGATTGGCAACTGTTGCTGTTGTTTCTTAAGCTCCTCAAACATTTCTTGATATGGTCTCATAGCATCTGTAATGCTATGTGAAATTTTGAGGCTTTGTTCCATAGAGGGATCATAATCAGAAATTAAATCATTCAAGTGTTGCGCTGCTTAGAACACTTCCGAAAACTTATGAAGATTCCGACTTGCTGACTCTTCCTGTTCGCTGTCATTATCTTCGTCTTTTGTAGAAGATTTTATCAGTTCCTTTAACTCCTCTGTAGTCAATGTCTCTCTATGGGCCTCAAGTAGTTCCTCAATTTCTTCCTCGAGGATGTCAACAAAGCCATCACCACCCATTTGCCTGGCCACCTGAACAATGCGTTCCACTTCTTGGTCAATGGTCGGGAAACCCTTAAAATCCTTCACACAGTCTTCCCATAGGTTTCG
Organism: Dermatemys mawii; assembly: GCA_007922305.1. NCBI lineage: Eukaryota > Metazoa > Chordata > Testudines > Dermatemydidae > Dermatemys > Dermatemys mawii. Next base: position 42,999,498 of record ML677341.1, on the reverse strand, counting down.
CCAACATGCATTGACAGTTTCTGGCTTGATTGCATCCATTGCCTGTTTAATATAAGTGATGCAATCAGCAATGTTGAAGGACTTCCAACACTGCATCACATTCACACTGGGATTGGCATCCATAGCGCTAAGGATTCGTGAGAATGTAAGCCTCGTTTACGTGGCCTTGAAACAGCTAATGACACCTTGGTCCAGAGGTTGCAGTATGGAGGTGGTATGGGGGGCAGAAAGATGACTTCAACGTCACTATGCGCGCACCGTAGAGCCTCAGGGTGGCCAGGAACATTGTCTACGATCAGCAACACTTTAAAGTCAAGTCCTTTCTCCTCAAGGTACTGCTTGACCTCCACAATGAAACACTTGTGGAACCAATCCATAAACAATTTTGCCATCACCCAAGCCTTTTTATTGGACTGCCAGAACACAGGTAGGAGATTTTTGTTCTTGCCTTTTAGGGCACGGGGATTTGCAGCCCTGTGGAGCAAGCCTGGCTTGATTAAGTACCCAGCCGCATTGCCACAAAGCAACAGAGTCACACAGTCTTTAGCTGCTTTGAAGCCAGGAGCTTTTATTTCTGCTTTTGATATGTAAGTGCGGGTGGGCATTTTTTTCCAGAAGAGCCCAGTCTCATCGGCATTAAAAACTTGTTCTGCAAGATAGCCACCATCCTCAGTGATTTTCTTCAATTTTTCAGGGTAGGCTTGGGCTGCTTCCTCATTGGCAGATGCTACTTCACCAGTAGTCTGGATGTTTTTCAAGTTGAAGCGGTTCTTAAAGCTGTTAAGCCAACCTTGGCTGGCTTTGAATTCCTTCTCATCAGAAGGCTGTTCCTCTCCGGCAGGACGTTTTAACTGTGCATAAATGCTAAGAGCCTTTTCTTGCAACATGCTGCCATTGATAGGCACACGTTTACAGTTCATGTCTTCCAGCCATAAGTTTCATGCCTTTTCAGTCTTTATTAAAGTCTTATCACGTCACCTTAGCAGTTACTGGAGCACTTGATGCCACGGCTTGACGAATTTCTCTCTCCCAAATCTTGATGGCACGGACGCTAGATTCATTGCGGCCGTATTTACATGCCATACTGGAGACCGACATACCATCTCTCAATAAGTCCAACACAGCCAGTTTTTCCTCCAGTGTTAGAACAGATCGCGTTTCCTTGGCTGAGCACCAGATGAAGCAGCTGCCTTGCGTTTAGGGGCCATGGTTATACAGTACAAAAAATCTGGACTGTACTGTATCTTTAGATCACTGAGTGTACAGTACAGGTAGCACAGGTATCACACTCAGCAAGGCAAGATGCACATAGTATGAGAGGCACGATACTGTAGTGGGAACAGCACCACAGTACAGTAGTGGGAACAGCAGATTCACGTCTACCATTTCATGCCATGTGCTCATTGAGTGGAATGACGGGCAGAATTGCCCGCACTATTTAAACTGTTTTGTTTTTTGTTTGTTTTTTTTAATGTTTTTCATTCTGGGAACAGCAGTGCAGTTTTGTTATTGTAGGGACAGCTGATTTGCATCTCCTGTCTTACGCTGATTGCGTCGACTGGCAGGCAGAATCGGAAGCAGCATAGGTTTTTTTTTTTCTTCCTGGTTGCCGACCGCGTAAGTTGAATCAGCATAAGACGTGACACGCCTGTACCATAACCTCTGAGAAATCAAGTGTAAAGTACAGTGAGGCAGGCCAAGGGTGAATTTCAGGAGGTGCTAGTTAAGGACATGAACAGCAATTTTTAAAAAATTCTTCAAAAGAAGGAAACCCATCAGTCAATAGAGCTGCTGGATAATTGAGGTGCAAAAGGAGCACTCAGGGAAGACAAAGCAGTTGTGGAGAAGGTAAATTCTTTGCATCAGTCTTCATCACAGAGGATTTGAGGGAGATTCCCACACCCAAACCATTATTTTGATGTGACAAATCTGAGAAAGAGCTCCAAATTGAGGTGTCAATAGAGGAAATTTTGGAACAAATTGATTAAACAGTAAGTCACCAGGCTAGACTATATTCATCTAAGAGTGCTGAAGGAATTCGTATGAAACTGGAGCACTTCTAACAGTGGTATTGTCACACAGTCCACTCATACTGGGATGCCTTCTTGTAGCCACAGCTGAGCATTAGCTCCACTCATATTCTGCTTACTCTGCTACTACTGTCTCTCTCTCTGACTGTATGCAACTCAGTGTGCTCTTTTTGTGGCTTGGTTCTCCATCCAGGTCATTGTGTTTCCCCCTCTTCTGGGGCATCAAAGGCCTACTGTATCAACAGCCTGCTTGCCATTCCAGTCAGCCTTCTAGTCCAAGAAGCTAGGTCCAGTGCTGCTTTCCCAGCACCTAGAAGGGGACTCCAGGCTCACCCATTACTCTGGGTTCTAGTCCAGGGATCCTACATCTGACAACTGTGGTCTGCTTTCCCTTAGACTCTATTGCTCTTTCCCTGGACTCCTTCCTTCAGCTTCTGACACCCCCACTCTGGGTGTACCAGCTCAAACTTCCTCTTCTCCAGGAATAACTGCAGACTAATAAACTCTATAGCTTCAAACACCCTTTCCTACTTCTTCTGAAGCCCTTTTTTGCTCCCAATTTCCTGGCTTTATATTTCTTTATACTTTCCACTTCTTCCCCAGTTGGGCTCCATCTTCAATCAGTCCTTCAATCCCTGACTCTTCCCCAGGTGCAGTTTATCAGATTAATTATCCTAATTTAACCTGCTTTGCCTTGTGTGGGGTGGACACCCCACCGCAGGTAAGTAAACTTTTGCTTAAATCAGCCCCTGTACCAGCAGACTATTTTTTAAAAAGGCTTCAGATTCTGATAAGCCTAACTTCAGTACCAGGCAAAATGGTTGAAACTATAATAAAAAACAACATTATCAGACACACAGATAAACACTATATGTTGGGGAACGGTCATGTTTTTTTTTGTTTTGTTTTGTTTTTAGAGGAAAATCATGCCTCGCTAATCTATTAGAATTTATTGAGGGAATCAATAAGCATGTGGAAAGGAATGATCCAATTGATACAATGTACTTGGGTATTCAGAAAACCATTGAAGATGGCTCTTAAACAAAGTAAGCAGTCATGGCATAAGAGGGAAGATTCTCTTATGGATTGGTAACTGATTAAAAGATAGGAAACAAAGGGGAGGAATAAATGGTCAGTTTTCACAATGGAGAGAGGTAAATGGCGGAGTCCTCCAGAAATCTCAGTGCAGACCAGTGCTGTTCAACATATACATAAATGATATGGAAAAGGTGGTGACAAGTGAAGTGGCAAAATTGGCAGATGATAAAAAATTACTCAAGATAGGCAAGTCCAAAGCTGACTGACAAGTTACAGAGGGATCTCACTGAACTAGGTCACTTAGTGACAAAATGGCAGCTTAAATTCAATGTTAAGTGCCAAGTAATGCACTTTCGAAGAAGTTATCCTAAATATACATACAAAATGATGTGGTTTAAATTAACTGTTACTAAGAAATAGATCTTAGAGTAATTATGAATAGTTCTCTGAAAACATCATCTTAATGTGCAGCAGCAGTCAAAGCTAACAATGTTAGGAACCATTAGGAAAGGGATAAATAATAAGACAGAAAATATCAAAATACATATATATAAATCCATGGTATGCCTGCTCCTTGAATACTATATGCCGTTCTGGTTGCCCCAACTCAAAAAATATTAGAATTGGAGAAGTTGCAGAAAAGGACAGTAAAAATTCTTAGGGGTAAGGAACAGCTCCTATATAAGGAGACAACAAATGCCACTGGACTCCTCATTGTTTTTGTGGACACGGCTACCCCTCTGATAGGTGTATATATACATATATGTACCTATTATATAATATTTACTGAGAGAGAGAGAAAGATGGAGCATTTAAAAAGACGTGGACTGTTCATCTTAGAAAAGAGACAAAGGGGTATATGATAGAGGTCTATAAAATGATGAATGATGGAAAAAGTGAATAAGGAAGTGTTATTTACCCCCTTCACATAAGACGAGAACTAGAGTTCACTTGCTGAAATTAATAGACAGGCTTAAAACAAACATAAGGAGGTATTTCTTCACACAGCACACAGTCAATCTGTGGAATTTGTTGCCATGGGATGTTGTGAAGTACAAAAGTAAAAGTGGGCTCAAAAAAGAATTACATAAGTTTATAGAAGATAGACCTATCAATTACTATTTGCTAAGAGGGTTGGCGATGCAACCCCATGCTTGTGTTCCTAAATCTCTAACTGCCAGAAGGATGTCTCACTTGATTATTGCCCTGTTCTGTTCATTCCCTCCAACGTAGCTGGCACCAGACACTGCCAAAGACAGGATACGGGGCTAAATGGACCATTGGACTGACCCAATATGAAACATATCAGGGATCAGAGGTCTGCATCTGGCTGCCTGGCAGATTAGCCTGCTACATCTGAAAGGAGAACTGACTCTGGCACTGGTCTGCTAAGTGACCCTAGGCAAATCACTTCAGCTCTCTGTGCCTCTGTTCCCTACCTCATCTATTTACACTGTAAGATCTACAGGGCAGGGACTTTTCTTTATGCCAAGATGATCATGCCTAGTACAATGGGACCTTAATCTTGCTTGGGGACTTGAGGCACTATTGAATGCCATAAAAGATGAAAAAACTAAGTGAGCATCTTACACTCTCTCTCATCCACAGAAGAAATTTTAGGAATACACTAGGGGAAATTCTGACTCCATTTGAAGTCAAATGAAAAATTCCCATTGACTGTAATGGGACCATGATTTAACCCATGATAAAACAGCCTGCCAAAAGTGATAATCTGTCCATCTCTACCTGGATCATTTGAAACGTTAACTTTCATGCTTCCATACAATGCCTGGTTGTGGTTTCGTAAGATGCAAATGACAAAAGAAAATGACACTTACACTTACTTGATAGGTATTTTCAAATTATGTTCGTAGAATTTGCACAGTATTCGTGAAATCCCTGTCATTAAGAAATAGTATTTTGTAAGAAAGCTGATAATAGGATACAAAGATCCTAATCTGATTAGATGAGGAGTTGATAATGGATTTTTTTTTCATAACAGAGACTTACATTTTACATTAGCAATGCTGATCTCTTTAATATGATATAATAAAAAGCTAGGCATAGTGTCAAAAATGAAATTTATGTTGCAAAGTCTATAACTTTGCATATCTAAGAAGATTAGATTTTAAAATAATGGTGGGTGGAGAGGGGAAGTATTCTCTAAGGCAGCACCTGTGGGTTTTCTAGTAGATTATGTGTTATCTGTCTATCTGGGCCCCTCATTCTGGAATTTGTTCCATGCGGACAGACACCTGCTATCTTACAGAGTGCCACTCAGATCAGAGGAGTTCTGCATAGGTGCAGTGTTTTTGTGTGGAACCAGCTGCTTGACTGGGGCTTTATTTTGTAAACTTGTTTCCTTGGGTTAGGGATTGTGGGTAAAATCCTGCTCACATTAAAGTTCCATGGACTTGAATATGGGAAGGATTTGCCCTCTTCTGTTTCTTGTATGGCACAGAGTGCACCAATGCTTAACGTTCTAGTAAATAATATTATTTCTAGAGCTAGTCAGGAATTTTTCAACTACACATTTTTTTCACTGGACAATGCCAATTTGTCTGAATTGAAACATCCCTTAGGAATGTGTTGACTTTAATGAATTGTTTGTTTAAAAAATTTAAAAGAAAATTTGGAAGGAGAAATTGTCCTGTTTTGATGTTTTTGGAATAAAACATTTCAATTTTCAATTAGAAATGGCATTAGGCTTTGAATTTTTTGTTTAATTTTTAGCTTAAATTTATTTGAAAAAAATCTGAAATTATAAACGTGATAAATTTCAATCTACTTAAACCATTATTTCCCCTGGATTTTCTGTTTGTGAAAATTTTTGAAATTTTGACTTCCTGTCCCAATCCCGGATGGCTAACATTTTCACACTACAGGCATGATGTGTGTTGCGAGAGGGTTCCATTCCATGGTTTCCAAGTAAAGTGGAAACCGTGTGTAGCCAGAACCCATTGACTTCAATGGCAGGTGAAATCGTGCCCCCCACAGGAAGATTTTTAAAATTTCTTCCCCCCATCCTTTCTTTTTTGCCAACTGCGTAAAGCAGAAATCGCATAAGTTAAATACGCCTAAGATGCAACATGCCTATATTGACAATTCTTATAGAAGAAGAAGACCACTTTTTGTCTAGCTTTAATTATTTCAAGCCTGCAATATGCCTGCATTCCTGTCCTATCCATTTTCTTACTCTCATTTCAGTGATACTAAATCAAGAAACAGCTAAAAAAAAATAGACTTTTTTTGACAATTTCTCTATGCATTTGTGAACAATACATTTAATGTCATGTTAGTGAAGCTAAAAGTATGATACTGTATTGATATATGAGTGATTCACTAAAGTCTGGAATGATCAGTTCTGAAGTGCCAGAGAAGTTACTGATGACAGGTTCAATAAAATGAATAAGAAAGTTTTTTTCCTTAATAAAACTATGAACCTCTCAGAAATAATGTTGCTGCAGCAACTTTCACCAGTGGAAGTTGAGAGCACTTAGCACCTTATAGGAAGGACCCTTTTCAAAATAGGTCCTAAAGGAGGAAAAGTTGCTTCATCTGAATGATCTAGGTTCCAGAGTTATAGCCAATCTGATGTTAAAGAAACAGTAGTAGCGGTAACTGAATGTCCAATCAAAGCTTTGAAAGGGAAAAACTACTATTTATAGCTTAGAAATAGGGCAAATCGCAAGGGGAACCTACTGCCATCATCATCTTTTTATTATTTTTGTATTACTAACATGATAGGGAACATGCCACTTAAATGTAGTAGAATCTTTCATCTTTGAAATTATTACTATATCACCATCTAAAGGTTGTTAATCACTGACAAAGGTTACAACATGATGTAAAATAATACCAATAGCAGTTATTGGCCTGTTAGATTTGTAATCAACAGTTCAAGCTTTGCTAATGTGATATAACTAAAATGCAGTGTGATGAAACTGGTGATTTTTCTGAAGTTTTATTTTTTTTGGGGTGGGGGACACAGAATAGGGATGATAATGATGAACACAACAGTATTTTAGGAATAACAATTACTCACAGGAGCAGTCCAGTTGATTTCATCCATTGACTTTGCAGGAATATTCATGCGTAAGGAATAATCATGAGTAAAAGGTTACACAGACTCTAAGGCCAGAAGGGACCATCATATTCATCTATTTTCACCTCCTCATGTTGCACCAAATCTCACCCCCCACTCTAGTAATAGGCCCCTGATCTCTGGCTAATTTACTGAAGTCCTCAAATCATGATTTAAATGATACCGAGCACAAATAAAATAGGGTGCTGGCAAATGGTATTAACCTTGTGTCTAATAGTCATATTATTAATAACCATAGTTATAATTCCAACAAAGGGAGCTTTGTTCTTGTGGTTTATTACAGCACAAGGACAACTATGGACTATAATTGTGACCTTGCAATCAGCATATGCAAATACTTCTATCTGTAATAATGCATCACTTTTAAAATATTTTTTTTTTTTGCAAGAAGAGAGATTTTTCTCACAATTCTTTGCCACCTTTTCTCCATAGGTTATTGTTTGTGTACTACTAATGCTTATTCATTGAAAATACGTTAATAGTTTAGAAATGAAATTGGGATTTTGAAATATCTGATGCCCTTTTAACACATTTATGCTGTGCCTTAAGCAATAGTACTGGTTCTAAAACACAACCGGGTTCAGAAAATGTGGCTTTCATTACAGTATATGTGTCTGGATTACAAGCTAGAAAACTGTCACTGATTACGGGGGGTATAACTGACCACTACATATGATAAACACTTGATTGATTGAATGTGACCTAGTTGTGTTTGAAATGTCAAAGAAAAAAATTGAGTTGTCATATTGTGTTCTGTGTTTGAGAAACAGATACATATTATAACTGGCGACAGCCTACCAAGGTTTATCTCAAGAATGTAGGGAATATTAATCCTATGTGGTAGATCCATATTGATTCATCTTTGGCTGTAAGAAGTAGACAAGGAAATAACATTATATGCTTTGCAACTTTTTTTAAAGAGGCACTTCTCTAACTATACAGGTCCATTCTCTGTGACTCGCTCATTTTTCACTATGAAAATCTGGCTACTCTACCCAAGAGATGACACTTCCTGCCCCCCAATCTTCCTAGTGCCTTCAATCTCTCTGAGGATGCACATGTCAGGACTTAGTCCCTCAAAGGTTTCACAGCTTATTCACTTGCTTCTCATTATTTGGTCTGAAAGAAAACAGAGGAACCAACTGTGATAGTTATCCTGTACGGGTCCCTTCCATTTCAGTTTTGGTAGCTGGCCCTGGAGAAGCTGCCATGGTTCATAGTATGTGAGATCGGTGATGGGGAAGGCTCACTGGCTCTGCAGTCTTAAAGCTATGCAGTAAGAAGCAACTCCGTTGACCAGCAAAGAAAAATGGGAGCGAATGTGTTTTAGTACTTTATAAATCTGTTGAAGTACATTATGTTTTATGTATGATTATTTTTTAAATATACTTGAATTTTTATTCTAGATATTTTTCAAAGATCTATGTATTCCTGCAGGGGAAAAAAGTACCTCAAAAAAATACTGGGGATGACCTGATTGGCTGAAGGAATGACAATTTATGAATAATCTTGTTCAGGGGTGGGAAATCTTTTGGCCCGAGGGCCACGTGGGGTTCCAAAATTGTACAGAGGGCCGTGTAGGGAAGGCCCTGCCCCCTATCTGACTCTCACCCACTTCCTGCCCCTAACTGCCTCCTTCAGAATACACAACCCATCCTGCTCCTTGTCCCCTGAACACCCCCTCCTGAAATCCCCCCCAACCACCACCCCAGGACTCCATCCCCTACCCAATCCCCTATCCCCTGACTGCCCCAACCCCTATCCACCTCCCCTGCCTCCTGACAGACCCCCGGGACTCCCCTAACCTATCCAACGCCCCCATTCCATGTCCCCCAGAGCCTCTGCCCTATCCAACCCCGCCCTGCTCCCTGTCCCCTGACTGCCCACGGAACTCCCTGCCCCTTATCCAACTCCCTGCCTCCTTACCATGCCAGTTACCTCCGATCTTCCCGAGGCTCAGCGTGACGCATCCACGACTGGCCCTGGACAAGGCTGCAGCAGCTTGGCTCAGGAGCTCGCAGCGCCGCCCGCTTACCATGCTGCTCCCAGTGGCAGCTCAGGCCCCACAGGAGCCACACCGCAGCGGCGTTGTCCATGGCTGCTCCTGGACGTGGCACGCAGAGGCTCTGGGGGATGGAGGAACGGCGTGGTAAGGGGGTGGGGCTGTGAGGTCCGGCAGGCTGCGTGGCAGGAGCTTGTGCCCCCCCAGCCATGCTGCTGCCGTGCTGTCTAGGGCTGCTCCTGGATGTGGCGCTGGGCAAAATTAGGTCGCGAGCCGGATGTGGTCCACAGGCCGTAGTTTGTCCATCCTTGATCTTGTTGAACTGACTCTCTAAGGGACCAACTTGGCATAGAATTCTGAAGTTTTATGCATGGTCTTATTGCAGAAGGTTATAGGGAAATGATTTAGGATCGCCTTTTCTGGAGAACAGATCTTTCCGGAAGCTCAAGAAAAGATGACAATGATGATATCGTGAGCAGAAAAGGGTTTCTAATGGTACTGAAAATAGCTTCAATTTAGTCCAAAGAAAAGTGTTGCCATTTCCATTAGGGAACAGTGTCCTGAGCTGAAAAATGGCCCGATTTCCATCCTAGACTTAATCTCAAATTTTCAAGCTTGAACTCAGACTAAACCTTTTAAAATTCAGAGTAATGTTACCACTTTTTCACCCAAACCTGCGATTTGCCATTGGAAATCATGGGGCAACGTGCAGTGGTGTCACTAAACATGGTGTCACTTAGCAGCTCAAGGGATTCCTGCTGTACCGTTACCCCTCAACCCCCCAATCCCTGTTCATTGTATTTAATGTGGACTTGTTAGCAAGTGTATTAGTATGTGTTGTGTTCATATATTTTTTTGATTTGTGGAAATAATGCAATTTAGTATTTGTAGGGGATTGGTGAAGGATACAGGGGATCCTAAAATATTCCCGGTTAGGGCTCTCAATGGGTTAGCATTGCCTCTGCCTCCATGAAAGGAGTCCTAAGTCCTCTAATACACCTGCATGGGCTACCCCAGAATTTGGGTCTGGGGAGACTCCTTTTGCTCCCACTCCAGATCAAATGGGCAGAGACTGGGAAGAGCTTTGACTCCATCCCTCCCATTGACTGTCCAGTGCAGATAGAACAGCAGGGAGGTGACTGCTGAGGGTAGAAATGAGCATAATGCAGTTTTGCTGCACTGTATTCTGAAGGTTTGAATCCAATTAATTTGAAATGGCAGCTGGTGACAAGTGCACACTAACCCAGCCACTGAGTAGCCAGCTGCTGTTGTAAAGCTTCTTGATCTTTTGAGAACATAGAAAACAAAATTACACCTTTCTAAACAAGAGGCAACTAGTTGTATATTACAGTTGTGCACAATGGGTAACGTTTTCAGCAAATGTTTAATTACAATAGACCGGTGCCTAAATTGTCATAATTAATGTGAACCTGTGCTAGAGTTCACAGCAGCCAAGACTTTTTATGCTGGTGGATCACTCTCTTTGAAATACTCTGCCCTTAAATAGCAGGAAAAGCTGCTATTAGAAATCCCTGTAATAGCTTTTATGAAAGCTATGGCTAATTTAGAGCCCAATTAAACTCAGAAATCCAATTATTTCTGAATAACATAATTGCAAGAAAATGCACACTTACAATGCTAGCCACTAACGATTATGGAAGATGCTTTTAATAAAAAAAAAATCAGTTCTGTACCAGTGAAAAGATGTTTGTAGTTAGGATGGCCTGCAGATTCTGGAATTCTTCTCAATCACTAAGATGTGTCAAAAGTAAGAAATCCTGCATTTTGGTCCCAGAATGTTTTAGTATATGTATTTTCTAACTCCAAATGGAGGACAAAAAACATTAAAGCAGAAACATTTAAATGAATATCTGAATAAATATTCTCCCTTCAAACCTCTAAAGTACATCAACACTGAAAAAAGAAACCAACCAAAATCTCTGCCAGTGAGTCTCAGAACCTGAGTCAACAGAGACTTGTGAGGCTTACAGTATGGATCAAAAAATAGCACTGTAGCCATTCCTGCTCGGGCTGGAGCCTGGGCTCTAACACCCTCCCCTTTTGCTGTGTTTCAAAGACTGGGTGCCAGCCTGAGGGGGAGGAGGATGTCTATACTGCTACTTTTATCTTGGTAGCATGAGCTCAGATCAGTTGACATGATTCTGAGACTCACTGCCATGGGGTTCTTTTCAAGTGTAGATGTAGCCAGAGTCAGTACAATAAAGCCTTTTTTACCGAAAGAGCAACAAAACTGCTAAGCTCTCGCTGAACAAATAAATACAATTGATCTGATCAGCTTAGACAGTGACAACCACTAAGGATGATGCTGGAAAGAGAAGACCCTTGATGTGCACATAGTAACAAAAGACCTGCCTTATAACAGAGCTCTGAATGAGTATGAAGGATGAATAACAAGAAATCTAGAAACTGATGAATTTGCCAACTCTGGATGTTAAATGACAAACTTGCTAGGGGCATACTTGTGGTCCTGGTTATGCATCTGCTCCGGTTTGTAAGGGGCAAAGGTAGCTCTTATTCCCTTGTGTGGGCTTTCTATAGCTCTGCTAGCAACCCAGGGAAGAGTCCTTTGAAGGACTGCAACTCCCCTTCCTATGCAGGTGGTCAGAGGCAGGGAGTGAGCAGAACCTTAGCTCCAACTCTCCAACGGCGCAGGTATAGGGCTGCTAAAGATTACTTCCTGTGTGAAGGAGTGGGGAAACAGGAACTGGATTGTGACTCTCCAAGTCACTGGCTGGTCCTTAGTCTGCTGATACATGCTGCTCTTTACCTAGGGCTTGTGGCAAAGCCACGTTGGAGTCTAATATGGGCTTGAATGTATTGGGCTAACTCCTGCAGTCCCTTACTGAGAGTCAAGTCATGTCATTCTTATTTATGCAGTGAATATAGGCAAACCCACACAAAAAAAGATGCAAATGGTGAGGGAAGGTAGAGAGTTTTTACACTATTTCACAGAAAATCCTACCTATAATTTTACAAACTGGGGACTTTATAGTTCCTGGGACAGTATAGCTGAGGAGGGGCTATGACTAGAGGAGAATTCCTCATTGTGGTATTATTAATTTCTAATCCTGTAGGTAGACAATGTCTTCAATATCCTCACCCATGCTATGAAACTCTCCCCACGGGACCTTTGGGCCTGGGCTTGGACAGGGAACTAATTGGAGCATGGCTGCCAAAAGAGCTGGAGTGCCATGTGTTTGAAGTAGGCCTGAGAGAGAGCAGAAAGCTACTGGACCTGCAGGTAAATGTACTGGCCATCTGAGGATGGTCAAGATCTGCAAGACTTTCCCATGGCTCTGGAGACAGCCACAAGTGAGAAGGGTACTGATCCCTGTCCACTCCATAGACCAGGCAAAGGAATACACTTCCTGTACCTCAGGAGATGATTAGGAAGAAAGCTCACAAGCTGAAATTCATGTTCCTGTGAAGTTTTTACCTTGAGACCACAATTTGGCTTTCCGTCCTTATTCAGGCAAATCTACAGTTGACGTTAACTGGAGTTTTGCCTGGGTGAGGACAGAATAGGATAGCAGGGTTGGCCTGCTGCTGCTAAATTTCATTCTTGCTGATCTATATTATTTTATAACATACGGTGTGACAATATGAGACTATGAATAAAATATTATGCATGGGGGAGGGAAGGGAAGAAATGCCCCGATCAAAGATTAAAATCTGTAAAATATCACATACATGTATCCAGACAAAAAGAGATTTCATGAAACTCTTGAGCCCCATTACACAAAAGAACAAATCTGTTCAAATGAATAACACAGTGCTGCAGCAAGGTTATCTGTTTAACATGCCTCTGCTGTACATACAGCTTTGTGCACAACCTCTCCCAGTTTGATGAGAGCCAAGGTCATTGAAGCTAAAATGCTTTGTCTGGTTTTTTTTTTAAAAGGTATCTGAATTATGAGCACTTAAAAAACTATCTGTACAGAGCTGACAGGAAGAATTTATTATTTCAATTCTGGAAACAAGATAAAAGAAATGAAATAAAGTCTAACTTCAAAGTGTAAATTAGGGAAAGAAAGTGTTCATCTTCCAGGAGTGTGTAAACTGCTATCTACTTGGCGTGCTTAGACATACCATCTTTTGTTTTACACATGTAGTGAAATAATTGCCCTAAAGGGAATCAGATGTATTAAATGTAAGGTATTAGTTTTACATATTGCTTTTTAGATGGTCAGTGGCCCTTTAGGACTTAAAAGAAAAATGTATTATGCCCTGTTTATGAATAGTGACAATGATCTTAATTTGAAACTATTTCAGCACTAGAAAGATATTTTCCTTGATAATAGTACTTTTAACATGGGGGAATATTTGAAAACCACATTTGAAAATATCAGAGATATATGGAAGATTTCTCCCAGGATGATCAAATCAATTATCAGGAAAAGGTTACACAAATCAAAGCATCAGTCTTTTGTCCTTGGTGAAACAAACTAAAGAAATTATATTGCAGAAATCAAATTATGATAGTATTGGAAAGCATATTGCTTAATATAGTTGGTAGAACACTGCCAGAATCCATTGCCAGTGAATCTATAACCAAGTGCTTTGTTGTGTGTGTTTTTTTTAGTTTGGTATCAGCGTCATGTTAAATTTACATGTTTAAGTTATAATTATCCACCCTGATTACAAAAAATCAACTATCATTTTAAAATATAAATTAACATAAAATGACAAGCATTAAAAGTTAATATCAAGTCAGTTGTCATTTATTTTTGCATTCAAATGAATCTTATTACATTATTTAGTTCATCTAAATATCAGCATAATTTTCAGCTAATATAGGATGAATACCATAATCTTCCTTCACTACCCCTCCATTACCTCTACTGTGTCTTTTCAGTTTGTGTAGTCTAATACAATACTTTAGATTGATGATACTTTCATTTTAAGTTAACTTGAGTTTAGAAAAATAGTTTTGATGCAAATTATCCCTTTGCTGCCCATGTGCTGCTTTGATTCTACTTCTGCTGGTACAACTTATAACCTCTCTTAGATCAGTAGGAAACAGCAGTGAAATGTACAGAAAGAAGCAGTATCTGAATTTAAACAAGCAAATCAAGCCAATTGGCTTAGAATTATGATGGTTGGTTTTCTAATGCATATTCAGAGTAGGCTGAAAAGAAAGTATGAAATTTAATTGTACCATAAAACTGTCAAGAGAAAACATATTGAATATCAAGCAGGGTAACCCTCCTTCAGTAGTGATAATCTCTGGAAGGTTTTTTGTTTTAGGAAGTTGTTTCATTTTTAATGCTATATATCTGGACAAAAAATGTAATTCTCAGAACATATTCTTTGAAAAAGAAAGTAGCATTGGAATGGATAATAAAATATAATGGGCCAAATTCATCCCAGGGAATATAAACAGCAGGTTTCTGCACCTTCTCTGTATTCTGAATTTCTCTATTCAACATATGGAATAAAGAATTAAGAAGAGTGGAAGGATCTCACTGAGTGCTCCTCTGTGTTCATGACAACATATGTAGAATATCCTTCAAGATAGTGGCATAAGGCCTACAGAAATCTGTGAGTTGCAAAACATCTAGGTCCCAACTAATTACCTGTAAGGGTCCCCCAGAGAATTTACATGTCTCATGGACCTGCAATTGTCACAGCATTTTAACACATCTAGGGTTTATATAATTCTCAGTAAAACCCATCATTAATTTGTATTATATACATGCACACAATAATTGTATATGTCTCCTCTTTGTGCATCTTGAAGAAAAATAAAATGAATAGATCATACATATCATATATACTTTTCATACACACACCACATAGCATCCTGCCTAGTCACCTAGATGTCCTTAGATAACAATGCTTATTCTCTTCCATAAAATGCTTTGGGTCCTATGTCTGGCAAGTACTATATGGCATGATTCAAAGCTCTTTTAAGTCAATGGAAAGACTCCCATTGACTTCAGTGGGATTTGACTCAAGCTTCGTTGAAGCTAAATATTGTTATTACTTATTGCCTATACAAGGGGTAGGCAACCTATGGCATGTGTGCCAAAGGCAGCATGCGAGCTGATTTTCAGTAGCACTCACACTGCCCAGGTCCTGGCCAGCAGTCCGGGGGGCTCTGCATTTTAATTCAATTTTAAATGAAGCTTCTTAAACATTTTAAAAACCTTATTTACTTTACATACAACAACAGTTTAGTTCTATATTATAGACTTATAGAAAGAGACCTTCTAAAAATGTTAAAATGTGTTACTGGTACGCGGAATCTTCAATTAGAGTGAATAAATGAAAACTCGGCACACCACTTCTGAAAGGTTGCCGACCCCTGGCCTGTACAAAGGTGAAGACATTTCTAGTTGTACTTATAAAGAACCAATAAATTAACTATCCTGAATATGCTTGTCACATACAGTGTCAACAATACATTTTTAATTCTCATAAGCACCATTTGAACATTATTTCCACAGTTTAATGTATGAACTAACTATGATGACTACTAATGACTAACAATGTCAAGGAGAAAGGGAAACAATGCTACCTATGTAAAATATTGGCATCTCCTTTAAGTATAAAGGAAGGGGAAGAGTTGCAGCACCTGACTTTTCCTTCCTGATGCTCTCTGAAATGACAGACCCTGTTTTGGAATCAGTAGCCTTATCTGATCAGTCTTTCTTAAGAGATTGACGCTCTTCCCACAACTTTTATAGCTGCCAGAACTGAGACGAGAATCCAAGATTATAATGTGTTAATCTCAACACATGAGGTTCCATTTGAAAATGTATCTGTTTAAATAAATAGTCACATTCTGACACACTCTGGCTCAGAAATACTGCAAGAATCATTTTCCTTGAGATTTTTCAGTACTTTTGCTTCAGTGCTGGCTGAAAATAGGAAGTGCAGAGGTGCATGAAAATGACCTGTGTGTTGGCTCTTGTGATTTCAGAGAAAAATCTCAGACTGGTGTGCTTTGGTCTAAGTGGTTCTGAAGTAGTACAGACTTTCTCAGATAAGATATTTTTCCCCTGGAAAAATGGAGTGTTTCAATTTCTAAGAAAAAAAATCCATTGGGACTCATATGACTGCAGCCATCCACTTTCATCCTATATAGAGAATACATTTCAAATACAAATTTTATCTTCCCAGCTTTCTGCCAGGTCAAGGGTTATAGCAACCCTGTAGCTGACTACTGAGAGCTGTGGGAGATGTTCTAAAACTGGCCTAAAGAAGCATAACCTGCTGACAAAAAAAATA
Organism: Dermatemys mawii; assembly: GCA_007922305.1. NCBI lineage: Eukaryota > Metazoa > Chordata > Testudines > Dermatemydidae > Dermatemys > Dermatemys mawii. Next base: position 42,983,069 of record ML677341.1, on the reverse strand, counting down.
ATTTAGCCAGCTCTGGTCTGAAAGCCTCTGACACAGACCTTGTGTGCTAAACATCCTTAGAATAAGAAATTCTTAGCTAATATTAGTCTACATGATTTTTTTATTGGGTTCCATGATTTGAATTCATCTTCGATATTTAGAATATGTAAAGAGGTCTTTAAGGATAACTTTCATTTTGGCCTTCTCTTGTTTTTCAGCATGCAAGTACAGAGAACAGCCTATCTGTCAAACTGTGAGAAATAATATCTAATTGTGAGATACCTCCGTCTTTTCACCACCAACCTATTGCTTAAAATCCAGCACAGTATCCAATAATATTAGTCTCCAAAAGCTGGAAGTAATGTTTTGTGCCCTGTGATAAATGCGTAAATTGTATCAGTCCACTTGATAGTGGGAAGGTAATTGCACCTGTACTAATTAGATACCAATGGCCAATTATCAGCACAAATGCAAAATATTTAAATGGCCCTGGAGAGCAATTCAACCCAAAAGGTAGCGCCCCAGGGCATGTTTTCTCTGAGGCAGAGGACAGTTTGCAGAAGTTCCGTGTCTGGAACAAAGGATAATAGGCTTCTTACTTCAGTGCTTTGCAAGAGTACTAAAGATATTTTCAAAGAAAAAGTTTGATTGTATGTTTTTCTTCATATGCTAAGAGAAGAATACATTATTGTTGTTTTATTATAAATCCTTTACACTTCATTTTATTTCTAGTAGGCATTAAGATTTCAAAGAAGACCTTTGTGCCCTATGTTTATCCACACATTTAAAGCCTAGAGCTACTTGGTCCCTGCTCCAAAGAGCTGACAGTTTAAAAGAGACAAAACATACGAAGATAAAGCTGAAGGTTCAGGGAAAGGGGATGTGGATACAAAATTGAAGTGAAGTGTTCAAGGTGATGATTATTATATTTTCATAACATAATGTTTGAGATCACAATGACTTTGGGGACTTTTTGTTAAGCTATATAAATCATTCCCAAATCTCCTTGGAACGTACTATCATGAGTAAGACTACGATTTAGTCATGGAGTCCATAGACTTTCAGCGACCTCTATGATTTCTAGCCTGTGGTAGTTGGGAGCTGTAGGGTCCCCCACTGCCCATGGGGGAAGGAAGCTATGGGGTACCCCCACTGCCTCTAGCGGCCCCCAGAACTCCAAGTCACCACAGGTGGTAGGGGCCCCACGGCTCCCAGCTGCTGTGGGGGGATCCCCCAAGCTCTTGGCTGCCATGGGTCCCCAGAGCAGCATAGGTATCCTGCAGTTCCTGGCCCCTGTGGGCAGCGAGAGCACCTCACAGCTCCCAGCCACCGTGGTTGTGGGGGATGTCCTGAGCTCCCAGCCGCTGTGGGCCCCTGAATCTGTAGGTGACAGGAGTGCCCTGCAGCCCCCAGCTGCTGCAGATGGCTCCTAGCTCCTGTGCAGCTGCCCCTCTTCAGGCAGTGGGGACCTGCAGATCCCCATTTTGGCCTGGATATTTTTAGTAAAAGTCACAGATAGGTCATGGGCTTCTGTGAATTTTTCTTTTTTACCTGTGACCTGTCCATGACTTTTACTAAAAATATCCGTGACAAAATCTTAGCCTTAATCATGAGTCAGCAAATTCAGTTCAGTATCTTATATTATTGAGCCAAGACATGTACTGATTGGTACATTGATTCCCCTTCTGAGCTCCTTTGATAACAAAATATTGATTGGTCTCAGCACCATACAGAGAGTTGGAAACTGTTTCTATATGCCTTATTAAAAATATGGTAGTGTGCTTGATTACATTTACATTCATATTAATTCCTAGCCCTGCTGAACATATGAAAAGATAATTATGACAATGGTGCCAGTTATTTTAAAATGACTATATGACTACACATTTTCACATACGTTAAGTATGTGTCTTTATCAAATGAAAAATGTCTATTATTCATTCATTAGCAAAATTATGCATGCACAGTAAAATATCTGGCTTTAACTGAGAGAAGGTTCATTACACCTCCAAAAGCAAAAGTGCAGACTTAGGTGGAAATTCAATTTGTGTTCTCTTTGACAGCATGCTAAAATTCTGTGTTACAGTAATGCAGCTGGAAATTACTATGATCTAAAGTTCCCAAAGAATAGTCTCCCGTATCTGCAACAAAACACTTATTAATCTTATTAGCAGCAGGTAAAGTTATTAGTATAATAGAAGGGAAATGACCACTTCATTTGTATTATCTTCCTTTAAACATTTACTGAAAACTTACATCAAGATTCGTTTCAAAGCATATTAATGGGGCGTTGAAGGTTACATTCCTAGGCCCTCTTGCTAAGCTTCTTACTCTTTAATCTACTGTCAAGAAGATTACTGACCTTCCCTTTGATGCAGTGCAAAAGTTAGAAGGTTGAGTAATAAAATTTCAGACCTCTTAGTCACACATGAAGCCACCTATTTAGAGAGAAAAGGCTGCTGTGTGTGCTTAGCCTAAGGAATGGAGAACTTCACTGTACAGCACAGAGGTTTCTGTTTAATGAAGAAATATGGGTATTCAAATGTGGAAATAGAATGTGATGGACATGTAACTCTGAGGAAGGCAGGCAAATGATGAAGAGAAAAAAGAGGATGGGAGGACTAATAGAAACATAAAATCAGCCTGGAGGACATGATGAAAATGATCTCTAGAACGGTGTCCACTCTTTGTAACACAGTTCGGGGGAACCATAGGGTCTGAGGTATTTTTGGATGCCCAAGTAATAGCAAGTGGCTGGCAGTGCTTTTCTGCAAGAATTTGTCCTTTTCTTGGACCTTGCCACAATTTTCCATTGCTTTGGCTCTTTGAGATTAGGCTACTTCAATAATGTGCTACGTGGCAAGGCCAGCTGGGAATGCAAGGTAGTGCAAAGTGTGGCCGCCTGCCTAGTTCCACATAATGAATACATCACTGCAGTGCTCAGGGATCTGCACCGCTACTGGTAAGTTTCCAGTTAGAGTTCAAGGGAGTGATTTTAATTTAGAACACTAATTAGATCAAAAATTTTAAATTGGACTAGAGATTTTTGGGTGACTCAATTTTTGGGTTCCCAATCTGAGACACTCTCTAGAGGCTTGATTTTTGTTGAAGGTGGGTGCTCAGCTCTTTTTAAAGATCAGGTCTCTTAATGTCTTGAAAGTGCAGTACCCAAAACTGAAGCACTCAAAATCACAGGCCAGTTTTGACCTAAATGGCTTGAGATCTGGTTGCCCAGGAACTTCCCCCTCTCCACATGAATTATTGCTCCTGCTGAGAGTACCTGAGGTGTTTGAGCTGGAAGCCTCTTGATTAGAAACAGAAGTGGTTGTTTGCAGGGCACTTGCTGCGACGACATCTCGGTAAGTAATCCAAATGGCAGCTGAACTCTGGCACTGAAATATGTCTGCTTTTAAGAATGAACCTCTTACACATTGTAACTAAAGTTAGTACTATGGTGCTGTTCGTATATTACCGGTATAGGCCCAAATTTTGCCCTGGGATACAAGGGTGCAAATCCCATTGAAGTAAATGAGTATTCACAGGTTAGCCAAGGGCAAAATATACCCCTGAAACTGCAATTTATGAGACACTTCAGAAGCTGTTTTATCCTTTGCTGAAAGCTGTAGGATTCTTCAGACAGGGCAACAGTTACAGGGGGAAGCCATCAGATGTACCCTATGTAACTAGCATAAAGGAGAGGCCATTGTAGAGACAGCGCCTGAGACTATTTCAAAAAGCTGTTTGAGAATTTATTCCCCAGGAAATCTTCCAGTGGATTAAGTTACAAGCTTGTTCCTATTGAAAACTCAACGGAGTTTTGCTATAAGCTTTCAGTGGGAACTGGACAATACCCACAGAGAAGGAAATGTTTCAATATTAGCTAAGGGGGAAGAAAGGAGTGATACTTTCTGGTCTCTAAAGACTGAGACATCAACTAGGATGTGCAATTCTATTCTGTTCTATTTTATATAGATTCTTGGACGGTGCTTGTCAGTATCAGAACACCTTACTGTAATGCGTTAAGGTATGTTACTACATATCTGTCACGTTTACTCTCTCTTCTGCTGCCCAGACAGAGAAGTGTGTGCAGTGGTCTGTCTTGCTTTGATAGGGTGTAGATTATCTTTAATATAAATATACCTGTTGCTATTTGTTTCTGTTAGAGAAGGTGAGGGCAAAGAAATGCAATCAAGCAGCAGTTCCTCTTCATACTGCGTGATTTTTTTATGCTTTACAAGTGAAATCCTGGCTCCATTGAAATCAATGGCAAAACTCCCATTGAAGGCAAGTTGACATTATTTAATGCTGCTAAACCCAAAAGATTTAGTTGTGGTGTCTGTAGAGTGGTGGTTACCTAGACTTATGCTGGCCCTCAATGCAATCTTGAATTAACACAGTCCTTTTTGTAATCCCTTCACTTAGAATAAGTGGTGTGAGTACACAGGCGGCACAGGTGATGGTGCTAGTATTGGCAGATCCAAGCACTCAAAATTATGATTCAGACCACAAAAATCATGGGTTTTTAAAAATAAACTTAGGGGTTTTGATTTCCCTCTTAGAGTACCCCTCTTAGGGGTTTTGATTTCCCTTTTAGAATACCCTTGGGTCATCTTTCCAGACTTTCTTCCTCCACAAGGAGGGCTAGAAATGCTTTTTTTAAAAAAAATGAAATCTGAAATTCTCACACCCCCACATGACTCCAGGTGCTGGGACTGTAACTAAAACCATGAGACTTGTGATAAAATCATGAGAGTTGGCAATACTGTGATGCCTATAGTTAAGGTTGCCCAACACTTCTCATTATAAGACTTTGTTTTCGGTTGCGTATAACTACTCTACACTTTAACCATTTCAGCTGAAGTTTTTCATGCTGGGTGTCTGCCTCAGGCTGAATTTATTTGGAAATTTCAGCAAAAATGATTCAGCCATCTCAGTGAGATTAAGGAAGAATACGTTTGTGATGGATTGGACCCCCCTTTCCATGGTGTCACCTGTAGTGCTGGGGTCCCACTGAGCCCACCTGTCCAGTGAGCTTGGATCCCCCCTCCATTCTGTGCTACTGTGTCAGGCTCTCAAGCCCCCCTTTCCAGCACAGAATCACACAGAGTCTGTAATCAGCATTGTGTGGAAGGTCTAAGCTTGGGGAATTGCCCAGCATTCTGGTGCACATCCCTTCTGAACTGTAAACCCAAAATTATAGCCATTCTCCATTCTTCTGGGACCTTTCCTGTCATCCATGTGTTTGCAATCATAGAGGGACCTCAATAGGTCATCTAGTCCAGTCCCCTGCACTGAAGGCAGGACTATGTAATAACTAGACTGTTCCTGACAGGTATTCGTGTCTAACCTGCTCTTAAAAACGTCCAATGATGGAGATTCCATGACTTCTTTAGGCATTTTGTTCTTGTGCTTAACTATCCTGACAGTTAGGAAATTTTTCCTAATGTGCAACCCAAACCTTCCTTGCTGCAGTTTAAGCACATTGCTGCTTGTCCTATCATCAAAGGTTGAGAACAATTTTTTACCCTTGTAACAATCTTTTATGTACTTGAAAACAGTTATCATGTCCTCTCTCAGCCTTCTCTTCTCCAGACTAAACAAACCCAATATTTTTTCAATCTTCCTCAGAGGTCTTGTTTTCTAGACCAGTGTTTTTCAACCATTTTCATTTGTGGACCCCTAAACATTTTGAATGGCAGTGCAGACTCCTTAAGAAATCTTAGACATAGTCTGTGGACCTCCAGAAGTCTTCAGACCAAAGGTTGAAAACCATTGTTCTAGAAACTTTAATAATTTTTGTTTAATCATACAGTTTTTGGGAAGTAATAACAATTAGAACAGCAAATAGCAATGGGAGAGAGTAGGGTGAAAATAGTGGACTAATGGCTTAAAAGTTTGGAAAGGCCAATTAGGCTTCTCCCTAATCTTGGAGTACCTTTCTCCAGAAAGGCTTTAGTACTGTTGGGAGAAAGGGCACCTGTTATAGTATATTGATGGTTGTATAGTTATACAATTTGATTTCCTGTGAATCAGAATTGCAACTTTATTTGGTTTTCTAGGATTTTTTCCAGACAGTAGATGGCATTAAATATTATTCAGCACGATGTTTTACTAGCTCTCTTGTATTGTTTTTTCTTTCAGTGTTGTATTTTTCAACACCATTCATGAAAGTCGTAACTGAGTTCCCTTTTCTAGAGGAAAAAAACATTGACGTAACGTTCCTATATTATTTCATATCCATAGAAGGGGGTATTGAGCCTGTCAGGATTGCCTCCCCACTCTGAACTCTAGGGTACAGAGGTGGGGACCCGCATGAAAAAAGGAAATAACCCCCCAAACTTATTTTAGCAGCTTGGGTTAAAATGTTTTTCCCCAGAATACAACTTCTTCTGTGCCTGGAACTGATATGCTGCCACCATCAAGTGAGAATGTCTCAAAAAACTATTGGACATGGGACACTTGAAGCCCCTCTTTCTTTTTCCACAAAACCCCCAAACTTATTCCCTCCCTGGGAAGCTTGAGAGAAAAGCCTTGCCTGATCCTGCGAGATGTGCCCGATCCAAAACCAGGATCTTACACCATGGAAAACAAGCAGTCAGATTCTTAAAAGAAAGATTTTAATAAAAGAAAAAAAAGAAAGGAATAAATCCCTTATAACCATCAATAGAACAGCATCTACCATAATCAACAAAAGAATTAAGAAACCAAACCTCTCTCCCAAGGCAACTTTCTCCCACTGTTGATATCTTTGCTGAATCTTACAATATCAAGAAGCACCCAGCCAATATTCACCACTGAGAACCCTCCAAGTGCTAAAAAGAAGGTAAACTTACTGACTACAGTACTTGATAGAAAGCTTATAGTTACAATGACAGAAATAGCTGTGATTCATCCCATAGCTGAGTTGAACAGAGAGAGACCCAGAGAGAAACTGAAACTCAAAATCCTTTGTCTCCTGAGGAATTTCTCATTGGTCAGTTGTCCACCTCTCAGGTTACCTTTAGCTTAACCCCTTACAGGTAAACACTAATTCTAGGCTACTTTATACTTATGACACACCCCCCAAATCGCAAACAGTGTCGGAAAGTCACTGGGTGCGATTTCTTCCTGGAGCTCTAGGAAAAAACAGAATTAATAAAACACATGCACCTCTAAACATACTACTGGTTACAATAAAACTAACAATAGGTCCCACATTCCGAGGACAGTTTTAACCTATTGATTCTGGGAAACTTTCACGGGAGAGTGCGTCAGCCACTTTATTAGAAGTTCCTGGAATGTGTTGTATGTCAAAATCAAAATCTTGGAGAGCTAAACTCCACCGAAGAAGTTTTTTGTTCTTGTCGGTGACGCCATGAAGCCACTTCAGCGAAGCACGATCGGTTTGCAGGAGGAACCGTCTTCCCCAAATGTATGGGCGTAGCTTTTCCAGAGCATACACAATGGCGTAATGTTCCTTTTCAGGAATTGACCAGTGGCTCTCCCTCTCAGACAGCTTCTTGCTGAGAAACACGACAGGGTGCAATTGTTGATTGGGTCCTTTCTGCATTAAAACTGCTCCCACACCACGCTCGGAGGCATCTGTTACTATTACTAGGAACGGTTGGTCAAAGTCTGGGGCCCTGAGCATAGGGTCAGACATGAGTGTCGCTTTAAGCTGGTTAAAGGCCTCTCGACACTGCTCAGTCCACTGGACTGCATTTGGCTGGTTCTTCTGAGTTAGGTCAGTCAGTGGGGCAGTGATTTGGCTGTAGTGTGGTACAAATCGCCTGTAATATCCGGCCAAGCCTAAGAAGGATTGGACCTGTTTCTTGGACTTGGGAACAGGCCACTTTTGGATAGCATCCACCTTGGCCTGTAGAGGATTGATAGTTCCTTGACCCACTTGGTGTCCAAGGTAAGTCACTCTGTTGAGGCCTATTTGACACTTTTTAGCCTTAACAGTTAGCCCTGCCTCTTGTATGCGTTCAAAGACTTTCTGGAGGTGTTCTAGGTGCTCTGCCCAGGAGTCAGAAAATATGGCCACATCATCAAGGTAGGCAACTGCAGATTCTCCCAAACCCACTAGGAGACTATCTACAAGTCTTTGAAGTATAGCGGGTGCATTTCGTAGCCCGAAAGGGAGCACTTTAAACTCATACAGACCTGCATGATTAATGAAGGCTGACTTTTCCTTGGCAGATTCCTCTAACGGTACTTGCCAGTACCCCTTGGTTAAATCTAAGGTGGAGATGAACTGGGCCCGTCCCAGTTTCTCCAACAGCTCATCTGTGTGAGGCATTGGATAGTTGTCTGGGCAAGTTACCACATTTAGCTTATGGTAGTCCACGCAAAAGTGTATCTCCCCATCCGGTTTGGGGACTAGAACCACTGGAGATGCCCATGCACTGTGAGAAGGGCGGATTACACCCATCTGTAGCATGTCCTGGATCTCCCGTTCTATAGCAGCTTTGCCATGAGGAGCCACCCGGTAAGGTTGGGCTCTAACTGGGTGGGTGTTACCTGTGTCAATGGAGTGGTATGCCCGTTCAGTCCATTCTGGGATGGTTGAGAATAGTGGCGCGAAGCTAGTGCACAGCTCCTTGATCTGCTGGCGCTGCATGCGTCCGAGGGTCATTGAGAAGTTTACCTCTTCCACGCCACCGTCACTGTTTCCTTCATAGTAGACACCTTCAGGCACTCAGCGTCATCTCTTCCCTGGACTGTAAACTGACAAACCTTTAATTCTCTGGAATAAAAAGGCTTTAGAGAGTTAACATGGTACATTTTAGGCTTTAGGGTTGAGTTAGGGAATGGTATGAGGTAGTTAACCGTTCCCAGGCGCTCCTTGACCGTAAAGGGTCCTTCCCATTATGCTTCCATCTTATGGGCTTGAAGCGCCTTCAAGACCATCACCTGGTCCCCTACCTTAAAGGAATGTTCTCTGGCATGTTTATCATACCAGGCCTTTTGCTTTTCCTGAGCATCCTTCAGGTTTTCTTTAGCAAGGGCTAAAGAGGTTCGGAGGGTGTTTTGTAGGTTGGTTACAAAGTCCAGAATGTTAGTTCCTGGAGGAGGTGTAAACCCCTCTCATTGCTGTTTTACCAACTGTAGTGGCCCTTTAACCTTGCGGCCATACACAAGTTCAAAGGGTGAGAACCCTAAACTGGGATGTGGTACAGCCCTGTAGGCAAAGAGCAACTGCTGTAACACTAGGTCCCAATCATTGGAGTGCTCATTTACGAATTTCCGTATCATGGCCCCCAAAGTTCCATTAAACTTTTCCACCAGGCCATTTGTTTGATGGTGGTAAGGGGTGGCAACCAAGTGGTTCACCCCATGAACTTTCCATAGACTTTTCATGGTCCCTGCCAGGAAATTGGTTCTCGAATCTGTAAGGATGTTGGAGGGCCAACCCACCCTGGCAAAAATGTCGGTTAATGCCTGGCACACAGTTTTAGCCCTGGTGTTGCTTAGAGCTACTGCTTCTGGCCATCGGGTAGCAAAATCCATGAAAGTCAGTATGTACTGCTTTCCTCTGGGTGTCTTTTTTGGGAAAGGACCCAGAATATCCACAGCTACTCGCTGAAATGGAACCTCTACTATGGGGAGTGGCTGGAGAGGGGCCTTTACCTGGTCTTGGGGTGTTCCCACTTTTTGGCACACCTCACAAGACCGGACATAATGAGCAATGTCCTTGCCCATCCCCCCCACAGTGGAATGACTTCCCCAGATGGTTTTTGGTTCTGTTCACCCCGGCATGATCACTAGGGTGATCATGGGCTAAGCTCAGGAACTTCACCTGGTACTTAGCTGGAACTGCCAACTGTCTCTGAGGCTGCCAGTCTTCCTGGTGTCCCCTAGAAAGAGTTTTCTTGTATAAAAGTCCATTTTTGACCACAAACCGGGATTGATTGGTAGAGCTGAGAGGCGGTGGGTTGCTCCGTGCCGCCGTCCAAACTTCCTGGAGGCTTTTGTCTGCTTCCTGTTCAGCCTGGAACTGTTCTCTTGTTGCTGGAGATATCAGTTCCTCACTGGGTTGTGGACTTGGGTGGGGTTCCTCGGGAAGTGATGGAGGTGATGGGGTTGTTTCCGTTGGTGGTGGACCGCTCTCCGCTGGTGCATCTGGTTGATTTCAGGCTCCGGCTGAGCCTCTTGGGTTAGTGTAGCTGCTGCTGTCTGTGCCAGCTCGAGGTTGCCCTCTGGTGTTGGAGTGGTAGATGGGGTTGCAAGCGCTGGGCTCAGTGCTGGCGATGGTTCGGGTGTTGGTTGCTTCACCAGTTCTGGTCCGGAGACTGGCTTTGGCAGTGTCTCTGGGACTGGATCCTCCACGGCTGTTTCAGTCGTTGGTAGGGAATCCGGCTCCACCATCGTCATCTGGGTCTCTGGTAACCCAGTTGGGCCCCTGGTGGAAGGCTCAGGAATAAACACACTTGTGCTTCATTTTAACTATTATGAGTACTTAATTTAAGACTATGCTTAAATCTTTGCTGGAATTGGGAACTAAGTGGGCTGATTATATATTAACTGCAAAGTTTGACTAGTAATAACCAATAATATAAAAGAAGCCAAAAAAAACCCCAAATAAAATTCTGTCCATAAAAAAATAAACCATGAAGACATTTTTTGGAAAATGGATGAACCCTGCTATTATATGGTTAATGCCAGCAATAGAAAGAATGGAGGGGAATTCAGTGCTGCTTATTATAATTATTTAGAGATTTTTCTTTTAAGATTGCCTCAATTTATCTCATCTGGCTTCATCTCCATTGTTCCTCCCCTAGACATCATCATTCTCTGATGTCACAAAGGAAGCACTTACTGGATTTTGGAGCTGGTCTGAAGGGGTCAGGTAAGTGGAATTATGTAGTGTATGATGCAATTTTGGAAATGCTTTTATATATCATGTTGACTCCCAAAAGGATCTAAACGTTTCTTAACAAGTTTTTGAAATGGACAGAATTATCCAAATTAGAGATCAAGGGACATCTAGCCTAAATGTTCAGGGATCAAATGAAACCCAGTCAGGAGGTTATACCAGAAATAAAAGATTTTCCTTATAGAGTAAGACACTGTGTGATTTACTTTGTTACTGCACAAAATTTATCTAATAACTCAAAGGCTGGTCTCATTTCAAAATATACATCTTCCATGTGTCAAAGATGTAAGAAAAATGAAGGCACTTTTCTTCATATTTTCTGCAATTGCCTCAAATTAAATAAATTCTTCAATGAAATGTATGCCTGCATATATAAAAATATGTGAAATGTGAAACATCCATAAGTCCCATTTTCTTTCTTCTGTGTATATTTGATAAACAGGGGGATAATTTTTATGTATATATTTGAATTGAGCAGATCCTTGTATTGCCAAATTCTACACCATTTACAACACAAACATAGAGGAGTGATCTTAAGAATATTTTACTCTCTGAAGAAAGCAATGTGTTTACTTTGAGGAGCTGGAAATTGTATTCTGAGTTTATATGGAATTGTATTCTGAGTTTATATGGAATTCTGTTGTTAGCATTCAACTGCAAAAACTATGTTAGATCCTATGTTAGCATTCAACTGCAAAAACTATGTTAGATCCTGTCTCTATAGAATGTTATAGTATGTTAGCATTCAACTGCAAAAAACTATGTTAGATCCTGTCTCTATAGAATATACACTACTATAGCCTGGGGTTCGGGATCCATGCGCGTTAATGCGGGGGACGCGTTGCCATGGATCCCAATTTAAATTTTTAAATTTGGGATCCATGGCAATGACCATACTGTACGCTAACCCGCGCTATAGCGACGCAGGCTATAGCAAGAGTCCAGTGTATACATATATATGATACTGCTTGACTTTAGCAAAGCTTTTGATATAGTCTCCCACAGCAAGTTAAAGAAATATGGATTGGATGAATGGACTAAAGGTGGATAGAAAGCTGGTTAGATTGTCAGGTTCAATGGGCAGTGATCAAGGACTTGATGTTTATTTGGCAGCCAGTATTAAGTGGAATGCTCCAGGGGTCAGTTCTGGGGCCAATTTTGTTCAACATCTTTATTAATGATCTGGATTATGGGATGGATGCACCCTCAGCAAGTCTGGAGATGACACTAAGCTGGTGAGAGAGGTAGATATGCTGAGGGTAGGGATAGGGTCCAGAGTGACCTAGACAAATTGGAAGATTGGGCCAAAGGAAAGCTGATGAGGTTCAAATGCAGAGTCCTGCACTTAGGAAGGAAGAATCCCATGCACTGCTATGGGCTTGGGACTGACTGGCTAAGCAGCAATTCTGAAGAAAAGGAGCTGGGGATTACAGTGAATGAGATAAGTCATCAGTGTGCCCTTATTGCCAAGAAGCGCAACGGCATATTGGGCTGTATTAGTAGGAGCACTGCCAGCAGATTGAGGGAAGTGATCCTTCCCCTCTATTCAGCATTGGTGAGGCCTCATCTGGAGTACTGTGTCCAGTTTTGGGCCCCACACCACAAGAAGGATGTGGAAAAACTGGAAAGAGTCCAGCAGAGGGCAATGAAAATGATAAGGGGGTTGGAGCACATGAGTTATGAGGAGAGGCTGAGGGAACTGGGGTTATTTAGTCTGCAGAGGAGAAGAGTGATGAGAGATTTGATAGCAGCCTTCAACTACCTGAAGGGGAGTTCCAAAAGGGATGGATCTAGCCTGTTCTCAGTGGTGGCAGATGACAGAACAAAGAACAATGGTCTCAAGTTACAGTGGGGGAGGTCTAGTTTGGATGTTAGGAAAAAATATTTCACTAGGAGGGTGGTGGAGCACTGGAATGGGTTACCTAGGGAGGTGGTGGAATCTCCATCCTTAAAGGTTTTTAAGGCCCGGATTGACAAACCCTGGCTGGGATGATTTAGAGTTGGTCCTGCTTTGAGCAGGGGATTGGACTATATGACCTCTTGAGGTCCCTTCCAACCCTAATATTCTATGGTTCTATGAGAATAATTTTCTTTTATTGGAGGGATAGAGCATTATGATCGTAATATTGTCATAGCTAGAGAAACATGGGGTGGGTGGGTGGGTGGGGGGGAGAATCTGCTAATTCTAATTCCATAAAACCTTGTGGATGGGGCCTTGTGGATGGGGCCTAGATGAAAAGTGGACAAGGGATATTAGTTTGTCCTTCTGATCTTGTTTAAGTTTCTATTTAAATTTTCAGGATTATTAAAATAAACAGCATATTTTAATGTCCAGAAGCAATACAACCCTTACCTCGACAGCCTTCTGCTTTGTATAGGCAAACTGGAATTCTGTATAAGTTCTCTCTCCTCTTACGCTCTCTCTCTAGCTGTATAGTATGTGTGTGTGTGTGTGTTTACACACAGAAAAAAACAGTTCCTTTCCATTTTTGTGCCTGTGATCAAAGGCCACTTCCATGTTCCATATACATATATATGGAGAGATAGATTATAATGGAATTCCAGTTTACCTATATCTAAAAAGCTAGTTATGATATGTTCTAAGAGAGAGTACACAAAACATAGCCATTATCTTTGTGGAAATGAGTCAAAATGGCTTCTAGTCACCTTTTAGATCACATGGATTTGGCTCAGCCAATCAGGGAAGAAGAATCAATATCACATACTGGGTTTTGTGACCACTCACAACTGATCAACGCAACTGGAAATTTGAAGAAGTAACATGAAAATTATTCACACAAGATTTGCAGTTTGCCTAGCTGCAAATAAATACACCCACCGCCACCAACCAACCAAAATCCCAACATATAAAAATTTACTTGAAAATTTTAAAATTTTCTACAAAATTCCTTCTTTTATACTCCCTCCTGTTATAATTTTACCTAACTGTATTTTATTATAGTTAAAATTCACTATACCTGTCACCTTCCATTCTTATATACTGTGTATAAGGGCCAAGCAATCAAATCTCCGCATGCAGTATAATTACAGTTGTACCATGTAATCTTAATACTTCCTGGAATATAATGTCCATAAATATATGTTGTTATTGCAGTTAGTGCTTTTATTTTAGTGTACTTAGGGTAATGTGTGTAGTATACTATCCTCTGTCACACCCATTTATGCCAGGCAGTCTCAATCCCCTGTACTTTTCAAATTAAAGTGAATCCACCCTTTGCCAGCAACTCTATTAACTGCTTTTTATTAGCTTCCCTGGTATTATATTGCGTTCACAAATCTGATGCAAAAGATTAATCTAAGACAGCTTGATATATTAATGGTAAAGAAAGGCCTGAATACAACAATTGTGTCAGTGTTAGAATATAAATTACTATTTTCAGGGCATTCCATCTTGGCTGATTTAGTTGCATTTGGCAGAATCTTGGTATATACAACCTGGATGTGTTTCTTGCTTTTCCAGAGCATTTCCATTGCCATCAAATTAAGCCAATGGGGATATATAGATGTGACCAAGAACAGAATCTGGCCCTTTAATTTTCTGATGGAGTGGTTTAAATTTATTTTTTTTGGTTGTGGAATAGCCATAAAAATATACATTTGCATAGTTTCAGATGATCTCTGGTTTTAAAATGGCCTTAAGTGGAAAACAGAGATGGGTGGGGTGGGTTTGCTCACATTAATTCTAGTTCTTAATGTAGATTGTTGAGTTTGACTAATTTGACATTTATTTTTAAACTGCTCAGAGGTTTATATTTGGAAACAGCTACTGAGCATGACGTAGTAGATACTGTTTGCAACATTTTATTATCTTGGTTATGCTTATAATGGTGATTCGCTGCACTGTCACTGACATCTTTATGGCTGCAGCACCCATAGTGATGTTGATGGAAGTATATGGGGCTGACTTTTTAACATCTATAATGATATGGTAATGTAAGCCATTATAATGTCAGTGGTAGTTTATTGACATTGTGGTTTAAGATTATGAGGGCATTACAATGCCACTGCAAACAAATGCTGCTGTTTTTTAAAATAAGCAAGTGAAACACAAAAATGTGTCAAAAGACATGTATAATATTAAACCCACACTAGCAAAAATGTTTCCGTTAAGGAAGCCTCTACCCAAAAGTAATCTGTGATTACAGAATCCAGCAGTACACACTGCAGGGTCTTCTATTAGTGAGACCACATCACCAGCCAGTTGTAAAGAATGATCCGGCACCCGTGCCAGATTCACAATTTATTTTGATTATGAGAAAGTTTTATAGAATTCAACCAAAATGTTAGGCCCTGATCCTGCCATTGACAGTCAATTGCAGGTTAGGACCTTCGATTGTGAGCCAGGTGAGTATATTTGTGAAGTTCCAAGTATGTAAATTATAAAACAAAACCTGTGGTGGTTTTTTTTGGTTTAGGTTTTTTTTTTTTTTGCTATTATGTTCAATAGACATCGCTGTCATCCTCTTACTCTAGGTAGATGCAATTTTCTTTTCAGGTTGCCGGGCAGTGATGCACATCTATATTCCTCTCTATTAACTTTGCATCTTTCAATTGGTTTCTTTCTAGGACCTGTACTTCTACTTTTTTTCTTATTTTCTACTTCTGTAAGACAAAGAGGATGGCTGGGAGGTGGAATAAAGAAACATGCAAAGCAGGCAACGTTGTTTGATTAAAGACTGGCCTGGACCAAAACAATCAATCTGTGAACACCTGAACTCTGCTGAAATTCTAAACCCCAGATCTGAATTTCACAAATAGCCTTGATTTTTATAGGATTGGATTTGGAAAAGCATTCAGTGTTGGCCTAATTCTGCTCCCACCGAAGTCAATGAGAGCAGAGCGAGGCTAAATGATGAACATTTTGAAAATGCTGACAATAGAATCAAAATCCCAGATCTGAACATCCCCAGACTTCAGGTCTTGTCAGATCCAGTTCTGAATTTTGCCACTAGGATTCACTGAGTCATGCCAATTCTTTCTTTGAATCCTTCTACTGATTCTTCCTTTTCTACTGCATTAATTTCAAGCCACTAACCCTCACTTTCAAGACCCATTTACAACTCTGCCCTTCCCTATTTATCTACCCTTAGCTCTCATTGCTTCAACCCTAATTCCTTCTGCTCTGCCTCGATACCAGCATTGATGCTCTGTTTATCCACTATTCTCACAACCAGTCCCGTGCCACCTTTCATGCTGTATTCTGCACATGGAATTTATTTCCTGAACAGGTCTGGAAAGCCACTGCACTATCTTTCTTCAAATCATCATCAAGACCCACTTCTACCGTGATGCTCACAACCAACCAACTAACTAGTAATGGTGATGTAGAGAGCCAGATTCAGAAATATGACACTCAATAAAAATGGATTTGTATGTTCTATTTTGTCCATCTACCTACCTATCTCTAGGTTCTAAATGGTACGTGAGGCTGTCTTATCTAGACAGTTCCCTAAAAATAAAATGAAATAGAACAGGTTTCAGTAGTACGTAATTTGACTTAGGCTTTTTGGGGGAAAGTGAAAGGGGAAGGGTTGAGCTAGTGTAAGTGAAGAACTACTATGTGAAAGTCAAAGAGATTAGTTTATATTTAATTCCAAATGCTGTGAGGTTAGTGGACATTCTTTTCTCTTAGGTAGGTAATAAATTCCATGGCTTTGGTCCAGCTGCTGTGAAAGTGAGTATCCTGGGCTCATAAGTCTTCCCCAATTTGTTGACAGTTTCATAGCTGCAGTACAACATAGCTGTTGTGGAAGATCATAACTGTGGAAGGATAGACAATCTCTCAGGTAGGTAGAGTCAGTCTCAGACAGGGTTTTGAAAGTTAGGACAGAGACCTGGAACGGAGCTCTCTATATTCAATGGAAGCTGGTACAGAGACTAGAATGTGAGGGTAATGCTCTTACAGTGATCTATGTACCAAGCATATGTGCTGCTGAGTTATGTATCAGTTTTTTTGTTCATGGTGTCCAGTTTTATTTCTAGATACAACATGCAAAAATCAAGCTTGGAAGTTGCACACAGGTGGATTAACATAACCAGGTCTGTGTCTGATGGGGTGTGGTTCAGTCTTGTAGTCAGTCATAGATGTGTCACTGTGACTCTTCGGGTATCCACTAGCTATGCGTCATTCAAAAAGATGCCAAGGCTGAGGACCAATTTAATAATCTGAGGGCAGATGCACTTAAGAGTAGGGAATAATATTGAAAAGACAAGTTTTCTGAGGCATTTCCCTTTTCTCATCAGAATCACCTCAGGCTCGTTTATGCTCAGCCTTAGCCACGTACCCTTCTTCCAGGTTCACGTTTTTGTGAGAAAGCTAGACAATGTTGCTATTTATATTTGGGGATGGGAGGTGTAGAGATGAATGTCAGCTGTGTACTGCTGGTAACTGTGCCTGTTTTAGCTCATTAGTTCTCTCGATGGCTTCATATAAATGTTGAACATAGAGAGAAGGATTGAACCTGATGGATCACTGCTGGGGAGGGTTTTGGAGATGGAGGAACCGGTGCCCATAATGCTTCTTTAGATTGGTCTGGAAGAAAGGACTCAAGTAGTTTTAGGTCATTTCCATTCACCCCTGCAGAATCATAGAAATAGGACAAGAATATTTGTTGATGAATAGTATCAAAGCCACAGAGAGGTCTTGTAGGATGGATATAGATGTATTTCCCTTATGTATAGACAGAAGGTTTATTTATCAAAGCAAGAAAAACTGTTTGTGAACTACATCTTGGCTTGAAGTCTGAGTGAGATTCATGATAATGGGAAATCTGCTAAACTGGCATTGAAAATTTTCTGCTATCTTCTTGGTTAGCTTGCACAGAAAAGGGAAGTTAGCCACTGGGTGGTAGTTAATGAGATTTCTAGCACTGTGTGTGTGGTTTTTTTTCAGTCCTGGTTGGACTACTGTATGGTTTAGGGTGAGCCCTTAGTAAATAATTTAACTATTTCTGTTAGTAGGAATCACTCCCCTTTGCCTTTCCTTTGGTGCTTGTTGTCTTCTACTGTAAACTCTCTGGGGGCAGAAACTGTGTCTTCCTGCGGGTGTGTACAGAAAATGGCACATTCTGAATACTACTGTAATATTACTAATAAATTTGATGATATGTAGGACAGCATGGAAGAAAGCATAGATATTCATGCTTCCATACTACCATTAGATACAGGAGACTCAAATGGTCAAAGGGACATTGAAGTCAATGAAACTAAATTGATTTACATCAACTGAAGATCTTCCCCAAACTTCTTAAAATTGACAATGGCTGTAGTGCTGTTAGAGTCAGAGGAACAAGTAAGAGGAAGAAAGTTTAATATAAGAGTAAAGTTTTAAAAAAGTAGAAATAAAGGTCCTAGAGAGAAACCAATTGAAAGGTGCAAAGTTAATAGAGAGGAATATAGATGTGCATCACTGCCCAGCAACGTGAAAAGAAAATTGTATCTACCTAAAGTAAGAGAATGCAGCGATGTCTATTGAACATATAAGAAAAATATTGGTAGAGGCCTAGCAGGTACCCATATTATAACATCTGTTCTAACAACCCACTTGAAAAATAGCCTGAATGGAAGACGCAGTTAAGCAGCATATGACAGGCCACCAGTGTTGCAGAAGGCAAAAGGTGAGTATGAGGAAATGGGGGATGAAAGTGAAACCAAACATAGCAGCTTGGAGGCTAGAACAGGAAACCTACAGAGTGGCATAATATAACCTTTATGTGTATACATATGCATTGTTCTTCATGCAATCTTTTTTCATTTCACCTCAGCAAGAAGTAGCTAGTTATCTCGCCCACTGACCTGTGTCTATCAGCAGGATACTCCGCACAGGCAGCTGTACAAAAACTACTCTGCAGCGAAATGCTGAAAGGGGCTGATTGACACAATTACATAAAACACAAGAATGGAGACCGCAACCTGTCTTTGGTGCTCAGAGGAACTTCTGCTTTTCATTTACTGTGTGTGCCCAACTAGTGAAACCAAACAGCATGAACTCTGTGCCAGCTTACATAGGGGACACCGCCCTGAGGCATGTCACACTTTTATGTAACCCTTCTCCCCGGTTCCTCTCAATACAAAACAGTACTGGCTTGAGTCCTCACCCAGTAACCTGGGAAAATTAAAAAACCACCCTTGCGTGCCTCTAAGAGGTAATACTGCCCCACTTGGAAGCACTGAGTCTGTGTATAATAAAAGTTTTCTTTTGTTAAAAAGGGAAAGGAAACTGAGCATTAATCTGGGAAAGCGCCACAACCATGATTCAAAAGCATCTAACCATGAGCAAACACCCACCCCAGAGTGTGTTGGGCAGTGTTCTTTGCCTTGGTTTTTCACCTTGTGGTCTGAAATTCTAATGAAAGCATGTGCCTTTAACATGCCACTGTCCTTTTTGTGTGCTACACCCCACTCACAGTTAGTTGGTTGTCACTGGTCAGTGAGGACCCAGAGTTCAGAGGTGCATTCATGTGTAAGGCCCTACCAATTCACAGCCATGAAAAACATGTCACAGACCATGAAATCAGCCCTCTGCCATGAAAGGTGATGTCCCCAGCTGCAGGGAGTCTGGGGCTCCCCTAGCTGCTAGTCCAGACACACTGGGGAGAGACTGGAGATGTGGGCTCCTGGCTTCCTTCCTTGCCCTCGGCTCCTGCTGCGGCTCTGGAAACAGAGCTTGGGGCTTCCCCCCGCAGTGGCTCCTGCCGGACTCGGGGCTTCAGCAGCTGGGGCAGCCCAGACTTGTGGCTTCCACCCCTCCCTGCTTCGCTCCAGCCGGGTCAGCCCAGGATTAGGGTTTCTGCTCTCCCCAACCCCAGGCATTCCAGTCAGGGCTGGGGCACCCCCACACCACTCCAGCCAGGTCAGCTCAGGCTCTGGGCTTCTGCTCCCCTCCCTAACTTCTGCACCCTGCCACTCCCACTGAAGCTCAGGGAAACCTGGGCTCAGGGCTTCCACTTCCCACTCCCAGCCAGGGCAACCCAGGCTCGGGGCTTCTGCAACCCAGGCTTGGGGTACCTTGAAGAGTCCCCTCCTGACGGTCACTCTGTGGTGGTGTGATCCTGATATACAGACATCATTTACATTTTGGAGTATTGAAACATTGTTTGGAAGACAAGTTTTAGCAAATGGATTGCTAAAATGCTAAGGCTGGCTCTTTCGGTAACAGCAGAACAAAATTCCCCTTAATGCCCTCCCGATTTGCCTTCACTTTCAGACTGACCTGGAAAGACCTCTGTTAGGGGGTCTCCATGCCGAATGCTTTTTCTTAACATGTCTGCTGAGACTGCCAGCAAGCATGTCAACTGTAACACTACTTTTAGTGCTCTGGATGCCTCACCACTAGGAACTGGCCAGGAGACCACCAATTCATTTCACACAGCAGGCCACAAAAGCCATTAGACAGTAACAATGCCCAGTAACTACCAATGTGGGTTCCAATCCAGCAAGTGAGCTAGAGGTGAAAGATCATTACATTCCCTTAAAGGACTCTGGTTCTTACAATTCTGATAGACAATTCCTACATAACCATTATTCTCATGTGGATCAACATGGACTAATAAATTAAAAGTCAAGAGTAAATGGTCAGTAGAGAAAAGAAAGTGGTTACCTATTTTCTCCAGCAGCGTTACGGTGACCCAAGAAAGCATACAGCACGTGAGAGAAAGCCAGAGGCAGGTCTCAAGCTGTTATCATCCATCTGTGGAACTCACTAAGGAACCTATTATTGCAACTGAAAAAAGGAATATTCTCTTCTGGGACCCAGTAAATGCAAATGAAAAATCATCCTATTTGAAAAATCTTTTTGTTTAGGAATTTTGTTTAAATACAAATAGCAAAATCCACAGAGTGAAGTAATTTGTAGGGCATCACAGAAAAGGCAATAAAAATATACAACATTCTCACAGAATAAAACCACATTTTCAATTAAGGTGGGGGGTGAGATTTTCAAAAGAGAGAGCTGGGGGTCGGGGTATAGGTGGTAAATTTGTTATATTGTTGATGTTATAGCTTTTAAATTACTCTTAACCCTTTCCTTCTGTTTCTTGTCCCCAGTAAAGTTTCCTTTGCTATATTGTTATTTTGGAGTGTGGCATTTCATTTGTTGAGGTTTGTATCAGTGTATTTTGTTCTTATGTACTGCATTATATTCCTTGCTAAGATTAGTAGTATTAGTCACTTTCCCAGAGGACAGCACCCCCTGTGTCCCATGCACAGAGAGGAGTCACCTTGAGTGGAGGCACCAGGCATCACACCAAAGCCCCTAGAATCCAACCCATCTGAAGAGGGAGAAGTCACTCTGACTGGTAAGCACCAGGGACCGGGCTTGAGCCAGGCCTAGGAAAGGGAACTACACCCTTTTTCCTAATGGAAAGAATCACATGTTGAATGTTGCTGAGCTTCTTGAAGGTTAGAGCTTCTTCCAGATGTATGTACATGTATAAAGGACATGTGCTTGGAGAAGTCCTGCGAAGTGTCTATGCTGACAACCTTTGAGCTATAACTTTTGATATACAGCTATTGTTTTGTATGTCTGACTCTTTTAAAGGAATCTGACTCTGAAACTTTGGCTTGTGTAAATCTTGGATTCAAGAATTAATTCAGAAAGTTAATTCTGCAGTCAGAACTGCAGTATTTTCAATACTTGACACATATAGTCAAGTCTAGATAAGATATATCCAATCTTATATCTTTCAGACCTTTTAAAAACCTTATATAGGGCTCTGTTCATCAGTGTCATGCCATGTGTGGTTTGGTTTCACATATAAGCAAGTTTGAAAGGTCTGGGAATGGCAGCACACTGCATTGCTATGAAGAGGATCTGCACTGGGATTGGGAATCAAGCTTAATCCCTTGCTTGTAGACCAGGATAGGGTGGATACACTATGAAGGGCAGTGTGCTTTGTCATTCGGGGAGAGGAGGAAAGAGGGCAACTCCTGCCATATTTGAAAGCTCCTAGATATGATCCAGGATAGACGTTGGCAGACTTTGAATAAAGTCACAACCTCTCCTGTTCTTCTTGTTCAGTGGGCCAGCCTACTAAAGGATTACTGGGGGCACAAACACCTCTTAGAACAAAGTATAAATAAAAATGTATCTGACAGTATTACTGAAGTGCTTTGAAATCAGGCAACTTGCATGCATGCTGGGTCAGACTCAATGGTCCTGTTTACATTACAAAAATCCAGCATGGCTGAATCCATATTTAGAGTACATGTTCAGGAAACCCCATTTAAAAATAGATTCAGCTTAGTGCAGATTTGAGTACTGGGCGCCTGAGGGGTGCATGTTGTGCTGACATTATATGCCAGTGCTAGTGCTTGCCATACAAGAGAGAAGGTTTGCATTCCTGGTTTCTTATTCCCTGGACTTGGAGTGATATGGAGACAGCCTCTGTATATTGATTGAAGAGTAGTATCAGTGGAGCTGCTGCCTTCAATCCACAAAGGGCCTTGTTCAAGTTCTGGCAGCTGTAATGTGCAAGCAAGTCCAATGATTGGATGGGGGACCCTGTTAATTGTTTAAATCGGCTCTAATGTCTGGTCAGCATTTGGCAGACAAAGTTATATTCTCTTGTTGATGTGCTTGCTAACTTCCTTTAATGTTAATGGGAGTTATTCATGCCCTACTGAGGTTTGAACAAATCTCACAGCCTATTTGAAACAGACCAGGCAGGCCTGCAAACATTTTTGTTGCATGTGTTTTAACTTATTACTGTTATGCTCCGTATGCTAAATCTAAGTCTCATCCTCTATTCCCATCAATTGTTATTTCAGCTCCTTACTTTAGCTTGCTACTTAGAGATTCTCTTTATTCCTGTAGATTTTCATATTTCCTTGCCTTTTTTTCCCTTGCATTAGAAAGTTGTTACCATTTTCATTTCTGTAAAATGGTTCCAATGCCTTTTCTTTTCATGTGAGCAATATAAATTGAGGACAAAAGCTCCTGGTAACGTTTCCCAGACTCAAATTTGGGCAGCAATCAGCTGAAATAGCAGCATACCACAGAAGATTTGGAAGAAAATGTTAAGGAATATGGTCCATTTGCAGAGATGTTTAATTAGAGCCATCTGGGATAGAAATGAAACGCTCCATTACATCGATCATTGCTAGGCACCTAATGGCTTACTGTGACTTGGAACCATACCACATCATAGAGATTTCCACCTGTTAAAATACCTCATGTAATTAGATATGGATTTTTTGATTGAAATAAAAAGAAGTATTGTACCTCCTTTCATAATATTCTAACAATAAGCACCTCCTTAACACCCATACTACTCATAAAGGGACCCATAGGTAGAGAAAATTAGACATAGATTTTAAGTATTCAGCTCTCACATTCATTTCTTTGATTGAACTGAAGCTTCTTGTCACATGGGAACTGTGGGTCTTTCAAAATTTGTGGCAAAATATCTAAACCCAGGGAGAAGAAGAGAAGACTGAGGAAAAAGAACAGGGGGATTCATGGAGAGCTAAACTCCATGTGCTTAACCTGTTCTGTTCTACTAAAGTCAGTCAGGTCTAAAGAGTATGGAGGCCATAGAAAGAGTAGATCATATAAGAATATGAACGCTGAACAAATTGATTTATACAGCATGTGCATACCACTGTGACAGGTAGCCTGAGAAAAACCAAAGGTGAATGGATAAAGAAAAAGAAGAGCCAAGTGAAAGAATGAGAAAAAAATGTTAGTTTACTGGACTGGTGGAAAAACGATGAATAATTAATTTTAATGACTGTTGTCTGACCTTTGTTAGAAATGGTTGAATAGAGTTAAAAATTAAATGGCAAGCAATTTTATTGGACAACTGATGGAACAAATTAAGAGTTAGATTGTGAGTTTGACTACTTGGCCATACACCTGAGTAAGAACTCCCCAACATCCAGCCATAGGCTACCTAGACTGTGGGTCTGGACACAGAGGAGTAAGTGGTTGCTATGTGCCTGCTTACTCCCTTCCCAGAGCAGGCCTGAGATAGGGAGAAGATGGGGTAGGGAATGGGCATAGCTTTGACTCCACTCCTTCATACTCTCTAGTATAGACCAAGCAGAACATGGGGGAGGCAGAGGAACTGCTATGACTCAAAGGTGAGTCACATCAATTCCCAGAGCAACTCCTGGGTGGGGCAGTGATGTACTACAACTTGCTCTGGGCTGTAGCTCATCACAGGATGGCTCCTGTTGAATAAAATATTCTGGATGTTGCTCAATCATCTCTGATAGGTATCTAGGAAAAGATATCCCCCTGACCAACAAAAATGCTGTCACTCCATAAATGTAGTTTAAGAGTAAAAATGTACAGTATATGCCTAGAAATGGGTTTAATCAGTGAACAAGCTGGTAGGAACTAAGGAGACAGACAAGATAAATACCTTTGTAGTTGTGCTGTTGGAATATCATTGGGTATATGCCCTCCTGTAAGGGTAACCCCCTCTTTCACTGTTAGTGTGGCCCAAATCTTGTTCTAAGTTGATAGCAGCTCTCTGAGAAGCTGATATATTGACTTATTCGTTAATAGGCTGCTTATATGAATAATTCACCATCTACATACTATAGCTGTACTTTAAATGCATTACAAAGCATATACTAGACAGAGATTGACCTCTACTGTGGTTAACATCAAGATTTATTGTTCCAAGAAGCTCCTGAAATATTGACTTGAAACAAAGCCTTGAGGTTCATTAACATTGATACTGTATTACCAAAAGGACACAAGTCACGTTTCTTTTATGCTTCCTGTTTTGTGGCAGATGTTGATCCCCCTTTCTCTGTTTGTTATTTTATACTGTGACTTGAGTGTGGCTTTAATCATAAGCCACTCACCAACATCAGTTAGGCTTTGTGTTTTATTCAGCTGCCTCTGGGGTCCTTGCTAAATCATTATTAATGTGACTCCTCCTTTCATCCTGAAAATAATGTTTGTTTTCATTTATTATAATAAATGTTTTTCTTTATAAATCCTTTCTCTCACTGTATTGTTATTAATTGGTTAGTTTCCCCCCTTCTAACTCAGACAGAGGAAAACATACTTTTGTTTCAATGTGATCCAAACCTGAGGTCTCTAACGCTATCTGGAGCTGCTAACAATAAGATGGGTAGAGGGGAGAGAATTCTTTGTATTTATCTCCCCTCTTTTCCCATAAGGTTCATGGTAAGTGAGGAAGGAAGATTTTTCTAGGCAGTCTGGGGATCTGCTCTCCTCTCTCACTGCTGCTACTAATGATTTTCTAATTTATTGTCCGATTACTACCTATGTGGTTTTCTTTTGTTTAAAGAAAATGCCCTTTTTGTGTCTTTAGTCTTATCATGTGCTACAGGCTTTATCGCAAAGCAGCAGTTATCAATGTGAATCCTATGTGCTGCTATTTCAATTGGGGCTTCCTGTGTACTTTCACTTTCATCTCTCTGAGGCCTGGCAACAGGGCTTACTCTACCATAGAAGCTGTTCCTGGAAGGACGTGCCCCAGAATAAGAGAGAGCAGGGAACTGGCAGCATGCTTCCATATTTCTGTGTGTGTGTGTGCATTTCAGCTTTGAGGGGTTATTCATGAAAAAGCTTACTCCAATTAGAGACATACGGAAGTGTGGAAGTAATGTTAAGAGATGCACCCAAAGAAGCTAGGCAATCCTGATCTGAGGATGGGAACTGACAGAGATATAGTCATGACAAGAACCATGTAAGAGAGAAAACTGCAGAATCCTCCATTTCTTTCAGCAAAGAACCTCTTAAATATACTGAGGAGGAACTTTCCCTTTACCTCCACATGAAATCCTTCCCATACTATATCATCAGCGCATAGACGAACTAGAATAGGAGAACCAAGGCTAGTTTCAAAAGAAATTGATGAGTGGAGAATGAATTAAATAGGTAAAAAACCTATTAAGAATCTTTCACTTGCCAAAGGAGTACAGTCATTTCTCAGTGCAGGTGCATAAATCTCAATGAAAAGTCACAAAAATGTACAAGATTGTATCAAGAAGTGGGATGTTCCCTTTCAGATAAATGTTCCAGTTCTTCAGTGGTCTACTGAAGA
This sequence comes from Dermatemys mawii, assembly GCA_007922305.1. Lineage (NCBI taxonomy): Eukaryota > Metazoa > Chordata > Testudines > Dermatemydidae > Dermatemys > Dermatemys mawii. The sequence goes on along the minus strand of ML677341.1, from coordinate 42,957,185 downwards.
AGCCTGAAAATTACCACCTTCAATATGTTTCTGAAGTCTTTTGAGCTTTGCTCCTGGTAGGAGAGTGCCTCTGATCCTTATAATTAATTACGATCTCCAGTATACTACAGAGAACAAAAACAAACTACTTATCTAGAAAGATTGTAATGTTCTCAAATACTGCCAGCAATTTATAACTATAGTTGCCTGAATTTGGAGGCTTCATCATGGGTCTCACAAAGGGAAGGAGACCAAGTTGCCATTAGAGCAAAAAAGAATTGGGGATGCTAATGCGCATGGGTGGTTTGCTATTAGACTGTGGTTCGTTATCCCTATGAGATCATTCAGTGCTACATTTTGCTGGAGTGCCTGAGCCTATTAGTGAATCTTACTCAAGGTTCAGGCAATGCTCTCTTGATATTTGCTTATGGTCTTCACTGGGGAAGCAGCTGATGCAGGAACCTCAGAATGGGACCATAGGGAAAAATTCAGCTAGTGGCCCATCATAACAAAAGCTGGGGAAATTCCAATACCTGTGTGATTAGCCTCCTGATGGTTGGATATATTGTTTGTTGTAATGGAGAGCTCCAAGCAAAGTATACTCAGGCTGCTTTTAATTATCTGGTTTAATTGCTTCATCTAGCATCCAGTTTCTGGTATCTCCTGTATCAGATTTTTTTTAAAAAAGAATGTGCAACTACAAACCAGAAGCCATTATCTATAGTAAGTTTCCTGGGCCAGGCTCTGCCTCGACTACCCCGTCCCTTTTATTGGCTAGGATTATTCCTTGAGGAACTTTAATTGGCTTTATCTTGAGTAGGATTTTAAAGCGTGTTGTTATAACATAATAGCTAACACCTTCTAAAAGTCTAACGTATCCAAGGCAATATGTTCTTTAATAGGTACTAAACTGGAGCATTCAACATACTTCTCAACAGAGGTTACTACTGGAAAAGCTATGACCGGGTGTATATCCTGCTCCTGTGCGTACATGCTGGAGAAGCAAATGCTTTGGAGTTTTACTACTTTACATTTGGATTCCCATAGCTCAGCTAGATTGTGCTACTGTGCCCTTTCTGGGCCACGCAGAAAACCCTGATTCCAAATAGAGTGGAAAGCAATATTGGTTTCACTTTGAGTGGTACAATACTGACTGCAGACTGACCATCCAGCCACAGAGTCTTAAGGATCTAAATAGAAATTGATCTGAGTGGCGCTCCATCTGCAAGGAGGCTACACTCCTTTGGGATTTGCCTTGATGATGATCCTGGCTGTCTGCTCTTCATTTTTAATTCTACTCAAAGTCTGGAAAGCCAGTTTCGCAGCCATTGCCAACCAACATTTCCGGCTGCTGGGTATGTAAAGCAGTAGGTAGAAGATCCTGTTATGTCTCCTGACGGTGCTACGTTGGGATAACAGCTTCTGGGGCAATACAAAACGACAACTGATTATAGCACCTTTCACCCAGATAGAGCTGTTGTATTAATTGGACCTACAAACTTACCTTCATTGTGAGCTCAACTCTAAGAAGCTCTCATAATAACTGCTATTAACAAATATTGATGGGGAAAAGTTTGAATGGGAGACAGACTGAACTAGTTCAAACTAAAAGGCCTGCTGATATAATTCAAGGACTGTGTTAAGATCATGTCCAGTAAAAAAAACAGTGTGAGACTGAGAATGAATGAGCCAAAGTTGGTGTGTCAGAAACTAAGCCTAACTTGTGGACAAAATAATAAGAATATGGGCTATTCCACCTGTCGCTCCCTTTTGGAGTCCTTAATGAAAGAGACTTTGGGTTGCTATAGGCACAAGCTTCACCATTATGGCTCCCACAGCATCCATCTCCTGTGACCCTGGATCTTCTTCCTCCTGATCCTAAAAGATGTCCTGACCAGACCAGGCCAAAGATGGAGGGAACCTTAAACAACCTGATCCTGGTACAAGTTTGTTAGGTCTCAGAGTGGCTGATAACACCATGTGCCATGCCTCTGTTTTTCCATAGGGAGGATGCAAGTGAGTGTCAACACTAGGGACAGAAGCTGCATTATCTGTCTTTGCTATTCGTTTCTTTCCCCTTTGGTGTGCATGTGTCTTGTTTTGTTTTCAAGGAAATGGGATCAGACGTTAATAACAACAGCAAAGACAGCTCCAGCTCATCACAAATAATTTCTTCTCTTTTCCCCCAAAAGGACAGTTATTCAATACCATCTAAACCAGTGGTTCTCAACCAGGGGTCCATGGTACCTGGAGGTCAAGAGCAGGTTTCAGAGAGTCCACCAAGCAGGGCCAGCATTAGACGTGCTGGGATCCCTGTGGCATGGGACTGTGGGCAATTGCCCTGCTTGCTAACTCCTAACGTTTCTCCTAATGCAGAAAACCAGTTGTTGTGGCACAGATGGGAATTTTTATACCATGTTAGAGGGAGGCCTCAAAGAAAAAGGTTGAGAACCTCTGGGGTTAAAGGATGTTTAATGGTGTTTTTGCCATGATGCTATGCAGGCCGACCTGGGTGTGGTGGTGTGCTCCTGTAATCCCAGCTACCTGAGAGGCTGAGGCTGGCAGATTGCTTGAGCTTGGGACTTCTAGGCTGTGATGCGCTATGCCGATGGGGTGTCCGGTGCCATTGACAGCCTGTCAAGCGGATGCCTGAAGGACTGGCTAGAACAACACAAATGACACATTGTGATCGGTGCTCTCTCTGTGAGGGCTGATGAACCAATCCATCAAGGTGACTGTGCAGGCCAAGGTCTCTGTATACCAAACCTTGTTGAATACTGTTTAATGTTGGATAGGGACTGAGTTATGTTGATTCTTTAGGTCCATGTATTTCATCTAAATGAATACAACAGAGCCCAAAGTAGTTTACGAACGGTACAGTGGGAGTACTCAGCTGTCGCTATTGTCCCCTCTGAAGGGAGCACAGTGGCTATTCTGTGTTAGCAACACAACACACCACCACCTTTTACTTGGGGAAAATGTAGAATAATCTCATTACGCTAAAGATGCAGATGGGCAGAATGTAGTAAAATTACCCAGCCACTGAGATATGAATGAGTGATTTTACATCTCATCTAGAAAAACAACATCTTTCATGGTAACATAACCAGTAGCACCATGCTGAGGCATTGGTTCAGTACTGACTCATAGCAGAGACTGTCTACTGAATCACCAATACCATTTCTTGCCGACTTCTTCTTTTCATAGGTCTCCCACTCAGCTGCTGATCAGAGCTGATCCATTTTATCTGAGGGCATGTTGTGGTGAGGGGACTGTATGTTACAGTGGATCACACAAAGCATACTAATTAGATTTGGATGAAGAACTCAAGGAGATTAATACTTTCATTTTCTTGTGGGCAGATGTGAGAAAAGGTCTGCCATGATTTTATCTGATCATGATTTAAAATGCAGTTGATACAAAGGTAGCTTGTTGACCTGTGCAGACAAAATAATGTATGTCCTAAGACAGTTGTGTCCCTCAGGGAGATTAGCCGTAGATGGTCAGTCTGTATAAAGTGGCAGCATTTTTAACCAAAATCCTCAAGTCCAAATAAATGCTGTTGTTTCCCTTACATCAATTCTGGACTGTGTTGGCTACCCTATGGTGCATCTGTAAAAAGAATGCCTCCCAGGGCAAATATCATAGTAATGTCTATGTACTATGTTTGGGTTAAATTTACAGAGAAAAAACATTAAAACTAGTCTCAGTGTAAAAAAATTTTTAAAAAAGCACTACAAGCTATTTTGGTTTCTAGGCTGTCAGAAAGACAGCGTTTAAAGATCTCTAGAACTGAAATAACCCAATAGCATTTTTGTCAGGGTCTTTTGTAAAAACAAATTTGTGGTTGTCTTACTAATACTTTTGACCCAACGAAGTTGTTAGAGCCTCATACTTCTTTGTTTATAATGGAAATGGTCCCTGACCCTTAACTATAGAGGTGCTACTGAACTATTTTAATAAATACTATCCACAGCAAACATATGTGCCATCCAGGAATGTGCTGGCTCCTTGCCAGGACACTGCTTTATGCCTGGTACCTAATGCTTCTGTGGCAATAGCTGTTGGGGAATGAATAATAGTATAATCCCTTTTTCTTGTTAGAACCTGTCCAGAGATCTGATATGCTATTTGTCTGTGTATTTGAATTGTTCTAAAGAGGGGACAAGGTTATGTTTATTTAGGTCATTTTTATTTTAAAAAGCATTTGCATGGTCTTCAGTCCCCCAGTAAGAATTTGTGGCACCCCAGTGCACCATGCTGAAGAGCTGTGTTTATGAACTAGGGGGGAAATTCTGGCCCCACTGAAGTCAATTAGAGTTTTGCCATTGACTTCAGTGGGGCTAGAATGTTACCTTATCTTTTTTATCCTGTATGTTTGGTATACATTGTTAAGTCAATGTAGCTTCACAGCATCATCTTTTCTAGCCATAGGGAATATGCATAACTTGTGGGTATTGGTTATATACTCCCAACAATACAAGGGATTTCCTCTTGCTAGAGATGTTAACTCGTGAATACTTATAGTTATTTACAAAAGTGGAAATAGTTTAACACCTGTGAGAGTTTACATTTGAAACAGTTTGTTTGCTCATGTCACGTCACGTCATTCTTAGCCCAATGATCGGCATGAGTTACTGGGCTGCTGTTGGACAGGTGCCAATGGGAAATGCATGTTAGCACCAAGCATGCAGCCACTGGGCTGAAGTAGCTCTGTTTCCCCCTAAAGTAGGCTCCATTGAAGGTTCGGGTTATGTGGTGGGAAATGGGAGGATCCATGTGACAGGGAATCCTCCAGTCTGTCCAAGATTCCACCCACTCAGGCCTTGTCCCCATCCCCCTTTGCTGTGCAGAATATTCACGAGACAGGACTCTGCGCTAGACAAGGGAGGTGCAGCCTGAGGTGTAATTCACCCCCATGTAGAGTGTAAGTGGGACTTGATTAGAGAAGAGGCCCTGTGACAGCCCTCTGCAAAAGGGTGAATTTCCTGCCCTCTGCATCCAAATCCTTCCGCTATGCATTGGGATTATACTGGTTCTGCTATCTGGGGGCTCTCGATGCCTGTAGAGAAGAAGGCCAGAACTGACCTTTCAGGATTTGTTCCTCTACTTTTTGAAACCACCTATCTATGTTTGTGAACAATCTGCACGTGCTGAAAATGTTCCCGGCTCGGTTAGAAATATATGGAAATCTCCACATTTGCAACCTTTACCAAAGAAGCTCCCAGAGTTTTATTTAAATCACATGAGAGATACGACTTTCCATGAAGCAAATGGTGCAATTGCTCCAGGATCAATGGTTATGGGGGCCCAACCAGGAAAGGCCACTCTACCCTGGGCACATTGTAGTTACACCACAGTCTACTTTTAAAAAGACCAGCCAGGTCTCCAGGGAGAAGGAAACAGGCCCCAGCTCCTTGCCAGGCTTTTCCACAGGCCAGGGAAAGAAAGTGGCTGAGATTCAGGTGCTGAGTGGCTCAGGGCTGCTCTCGGCAGCCCTGCCACTGCTATCAGGGCTTCATGTTGGTGCCCAGCTTGTACCTCCATAGACCCTGCTATGCAGGCAGCCCTCTGCCCTGACTGCTGCTGCCCTGAACTCACTGTGGCTGCTACTTCCACAGTGAGGAGCTCACCTAGGAAGGTGCAGGGGACTGACTGAGGGATAAGTGGTTTGTGGGGACCAAATGAGTGAGGAATATAGGCTGGAGTGGGCTGGGGATGCAGAGTGTAGGAGGGCAGGCAGGTTTGCTTGGGTCCCAGTGTGGCTCCAGGAGAAGGGTGCAGGGGGTCCTGGCAAGTGAAGATTGAGGAGGCTGAGGGAGTATTGCAGGAAGTGGAGAGAGAATGACCTCTGGACAGAAATAATCTCTTTAATCTTTTAGAATGTGTTTCTCCTAGCTTGGCTGGATTCACTGGTGCACTTTAGTTCCTAAGTAGCATTTTGACAGTGGAAAACCACTGTAAACCTGGTCTGGTCAACCAGTTTAAATTGAGTTTGTGGGGTGGCCTAAAAGTATCTTGAGTGTACCAGTGACTCTTGCCCTATATGATACAATCAAGCCCTATCTATATAGTGCAGTGGTTCTCAACTGATGGTCCATGGTGACTTTTTTGGTGGTCCACACGAATATTGTCCAAAGTCAGATAGTGTGAGCAAGCACTGCTGTTAGGCTGTTTTATGCTGTTTTCTCTAAACATTGAAAAGCTTGTCAGTGAGAAGAGAATCCAAACATCTAGTAAGAAAGAAAGAAGTTTCAAACCAAAATGTCGGCTCTTTTTAATCATGTCTCAACTAAAAAAAAAAAAAAAAATGGAGGTGGTCCATGAAAATTTTTTGGTTGGCCTGGTGGTCCATGGACTGAAATGAGTTGAGAACCACTGATATAGTGTGTATATCTTAGAGGTACTTAGAAGATGTTACAAATGTTGGTAAAGGCTAGGTTTTATTTTCTAGGTTAGGCAACATTTCTATAATATGGAAGAGACATAAACAAAAAGTGCATGACTTAGATAGTATTGTAAAATGGAAGAGGTATCATCATCTTTGAAAAGTGCTGAGGATGTCATGGCTTTAATAGATGGATCCTTGTTTCTGGATGTACGTGACACACAGACCACATTTTCAAGAATGGTCCATATGTTTGTGACCACTTCTTTGCATTTGTTGCCCAGCCATGATTAATGAATGAAAAGTGAATACTGTTTGTGCTCTAATTGCAAGTTTTTTACTGGGCAACATTGTGGGTTCAGGTATAAATATTTGGGGCTTGATTTCCCACCCCATTTACAGTGGTGTTTCGCCATTCTTTCAGTTCCAGTAGAGTTGTACCAACTTAAAACTGAGTAACACACTGGTGACTCAAGCCCTTAGGCTTTTTGACTAACTACATGTGTGCTTTGCATGCACTTTGCTACTTATTTGAAAGTTTTACATATAAAGCTGAGTTGTGTGTTTTATGTTGTTGTGATATGTGTATTTATTACCAATGTTGGAAGTCTCATTGCAACTGTGCAGATTTTCAATTAGATACAATAATTTGTAAAATGTCAGTTTTGAATATGGGTTCTTTGTCTTATGACACAAAGATTAATTAAAGATTAATCTATTAAAGATAGATTTTGGAGGCTATGTAATGCCATACCAGAATTATTAACTTGATATCAGGTCTTCTGGGCTCTTGCACTATAACATTTAGTGAGACATCACTGCCAGTGAGCATTTTATATATATGTGTGTAAATGGCTTGCAGAGTGTGTTTGTGTATTTATGGACGAGATGAGTATGTTCTGATTTTTCAGGATGGTAAAGGTAAGCAAAACTGTAGATTTTTGGAACTGAGAAGGGGGTCCCTAGCCTATGCTTGCACTGGGGCCCTACGGGGCCATGTGGTGTCCCAATGACATTGACAACACTTACACAATATTCATACATGCATGGAGATGACAAGAATGTTTCCATTCTAATTGAACCTACAGCAGGTTGAAGGAACCACAGTGTGGATAGTAAAGCATTAATTTTTTACAAAATAACGCCCCCAACACACAAGTATAATTGCCATAATGACTTCGGCCCTGGGCATTCCCAGGTTTTAATGACCAGTTGGGGTTAATGACCCAAGGTTTCACCTCAGGCTATTAAGAATCTCAGATTGTCACTAATCCTCAGGAAATGCTCAGGGTCTTTATTTCTGCTGCTTAAGCGATGCTCAAACATCTGTGAATATTTACATCCCTGTTGGAATGTGCAACAAATACAGTCCATGAGCAGTATTTCCGGATGTCTTGCTACCCCAAAAGTCCAGCATGCTGAGGTGTGTGTGAAATACTCAAAATGATCACAGAGGATTTAGTGTTCATTTTTATTATTTATTTGTATTTGTTATTGTAAGCAGTGTCAGGAATGAGATATACTCTGACATCTGGTGGCGAACTGTGGGAATTGCAGTGAGTTTTGGAAAATAACTTTGGGGCTGATCAATTTGCATAGACACACCCACTGCGCCTAGCCTGAGCCCACAGCAGCCCACATGGCCACTTCGGCTGATGTGGGAGCCCCAGTTTCTATGTTATTGGGGCAGAAAATATAAAGTGATGTTACCCTGATTTGGTGAATGAAGGACTATGGACACGTACTTGGCCCTTGTTATGATGGAGAGACTCGCTGTCATCTAGGTAGCACTCACTGGGCAAGGGCCATGCATTTCAGAACACTCTGAGATTGAGAGAGGCTGTGGGCAGGTCTCTATACTTTTTGGTGAGGGACTTGTCTAAGGGTCCCCCTGGCCTATTGCACTGTGCCTCTCCCCACTGTAGAATGTTAGAGCTAATTTTGATTCCCTTAGGAGTCTTAGTTCAGCCTGCTAAACTGAATTCACTTTGAGTCTGCTGGTGTACCTGTGCTAAGGTGCTGATTCCCCCCCCCCCCCAAGGCATGTTGGTGGCACCAAGCAATTTGTGCAGCTAGCAGAGCAAAGCAGCGGACTCAGCCGAGCGGTTCCTGGGTGCAGTTTGTGCGACTGGCAGTGGACTCAGCTGAGTGGTTCCTGGGTGCAGTTCGTGTGGCTGGCGGAGTGGCTGGCACAGCAGAGCAGTCCGTGTATCGACTAGCAGAGCCGTTTGTGCTGTTGACGAAGTGACCGGCACCGCAGAGCTGTCCGTGTGTCGGCTAGCAGGACGGCTAGCGGA
>ML677341.1:42716210-42948511 GCA_007922305.1 Dermatemys mawii | reverse complement strand
CACCGCAGAGCTGTCCGTGTGTCGGCTAGCAGGACGGCTAGCGGAGTGACTGGCGCTGCAGAGCAGTTTGAGTGTCGGCAAGCAGAGCAGAGTGGATTGCGGTGAGGGCTGCAGCGGAACCCCACAGAGAGGCGGTGCAGTCGGCCTCGGACCACGTAAGGTGCCCCGTACCCTACCCTCCATTTCCACCCAGGCTGGGAGGTAAGACTCTGCCAATTGACTTTTGAACTCTGCACTGACCCAGAACAGAGACTCTTGGGCTGCTGGACTTTTGGGACTATTGAGTGACGTTTTGGGGTTGTGGAACTCAAGAGCCAAAGGGAAGGCCACGGCCTATTTGCTGGGAGGGGGGCTTCTGGTTCATGGTTTGGTTTATTAACCTTGTTTGTGGTGTTTCCACAATATAATGCCACATTGTTTCTCCCTGTCATTAAAAGGCTTTGGTACACTCAGACTCTGTGCTTGCGAGAGGGGAAGTATTGTCTCTTACAGACGCCCAGAGGAGTGGTATATGGTTGTCCCAGGTCACTGGGTGGGGGCTCGAGCCGGTTTTTGTATTGTGCTATTGGAATGGAACCCCTGGATACTGAACCCGGCCCTTGTTGCTGCCAACTCTGACGGGCAGAAGGGTTACATTATTATTTATATTTCAACATAGATATAAAACACATGAAGATGTGTTCCCTGCCCTCAGGAGCTTACAATCAAAGGGCCCAATTCAGGAAAGCTTTAAAATATATGTTTAAAACTATTCCTATTAGGGAATTTTTATCATGTTCTTAGGTCTCATTGACTCCAATGAGATCTATACAAGTGTTTACAGTTAAGTACACACTTAAGTTCTCTCCTGAATAGGGATGGGCAAAGGTAAGTTGAGTACAAACAGGAGGAGAAGATAGCACTGGGTGATTTAGGAGTAGGAACGGTCACGGGGAGAGGACAATATGGTTATACAGCCACTTTTGGGAAGCTGAAAATGCGGACTCTTAAGATGAGCAGATACTGTGTGAGCTTTCCCACACAGCTCTGCCAATGCCCTTAATGCTTAAGCTGTACCGCCATTATTATTCTATCACTGGGCTTGTCTTGTGTAGCAGCTACTATTTGTACCCACTTCAGCCCGCAGTTTACACAACTATGGATTCTAGTAGGGTAAATCCCTTGTTGGCATAACTCCACTGAAGTCAAAAGAGTTGCAGCCTCAGGGAATATGGCTCACTGACTACAATATAAATTACATGGATATACGTGAGGGCAGAACCAAGCTCTGAGTTTTGTGATGTTTAGAGGAGAATGAGGCTATCACATTTATTTTCATTGAATCCGTAACTCAGGGCAAAAGATGAATATATTATAGACTTGGAAATCTACAAATGAGAGGCGAGTACGTTGGTCTAGGTGCTACAGAGATGGGCAGTAACATAAGAGCTGGGAGAGACAGACAGACCTCACCTCGCTTGTGTAGTTATACTGTCCCTTTTGAAAAAACCCCGTAGAAATTGCTAAACATAAAACTCAATAAGTTGCTACAGAAATTTAAGGGAGTTCTCTAGATGTTATTCCAAAGTCCTGTCGAATTTAGTATAGAAGGGGTTTTTTTGTCCCTTCCTATAGACTTATATTGCAGGGATATAATTCTCTATTAAATTCTAAAGCATGGTTCAAAGAATCCTATGGAAAGGTCATCATTTTCTATTAAATCATTAGGATTTTCTCTGAGAGGTACCTCAGGCTCAATAACTACAGAATGAATAAGCTCATTCAGTGGCACGGCTGTGCAGTAAGAACGAGCCTGTTTCTACTCACGGGTTCCAGGAGCTCCATTTTTTTTTCACAATTTCATAGCTAGCACTGGTCATCAAGTTTTGTTATTGCACCAGGGGAATGGACATTCAGCATATTGTATTTCAGGAAAAGGACAGAAATAGAGCTATTACTGCAATCTATGTAGCACTGGGAATCTCATTTACTGCATAGTTTTGTGTTGTTTTTCTCTGAAGAGGGCAGAGTTGACAGGTCAAAAATGTTTCGATTTCCCCTTATAGAAAAACAATATTTTCCATTTTATACTGCCCCTGTGATGCAGGGGGAAGAATCATGTCTTATAAAATGAGTAGTGGCTTCATGCTTCCTGTGCAATGCTACATGTGCTATATTGCCCCTGCTGTATAACTGGCCATGTTCTATAGTATTCGCTATATTATATCACACTCTCTGCATTATTGGTTATTAAAACTTTTGTTTCCAAAATTGTTTAAAAAACGTATTCTCCCTTCACAGAGAGCATGATAAAGTCCCAGGCACTCACATGGGAAGCTTCTCCCCAACAAACCTGGAATGCGGGTTTGCTGGGGGTTCCCAGCATGTAGGTGCACATCATGGTTCCTCTGTGTTTTTACTGGTGCCACTTTTGTGTGCTAGTGTGGGATGAATCCTAAAGTCTAAAGTGCTTGGAGTGCTGAATTCTTCCCCATGTGTAATCACCAATGTTATTAAAAGACGCTGCTTGATTGAGACAGATAGTTTTTGTGGCTGAGGCACTGGACAGGGCTAAAGAGATCTAGATTCAATTCCTGGCTCTGCTGCAAATGGTCTAGGGTAGTTTAAGCCACGATCTAACAAAGATATTCACATGTACAGTCGAGTCTGCCTACACAGTTCTGTTTGTGGGACTTAGGGCAGTAATCTCTCCGTGCCTCAGTTTCCCTTCTGTTAAATGGGGCATAATAATAAAACTTCCTTTCTCCCACCCTTTGTTTTGTCTGTTTAGTCTGTAAGTTCTCTCAGGTAGGCACTACATATTACAGTGCGTTGGTACAGCACCTAGCACAAAATGGTCCCTGATCTCAAATGGGTGCACTATTTTGATCTTCAAAATAAAAGAGGTGATTTTTAGTTGTAAAAGGAGCTATTAAAAAATTCTGAGTATGTCCATTGTCATGCTTTTATTTTAAAATTCCAGCTGTGTTTTGTGTGGCACGTAAAGGGAGAAATGTTAAGATATTCGTATATTAGCCTCTAGTATTTGTTTAAGATGTTAGTCTTAAGGGTGGTATAATGCTAGATTACTTAGTCTTCTTTATTTCAGGCTCTCCTTGAAAACCACGTGCAGGCTGCATCTTTTATGGAATATTTTAGCACTAATTCTTGGAGTGGGGAACGTGGGGGATTTGTCTTTGAGATCTGCTAATGCCAACACTATGAGAACTGCTCTGGCTGCCTATAAGTCACTGTGTTCACCTCAAGGCTAAAGTAGTAAACAGTGATGAACCAGTCTATCCTAGGGACCCCCTGATGCTCTATGTCCCATAACAGCAACTCAGATTGAGGATGTACTCATCTGTTAGAAGAGTATGATATGAATAGACATTGAATATAATTTATAATTTCTGATAGTTTATCAACCTTACATTTAATGCTTCCTGTACCAGTGGAGAGGTAGGACTATACTGTTCCATGCTTGTATCTTATCTACCACAAAGCTTCCTCTTCCAACCGGGTGTTATAATATTGATTGACAGGTTACTCAAGCAGTCAGTTCTTAAAGGTATTTTATTCTTATATCTTAAATGTGCATTAGTGATGACTGCAGGTGGGGCTATAACTACTAACAGTTCCCATATAAAAATTGAAGAGGCCAGGGTCAGGTCCTCATTAGGCCACAATTGCACCCCCACATTTCTCTTCCTTATGCGTAATCCCTGTTGTTCATCTTGTTTTGTTCCTATTTTAAATCTGGGTCTGTTGAGTTTTGTCCCCCTACTCCAAAGGCTTTTGTGTTACTCTGAGGAGCAGAACTGACTAACACTCCCTTCAGACTTTGTCAACACAATTCCTTCTGTAAGTCCTAGGCTCCCCACTAGAGGCTGTGTGTGCTTCCAGCTCTGCCATCCTGGTCTTGAATTTAGATCCTGCATGATACTAGATTGCTGGGAAATCCCATTTTTATTTTTTGTGGAAGCAGACATAAACACTGCACCAATGTTTTGTTTCAGAAATAACCAAAAGGATTTTGTCAGGCTGGTAGAATTAAAGTGCTTGTGGGGGCTAACGATGACATGTAAGGACAAGCACTAAGTTCTTAGACGGTATTTTTAAACTTGGATTTTACCAACGGACTCAGTAACCCAGCCCCAAATATGTTAGTCTATGTGGGGAATACTGTACCAATCAGTAGTCTTGGAAATAAGATGTATTATAAAGTCAAAGATGCAGCGTTGGGAATGGTGTTGCCTATTTAATTTCTAGCACAGACACTTGCCCGTGATGAAATTGTGGCAGTCTGAACATGCGCTACATGTCATTTGAGTTAATCTGCAATAAATGGACAAAGGCAGTAGATGAGTGGAAAACAAACCTTGTAGGTAGAAAACAACGGGGGCTATGCTTGGTAATCAGAGTTGGGATGATTTGATATTTAGACTGTGAGCTCTTGAAGATAGAGATTTTTATATTCGCCTGAAAGGAGCTGTGCATTTAGTAAGTTTTTTCTACACTATTTACTACCAATGGCTTTTCTCTGTCTCTGGAAAATGCTATTATCTCAAATGGCTTCCTTCTAATTGTGATGGATTTAATTGTTTGGATACACAAGGGTCTGTGCTGGCTGCTGTTGCTAGCTGGGCAGTTTCAGACAAAAATTGGATATCCATGTACAGAAGTCTCTCAATGGAACAGGAAATTCAGTACACACATCTCTCCTTACCTGCAATGTCACTAGGTTTATGATACCATTCCTGCAATTACTGTCCCCGAAAGAAGTATTTCAATCCCACACCATCTCTGTGTGAGATCTCCATAAAGAGGCTGCCCCTGACACATCTTCTCTGCTCTGTACTTTGAAGTGTGTGGTATCACTGAAGAACTTTGTCTCTAGTTAGCTGTGCTTCCACTGCTTTCAGAAAGCTGACAACAAAGTATGTCTGACAGTTTCTCATGTTTTTTTTATAAAGGAAATGAAGAAATCATTCACCAGCAAGACACAGCTGTAAATAAAAGTAGCTTCTCATAGCACTTAGAAGCAGAAATGGAAGAACATTAAGATATTCCTTACTGTATTCTTTCTTGCATAGAGACACCAGGTTCAGTTCACTATTGTTTGTAGACTCCTATTATTAATTATTTGGACAGCTGTCAAATATTTGTGAAAATATTTACAAACCGCCAAAAGTTTCATCTCTTTTTAGCATGATCAGTTTGTCTAAAAATTCCCATTGGAAATGCAATTCTCACTGTTCATCATTCATCATTCTCTTGTTTAGAAAGTTTCAGTCAGACGGTCAAACTGGTATCATGTGTTGTAAGTGACCACTTACCCCATGAAGAGTGACTGGCTGAAATGAACAGCTTCCAAGCAATCCATATGCTGAAATTTGTTCCTCTAAATTATTCAGCAAATACTTATGAATGGTTCCTTTTTCTATGTTTATACAGCACCCACTAGAAAGAGGTCACAATCCTGTGCAGAACTGTAATGTAAAGATTTAATCGCAATGAATAACAAATATTTTTTCAGAAATCTAGACTGGCAGGTAAACATCTCACTAACAGGAAAAAAAGACTAAATTTGCAATAGAGATTATCTGCAAGAAATAATTCAATCAGCTCTATTTCAAAGTAAAAAATAGGCCAAATCCTTCTAATTTTGCTCATATGAATAATCTAACTGAAGACAAAGAGGCATGTTACCCAGCTAGGGTGACTGGACAGTAAATGTGAAAAATCGGGACAGGGGGTGGGGAGTAATAGGAGCCTATATAAGAAAAAGACCCCAAAATAGGGGATGTCCCTATAAAAATTGGGACATCTAGTCATCCTATACACAGCTAAAGCAAGTAGTAGGATTCAGAGACTCGTGAATTCACATTTTAGAATGAGTAAGACCTACAAGATCTCTGAAATGACAATTTTTTAAAATGGTCATAAAAAATTAGAAAACCTTTTACAACTCAGACCAAAAGTCCTTGAAAGGCATCATGGATTTATAGTTAATATTTATAGTTAATATTAAAGATTGGTTTTGTTTTACTTTGTTTTTTTAGACATTACTTTTCACTGAGTGCAAAATTAATTTTAAAAAGGAGCAAATATGTACCTGTGAAGATGGAAATATTTCCTGGAAAGATTTAAATAAGAGAGTATATTTCTTATTACTTAAAAAACATGAGGTAGTCCTGCTTCATCCCTAACCTTGTCCCATGGCTACAGAGAGGCAGGACTGCACTGAAACTAGAGCAGTTGTGCTGCACAGTTTGAAGGCAGGATACCAGGTTCACATAAAGGGAGTACACAACCTCTGCATGCGATGAGGCTATGCTGTATTCAGGCTTCCTGACCAGCAGTGTGTAGGCAGTGGGAGCCAGTGCATTTAGGGGCAGTGAAGAAGGCACACCTGCAGTTATGCTAATCCAACTGCTGTTTACCCCAAGGTGAGGTGCACATCAGCTGTAAGAGCGATTGCATCCCTCAGGCATCATTAGAGCCCATGGCTTACTCTGCTGATGATAATCTACAGTCTGTGGGGAAATGTGTTTTTGCCTCACTAGCTTCCTGGAACTCCTGGAAACAGGAAAAACCACAGGGGCTTAGGTTTGCAACCGCTTATAGATTGTGTTTTGGTTTCACAAAGCCAGGAATGAATTGGGTCCAGGTCCCATTTTATCCACATCATCGCAGTTTGGAAAGTTCAGATAAGTTTTTTTTATAGAATCAGAGGGGTAGCCGTGTTAGTCTGGAATTGCAGAAGTGACAAAGAGTCCTGTGGCACCTTAAAGACTAACTAAAATTTTTTCAGAGCATAAGCTTTCGTGGGCTAATACCCACTTGGTCGGATGCATACTGTCTCATCTCTCACCTTCAACTAGAAGTAGGTGAAACCAGAGAAGATGAACGTTTCTCTCTTTTTTTGGTGCAGAACAGAATCAAGGGTTGGTTTGGAACTAGGTCCCAGTTCATCTGAACCCCCAGAGGTTGAAAGGGAAGAAGGGAGGGGGAAAATAAAGGGTTTTGGTTTCAGCTCAAGTTTTGATTTGATTTAGCTCCCATTGAAATTGATGGAACCTTTCCACTGACTTCAATGGGAGTTGGATTGGGACCTAGAGGTGAGCAAGTAACAATTCTACATTTTTTTTTCAAAAGATGATCTTGCCATAAAACAGGCACATAAAAGCAAACACAGGCTAGTAAATCTTCCCCTCTTCTCTCCTATTTATGAGCTGCGTAGAATTTCTATTTATCAGCACCAAACTGCAACTGGACTCTTTGTGATGTTGCTTGTTAGTGTCTGATCTGATGCTGGCTTTGTCTAAGTTTAATTATGCATGAAACCAGAACAAGCAGACAGTAATTGATAGCATTTCTTTCATTGTTTTAGACAGGGCTTTATCATCTTGCAGGAGACCAAGGGAAATCACAATGATTTCTGTACTATCACACATAAGAAATACAACCAGATCTGACCATTGAAAAAGATCTTCCTTTCTCTCTTTCTTTCTCTCTCTCTCTCCTTCTTTCTCTCTCTCTCTCTTTCTTTCTTTTCAATTTTGTTATCAAAATCAGTAAGATAACAGAAGCTCCTGAGTTAGCGATTTATTATCCAAAGCAAGCTAGGTATAGTATACCTTTCATAAAGTGTAATCAGCATTAGAGGAGAAGAGACTTGTAAGGAAGAAGGTTGCTGCTAGTCATTTCTATATTTTCAATGGACTATTGAACAAACAAATGAAGTGTCCTTGTTTTATACTTGGCTAATTTTTAAAGGATGAAGGTGCTGAGTAGCAATTTTACATAGGAATTAATTCCATTAATTAAATCTGAGGGTCTTCATGTGCCAAGTATTGGTATCCTGTATATTTCAGTGTGGTCAGAAATAGATTTGCTTAACCAATTATCCTGAAAAAGATAGCTCTAAAGAGCGGTCCCAATCAAAACCCTAGATCTCAGACTCTGAGTGGGGAGTAGTAAATCCTGATCTGAATCTCATAGATGGACCATGGATGCATGATCCTCCACTCTGTCACACTGGTTGTATGTTGATGTACCTCTCCTGATCCTGTTGAGTTGTCATAATGGAGTGGAGAATCAACCCTATGGGCATAGGTGTGCGCAGCACATTTCATTAGGGTGTGCACCCAGGGAATTTCATTTATTTATTTATTTTAAAGGCACCGCACTTTGCATGCAAAGCCACTTGTTTTTTGAGACATTAGGGTGTACTTGGGCACAGCCAGCACACCCCATGCACACGCCTATGCCTATGGAGCACTTTCTGAGAGACATAATTGACTCCAGAACTTTCCAGAGCCTACCTTTAATCCTCTATAAACCAGCTGTCAGCAATGTCCATGGAGCACAAAAAGATCTCCACTTTCTACTGATTCTTACTGCATAAATATAATGGCTCAGAGGATAAAACCAAGGTTAAATGGAAAAGGAATCTAGATACTGAATATGCCAGTGATGAAAGGGCAGATCCCAGTGATCCAATCAGAACTCTATCAATACAGTCACATTGAGATCATTCACATTCAAGTTTTATTCATACAGTTTACATGATGCCTGCCTGTGTTCATAAAATAAACAATGTCGATGATAAATGCCTAAAGCTGGACATTGGTAGTATTTGTATGTGGTGGTGTTGCTACTGTGTTGATCCCAGGATGTTAGAGAGACAAAGTGAGTGAGGTAATATCTGTTACTGGACCCACTTCTGTTGGTGAGAGAGCGTTTAGCTTTTCCTTTGAAACTGATGGCACATTCAGGAATATTTTCCGAGGTCCCAGAGAAATTACAAGTAGAAATGTTGGCAGGGAAATTTTTGCTGAAACATTTTTTCGTTGGAATGTGCTGATTCACTGAAACCAAAATGTTTCATGGGAACATACAGGGTTTGATGAAACTTTTATTGAAAAGTCTTTTCGGGTTCAGGATGGAGTTTCTGTTCCAATTTAGAGAGTCAGAATCAGATCCACCCCAGAACAGCGTCACTTCAGATGTGGGAAACTCAGGTTCAAGTTCCTGGTCTGACCAATGCAAAACAGCAACTTGAATCTGGGTCTTCTGCATCCTAGGTGAATTCCCTGAGTAACCATCAAGCTGTTGGGGGTCCCTCTGTCTCTTGTTTTTCATCTTTGGAAGGTCTCATGCTTCTTCCATGACTTTGCTGTGCCATGACCCCAAAATACTAAACAAAATGCATGCATGTATTGGCAATGCAATGTGTCAAGCTAAGTGCTTAAAGCATTATTGGAAAAATAGACCTTTACCCACAGCTATGGAATTGACTCAGGGATTGAAACGTATTTGCTAGCGGTATAAAATAATACCTATAAGCTTATAGGCCTTTCCAAATGTTTTCAAAAATAGTCACCTGTACCTGGAACTGGCGTAATTGAAAACTGGAGAGTCTCATCTTAATTTTTAGAAGACGGGATATGAGCACTTGGAAGAAGCAGCATGCCATGTTTCCCCAGCTGACATACGTGTTTCTATTGTGTACTGCTCAGTCCATTGTGCTCACAACCTTGGATTTGTCTGATTGGTCATGTATCAGTTTCTATTCTATAGGAATTAATAAAATTATTTAATAAAAAGATTTTCAGTATTAAGAAATGCTACCAAAGTGATGGGAATACAATGCAGAACTCTTTATGTAAGTAATATTAACACTTACAACGTTGCTACCACTGTTATAGTGCAAAAAATGAGAACTAGTGTAGTGATTTGAGGTAGAACTGTAGATTGCAACAGTTTCTTCTCTTTTTTTGTATGGAAGATTGTGACATGCACTGGCAAGAGGTTGAGAATTCAAGTCAAAGCTGAAATCTTACCTTTTATCCATTGTTGTACCATTATTTTTTGTAAAAAAGTGAAACGTCCTAGTGCCAGGATGTATAAATCCCTCCCTAGACAGCAGAGAGTTAAAGAGCAGCTCTGGGCTCTGGAGGCCCCACCCCTTCGCCCTTGCCAAGCATGCTCAAGTTGGAAACAGGGTTTAAAGGGAGCCAGGTGACTCAGTTGGGGTTGGACAGGGCAGATAGAAGAACCTGAGTGCCAGAGCAGGGTGTAGCCCGGGGGCTCAAACTCAAATGACCAAGAGGGCCACATGAGGACTACTCCACTGACCCAAGGGCCACATCACTGACACCCCCCCTCGCAGCCCCTGGCCCCGCCCCCAATCCACCCCTTCCATGAGGCTGCACCCCTGCCCCACCTCTTCTCATGCCTTCCCTGCCCCATTCCAACCCCTTCCTCAAAGTTCCCATCCCAACACTGCCCCCTCCCTGCCCCCAAGGGGTACAGAAAGGGTGCAGGGTGTAGCAGGGGGCGGGACGTGGCGGGGGGGGTGTCAGTGGGGTGCGGGACGTGGCAGGGGGCTCAGGGCAGGGAATTGGGTACAAAGTCCTGGGCAAACCTCATAGGGTCTTGGGTCAGAATCCAGAGGAGTGGAATGGCCTGGGGTCTCCTATGCCTCCCTCAGCTATAACCATTAGGCAGAGTGACCACCATAGACTATAACCACTAGGTGGAGTGACTTCCAAAGATTAACTACTAGGTGTTGGACGATGGACCTGTTCACACCTGGAACCAATGCCCTCTGTTTATCAACAGAATAGGTTAATTGCATGGGCAGCAATGGAAATTCAAGCTTCCCTCCTGTGTCTTTGCCCATGGATTTTTCTGGAGGGACAACTTGAAGGATGAGAAGGTAGCTCAGTCTCCAAGCCCATTCAATCCTTGACTTCTGGGACTGACTTTAGCAGGACTCTATGCATCTGCATGATCTGCCCACATAGACCTGATTGCAAGATTCAGGCACCTAAATCTGAGCTTTTGGGGCGGCACATGACACCTGTTTCATGATCTGCACTGACTTTCTTTTGGGTTTCAGATTGAATTTCATGAGATGGTTTTAACCTATAAAGCCCTACCTGGCCTGGGACCTTTCTACTTGAGAGACCACATATCTCTCAATGCCCTACTGCTGCAGTTCAGATTCATGCTTGAGCTAGATCCCTCTGGATTCTCCCTCAGCTCTGGAACAAACTCCCACAGTGGGGCCCAAAATATCTGTGATCTGTTGAACATCAGGGCACATTGCAAAAGCTGATTTAATGTGCAGGCTGCTGCAGAGGGTGAGGTTTGATGGAGATTATCTCTATGTGGGGAGGCCAGTTTGGGTTCTGCTGTCTAATTTTATTTGTGTTTGTGACTCATGCCAGGTATGCCTTCAGCCTTGGCTAGGTGCCTCATTTTCAATTCTGCACACATCTGCATAAAATAAATGTCTATCGAAGGAGACAAAAACATGATCCTGACCACCTGTGGTCACTAATGATGCCACTTTTCAGAAGAATAGTGCGGTGAGCCCAGTTCCATATTAGTTTTATAAGTCACTTGCTATAAAATTTCCCACTATAGTTTCAATTGGATACATTGTTCTTCAGTTCCCCCTGTAAAAACAGTACCCTGTACTGCGGCTCATGAGGAATGACTGCTACATTTTAAAGGTAGTGAAATAATTCCAGCACATACAGCTTGTAAAGCAGTTTGGGGCTCTTCAGGTTGAAAGCGGTATATTCATATGAGGAATTACTTTTATTATGTCTAGTGCTATTAAGATGGTGTTATTATTAACTTTGAATATCCTGATTCTTGGCATTTAGCATCACCACCTGCTGTTAGTATTTTTGAATTAAATAAATACACGTTTAGCTCTCTATCTGAAACTCCTCTTTTTAAGAAAATCCATAGCAAAATAAGAACCCAAATATTAAACTACTGAGAAGACACTTTGTTATTCAGCTCTCTTAATTCTTTAAGGGATTTCTCCTCCAGATTTCAGTCAGGAGAATGCAAAAGATGCCATCACCTTTTACAGGCTGCGGTACTTAGAATCCTGCTGCTGACGTGCTGCATTTATCCCACTGTACGACCAATCTGCAATGATTTAGATATTTGTTTTGGCTTTCAATCTTTGCTTATATATATAATATATATATATAAACACCACCAAAATAAATCCAGTGATGTATACCAATAAATCTGTCTGTACTTCCACTCTTCTGAGATATTTCAGAAAAAACTTGATGCTTGCAATCAGAACTAGATGCTGCCTCAAATTGATTCAGTAATTTCCCCTTTCCCCCTTTCCGGTCTTGGTTCACATTACGCATGAAGATGGCAAGAAGAGTGGAGCTGTTGTTAGGCAGCCTGAGGGAAGAAAGTGACAGCAGCAGGAGCAATGTTGATGCTCCTGAAGTTATGCTGCCGTTCTGTTTCTTTTCCCCTCAAACAGACCATGTTGCACTAGCCACATACCTTTCCCTAGTGGGCACAAGCTGTGTTACACACAATTGTACTATCAGCAGAGGTACTTGCCTCCTAGGATGTTTACACTTCAGCTGGGAGCATGCTTCCCAGCTCGGGCCAACAGGCACACACTGGATGCTTGGACTAGCACACTTCAAAAAAACAGTGTAGTTGGGGATAGCATGGGCAATGGCTTGGGTTGGTTGCCCAAGTATGTACCCAGAGGGTCCGGAAGGGTTTCTACTCAGGTGGCTAGCCCAAGATACCCATGCTATCCCTAGCTACACTGCTATTTTTAGCCCACTAACTTGAGCACAGATAGCTCATCTGTCTACCCTTACTTTCAGCGCAGTGTAGACGTACCCTTAGAAATGAATTCCAAGTGTAAGAGAGTTTGTTCATTCCACATAGGCAGGAGCAGCAGAATCCAAAGATTAAGCCAGAAACCAAATATGCATAAAAATGTGTCCATTTTCAATTTTACTTTTCATCTTGTAAGGCCCTGATCTCTATACCATTACATTCAAAGAGAGCTTTACTACTGACTTCAACAGATACAGGATCAGGTTCTACATGTGAAAATGCAACTAAAAATGACACTTGGAAAAATTAATATTATTCTAGCAGCTAAACTATCAATGGCACGTTCATTTTCTGAAAACCACAGATGAAATTTTACAAAGATATAGTGGGAGCTGGAGCTGGCTCACAAAATGGAAAATCCAGAATGAAGGTAGACTTTAGTATTTTATTGACAAGCAGCATAGTTCAAAATAAATCCTTTATCAAGAACAGAAACCATGCATAGCCAAAAGATAACAAAACTTCCCATTGCTGTGTGGTTGAAGTGTGTACAGGAAACGTGGCACCTCTGCGCTTCCTAAAGGGTTGACTTTCTAGCATGTGACTCAGATCTCTGGCTCTTGGGTTATTAAAGGATCTGCTTGTTCACCTGTGAGGGCAGAAACTGTAACTGTCGAAGAGCCAGATTCTGTAGTCCTCACTCCCATCATGTAGTCTTCTGAAGGCAATGTTAGTATTCTCATGAATAAGCACTGCTGAACTGTGGTTCAAGTCACTTGGACTGAATGAAAATGATTGCTCATTTGTCTGCTTCTCCTGCAACCATCTTCTTTCACCCTGCCTCTGCTTCTTCTGTGATACCTCTAAGAAAGGATAGGCTGAGGGGCAGGTAGGTATAGTGAAGATGTTTTATATTCATTTTTTAAAAAGTGTGTGTGTATACATTTGATTGCAACCCTCTCTATCATTTTGTGCATATCACTTGTCTTCCAAGGTTGTAAGCTTATGGGGGCAGAGAACATCTCTTCTTGCCTGTTTGAACAATGGGGCCAGAAGGTTGCTATAGTCTGCGGGGGGTGGGGGAGAATTGCCATGCCTGGATAAAGTTTTGGTAATGGAAGAGCAGGGAACAAGTTTTTGGAGCAGATTCAAATCAGAAAGCTAGTTTTGAAGATGACTGAATGGCTCCAAGAATGACAGGGAATTATTGGGGAAGGGTTGGATTCCCTCAGTAGTTTTTAATAAGCTATATTTTCACTGACCTTCTCCACCCTCTCACTTCTTGATATATTTAAACAAAATTTAAAACAAAACAAAGTGGGAAAAAGAAACATTTGTTTAATGTTTTATGTCAAGAAACAGGGCACTTGAAACCTTAATACAATGGCCTGGCTGACCTGGACATTTGCTCAGCTCAGCTGCATCAATCTCATGTGGAGACCATTCAGCTATACAGAGTTCATGCTGTGGAATTTGGAGGTTACATCAGTATAATGTGTTTGCTTAGATTTCTTGGTCAAAAGTTCCTAGTTAAACAAGGAAATGGTCCCATTTGAAAAGATTTGTCTCACTGTTACTGTAGATTTAAACCAGTATAACTGAAATCAGAATCTGTCCCAGTGGCAGTAGGAATAAATGGGATTAGGAAATACATTGTTTAGAGAAGAAAAAGGTGATTTCATGTACTGAGCAGCAAGAGAACCATTACTCTGATTGAAGAGATTTTTGTTCCCTTTTATGCTTGTGTTTACCAAGTGTGCTATTTATTGCTGGTAGACGGTGTATCGTTAGATTATCTATGTCATTTTGGTTATCGGGTCATGTTGCCATTTTGAAATTTTCTGGATTTAATGCCTTTTTGTGTATGTGCAGCACACAGACGTTTCTTCTGGAAAAATAAATGTATAATTATTAATAATAATAATATTGAAAAAAGAAAGATGTATTGAGCTGCAAACCCTTTTCCTCTTCTAAAATTTTGTATGTTCTTACTGTTTTGGAAGGTGGAGATAAAAAGCAAAGTAAACACAGCTGCTATTTTCTACTAAATTATGGACTTCTGATGCCAAGCTTTAAATAATTCACTAGTTTACTGGGTTGTTTTGGGTTTTTTTGCATAGATTTTTTTACAGGTAGAAGCTTTTAATGCCATCTGTTTATTTTTCAGGCAACTTATTCTGACTCTGACATTTTTCTTTGAATTGGGTCATGCTGGACTACATGCCACTGTGCTGGCCTGATTTTAAAAGATAATTTAAGAATCTTACTGTATATTCGTTAGGAGCACTGGTAATTAGTCTTTTTAAGTTGTTGCCAGCTGGAGCAGGCAAATGATTAGAAGTTGCCTGGCAAGCACTAATGCAAGTGATTCATAGATTTATTTCTCATTAATCTGCCTCTGAGGGAAAAATGCAAGGAACATACAGCGTGTCCATTTAAATTGGTTAAAATATTTTTGACACAACAGTTTGCTGTCAGAAAATACATTTTTCATCTACATCAAAATGTTTTGGAGAACATGTCCATTTTGAAGACATTTTCAATGGAAAAATTTCAAAACAATTCATTTTGGCGTTCTTGTTTCCTTTTGATAATATCAAAATATTTCATTTAGACTTTTATATAATATAATAATAATAATAATGTGTGTGTGTGTGTGTGTGTGTATATATATATATATATAATATTTAATATGGATATAGTGATGTATTACATTATATCGGCATTACTGAAATGCGAGAAAATGTTTCCATAACAAAATGTTTTGATGTTTCAAAGCTGAAATATTTTTGAATTTCCATTATGCAAAAAGTTAATTTTCTGTGGAACGGAAAGTTCATTTTCTGACCAGTTCTGTATCGTGATCAGTGGAACAGGAGTAAGAGGTCTATGTTTTCTGGAGGGACTGTTATTGATCCAACGCCAGAGGAACATGGAATGCAGGGAGTTGGGCTGGAAGCAACTCAGTCATATGGAGAGATCAGTCCACAGGGCTTAATAAAGTTTCATTGTTCAATATAAGCTACTCTTAGTGTCACTCTTTTTGTAAATGAAACACGGTGGCAGCATGTGAGCCGAGTTTTCTTTGCAGTGCAGCTGCTGGCAGTGTGAGCAAATGAAGCCCCTCCAGACTCCTGAATTTGTAGACACAAAACCTAGCCCAGTGATGGATCCAGTGGAAGGAGAAGTTTGAGCTGTACACAGAGCTGGCCTATCTGAGGATAACACAGCAAAGAAGGAAAACTGTTACTATACCGTATTGGGGAGCAAGGCAGAGAAAAGTGCACCACTATGAAACTCACCACTTCCTCAAGTCTCACAGCAGTCCTAGAACACCTGGAAGAGTATTGATCCCCATAACAGAACAAACAAGTGGAACGACACACTTTTTTCATTAGGGAGCAAGCTGAAGAGGAGGGGCTATATCCCTATATTACAGCCTTACACACATAGGCTGCTACATGCAATTTTGACAGCTTGACACACTCCCAGATTTGGGACAGGATAGTATGTGTCACTTGGGGCCACCACCTATGGGAACAGCTGTTTCGGGACAGTGATCTCACATTCCATAGGATGGTCAGTAGACAAAATCCAAGTACTGGTCAGAGCAGAACCACATTTTCAAATTAAAGATGAGCTGAGTATGCAGGATGGAATTGTATTTTGAGGACAGAGAGCTGTTTTCCTTGCCTCATAAAAATGTCATGCAAAAAATACCTGCCTCTCACCAGGGCATTAAAAACTGTCTTAGACAGGCTCAAGAGTTTGTTTACTGGGCAGGAATGAATGCACAACCCTGCTCCTTGATAGAAGGGTTGACTTCTGCAGATTATGTGATAACCACCGACAGAAAGAGACTGTTACCACGTGACTGACTACCCGCCCATGGGAAAAGGTTGGAATGGTCATATTTACATTCAGTAAAAAGCAATACTAGATTACAGTGGACTATTATTTAGATTTTTGGGAGCTTGAGACCCTGCCTGATACAAGAAGCAAATCAGTGACTATCAGACTGAAGGCCCACTTTGCAAAATATGGCATCCCAGAATGGTATTCACTGAGAATGGACCTCAATTTGCCTTGGAAGAATTCAAGGAATTTGTATGAAAATAGGAGTTTGATCATCACGCCACTTCATACCTGTAAGATAAATTGTATCAACATATTTGCACCAGTTTTAGGTGAGAATGCTGACTGGGGATCGACTGCTCCTCACTTATTAGTAAGACTGTACATGAGTGAGTTTATCTCATACCTTCAACTAAAGTCCATTTTTTTCTCCCAAACAATGAGTGAAAAGTTCCCTAAAATCAGGTCACATTTAGATGAAGTAATTCTGCTCTGATTAAATAATCTGCTAAATCCTCCTATTTGAGAGGAGAGGTGAAAGTTGATTCTGAATTAGTTCTAGCCCAAAGCAGTCTGAGTGCAACAGAGAGAGTGATGTTGGCAGGCTGTCCTGATCAGCAGTATGTTGGGAAAGGGGATATTTGTGAACAGACTGGCCTGAAGGGACACCACATGTTGGACTCTGGAGAGAAACTCTGTGGCTTCTGTCACTGGATGCAGCGAGCTGAGTTGCTTTTGTGGGGAGCCATAACCCTAAGCATAAGTCCCGAAATCCCTCTTAAAGCCAGGGGGCCTCTGACTAGTCTGTTCTCTCCCCCACAGCAGACCTAGCAATCTGTTCGGTGTTCAGTGTCCCTGTGGTTGGAAGGGAATTAGAGTAACTGTGATAAAAGAAAAGCAATTCAGATGGGTTAAGATGCTACTTATGTAAAATGTTAATGAGTTTTGGAATCTCTTTATTTTCTAAACACTGTTGAATTCATATAATATTTAAAGAAGAGCTCCTAACTACTGCCAATGACAATAGTTTAATTCTTCAAATATATCTAGAATGAAAGGTTTGACTGACAATACATCCTTTCAGAAAGGAAAAGGGTAAAGGACAGAGAAGGAGAGATTAAGGCATTGAAGAAAATCACAGAGCTGATAACAAAGATGGTGACAATCATCCAAAGGTGTTAGCAAAGGGAGCTAGAATATATAAGAATTGAGTTCTTTCCCTTCCCCACATCATTTTGCAGAACTTCAGTAGTGCTTTGTGTTCAGAGACAAAAGGGTTTGTGTGGTTTCCCCAGAGGTGCTTCTGCATTCAGCCATATTATTTCACAAAGTAAAATTATGCCATACTAGAGAAAAAGATAGTGAAATCTTGGGGAGGAGATAGAAGGGCAGTGACCAGGATAGATCAGGAGAGGAGGAACATGATGATTCTGGCAATCTTTTATTGCTTCTCTTCTTCTTCTTGAGGTACCTTCTGCCACATTTTTTTTTCCACTCCAGATCTACCCAACTTTGATGTAGCTACACAAGAATATTTTGGCCAAATTTCTCCTCTGTTGCTATCGCCAGGGTATCTGCACCATTGGTATCAACAGTGGGAGTGTTAGTATAAGAAGGGCTGTGACCGCTGTCAGCATTTAAAAAAACAAGTATTTTGGACCTGCTTTGGGTAAGACAACATTGCTGAAAACAGGAGCCTGAGTTTCACAAGTGTTCCTACTCGTGCTGCCAGAGGTGGAGCAGAACTATGCCAGCAAGAGTGAGACATTTTTGACACACACACAAAAACCCAAACCCTAGTGCAGTCACAACTATGCACTCCTTCTTGGCACAGGACACCCACATATCAACAGCAGTATAAAATCCTTTTTATTGCCTTTTTCTGGCCAAGCAACTTTCACCAGAAGCTGGGACTGGACAACAGAATGGATCACTCAATAGATAGCCCAGTTCTGAAGCATCTGGCACTGACCCCTGTCAGGAGACAGGATTCTGAGCTAGATGGACCACTGGTCTGACTGACTGTGACCATTCTTAAGTTCAGCTCCACACTCAGTTACAGTAATCCAGGCATCTGTGATCTTCAGGCTTAATTATTGCAATATACTGTATTTGGGACAGAATCCACAAAAAATAAGAGTATTCCAGGAGGCCAAAACACAGCAGCCTACCTGCTGGTAAGCACTGCTCAAAGGAAGTACTTTATGTGGTGCCCTGAACACTACATTGGTTGCCCACTGAATATTAGATCAAAGTGAAGGTCGCAGGGCTCTATTCTCCATCTCACTCCATTGCTTTGCTGTTGTAAAGCATCATATCTGGCCAGCTTGAAATTTCCCTTCTGTGGTGGGAACTTGTGCATAGTGTAGATCCTGCAGAACCCCCCTCATCGCCACACCCTTTAATATAGGGGACTTTAAGGGACATGGGAGGAGCATCTCCATATGTCAGCTATTCTTGGCTGCTAGAATGGCCCTGTTTAGCCATAGAAAGCCATGAATAAGCTAGAACAGCCCTAAGGCTTTCCTAACTTATGATGTGAGACTACCTTCACAACTCCAAAACTTACATATTGAAATGATGACCGCTTTTGAAAATGTTAAACTCTTGGCAAAGAAACCTGTAGGAATACCAAAGTCAAAGCTTGTTTAGTAAGACTGAGGAGTGGTGAAGACCTGATGATCAGTTGGCTCCAATTTATCTGCATACACTGAGTGGCACATATCAGGTGCCACTGTATCAGCTGCTCCCTGCAGTGGGGAGAAAACTTCATCCCTATGAGACTGGTGAGTACCTCAGGCTGACAGGTGAGCCAGAGACAGACAAAGATTTATTACAAAACTTACCTAGTGGATGAAAAATGGTTCAGTGGAGATACGTAAGATTTCCATAGACTCAGTGTTAAGACAAAGATCCTGGATAATACAACCCATTGCAAACAGAACGTTGTTTTTAAGAAAATAGAAGTACAGTGCCAATTCTGCGCAGATGGAACTAATGATCAAATATTTTCTGCTGTGTTAACTAATTCAAAACACTACCACCCCAAGTTATGTCTTCACATTTGTCATCACCACTACACAGAAACAGAAACATTATCGTTGTCTGTGATTAAATGGATCAGATTTTGCCTCTTGCAACCCAACGTCCTCCTTTGCCATTTCATCAGTTGTAGGCCATCTGTAAACCACAGTGATCTGTGAGCCTAGCAGGGAACTAGATACTGCCAACATATGCCAAGTTAACTGACAACAAAAAAGAAATACAAAGGCAATAGATGGCAAACATATTCCTTCTCAGAAATAACTCTGATGCTTGCCTTTTAGTCTTGAAGAATTTGGTCAATCAATGGTTAAAAGCAGTTCCAGAAGGTGGAGCTAGGGAGCAGAAACAGACCTTCAGTGCAATGTGTTCTGAATTTACATAGCTGTCTTCCAGATCTAAATTCTGGTGATTTCTGGAGCAAGTTTGGGTAGATAAATCTGACAGGCTGAGCTCTACAGTCACTGCCCCACTCTTTTTTAATTTCAGGGGAACCTCCAAATCTTAGATCTCCGTGGTTCTTGTTGTTTAACAGTTATTTGAGAATGTTCCAGGACTTTGATAAATGAAACATTCCAGATTTACTGTCTTGGCTTAGAGAGCCAGAGTGAGATCAGTATTACAACCAGAAGACACGTATAAGGTAACAAACAAACCCTCCATCTCCTCACTAGAGCTGATGGAAACAATTTCAACAAAACTTATTTTCTGCCAAAAAATGCTGGTTTATTGAAACCAATGTTTTGTGGAATCATTTTCTGTATACTGGGTGAATGCACTAAGCAGGGGGCTATTAGCTGTTTTGGGTTGGGTGGGACTCTTTCTCTTGGGTGTCTTTTTTGTGGGAAAAAAATTAAAGGTCTAATTTTTGTTTCAGATCAGAATAAAAATAAATTTTAAAATGTTCACATTTTTCACAAATGGAAATCTTGTTTTCTGGCCAACGCTCCTTCTCACCTCTTTTACAGTCCAGTGCATCATCTCACAAACACACCTCTGCTCCCATAGTCAGAGAACTAATCACTCATAAATCTGCTCTCCTCTATGGCAGGTTGCTTCACTGTTTCTGGGACCCTGCTTACATGGGAAAGTTTGACCAGTTATATAGTTAAATAGGTATTGTTATATCAGCAAATCCCACCATGTGAACACTCTTATTCCAGACTTTTTTTGGTTTATCTTAAATCATTTTCCAACATGCATTGAATTGTAAAAAGAAATTCTCATACTATAGTGTGTGTATGTGTGTGAGTGTGTGTGTGTGTTATACTGGTATAATGATATCAGTTTAAATCCACACCTTATATTATACTGAAAAAACTTCCTCATGTAGACAAGGCCTAAGTCACTGAGCTGACCTACCACGTATTTATTTTCTTTTTACAAAACAGTTTAGAAGAATCTATTTTCTCCTTTTCCCCAGGTTATAAGAAAGCCCCACATTATGAAATGCTGATGTCAGCAGGGTCTGAATGAGCTCTCCCCTGACATCTATTGATGAGCTGGGGTAGAAGACTTCAGGAACCAGTCTTGTTTGCATAGACATACCCACTCTGGCTAGGTGCACAGCATGATGGATCTGCTTTGTTCCAATGATCAGTTTTGGCTGGTGTTGGATTACAAGTCATCCTGTTATTGGGTATAGTGCTAATAAAGAGGGTAGGAGTGCCAAAGCTCAGTGGAAATGAGATTGAGTATGGGTAGGTGTTTCTACCTGGTAATGTGGGCCCTCCTGAAAAATACTAGACATTATTTAATCCTCCTCCTTGCTGTGTAATAACAGAGCTGATTAAGTCTCAACTGAGAATCTTTTGCTGTGGATCGCTAGAGCCGAAATCACTGATAACCAGGTCTATGTATTAGACCTGTGGTGGGACAGTGTCTCTGATGAAAGAGACTGTCCTTGCATTGAGGCTCCCCCCTAACAGCTGAAAGTCATGTTAAGTAGTAGGACTTCAAGACATCCCAACAGCTGCAGTAGAGAAGGCAGTGGTGGAGTGAGTAACAGCAGAGCAGCTGACTGTGGAGTGAGCGGCCAAGAAGCTGAATGAGTGATGGCAGAGCAATTGATAAAGGAGCAAGCCAAGGTACCTTCCCCGCTACCCTTGTGAGAGGTGAACTCCTGCAAGTATACCTCTGACAAAGGACAACAACTGTGAATGGAGTGTGGTGGTGGGGGAGGGGAGTGGCACATTGAAGGAACTTTTGTTGGTTGGGCTTTCTGGCAAGGGCACTGCCCAATGTATTTTGGGGTGGGTGTTTTGTTCATGGTCATAGGATTCTGAATAATGCTTGTGGCATTTTCCCAAGTTAATGTTGGGTTACTTACCCCTTTTTATTAGAAGTTTCTTTTCTACACACAAGTGCCTCTGAATGGGGAAGTATTGCCTTCTAGAGGTGCCCGGGGGTTGGGTGCAATTTTGGGTGAGGAATTGAGCTGGTTTTACGTTTCATTGTTAAAAAGGAACCCCTAGATATTGAACCCAGTCCTTGTTGCTGCCGACTCCACCTATCAGAAAGGTTACACTATTCTGCATTATTGTTATTGTTCTTTATCATATATTTATATTACAAGTAGTGTCCAGAAGCCCCAGTGGCAATGCCAGTGTAATTCATTTGGGTTGAATAACATTAACTAACCCCTGTTCCACATTCCACATGATGTTCTGGAACAGACTAGGATTTGTTTTTCTTTTTTCATACAGCACATTTCATACTCATGATATTCTAAAATGCTTTACAATGATGAGCTAGACACTGGTAGTGCAGTGACTGTATAAGCAATACAGCAGCCAATGTGTGCCTGCAATAATTAATACGTAGTCATGGGCATTTGAAATCTGTTTGACTGATAAAAGGGATATTGGATCAGTCACTGGAGTTTTACCCTCTACTCGTTTCCAAAAGTGACATGGACTTTTAATTAAACCATATGTTGGCTGAATGATTTCTTTGGAAAATACTGTGAAATTGAGCAAATACAATTATTTGGCTAATGCTTCTTAACCATCTCCACATGGCCTCTTTAACTCCCACCTTTGATAGAAGGAACTTCAATGTAATGTCTCACTGAAGAACAGGTACTCTCTCAGTTCAACATCTACCTTCAAACAGTTAACATTCAATGTAATTTCTAATACTGGTATTGTGTCTGCACTTGCAGTCTTTGGCTGTACAAGCTCCAAAGCATGAAGCTGTTATAATAAGAAATAGTATAATGAATGAATAATTCCAGTGTACATGACGTATAAGGCTGACTGCAACCAGACTAGCAGCCCAGAAGTATGTTTCCCATAAGTCCCACAGTGCTGCTGTTATTACATCTAATTTTTTAGAAGTAAAGTCACATACTGAAAGATTATTTTTATAGGCCCTACCCAAATTAATTCACACCCAATACATGCTTGTATACTATAGTGATAAGTGCTATAGAAAAGCTTAAGATAGAATCAAACAGGGAAATGTTGCAGACTCCTCCACCTGTGTTTTATCACCATGGCAAACGTGCCCCGTGCTTGTTCTTCTTGCATATGAAAGGATTTCTTCACAAATGCCACATTTTAGAAAAATATAACTTCTGTCAATCAACTGTAAGTTTTAAAGTCTTTAAATCTTGGCTCCAATCAGTTTGTGTGCGGGGGGAAGGACCTTCTGAAAAGCCAGCATTCCTCTCAAAAATTATTCCTGCTTCAAACACGTGCTTCTTTTAGTCCGTCTTCTGAGCTAGATCAAAGTAGGTTTTTTTAAGGGAAAGGCACTATAGGCATAGCCTCTCCAGTCTGCTAATGCCTGTCATTTATTTACATCTAAAATTAGCTGAATAGAAAGAAAAATACCCATAGTAGATAAAAAAAATATTTCCCCTTCCACCTGTTCATGGATATAGTGGTACCAGCGCAAATATGACCAACAATTATTTCTGCCCTGACAGGGCTGAGAGAAGCAATATGTTTCTTGATGAGTCATGTGGACTGTAAATATTAGTCTGTTTTATTCTGTACATAAAAGAAAAGCAAAAACACAGAATGTAACATATATACATTGTACTACACTTGATAACTTTTAAACCCCATTAAACCAAGTGGTGTTTTTCCTGTATGCAGAATAACTCTCTCAGAAAACTCTGTTTTATTCATTGCATTTGGCAGTCACAGCCACATAGTAAATGATCACATTATATGCAGCATCCTAATGTTGTGCAGAATGTAAATGCTGAGGAGGATAATGAATAGGGCAATTGGAGAGCAAAATTACATTTCCTACTCACGGCTCTGATCAGCCCTAGTTAGCATGCTCATAAGTAAAGAGTTAGTTATGGGAAGGTTGCTGGTGATTAAATGAGTGGAGAAACACATTTGTTTCATAAAGCAGAACACGTGGTAATAAATGGGTGCTTTAGCCAACACTCCCGATGGGGTGAATTTGTTTAGGTGAAGCCATGCAGAAAGGGAATTTTCATTCTGGGATGATATATCAAGTATCTGTACTTTATTAAGAGGACTTTTCTATTTTGGGACTGATTTTTAAATGCAACACAGCATTTTTCTGATTATACATTTCTAATTGACTTTAGTTTTCTAATTGACCTCCCAAGAGACTTGCTGTAAGAGTTTTCATTTGATCACTTATCTGTGAGATGACAAACCCATGAGGTAACCTGGCAAATCTAGATGAAAAGTCAGTCTTATTCAGAAAAGTAAAAGCAAACTGCTTCTACATTATGTGTCTGGATAGTTACCAACAGACTGATAGTTAACTACAGAGTGATTTTATTCTTTCCTTCTGCTAATTCTAATCTGCACTGATTTCTACCTAGTCTCTTCTCTGAGTCACCTGGGATTACACCAGTACTCCATTATTTCTAGGTTCTCTCACAATTTTGAGATACCTCTCCCCATAGTGTGGCCAGAAATCATTTTAGCTCTTGACAGCTGAGTGACTGAACTGCAGACAGCTAGATATAGGATGGAGGATTGATCAGGACGGCCCTAATACCATAAACAGCAACCCAGGCATCTTCCACATCTCCACAGCCACAGATTGTCTGGGGTGGTCCTTCAAAATTTGAAGGGGCCTCTGCTGTGGATATTTCAGGACACAAAGATTAACCCTGTATGTCAGACAATGGAAAACTACAGTGACAAGCTCTCAAGCCCAACGACTGGTTTATATGTTTACAACTTTATTCAGTTGTAGCCAGAATAGCTTAGGACACTCAAAAGAGGAGACTGTACACATTTTCATCGCAGCCCCAGAAATCCAAAGTAGTCATTAAGTTGCAGACTTTGCAGGTAGTGAGTGAGTCTGTGGTTCTTTACTGCATAGAATGTTCCATGGGGTCATATTACTCTGAAGTCTGCAATCACAGACTTCTATTAAACTAACCACTGTGAACAATGCTCAGACTGAGTTGAACATACATTTATTTTACTTTGATATTATCTTCTGAGCAGACAAAGGCCTCTGTTGGAAGACTGGCACAGCTCCCATACATCTGGTCTCCTTCCAGAACTACCTACTGCTCCTTTTGTATCTTTTTATTTTCTCATTTCCTCCTCCAGCTGAGTGCCCACCTGGTTCTCAAGGTAACACCAGAACCCATCTCCATCCTCCAGATCCCAGTTTCTCCCATACACTCATTGCTCAGCCAAGATGATCAACGTGTCCCAATTCCACTTCTTAAATGGCAAGCCCAGAACCACTACTTTTCCTACCCTGTATCTTTTTCATGGCAACAGACAATGCTATGAGCCCATGATTAACTTTTGTGTAGGATCAAGTTGGGTTGCAAGTCAATTTTTTAAAAATATTTTCAATAATAGCACTGCCTTACCTTCCAGGGGTGTTGGAGTGCTAAAGATTGTGAGACACTTGCCAGAGAGGTGATGCTGGAGTCAGAAGAGGATGTTGGTATGGGAAAAAGTGGCAACCATACATTTTGTCTCCCCTGCTTCCAACCAGATACAGAATAGTATCCAAAGTTCTAAAGTGATACTGAGGTTGTTTTACTTACTCACTTTCAGATGTGGGCAGGCAAAGTTAAAACGCTTTTTCTTTACACGTCTATTTGCTTTAAGTGTTGTTGTAGCCATGCTGGGCCCAGGATATGAGAGAGAGAAGCTCCAAAGCTTGTCCCTTTCACCAACAAAAGTTGATCCAATAAAATATGTTCTCTCACTCACCTTGTTGCTTTATGTTTTCCTGGTATATAAATCCTTTAAATCCAGTCAGCTGTGTGTACATATGGCTGAGGTCTCCAAAATGGAATTGGGTCAAACTGAACTGGGAATTAATGCTGCATTCCTTATGTGCAAGTCCCAGTGAAATCAATGGGAATGTTGTGTGCCATTGACGTTAAAAGAGCCATAAAAATAACCCTGAAACAATTGCACTTGGTTGCCGGATGATACTGGATACATTTCATTCTTATGTCATATAGTGGTGGTTTAAAGGTGCAAGACCCTTCTCACTACTGTCCATTGAAAGATAACTCAGGGACTAAACTGCTCCCAACTGCAGGGTATTTTTAGTTAGGTGGGACATACCCCTCGCTCCCCATTTGCCAGAACTGTATCTGCTGTGTTATCTGCTCACCTCAGAAACAGAGCTGCTCTTTCTCTTTGGTAGCATTCAGGAGTAGAAAACAAGAATATCTTTTCAGCTAGATGCAGAACAGTCTTTAACAACTGTTGTAAAATGGTGCTTAGGACATTTATGTCTTGCCTATCCACTTTCATATGTGGGCATACCCCACTGTATACAGTAATAGTACAAAATAAACACCTCTCTTGTTCCTTCTGACTTCAGGAACCAGGTTTTTTTTTTTGTTTAATTGGTTTTTGCTAGTGAATTTCAGGCAGAAATATCACTATGCAGTTATAAAAGATGCTCGGATAGGGCAGTATATATCATTAACATATAGAACTAGGTGGCATACAATTAAAGTATCACTTTTAAAATGATGTTATCCATTCACAGTCCTTTTGTGCACGTTAAATTGTGTTTTGCGATTTAATTTCTTTTGATATTAAAAGCTAGTATTGCTAAATAAAGCACGCCAAAAACAACAGTCTCCCCCCCCAAGCCCCGGGCTGGAAGGCAGGTAAGTTGATGCCCTGGGCACATCACAACATGGTGTCTCCTATGGCTCAACCCTGCAGCCCTGCCCCTGGCCATATTCCTGTGCCATGGGCCCTGCCTCCACAGAGAGGCAAGGATAGAAGCATGTGGCCTCTTTTCCTTTGGGAGTACCAGGGCCTCTCATTTGCAGAGTTATAGGGGTGGTATTATTTACAGCAGTAGTTTGGATAAATCTACTTGACAGGTGAGCCAATGCTGCTGAACTTTAATCCTTCTTTCATACACAGGAGTCCTCTTCTGGCACTAGAGAGAGACGGATCAAGGTACCTGAAGCAGAGCAGTGCTGGGGAAAAGGGAAACAGGAGCTGGGGAGTTCAGCCTGGAAAACCCCCAGGCTGCAGGTCTTGTTTAAGGCCAAAAGATACTGGGGCTGCAGAGGCTCAGCTTGAGGATAGGCAGAGGCAGCAGGTCCTAACCTTCTTGCCAATGATGAGTGGCCATGACACACTGCAGTCTGCCCCAGTGAACGGGGGCTAGATGATGACTGGCAGTAGCCACTGAGACAAAGTGGATAGGGTTGGGGGTTCTTGGGGGGTTCATTCCATGTTCCTTTGTCAGTCTCCAGGCAACCTAACAAGCACAGCTGGCGTATAGCAGGCTGCCTAATTGGCTACAATGCCTGATTTGTTGGAAGAGTCTTAGACTGGCTCTTAAGCCCAGCAGCAGTTCAGCGGCTGTGACAGCTCCTGTGCCTGCTTGTTGCCAGCTTTGTTCCAGCTCTGCTCCTGCCTTGGAGCCAGCCATGCCCCTGCCCTACCTCATTCCAGGTAACCTGGTTCTGACCCTCAGATCTGACTTCTGACTTTGGGGCTGACCCTTGGCTTTGGCATCTGGACTCTCACTCCATTTCTGACACTGGGCTCCAGCGCCTGGCTACTAACACCTGCTCTAGCAATGAGGCTCAACCACTTATACCCCGGTCACTGTCAGAAAGCCTCATCTGCTGCACAGATGAACTTTTACCTCATTGTACAAAATTCCAGTGTATCAGAGGAGTGAAGTTATTGTCCACAATCTTTACCCTGGAGATTTAGTTATCTTTTAGATACTCTGGGGCCAGACCATTATCGTTGAAGATAATGATTTAGAACTTGAATGTGAGTTGAGATTCTATAGGAAGCAAAGTAGGGCAGAGAGGACGGTTAATGTGCTTTGTGTGTTACTTAGGAGTTTTGCTGAAGTGTTCTATACCAGTTGGAGTATCCTAAGCACTAAAGGCTTCATGTCCAGGTGAATATCTGAGGGCAGATAATTGTTTGCCGGAATGGGATGGAGTTTCCCACCTAACTGGTGATTGTAGAAAACATTATTTATGGACACTGCTCTGTGAGAGGCATTCAGGAGTACTTCTAAACTATGGACCGAATTGACCAATTTGGGTATATATTTTCAACCAAACGTGACTGCAACAATGCTGCTAACTCTTTAAAATGCTTTCCTTTGCCCACCAGCTTCATCTCTGTCTTGCTTGGGTCCAGCTTCAACGAGCTTTTCCTCATCTGTGAGCTGATCTCATCCAAACACCGGCCCATCCCTGTGATCATGGGCTGTTGGTTGGTGGGTGCAGAAGAAGCAGATCCAGGTTGTTTGGAAGCCATCCCCCATGAGGGAATAGTTCTTCACAGTGCTTGGTGCTCAGTTCTGATGCCAGGCACACAGGATTTTTGAAGTGGTTTACCACCCTGGAAAGCTCCCTGGTATTGAGGGATGATTTCACAGCTTCAAGTGAAGGCAAGAAGGAAAGTTCTCTTGGCCTCTAGTTCAGCCTCAGCAGAAGCTGTGAGGAGCTGTGTTTTATTCTGTTTGTATCAGCCTTCATTTTCTGCCATCAGCGCTTGTGTTTCTGCACCTCTCTTCATCTGGCACAGGGTATTAGAAATCCAAGGAGACCTCTGTGGACAGTGGGGAGGACAGGACCATATAGGGGCCAGAGTGTCAATGGTTGAGGCTAGTGTATAAAGATAACAGTTCACCAGATCCTCAAATCCTCATCCTGTGTGTGGAGTATTTTTGTCTTTTGCAGACTTTGGAATTTGGTGGCGCCCATGAAACTTTGTGGTCGAATCAGGATCCTGGGGCTTTCTTGTTGCTTAGGATCTGGAAGAGCTCTGACCACCACCTTAATGAGGTGATGCATTTGTCTTCAACAGCGGCTGGATTTTGATGTCCTTGATATTGACATCTGAGCCAAAGATCAGGTTCACTGTGTGACTGGCCATGTGGGTTGGACCAGAGATGACCTGTGAAAATCTTAGGAAGGCAAGTGTGGAGATGGGTTTTGAAACTTCTGCATCTGTGGCCTTGTTGATATACATGTTGAAATTTCCTGGGATGACAAGGCATCAGCGAGCTCCTTTATGAACCCATTAGTCTGTGGTGGTCTGTAAATGAGCATGAAATCCGTGACCATTGGCTCTGGTTTCATTTGTCAAAGGCCTGAATTCGAAATGAACTTGTCTTACCTGAGGCACCTCTTTTGGATTTGATGCTTGATAAGAAGATGAACGCTGTGCTACCTGATTTTGTCCTTTTGTCCTTCAGACACTTACTTTTTTAAAATGAAAGCAGAGATTCTGCTGTGGTTACATGACTCCATATGCTGCAGCCCTAGACATGGGCCTATAATGCCTATGCCTTAAGCCACTCCTCATACTCCCTGTATTTTATATTTAGAATGTTTGTGGCAGCTGATGTAGGGGTGTTTTTGTATTGTCCTTGCTCAACTGGCTGTCTTGTGATGGATGAGATTAAGCACTGGTCTGCTATTGCTGTTCTGTTTTTGTTACAGAGTGTGGTTTTAATTTTTATCAAGGTTCTTAGAGCTTGAGAGAGTTGAATTTTATGTATCTCATCTGTTTAAATCTAAGTAAATAAATTAAATAAAGGTACCTTTTGGAATAAAATATTTTGGTCTCCAAATAAAGGTAGTAGGAAAATATCAGTCATGTGGGAAAAAATGAATTGGAACATACCACATTTTCAGTCTTAAATATCTAAGCAAAATAAACTCACTCCCTATGCATGAAAAAGTACTATATAGTCAAGTGATAGAAACAACCATGAAGCCTGCCATTTTTGCTAGTATATGAGTAGCTACTGTAAAAATTCTTGCAGTCTCCAATTATTTTTATGTTTTATAACAATAATTGTGCTGTAGATGACAGCAAATGCCAAATGTTGACAGCTTGTTCCTTCTCCCTCTGACTTGTGTAATTTGTATTAGATGTGCATTTATGTTATTTCTGTTGGATTCTTTCCTCTTTCTTAGAGAGGATAGACTACAGTCATTGATATACCTTACACAGACAATTATCCCCTTAAATGGTGCCTTCTGGATTAATGTTTGATTAACACAAATATACTCCCTTCAATGAGAGTAGTATGTAGCCATTGTACTGTCAATCTAAATAGGAATTTTGTACACACATCAGTGGCAGACCTTCCTTATTTTCATGACTTATAAAACTCCCATTTGGGGAAAGGGGAATAACTTGAATGATGCAAAAATAGATGAATATTTAATAATGCATTCTCTTAAAGGCATATGTCCAAGTTAAATATCATCAGCCAGATCCTGCTTCCATATAAATCAATGGGAGATTTGCCATTTAATTAAATGAAAACCAGATCAGACCCAATATATTTAACTATGTATAATTTCTCTATGTTGTATATAGACATTTAAGAACTTTGGTGCTGCCTGTGGTTACTGCACCTTTAAGGTCTGGAACATTATGTGTGGTAGAATTCCGAAAATTTGTCTATTGGAAGCTATTGAAACTGGCATTGACTGCAGATGGAACCCAAGAATGAAGTTTGGCTGGATGTAGATTGTAAATAAGGGCCTTCTTGGCAACTGGACTAATTTATATTGTCTGTTTATTTGTCTGGTTGTTGTTCTGAGACAAATGAAGTCATTCAGTGAATTCAAAAGACAGAACTGCTTTATTGGAGCTTTGGAAACATGTCACTTTATCTATGTTATTAAGAATACTTTAGATTAGTCATTCTAAAAGAATTTTTAAAAACTAATTCACTTTGTACCATTGACATTGCTTGTTTTGTTTGTTCACTAAATTCACCTTTACAGTAAATACAAATAAACTGCTCTGAATACGAGTCTGATATGAGGCATCCCTTAGGGCCCAATCCTGCTCCCACAGCAGACAATGGCAAAAGTCTCTTTGATTTCAGTGGAAGCTGGATCAAACCTTTGGGACTATTCACAGAAGTAAACATTTGCAGGATCAGGCCCTGCATACTGCCACAATGCCTGTGTTGCAAACACTGCCAGGAATTGTTTAGATCTTACAAAACTACCATTTCCACTGGAATTTATTTTTAAATGCCATGCAAGCATTTCCACTGAGCTTAGGTTTTGTAAAACCTTATTTTTACTAAACTTTAAACCTTTGGTCTAGGTTGACCTCACAATATTCCTTTAATTGTGCTTTTAACAATGTCTTTGTCTTGTCACAAACTTATTTTCCTCTCCTTTTGTCTCTGATTGTTTTGAAAGTAGTGTATACTTCACAAAACATCCATTCTTTAAATGGGTACCATGAGTGTGTGTTCGAGGCTATTTAGGGCAAAACTTACAGGAATCTGAAAAAAAAGATTCAATACAAAGGAAAATAATTTTAAAGAACATCCCCAGTAGAGTGACCAGACAGCAAGTGTGAAAAATCGGGATGGGAGTGAGGGTAATAGGAGCCTATATAAGAAAAAAAACCCCAAAATCATGCCTGTCCCTATAAAATCGGAACATCTGTTCACCCTAATGTTCAGTAAAGCAGTCATTGATGTGAAGGGGAAATATTTCTAAGACCATATGGAGAATGTAGTTCTTTCATTCTGAAGCTAAACCACAGCGCTATCTCCAGCTCAAAAGATGAAGATGGCTAATCTGTTAAATAGCTCTTGGTACTTGATGATTTAGATGATTAATTGCAATATGCAAAGGCTGCCCAAGGTGTAAAAACCTAATAAAGCCAAAGATGACCCAAGTGGTTTATTAGCTCCTATCCTAGTGGTAAAATAAGTCAACCTGTGATCTAATAATTAACTTTTCATCTTTCTGATTATGAGTGTGTTTACTATATGTAAAACAGGGATGTTAACTAGTCTTGTTTTTATCTACATTCTCTCATTTGCTTTGGAGATGCAAATATATTGCTTGGATTGTTTGCAAATCTAGAAAACATGGTTCAGTGCTCTATAGGGACTCCACTGTATTACTTCCTGAGTCCTTCTCTTGGAAGGAAGAGCTGTGTATTTATTTATTTCCCCCGTCCCCTATTTGTCCATAATGAATGACCCTATACAGGAGAAACATTATTGAGATATATGTTTAATGATTGCTGTAATGAGAAAGTAACAAACTGAAATGTCAGACACTCCAGGAACTTCAAATAATATTTGAATCTGCCAGCCCCCCATTATAATGCTCTCGAATGGTGTTAGCGTGTGACAGTAGATCAGTTCATCCCCACATTTAATATAGTTACCACGTGGAATCCGGCAATATGTTCCCTTTAATCAACAGAGTCAAAAAACCAATGGAACAGAGTCTAAAAATGGGCCATTGTTGTAATATCTTATAATGACTCTCCCCTTCATTGACTCTGAGAACTGCAGAGAGAGGGGAAGGAGTAAGGATTTGCTTGATACTCACAGGCATGTCACACTCCAAAAAGGAAAAAGTAATTTCCAAATTTGGATGAACAGGCTTTTTTTTTCTCCCCTTAAACTTAAATGGATGATTTTATTGCTGAAGTCATAAGCTATTTTTATAAGTAAAGGAGCCATCCACACTGTTCTGATGCTGACTTTTTCATCACTACTTCCAGTTGTTCCCCTGGAACTTTTACATGAACAGCAGGGCAATTATTATTTGTTTCCAGATAGTCTCAATGAGAAATATCAAGAAAAATATAATAAAATTATAATTAGCAAAACAAAAACAATAGTAGAAATCATAAAAAGAACATTACATTCCTCTTCTTTAGGCTTTTGCATCTCACGGAATATTTAAATGTGTGGAGAGCATATTCATATATTTAGATCACATCAGTAATTGCACTTGAATCAGTGCACTGTATATAGAGAGATCATCAGGGAGATGTGGGGAGCTATCTTGTCATGCTTCCAGATGCACTCTCAAAAACTCTGATCCAAAGCCCACTGAAGCCAGTTGCCATTCACCCCTACAGTGAGCTTTGGATCAGGCCTGGAGTGAGGGATTCTTGCCTACGCCTCCCATAAGGGAAAAGAGGCTAGAGGAGAGAAGGCTTGCAAGTCATAGACCAACCACCACCACTATCACCTCCCGCTCTTTTTCCTTCACCTCCGCTCATCTCCTCCTGCAGCATTACAAAGGGAGGAAGTCAGGGCAGCCCTATCAGTTTGAGGGATCGCTCAGTGGTTTGAACATTAGCTGGCTAAGCCCAGGATTGTGAGCTCAATCCTTGAGGGGACCATTTAGAGATTGGGGGCAAAAATCTGTTGGAACATTTAATTGGGGTTTGGTCCTGCTTTGAGCAGGGGGTTGGACTAGATAACTCCTGATGTCCCTTCCAGTGCTGATAGCCTATAAGGAGCCAAACTTGAGAGCAGAGCCAGGTATCAACACAGTAAAAGGGGGGAGGGATAGCTCAGTGGTTTGAGCATTGGCCTGCTAAACCCCACATTGTGAGTTCAGTCTTTGGGGGGTGACATTTAGGGATATGGGGCAAAAATGGGATTAGGAGTGCTTTGAGCAGGGGGTTGGACTAGATGATCTCCTGAGGTCCCTTCCAACATTGAGCTTCTACAATTCTATATCTTTCTGAGACAGATTAGAGATCTACTCTGCCGCAAACTGTTACCCTGATCCTCAGTTCCCAGCTGTAAAAGGGTTTAATAGCACATCCCTACCTCAGCCGGGCATTATATTATTAAGCTGATTACAGAGAAAAAAAATCTGATTACAGAAAATAATACCCCTCTGGGTGAATTATTATAGAACATTTCCCATTCACAAACTATTGTGACTCAGTATATGCCCATCTGTCAACTACAGATGGCTGGCCAATCAAGTTTTTCCACATGATTGTGTGGTGCTTATATACTGTGGTGGTAGAGGTTAGATAAGTACCTAAGCTAGAGAGAGAGATCAAGGTGCAGGCAAGTGGTTTGGCTATGTCATATCAGGAGCTCTGGGGCATCCTTTAATGCTTCTTCACACCAAGTTTTTTTAAATTACACCCACACTGGGCTGTAAGTGACACTGCCCCTCACTTATTTACAAAAGGAGGATCAAAGGTACAGCATCACGTCACAGGAATCCTTTGAAGATTGGAGATGGTGATAAGATTTTTGGCAGCAGGCCACCGGGGTTATCCGACGTGATGTTAAAACAGCTCTACTCTGAAAAGTGAGTTGGTTAAACTGTCACGTAGGGTTCCATATTTATTGTCTCTCAAGAACGTCTTTATCCAATGTGCTTAGCTTGCAAACTAAAAGACAGATCTTCTAACTGCTGATCTTGCACACTCACCCTGGGATCTCACTGCCAACTTTAGATTCTCTCCATCTCACCTATTATCAACAGTACTAAAGATCCGAAAGCCAAATTAGGCCCTCAGTGACACAGGTGCAACACCATTGGCTTCAGATTACACGTTAGTGACATTTCTGAAACTCCCTTAATGTCAATAGGGTTTCCATTGATTGGAACTTAGTAAACAATTTTGTTGATGTACAAAATAAAACAGAATCTGCAGCATCTTAGCCATGTGGGCTCTGCCAGGCAACCAGGAGTAAAGAGCAGTAAACACTTGAAATTGTTGTATCTCAAGTATTTTTGAATCTGGTGAATTCTGAAAAAATTTCAATAGTGATTGTAGTGGGCATTGACCTGCCTTAAATGGCTAAAAGCTTTGCCTTATTTTTGTTTTTCTTATATTGGATTTTAATTCTGAGATTTCTATCCTCTTGATATAGAAGGGCCCTGTCCTGCAATGAGATCTGCATGGGTGTAGAAGGCTACCAGAACAGATCTCATTGCAAGACTGGAGCGTGCAGCTCTGATTCTGCAAAGAGGTACACACACGCTTGCTTTTATGCCTTGCAAATAGTGCCACTGAATTCCCATTGGGATGGAAGTCAGTGGGATTACTAGGGATGCATGAAGTTAAG
Source organism: Dermatemys mawii (assembly GCA_007922305.1). Classification (NCBI taxonomy): domain Eukaryota; kingdom Metazoa; phylum Chordata; order Testudines; family Dermatemydidae; genus Dermatemys; species Dermatemys mawii. Next base: position 42,913,684 of record ML677341.1, on the reverse strand, counting down.
CATATGCATAAACCTTTGCAGAATCCGGGCTCTAAGTCTGTAATAATAACTGCCTCACTCCTGCAGTGGGACTGAATTTTGAAAGACTGAATCCCAAGTAATTGAAATAAATTGCTCATGAATTATCTACAGACCTGGAAGTGTTTGGTAAATCAATTCACATAACAAATACATTGAGGAAATCATCAAGTGTTCACAAGCACATTGTGAATGCAAACAGAAAAAACCTAAGGCCCTGATCCAGGACATACTTAAGTGTATGTGTAGCTTTACTCATGCTAGTAGCCCCACCAGCTTTTGGGGCCTAAATCTGTTGACCATATTATTTATTATTTGCTGTCAATTATTTACTCAATCTATTAAAATCTATTATAAAAGATCTTTTATAAACTTTATTGAATATTGTTTAATGTTCTTGTATTATCTAACTTTCTTGTCCTTAATATTTACAACATATACGCTAAGCCTCATTATATACTCCTCTGTATCTGGCATATATACCTTGCATATGTCCTGCCCTTATTTTGATCGGTTTCAGAGGGGTTGCAGTGTTAGTCTGTATCAGTAAAAACAATGAGGAGCCCTTGTGGCACCTTAGAGAGTAACAAATTTATGTGGGTGTAAGTTTTCGTGGGCTCTAACCCACTTCATCATGTACATGGAGTGAAAAATACAGTAAGCAGGTATAAATAGACAACACATGAAAAGATGGGAATTGCCTCACCAAGTGGAGAGGGGCGGGGTCAGTGCTAATGAAGCCAAATGAACTGGGGTGGATGTGGCCCACTCCTAACAGTTGACAAGAAGTTGTGAGTATAAACAGAGGGGAAATTATTTTTTGTAGTGACCCAGCCACTCCCAGTCTTTATTCAGGCCTAATTTGATGATGTCCAGTTTGCAAATTAATTCCAGTTCTGCAGTTTCTCATTGAAGTCTGTTTTTGAAGTTTTTTGTTGAAGAATCACCACTTTTAAGTCTATTATTGAGTGTTCAGGGAGATTGAAATGCTCTCCTACTGGTTTTTGATGTTACAAATCTTGGTGTATGATTTGTGTCCATTTATTCTTTTGTATAGAGACTGTCCATTTTGGCCAATGTACATGGCTGAGGGGGATTGCTGGCACATGATGGCATATATCACATTGGTAGATGTGCAGGTGAATGAGCCCCTGATGGTATGGCTGATGTGGTTAGGTTTTATGATGGTGCCCTTTGAATAGATATGTGGACAGAGTTGGCAATGGGGTTTGTTGCAGGGATTGGTTCCACACGACAGTGTTTCTGTTGTGTGGTGTGTATTTGCTGGTGAGTATTAGCTTCACATTGTAAGCAAAGACGGGCCTGTCTCACAGGGCCTGTGGGAGTGAGGGATCATCCTTCAGGATAGGTTGTAGAGCTTTGATGATGCACTGAAGACGTTTTAGTTGGGGGCTGTAAGTGATGGCTAGTGGTGTTCTGTTACTTTGTTGGGCCTGTCCTGTAGTAGGCAACTTCTAGATATACTTCTGGCTCTGTCAATGTTTATTCACTTCCCCAGGTGGGTATTGTAGTTTTAAGAATGCTTGATAGACATCCTGTAGGTGTTTGTCTTTATGTGAGGGATTGAAGCAAATGTATCTTAGGGTATCTTAGGTTTGGCTGTAGATAATGTATTGTGTGATGTGGTGTGGATGAAAGCTGGAGGCATGTAGGTAAGTATAGTGGTCAGTAGATTTCCGGTATAGGGTGGTGTTTATGTGGCCGTCACTTATTTGCACTGTGGTGTCCAGGAAGTGGATCTCTTGTGTGGACTGGTCCATGTTGAGGTCAATGGTGGGGCGGAAATTGTTGAAATCCTGTTGGAATTCCTCAAGTGCCTCCTTCCCATGGGTCCAGATGATGAAGATGTCACCCCCTTCTTGTGAACTGTTGGGAATGGGTCACATCCACCCTAATTGAATTGCAGCATTAGCACTGACACCCCACCCTCCACCCCCCGGCCACAGACTTGTTAAGGCAACTCCCATCTTTTCATGTGCTGTATATTTATATCTGCTTACTATATTTTTCACTCCATGCATATGATGAAGTGGGCTATGGCCCAGGAAAGCTTATGCCCAAATAAATTTGTTAGTCTCTAAAGTGCCACAAGGACTCCTCATTTTTGCTTATTTTAATAATTTTCCTTTCAGGCCTGCTGGCCATTGTCAGTTCTGCTGTGTCTATTACTAGATGGCATACATCACCTTTGGGCATGAAGTATATTAAATCATCTTCGATCACTTCCCCCTGTGTATACTTCTCCCCAGCTTTTAGATTTTCTTCCAGAATAAGCTCAACAGCAATTTAACATCTTTATCTTATATTTTTTTACTGAGATTGGTTTTGCTTACGTTTTAATTATCAACATCTGCACTGTCAGAGCGCCTGTTTTCTTTTTATTTAAATCACTTCTGTGTTTGGGTTCTGATGCCTTAGAAATTTCCTTTTTTTTTAATGCTTTCCATTTTTTTCCCTAGATCCTGATTTTCTTGTAAAGGAGCAAATATCAAAACTGCTACCGGTAAAATTGACCTATATTATGTAGAATACTAGAAGATAGAGATGGAAAAGACATATTAGATCATCTACGTCATCTCCCTAGAGGAGATTGTCTAGTGTTTTGTTTTGACACTTTCTCGGGGCTCCCAGAACTGAGTCACCTTGTTACGCCTCTGCCTTAGCCTAAATGAAACTTGCCAGTTTTAAACTATGTAGCAGTTCTCTGATGCTCACAGTCAGTTAGCCACCCAACCAATCCCTCCCAAGCTCTGCTAGTCTTTGCTTTGCCTTGCAAGTAACACTTGGTGCATCCCAATTCCTGAGCCCCCTGGAAAAGGATTCCCCTGTAGTATCTGCGTCACTCCCAGAGATGACCAGATGACCAAAGAGAAAGTGCATACACCAGCTTGTTTGATTCAATTAAGAATTCATGCTTTGCTTAAGATTACAGAACTGACATGTACTTGAGATAAATCAAGGAGTTTATTAGCAAAGATAGAGATTTAAGGGATAGAAAGTAAGGGTAAGGTTACAAATAAAAGTATCAGGGGCTTCTAAGAGACTGAATATAACTTTAGCAGACTAAAATCTTTGTTTAAGACAAGCATCTGACCTAAAGTAATCAGCATCAGCAGCCCTCCAGGACCAGGATCCAGTTTTCATGGATGCAAAAAGCCTTGTCCTTTTTGCTCCTTCAGTGATGGATAACCAAGGGGTGGTTCTTCCTCCTCCTCATAGTCCAGTAAGCCTTTGAGTGAGATGTGTCCTTTTAAAGTGTACCCGCAGATAAAGTTCCTCTCTCCCACTGCTTGAGCGCTGAGTCATGCTGCTTGCTTATCCCTCTGTTAAGGTGTCCCTCTTGTATAAGTCAGATGCAAATACGCTCATTGTATTAGGTTCACCCTGCTTAATTGACATCAGAAACCTAAGCAGACAGGTAAATCAAAATTCCTTTGTCTGGGAAAGATTTGTTGATCAACCCTGCCTGGTCCCATGGTTCAAACTTATTTTTAACACATACAGCTTCTTGAATAACACCCATACTCACATCTTGCAACACTAATGGTGACTAGTATGACACAAGCTTTCATTTAATCTCTCACACGAGCTTCCTCACCAATAAATACCATGATGGCAATGTGTTAGAAGTGAGTCTGTCGGGCCTCATAGTTTCTGTTACAGAACTGGGAATTTTTTTTGCCAGTTAGCACTGAGGGGCTCATGGGATCATATTGGTCTCCCCTAGTTTTAATAGTCCCAAGTGTCAGAGCTTCCACCACTCGCCTTGGGAGACTGTCCTACAGCCTAATACATCTCACTGTCTGGAAATGGTTCCTAATAATCACCCTCAATGTTCCTTGTTATCCCATCAAGCTGAATTCCACCCTGTATGCTACACTCAGTAATTACTTTCCAGGCCTGCATCCCAGTCCTTCCCGCTGGTCCATTTGGACTGGCCCCTGTGTCTGCACAGAGCCTAATTGAGGTCATTGGGGATAAATGTTTGCACAGAGCAGTTTGGGAATAGAGATCTTAGTGATTACACCCTTTTCAGATATTTGTTGACTGTTATCATGTCCCTTATTAGCAATACTATATAAGATTAACATGACTAATAGTTTTTTATAAGTGAGTCCCCCCAGTCCTTAGATCATTTTTGCTGCTTTTCTCTGAACTCTCTCCAGTTTGTCTACATCTTTCTGCTAATTTGGTGCCTTGAACTGAACACTCTATTCCAGACATATCTATCTGTATAGAGTCTATTTCCTTTCTGCTCCATTGATCCAAAGCCTGTGTGCTTGTAACCCAAAATTGTGTTGGCATCTCACAGTTATATCATACTAAAAGCTCTTGTTTAAGTTGCTGTCCGTAGTAGCCCTGGGGTTTTCCTCTCCTCTTGAGTTTGTGGTTTCCCCCAACATGAGTATTTTTCCCTGAGGTTTGTGTTTTTCAAAGGGGAATTTCATTTTGCTGTTTTGAGCCCATGTTTTTCTAAATTCCTATGTATTATCCTGACTGGTGCTTGTGATGCCTCCCAGTTTAGTATTATCTACAAATTTAATTAATGTGCTCATCACTCACAAATCGTCATGGTGATTAATAAAGTTGTTAAATAAATATTGGACCTAATAGAGTTCCCCATGGTACTGCACTTCCAGCTATGTACATTACTGTTATTATTACTCTTTGCTTATGGCTTTTTAGCCATGTGACTCTGTTCTTATGGAATTTGAATTTTTCATTTGAATTTTTGTGGACACTTTTATGAGACACTGTATCAGTGTCTAAAACCCTTTATCTATTTGACTGTCTGCAGTATTGCTAAACCCATATGGTCAAAAATCATGAGTCAGGCTCACCAAAAATAATGAGATTGGCTTTAAAATCATGAGAATATGTAAAAATAGTAGATTTAGTGATCTTTTTATTTGCTTTCTGCTTTGTGAGTCTTTAGGGTGCATTGGGGTCACATTTTGAAGCTTTCCCTACAGTCACAAGGGCTAGAAACTTACTCTTTCTTTAAGAATGAAGGCTGAAATCATCACATATCCACTTGACTCCAGGAACTGGTGCTTTAAGGAAAACAATGATTATCATGAGACTCATGACAAAACCATGAGAGTTGTCAACACTGTATCTGTCTTTATATTGCTAGCTGTTTGGGTGAGGACTGTGCCTTCTTCTCTGTAATAATCATCCTAACATCACCATTGTGCCCTGGAGGGATTTATTGTAGGAGTGAGAATCGGTTTCTCTGACCCTTCGTCTTTGGCCTCTTCACTGAAACTGATAACCATGATGCCAACTATGTTGGTGGATTATGTGGGCTTGAAATAATACATGGCCTATGATGTGTGCGTGGATATAGACTGAGACTATAGCTAGTCCTAGGGACATGTGGATGTTGCCATTGATCATATCAGCCCATAGCACATAGCGCCTCTTCAGTAGCTAAGGGTCTACATCTGAGAACAAAAGCAATTAAGTAAGTTTTTTTCCTTTTTAAAGTAGAAAAAATGTTGGATAAGGGTCAGGAAGAGGAGTGAGATTCCCTAACAGAATGGGATGAACGTGGGAGACCCCTGGTAGAAGGAGAAGAGAATAGACTTAGAAGAAACTTGTGGTCCCTAGGCAATTATTACACTTGTAAAAATGTATAAGGCCTGCACTGATTTAGACCGTTAACACATTTCACATATACCATCAAAGAGTAGCAACTGTCAGTCAGTATTGACTTGGTAGAATTTTAACTAGTGACTGAGAAGTGAGGCTCTTTGTCCAGTTACCAATATCCTGAGCCATTCATTCCGCTGTTGTGATAATTAGTGGATTTCTATAGTGATTGGTAGGCATTATTTTATAAGTATCACATGCTTTTTGTTGTTATCTACAGAAGTGCTGATTTCTTTCCTTATAGAAACTCAGCAATTATCTTTGCAACAATTTGTTAAAAAGTAAAAGGGGCTGAAAAGGGAACATGAAATGAGTTCACCATCATCAAGAAAAAGAAGCAAGTATGTGAGCACTTTACTTAGAAAACAGACTTTTGTTATTTAATTCACTAAACCCACTTCTAGATCACTACTCCATTTTTAGGGAGAGATGAAGCATCAAGCACTGAGTACAAGGAAAAAGGCTCAGGTCTGCCACTAAATGGTGCCATTACCTATATTTCCGAGGAAGCATAAAAGAGCTATTAGAGAATTTTGTATTGCTTATGCTAAATTTCAATGACATTTTAAAAGACCCTAATGGCAAAGTCTGACATGCCTGTTAGTTAGTGCTCATCTTTATAGTGGAGGAAAACATGTATGGAATACACATGACAAAGCAAGCAATATTTGTTCAGAAATGTTGCCATTGTTTATCTTTTGTGCTAGCTACCCTTGTAAATAAGATTGAATATACAATGCACCTGTGAGGAGAGCATGATTAAAGAGGGAAGATGGCATCTAATCCCATGTTTTCTATAAAATTAACAGTTTAGCTTAACTGATCCCAATGGAGCGAAGTTTCCCAGTGAAGTTTTGCACTGACTCGAGGTTAACAGAGTCTGGTCCAGGTGGTGCTTGTTTGCAGTTGCAAGCAATGTTGCCAAAGGAGTTTGTTAGACAAAGCAGTAGTAGCATGGACACCATTCTGTCGTTCTGAAGAATTGCAGACAAATATTCACTTACTCGCACATGGAAGGAAGAATGGTTGTATCTTTCCGGAACTTGCCAGGTGTTTGTTATTAACTAGTTAACACATTTGGCTCAAATATGTCTTCTGAAAGAATGGCTGTGTTGGGATTATCGGTTTCAGAAGACAGAATTCAATCCCGTTTCCCAAACTTCTGCAGCTGCTGTGTGTGTGTGCAGTAAGAGGGGAGGAAGCCATACGGAGCCTCTTACAACCCTGATTCCCTATATATATCGCCAGGTCAGAATAGCAACCTAAGACTTGAGTGCATAATGTGGTGGTGCACATGTGGTGAAGGGGGCATAGTCTGCCAGAGAAGTGACAAGGTCAGGCTTCCGAACTCCCAACACTTATTATTACAGTGTGTAGCAGGAGCTGGGTGTGGGGCATGCACCTTATTATTCCTTTTAAAAGAAGCAGCATATCAGCCTCTCTGAGCCAATTTGCCCTGCATTGTCAACATGTCTCTGGTTTTATCACTTGGCCAGCACTGTTTCTTACCCTTTCCTATCACCAGTGCAATTACAAATAGCTGAGCCAGAATTCTGCCCTCTGTTTTTAATATACTTTGAGGGTCAAAAAGGGTATGTTTGCTTAAAAGGGATTTCCAGGAGGGACTTGGATAGGGGTTTTGGAGTGTCGCAGGAGAGATACCACTTTCTTCCTGATTGGCCTGATAGGATCAGAGTCAGGAAATTCTCCCTGGAATAGAGCAAGTGATCTTTGCTTTCTGAAGAGGTGAGATGCTCTTTATGCCTTATCTTTTGTATACAGTTTTCCTATCTGTAGCTATATTCATGTGCGTATGATATAACCCTGGGACTTGTCCCATTAAATAGACATTTTTGTGCATTGTATTTATTCTCAGTGTTTCAGAGTTGTGTGATTTAGCCTTGTTCTGTAGATATCTGTAGACATGTGCCAATATTTTAACAGATATTGGGAGGCTGAGTTTAAATATTAGGCTTACTCCATGCACAGTAACAGAGCATTACCTACCGTAAACTATATCTCTCTGCCCCAGAAGCTCATCTGAAAATAATTGTATGTAGCTAGCTATCTCAGCTTTATTCAGAGAGGGTGACCTGACCAAAAGAGTCCAGTGTAGTTAGTGATCAGAAGAAAGAAAATATAGGCAAGGCCATATAGGCCAGAGAATCTTCATCACCGACAAAATAAAATAAGCAGTGGATATCCTATGCCACCTGCTTTATGCATTAATTCTGCTAGAGAGTGAACTCTTTGTGCAACACATACACAACTGTTGTAGCAGACATGTATTTTTGTGTGAATAGAGTAGCTTTTCACAAAAAAGTATTGTGCAGGCACAGAAGTTAAAGCCAAAGTGTGCAAATTCCTATCTAAAATGGTTTAAAAATTAGGAAGGATACTTTATTCTAGCAATAACCCCCTCTGAATTGGTTATTACCACTATTAATGACTTGCTAGTTTAGAGTATTAATGGTCCATCACCAAAAACTGCTGGTAATGACCTATTTCAAAGGGCTTATTGCTTAAGTAATGGCACTCCACCTATCTTTAGTCAGTTTTGTAGGTATTCATTTTATTGTCTATTTCAGGACACTAAAACCAGTTTATTACATGTGAAAAAAACCATCATGAAGAAAGATAAAACACATAATAATTTTCTGGTTGTTGTCGTCTTTTCATTTTTTGGCCAGTTGACTAAATTGCTTCTGGATTTACTTGTCTGTTATCAATATAATGCTTCATGTTGGGTAATTTTATGCGCATGCTATATAGAAATGCAACGAACATTTTTTGTTGGGCTGGATGAAAAAAACATTTTTATATCCCATTTTATGTCATGTTTTACCTATATTTGATTTAAATGAAAATATTTTGAAAAGGTTTCATTTTCACATCAGATTTGTCAAGTATATTTTAAAAGTGCATTAGATTTTTTGTAATCTACCCATCTTTGTTGAAAAAAGGGTATCTGAACCCAGGAATACAACTAATGATGTGAATTGTGCTTAAATACAACGGTGGTAGATGCCAATACAAAATGCTAACATAAGGAAAGACTATTATTTCCTTTCATTAAGATTTCTAAGACTGTCTTTTCCCCAGGACAACTTGGTTTCTCATACAGTGCTAAAAGTGGTGGGGGAGGGGGGCACTGGCATCTGAATGTGGCCATGGCCCTGTGTCGTACCTTCCTTCTGAGGTCCTGCCCTCACGCTGCTCCTTCCCCTGAGGCCCCACCCCTATGCCACCCCTTCTCCCAAGACCTCACCCCCTGCTTGCTCCTCTCTGCCCCCTCATCTTGGTTGCTCATCCTTACAGCTGGTAAAAAGTGGGAGGGAATAGCCCTCCCACTTTTAAAAGCAACAGAGTTGTGGGCCCCTGGTTGCCCCTGCACCACACCCATGCTCAGCTTTAAACATGTCAGTAATCTGACTTCAGTGGGACCTTTTGTGTGTGTTAACAGGCTTGAAGGGCTTAATTCCCTCCATATATTTGCATTGTTTCTCAGAGGGCCAATCCTGGAAAACCTTACCCATGTGAGTAATCTTACCCAAGTACTCCCATGGACAGAAATGGGACATTTACTTGGGTGAATGAGGATTATTATTCATAGACTTTAAGGTCAGAAGGGACTATTATGATCATCTAGTCTGACCTCCTGCACAGCACAGGCCACAATCTCACCCACAGATTTCTGCCCAAGATCCCTAAATGGCCCCCTCAATGATTGAACTCACAACTCTGGGTTTAGCAGGCCAATGCTCAAACCACCGAGCTATCTGTCCCTGTGCCCCACACTGAGCTATCCCTCCCCCTCATATATTCATAAGAGTATAAATTTCAGAACTTACTACATATTTCTAATATGTAGTAATAATCGTAGAAAGAAAAACTCCTTTAGAAAATTATAGTGGCAGCTCACAGGATTATTGTTAAAATGTAGGCTAATTCAGATGTTCCATCCATTTACAGTAGAAAACTTCAGAGACTGCAAAAATTTGAGCTTCAACTACTTTAAAATGAACAGCACCCTAATGTAATTCACTATTAACATTTCCTTTTGAAAGTAAATTTTAATCAGTTGTAGTGACTATCTATCCTGTTATATTTCTAGAGCCCACATCTGAGAGACTATGAGCCTTGGTTAAAGAAAAAAAAAGTTCATTGCATGCACAGATGGTAAAATCTCAGATTAAATTAAAAAATAAGTTAAATTAAAAATCATCCTTCATTGTCTAAAGAAATGGTGGGGCCATGAAACTGCGTGGTGGTTCCATGCATTCCTTTGGGCATTATTGCCTTCATTTAAACAAATTTTGGATCACCAAAGGATGATTTTTTAATTTAAAATGAAGGCCTACCATCTGTGTACATTTTGAACTCCTTTCCCTTATGTATTATCTGCACAAATAGCACCAGGTCTGAGGTATTGTCTGTGGTATGAAGATAATAACAGTGGATAGAGGCAGGTGTAGATCAAACAAATACTACACCATGCTAGCTTCCTCTACCTAGCTCATTATTGTACTTCATGACAGGCTTGTACTACCCGTGATATTCAGTTTGGGGCTAAATGTGCCAAGCAGCATAGTGATTTTCTGATATGGACAACTGACCACTAAGACTAAATGGAGATTACCAAATCCATCTGTGTGGTTTTAATGCAGGTGTCCAGAGGTGAAAGGCTATTTTCCAGTCCTAATGGATCACAGCACCTCGTCTCCTATCAATATTTCCTGAACTTCACCCTTTAGGTTTTCCTATGTGTAGACCTTTTAAATGAGATGTAGGTAAAAAGCATGCAGATATTTTACCACATTTATATGTAATAGTAAAGTCACTCTGCTCTGTAAAATCAGCACTACAGCATAATCTATAGCAGGGATTGGCAACCTTTGGCACTTGGCCTGCCAGGGTAAGCCTCCTGGAGGGCTGGGCCAGTTTGTTTACCTGCCGCGTCCACAGGTTTGGCCGATCACAGCTCTCACTGGCTGTGGCTTGCCATTCCACACCAATGGGAGGATGCGGAAAGCAGCCAGTACATCCTTTGGCTCACGCCACCTCCCGCAGCCCCCATTGGTCAAAAGCAGTGAACCGCGGCCAATAGGAGCTGTGATCGGCCAAACCTGTGGATGTGACAGGTAACAAACTGACCCAGCAGGTGGCTTAACCTGGCAGGCTGCATGCCAAAGGTTGCCAATCTCTGATCTATAGCTTTACTTTCTAAATATAGAATAAATGTTAGTATATCTTATGCAAACGGTAGGGTTAAAATTATTTTAATGCTAAACTAACCATATTTTGAATCCATTTTAGTGAAATGGTTTAATTAGCTAGGCAACTTCTCCCAATCTTATGTACCCCGTGCAAATTAATGGCACTCAGCATATGCATTCTCTCAGTTCCTTGCTGCTGTTTACAAGCCTGTGAATCCTATCTACCACCCCACACCTTGCACGTTCACAAATGATTAACTACCTCGAGAACTCATGTCCTTCTCAGTGGCCTTGTCGCAATACTTTTTTCCACAGAAGGCGAACATGGTGGGTGAACCTGCACACAGCCATTTTTTCCCAAAGGTGCTGGTAACTTTATTCCAAAGCCATTAATTCTAATAAATCCTGTATGCAATAATAGAAGTTAACAAAAAAGGTGCCATTTTATATTTTAAGTGTATTTTACTTAATACACTATTACTTAAACAGAAAGCAGAGAGGGTGACTGTCTAGAACCAGAAATGCATAAAGTTGCCTTCTCGTGGTAAGAAAGAGGCAGGAATTTGGGGACCATACAGAACTGAAGATGCCCCTCCTATTAAACAACTTAGTTTCACTTTCTGAGGAATGATCCACCATTCACAGCTGGACTATATAACATCAGTCCTTCTTCTCAGTGTATTACAGACATGCCAACATTGTGTCTAATGCCAATTCTATTCTACTGAGGTGCTTGTACTGTGCCAACCACCGAGTTATCCAAGTGCCTATTGCCCAGAGTGCAGAAGTGAGTGAGGGAATATAGTTCCCCCTTGAGAACACTAGAGGTTATGTAATGATGTCAATACAAGGACTACCACAGTGTTGGAGAGTCATTATAATTTGTAAATAAATAACCTAGTTTAATAGTACTGACTGCTTAAAATACATAAGCCAAAATAGAACAGTCATATGTTTCAGTACAAGAGCACACATTCTCTTGAGTCATATGGTAATACTGTTAATGTGTGTCAGAAAAAAGATCAAATTCCCAGGTTGAGCTGCCTGAAACTTTCACATTTTCAATTTTAAAACGAATTTTTCATCAAAATGTCTGATTTCAAGAACAAAACAGAATGGATTTTATTACAAACAAATAGTGTAAAATCCATCCAATGGTTTGACCAGCTAGGGAACTGCTCAGAAAACGTCATCAAAATTCAAATATTGACCTTGCCCAAAATGGGGTGTGTGACATACCCAGGGTACAAAGTGGACTGATGAACAGCTGTGTCCCCTCAGCTCTCTAACTTGTGGAGCCTTTTACACTGCTTTTCTGTGAGAGCTATCATCCCTGTTCTGTGACAGGTTCCAGAGTGGTAGCCATGTTAGTCTGTGTCAGCAAAAAGAACGAAGAGTACTTGTGGCACCTTAGAGTCTAACAAATTTATTTGGACATAAGCTTTCATGGGCTGAAACCCACTTCATCAGATGCATGATATATGCCACCATGTGCCAGCAATGCCCCTCGCCATGTACATTGGCCAGACCAGACAGTCTCTACGTAAAATGATAAATGGACACAAATCAGACATCAAGAATTATAACATTCAAAAATCAGTCAGAGAACACTTCACCTCCCTGGATACTCAATTACAGACCTAAAAGTCACAGATCTTCAACAAAAAAAAACCTTCAAAGACAGACTCCATCCAGAAACTGCAGAACTGGAATTAATTTGCAAATTGGACACCATTAAATTAGGCTTGAATAAAGACTGGCAGTGGCTGGGTCATTACACAAACTAAAAACTATTTTCCCATGCTATTTTTCCCTTATTGCTACCATACCTTTTTGTCAGCTGTTTGAAATGGGCCATCCTGATTATCACTACAAATTTTTTTCTCCTGCTGATCATAGCCCACCTTAATTAATTTGTCTTGTTAGAGTTGGTATGGCAACCCTCATCTTTTCATGTTCTGTGTGTGTGTGTATATATATATATATAAAATAACTTCCTACTGTATTTTCCACTCCATGCATCTGATGAAGTGGGTTTTAGCCCACAAAAGCTTATGTCCAAATAAATGTGTTAGTCTCTAAGATGCCACAAGTACTCCTCATTCATCCCTCTTCTGTTCACTCATAGCCTCCAGCATGTAAATTACTCTCAGTTATATTGTATGTGTGCTGTAGCTGCCCACATTTCAATTACACTACAGGGTGACACCAACAAACTCCCAATAAGAGATACGTCCCGATATGGTATACCAGCAAGAACCGGTGCACCATAGCAGGGACTGGTTTCCCCAGGCGGCAATTTAAAGGGCATGGGGCTCCCACGGAAAACGATATGCCCAAGTCCTGTTCTTCCAAATTGAATTTCCTGAAAAAATCAATTCAAACACACAATGGTTTAGATAAAACAAGCTTATTCACTACAAAAGAATAGATTTTAAGTAAATACAGGTAATGAGGCGTAAAAGTCAGAGTAGGTTCCAAGAAAAATAAAAGTAAACCACAACTAATGCCTAACTTAACAAACTAGAGTGAATTCAAAGCAAAGTCTCCCTCATGACATGTTTCAGCATTCCTACTAGCTAGTCAGGGTCTATCCCACAGGCCAGTACTACTTTCTTTGTTCTTCTGGTATCATCGATGCTGTGGGCAGAGAGAAAGGAGGGAATAATTTGGGACATCTGCCCTGCCTTATAGTTCTCTCTCTTCTTCAAGAAGCATCTCCAGCTGAGGTTCAGGAGACAAAAAGTTTGTGTGGATGGAAACCACAAGCTGTTCCTTTTTAAGATGTAGATTTTTCACCCATACCTCTTTTCCTGCCAATTTAGTAGCCATTTAAGCCAGTGATGGCCCATTCGACCTTGTTTACACCTGGCTGAGGTGTCCACTTGTTTTCTGTCTCTGAGGAACTGAAGAGGCCGCTCCACAGAATATGTCTTAGGCCATGTGTGCACTACCACTAACATCAGCAAAATTTATGTCTCTAAGGAATGTGGAAAAAAATACACCCAGAGTGACATATGGCATAAGTGGTAGTATGCACAGTGCTATGTCAGTGAGAGAGCTTCTCCTGCCAACATAGCTACCACCACTCATTGGGGGTGGTTTAATTATGTCAGTGGAAGAGCTCTCGCCTGTTGGCAGAGAGCATCTACCTGAGAGATCTTACAGCAGCACAGTGGCATTGATACAGCTGTGCCACTGTAAGTTCTGTAGTGTAGATACAGCCTTTTCAAAACACTAAAACTAAAAATATACAAAAAGTTGGGCCCTCTCTCTGTCACTTCCGACTATACACCAAACATAAGATTTACTTACAGCTGACACTTGCCATTGTTATCCAGGTGTCTGGGGCTATGTGGCACCCAGGGCAACATGGGGATATTTCTCATCAGTACAGATATTCATTTGAAATGTAGGTCTGAACAAATTGAGTTACTATGTATAAGTATTACTGTTTATAACAAAGAAAGCAAGCAATAAAGACAAAGTGACCTTACAATGGGGCAAGGAAAGGTAATTTTTATTGTTTTTTCACTGATTTCTCCTTTATGGATGAGTGGTGGGGCAATCCTGTAAACCATAGATTGGTAAGGTAGTGTAAATCAGTGTAAGTTGCACCTTATGGGACGAGGGAAAGGACTCGTAGCAGGAAAATCAATCAGCAGTAAGGTGTAGGAAAGAATAAATCAGGATGCTTTATGCTTTCTTCCGCCTTACTGTTGATTGCTTTTCCTGCTCCAAAACTTCTTTGCCCCTCACTAGCAAGGTAGTTACCTCTACTCAGCTTACACCAGGATATAACTGACCATGACATTTGCATGTGGCAACTACAAGAGTAAAAGTATAGTTGGTCGTTATGGCATGGACTGAATACTGTGGATAAGTGAGATAGTCATTTCCATACTAAATATTACACATCTCTTCATTCTCTTCTTGACAAGGAAATGTCAGACTCTGAGACAGTTTTAAATCAATAGCCAGTCACTCTGAATATACTCAGCTACTGAACTGTGCCAGTCCTGCACTAGGAGCTACTGCCGGTTGGGCTTTGCCTCTGAAGTCTCTGAATACTAATGAGATTATCCTGTTTGATTGCAAGATGGTATTTGAGATGTCTTCGAAATAGCCCTATGACTGCTCTGATCAACATCAGCCCAGCCCATAAGTATGATCTGAATGAGCGAGATTATGTACAGCATGTAGTTTCTGATACAGATTGTCATAAAACTGAGCCAAAGGAGGAAGGAAGTACAGTATTCTTCATGGTCTTAGGGAAAGTACATTGAAACACCTATTCTGAAGAGATATACTGAACATATGTGTTGATGGCATCTCTGCTTTAGATTTAATGTCTTCCTCTTCATCCTCTGTTTTAAAAGGAAAGCCTAGTTTAGGTCCTAGGCCCTAGACCCTGAGCTGGGCATGAGTCTTTCCATGATCATAACAGTGAGTACAATAGTGTAGGACTGAGTGAGGCAGTTGCTGCTTCTCTGTTCTAGTGACTAACGCCACTGAAGCAGGGTCGGCTCCAGGCACCAGCCGAGGAAGCACATGCCTGGGGCGGCACATTTTAAGAGGTGGCATTCCGGCCAATCTTGGGGCAGCACAATCTGGCTGCCCTTTTTTTTTTTTTTTTCTTTGGCAGCGCTTCGGCCACTTTTTTTTTTTAATGCTTGGGGCGGCAAAAAAGTTAGCGCCGGCCCTGCACTCAAGTGGCGTTAGTCACTAGAACAGAGAAGCAGCAACTGCCTCACTCAGTCCTACGCTATTGTACTCACTGTTATGATCATGGAAAGACTCATGCCCAGCTCAGTCCCCTGAGGAGAGGGACACTAATGCAAATGCCAGTCCACATAACAGTCACCACTGTCATTAACAATCTCTTCCACTTTTGAAATAAGTTTCATATACCTCCAATATATATAGAAACACAATACACACACTATGCTTCTTGTGATCATCCTACAGTGCAACACCTCAATTCTGACATCATAGTTCCCCAAGAGTAATAGAATACATTCTACAATTCACCCAGATACAGACATGTATGTTAATGTTACTGAAATTAGAGTTAAGGTTTTGCCTTACACTGTGATGATGGGGAGCATGATGGATGTAACAGTGTTGCTGTATGTACCTGGTGGAGATATCTGAGACACATTTATAAAGGGGTTGAGCTGTCAGTGAAAGCGGTGAATGTGATGTGAGAGCATATAGGAAGAAGATCTGAACTGGACATTTCCTTATAAGAGCTCGCGTGGGTGGTATTTTGTTGAATTAAGCCTCCAGTCACTACTGTGCAGTAGGGAAGTATTTCTGTTCCTATTGTACAGATTTCCATAAAGGTATTGTGAGAAGTTTTGCAGGAAGAGAACCCAGATTATCAAACATACATATAATTATTTTGTATATTTTTCTCTTCAAGACACGAGAAATCTTCTTGGAGTCCCTTTGTAGAAAAGAATAAAAATAATTATTATAAAAGATAAAGTAATGTACAGGGATTTTCTTAAGGCATCCAAAAAGAACCAGATCATTTCCTTTGTCCGATAATTTGTTTATATATACACACTAGAAAAACTTATGGTTACTGAGATGCATTGAAAGGTAATATTTACTGCTTAGTATTTTACTCATTAAAGAAATACAAAGTGTAACCAACTCATGTCTTTTTTCACTTAACCCTTATCACTTCAGCCATGCCCCTTAGCCCAGAAAATGGACAAGAGAGAATATTTCTTCTTTCCTTGTACATGCTCTCAGAGATAATAAAGGCATAAATTACAGTGAAGTTAACAAACACAGGGACCCTTTGACATTTGACACAAGAGCCTTTTCTCTTTAATTTGGCATCCTAATAATACTCTGAATCCCTTCCTTCCAGCAAGTCGCTGGCAAATGCTTTATTGTGTCTGTTGTTTCTCCTCTGGGGCTGTACATTAGGTTAAAATATCACAAATAGCTGCTATTAAAGTGTGAGTCACAGCAGCTATAATTTTTCATGACAGCCAGAGGAAATGTGACATGTTCAGGAAACCCTGGCATTGATGCTAACACTCAGATCTTCAGGCAAATGTTTAATGACATACTCAGCATGCTGTGCAAACTTCACTATCTACCAAACAAAAGGTTACTACTGGAGCACTATAAATATTCGGAAATGTCACTAGACAATAGCATCGAAAGGCTCTTTTCTTCCTGATCACTGAAGGCAAGATAAAAATCAGTCTCTGCTTTGCAGCTCATTTTTACAAATCCAGTTATTTTTGTATAGTCCCTATAATGTTCTGTTGAATATTCTGTGGAATATCCATGCTTCTATTTGTGTTTAGTTCAAAACTATGAGCTTCCTCATCTGTTCGGATATAAGCTTGCGCCCGAGTGGGAGAGAGCCCATGCTTATGATGTGTATCTGCTTTTTTTCTACTTATAGTATGGAAAAATAGGAGCTGAATAAAACACACTCTGGTTCAGGCACTGAGCAGAGTAAGACAAGGCACTCTTCTTTCTGGAACCAGTTCCTACACTGCCCTTATGCCGCAATAGTAATGTTTCTCTGCAGTCTTAGGAACCTGTTATCCCAACCATTTATAGCATACATCAGTTCACTGTCACGGTATCATGGCTCACTGACATTTACCTTCTTAAATTAGAGATTACATATTTGTATAGTGTTTATGGTTCCTCTTAGGTACCAGGGCTATTTTGGTAGTAACGGGCAAATGAGTGCTAATGTATACAGAAGGTCTATGTAATGACCAACGGATTGTAACAAGAATAAATATAAATCGCTGCATTTTGGATCTAAACATTGTAAGGTATTGTATCCATTGATGGGTAAAGTCCTAAATTTTATGGACATTTAAAATAACTTAAGAGATTCAAATTAATCGTAATATGAAGAGAAAAAACAAATTGTTCAATTTTATCAGAGAAGGCCAACAGGGATGTAGGCTGCATCAAAAAAAACTCTGATAAACAGAGCAAAAGAAATTACTATAGCATTATACCAGGCCATGAGAGGGCTAACCTAGTCCTCCACTGTGTCAGGTTTGGGGCAATTAATTTTGTTTTTATTAAGAGGAACAATTTCTGGTGGTGATCTAGAGATGGGCTACTGAACTGATCAAATATATATGAAGGATTTTATTTATGGTAGTATGACAGGCTTAAGACTACACAGCTGGGAGATGGTGAAGCCTGGGGGGTGGAAACTATTTGCAGCATATTAACATTTAACTGGGGTTTACACAATCTTGGGCAAGGAGAGAGTTATACCTATCTTCAGAAAGGGATACAGGAAATTAGAGACCAGTCAACCTAACTTCAATAGCTGGAGAGATACTAGAACAAATGATAAAACAATCAGTTTGTAAGCACCTAGAGCAGTGGTTTTCAAACCTATTACTCTGTGTACCCCTTTCCAAATAATGTATTCTTCTGCATATCCCCATCTGAGGTAGACTCACAATATCCCTTACAGACACAAGCCCCAAAGTGTGTCCCGAATACAATTATCCTAATCATTATATATACTTTCACTTTTCATAAAAAGAGTCCCTCAAATGAGTTTCTAGTTGTTGTAAATATTAAACTGGAAGTTTTTAATGTCATTTTATTGTAATTAATTTAAATGAAAGAAGCCTCTGTACTGGTCTCAATCACTCAGAATGGACATAACCTATGACAGCTTGTTCGTGACTAAGGAGGCCCATTGTAGGGCTCTAAAATTATCCCAGCAGTGGCTGGACGAGCTGTTCTCAGCAGATGTCTCCCCACCAGCACCCGCCCACTCCATGCATCTCCATGCAATGGCATGGGAACCCCCCAACCCACCCATGCAGAGGGATCAGAGTCCTCATACACCCCTACATGGGGATGCACAGCTCCTGCATCTTCCCTTCCCCAGACAAAGGGATTAGAACCCTCTAATCCCCCAGGCCCTGCCACCGCCAGGCACAGGCAGAGAGAGTCACCCATTTACCACCCTTACTTCTGTGTTGCAGCTGGCAGCAGTGCTGCCTTCAGAGTAGAGCCCTGCAGTGGGACTGGCATTCCATTGGTCCCACTGGACATGCTGCGATAATAGTGGAAGTGGGATAAAAAGTCAAGAAACAGTGTGGGAGTGGGCATTGTGGGGTGGGATGGGAGCAGGATTAAAAAAAAAGTCCTCTTGTGCCATGAACAACATGAATGCCCCCGTCAGCAGCCACTGCTCTCAGGCTGCACAGCTCTGAAGTTCTGCACTGCTGCTGACGGCAGCGCTTTCTTTAGAGTTGGGTGGCTGGAGAGTGGCGGCTGCTGGCTGCCCTCCCCCCAGATATACAAGTCAGACTATGCCTATTATTGTCTGCCATTACAGGATTTTTTTCTTGCATACTTCCTGATAACAGCTCACCATCCCCTAGGCATGAAAACTACTGACCTAGAGGATAGTAGATGATTTGTCAAGAACAAATCATGCCAAACCGACCTAATGACCCTTTTTGACAGGATTACTTGCTTAGTGGATGTGGGGTGGGGGGAAGAAGTAGACATGATATTTATTGATTTTAGTAAGACTTTTGACATAGTCCCACATGACATTCTTATAAGCAAAGTAGGAAATGTGGTCTAGATGAAATCACTTTCAGCAGTGGCTGGATTCAGACATGCTGCTGTGCAGCCCCTCCCCCCAGAGCGCTGCCCGTGCAGTGCGCTGAGGCTGCAGAGGGACAGAGGGAGCCTCCCCAGCGAGCTCAGAGGCTGAGCAGGAAGGGCCCATGGGCTGGATGTGGCCCTCAGGCCGTAGTTTGCCCACCCCTAGACTAGTGAGAAAAGGTTAAAAAACTGGGCATGTTTAGTCTTGAGTAAAGAAAACGGAGGGGCTTTCAAATATGTGAAGGGATGTTATAAAGAAGATGGTGACAAATTGTTCTCAATGTCCACTGGAGGTAGGACAATAAGTAATCAGATTAATCAGCAGCAAGGGAAAGTTAGGATAAATACAGCAGAAAACTTTCTGTATAGATAGTTAAGTATTGGAATAGGCTGCCAAGGGAGGTTGTAGAATCCCCATCACTGGAGTTCTTAAAAGTTTAGACAAACACCTGCCATAGATGGTCTAGGTTTACTTGGTCCTACCTCTCTGGAGGGGGCTGCACGAAATGACCTGTCAAGGCCTCTTCCAGCTCTACATTTTTGTGATTCTATGTGGCTGTTAGAGGAAATTAAAAGAGCAGAAATAAATACAGAGAGAGGCTTCTATTCCCAGAGTGTAATGATCACTACTTGGAATTATCTGCCCCCAAGGATAAAGGCAGAATCCAATTTAATTCAAAGGGGAAAATGGTATTTTTTTAAAAGATACCAACTCCACAGGATTCTCATTCTTGTGGTCTCATGCTCCCATCATGAGACGGAGGCAAACTCCTCCACCTCAGAGTTTTTGGTCTTTAAAGGTAGTGGTAGTTAAGTGAGAAAAACCATACACACTGATGGGCAAAGGTTTTCCCGTCACCTGAAATGGTGAGAAACAACATAGTTATTATTGATCTAAAAGGCCTGCATCTAAATGGAATTTTGATTGCATTGTTACTACTGTGACTTGGCAGGTCTTGTCATGGTTCATATTCTCTGATCCTGGAAAGTATCTCTGTTTCAGTACAAGCCATGTGGGTGCTCCCTTCATGTCTTCATGCAGCACAAATGTTTACAGACAGGTTGTAGGAAACATTTCTAGTTCAAAGAACAGGAGTACTTGTGGCACCTTAGAGACTAACAAACTTATTTAAGCATAAGCTTTTGTGGACTACAGCCCACTTCATCAGATGCATAGAATGGAACATACAGTAGTCTATGCATCTGATGAAGTGGCCTGTAGCCCACGAAAGCTTTTGCTTAAATAAGTTTATTAGTCTCTAAAGTGCCACATGTACTCCTGTTCTTTTTGTGGATACAGACTAACACGTCTGCTACTCTGATTTCTAGTTCAGTCCCTTGATACCATGCTTCCTCAGTTTATCTGCGACTTTCTGCTGGGAAGGTCGCAGCCCCAGTGTGGAGGAGAGGCCCTGAAGGGGGTGGTGGGGTTGGAGAACAAGCCCACCCTGCACTGGTGGCTCCTGTGGGGCTAGGCCAGCTGCCTGCTCTGAGTATTGCGATTTAGCACACAGGGTCGCAGCTCCACTTTTTCAAATTTGGCCCAGCTTCCCAACCGGCATCATAACAGAGGGTGGTAGGGCCAAATCTGAGTGAGTGGTGCTGAGACACCAATCATCCGGTCACAATACCCAGCCACCGTGCACATGCCTGAGGTGAGTTCATGGCAGCTCACTCTCAACCTCCAGTCTCAGCCATGGGGAACACAAGAACTGCTGCAGCCTACGTCCAGGGTGAGTGTGGGATGGGCTCTCTCTCTAACCCCCACCCACTCTTGAAGCCTCCCCTCCTCACTGGGCCAGGATTAGGGTTCTGGTCCCACCATGGAAAGTGCTGCTGTGGGTGGCCAGTGCCCCCTCTTTTGTCAGGGCATTGCTTTTTTTTTTTTTTTTTTTTGCAAAAATCATGGAGCGATCACTAGACCTGTGACTTCTGCTAAGTTTAGCAGGACTGTTCCATGACTTTTGATAAAATATGCCCTGATAAATCTGTAGCCCTGCTTCCCCCAGCGCCGAGTGGGTGGATAACACCCCCTAATCAGAATGGGGAGCACTTATTCCCATGTCATTCAGGAACTGATTGCAAATAGGGACTGAGGTACTTGTCCAGGTCTCACACTGAACTCTCATTCTTTTAGAGAGCTGATAAATCCTTTGGTCTACCAAGGGGGTTGTGCTGGAAGAATGACAGCCAAGCGAGGATCATTCTTGTTGGTATCTTCAGATAGAGAAGCAGAATTACAAGGAATCTTTCCTTACTTATGTACAGCAAAGGCAGCGAGGGCATAAATGAGATTCAATGTTTAACCATAACAATCTTATCCCCATAACAAAAGATGAAAAATATGGGCTTTGAGCTTCTCCCACTTCCCCATCCATGTGCCCTGTAGAATTGAACAGTGGGGATGTTAGGTCCAGAAGAGCCAGAGCCAGTGGCCTGCTTCCTTCTCTTCACCTTCCTATCCCAAAGAAACTACCACCAGAATTGTTGCTGGGAGCCCAGAAAAGAGACTTCTTTACAGGTATCTTTCTTTTCTTATATTTGTAACCTACTGAATCATAAATTGTGTGTGTGGAGGGGCTGCATGGGGGAAAATACACAAGAGTAAGGAGATGCCAGAAAGATGACTGTTCCTCAGCACAGTTTCACTTTACATGTGCCAATTTAAATAATTTAGAGAAAGGGGAGGCCCCAAAATCTCATCTAACAAACTGCTGGATTCCCAGTGCCAAAATGTTAGTATGGAAATGCTCTTTGGATATTAAAATGTTCTTTGCAAGCTGCCAGAGAGAAGCAGTGGGACCCACAGAGGAACTCCCTGTGGCCAAGGTTCCACTTGCAAACAAAGTACAATGGAGAAAGATTGGCAGACATTAGAGAATTACAGCTTGAAGTAACATCAGTGCAATCTGAGATGCAAGCTTCTTTCAGGGAATGCTCATAAAAAGTAGAGTAACTAAAACTGAAGCAGGCTTAAAACACTGAAACATAGTTACTGATGTGGATAGGGACTTTGGGTGGTTGAGAGTAAGGAGCTACAAAGGGATGATTTGGGGAATTGGGAGAGAAGAAATGACTCAATTATATTTTTAAGAGTTGTGTTCTTCTTAAAGAAACCCTTGGGAAAGGAGAATTTCCTTTGTATATAGACTGAGCACACTGTATACAGTTTCCACAACATGATGAGAGTAATTAACCATCAGAACAACGTACAAGGGTCTCGGTGGATTCTCCACCAATGACAATTTTTAAATCAAGATTGGATGTTTTTCTAAAAGATGGACACTAGGAATTATTCTGGGTAGTTCTATGGCCTGTGTTAGAGGAGGCGACACTGGATGATTGCAATGGTCACTTCTGGCCATGGATTCTATGAGTCTAGGAATTCGCTGCAAGGTCTGACTCTAGGACTATGGTTATTCAGTTGCACTAACATGAACACAGCGATCACTCAGTGAGAATCATTGCAGAATGATATGTCCCTTTGGCAGATCAAGGACAAAAAGGTCTTTTAAATGTGTCCTAACTTCCACTAAAAAGAAGCATGGAGTTTAGTAGAATGAGAGAGCAAGAATGGTGCAGTCATTAGGTGATAGCCAACAGCTGGGTTCAGATCCCTGCCCCATCAGAGACTGCCTGTGTGACCTTGGGAATGTCTCTCAGCCTCTTGTGCCCCAGATCCTCTTATGCAAAACGAGGATAACTTTTCCACCTCACAGGATGTTGTCAGGTGTTCAGGTACTATGGCAACAGGGCCTTTTAAATAAGAAAGAAAGAAAGAAAGAAAGAAAGAAAGAAAGAAAGAAAGAAAGAAAGAAAGAAAGAAAGAAAGAGAAAGAAAATCACCAAACCGTTGAGGCTTCCCATGTGTACTTTTCTATTCCCATAAAACTCCAGATTATATGATCAGGCCTGCAGGGAAAGGTAAAGAACCCTTAAAAATTGGGATTACACTTTGAGATTAGCAAAAGATCCCTATTGATGTGGCAGTAGGTTAAGTCCCAGAGGACCTGCAGCCAGAAAAGGCATTTTCCAGGTAGAATAAATATTGAGGAAACAGATGAGGTAGTAGAAGAGGAAAAATAGGAAAAAAAGAGCCTGCCTGAGGCATTAAACAAAGACAGTGGGATTTTGACTCACAAACTTGTTTATTTGCTTAATAGTCTCCTAGAATCCTCTCAAATTTCAGAATCAATGGAAGCTCATATTTAATTGATTTGAAACCTAACAAAAATAAATTTGATTGTGGGTAACATAGACTTGTATACCTGTTGAATATTGATGTTGAGCTATTCTGGCTGACTAATTGGCTGGACTCTGCTGCCATGATTAATTAGTAGAAACTAGATAGGGTTAATTCAAAACCACTAATTAACAGATAACATATGAAGAGTTGTGAGAAGTATCCATTTGGCCCAGATGCCTGGAATGTTACTGACCCATGATGCAGAGAAAGCCTTCAATTGGGTTTAATGAAACTTAAGAGATAGGTGGATGGATTGACTCTGGCAGAGGGGTTTAATAAAGGTATTCTGAGTTAGTAAGAGCTCCTCTGAGCCTTTAGAGAGGCATGTGTCAGGGATACCTCCGAGTTGCAATTATTGTGGAACCTTTTGCACAAAAACTCAAGAAAAATAACAATATCTTGGGAATAAATGGGGGAGACGGGAGTTGGGAACAAAGCCACACTGTATGTGAATGAAGTTTTAATGAAGTATGTTGATTCCCTTCCCTTTTCTTATGAAAGGAAATATGAAGTACATAGACGTCTGAGGCTTTTGAGTCAATTATACTAAACCGTGAGTACCAGCATTTAGAGTAAACCAAGATGCCAAACAGCTATGAAAAAAATTAGATTCAGCTGGGCAAAAATCTTAATGAAGTATTTAGGGATCCATATTACTTCCCCTCTGGGAAAATCAACTGATATAAATTACATGTCTACTGAAAAGATTTTTAAAACATTTAATACACTTGGACAAGCTAATGATATTGTGGATTGGTAGAAGCAAAGTGGTAAAAGCAATCCTTCTCTCTACTTTCAGTAACTAACCCAGTACCATGAGAGTAGGAGAGCTGCATTTCTCCATTTTAGATATTATGTGGGGGATGATGTTCTCTCTGGTCAATCAAAAAAAAATAATATAAGCCAGGAGTAGAGGGTGGGCTACTGGTCCCAGACATTATTAATGGGCAGCACAAATACAAGCCTCAATTACCCTTAAAAATATGGAACAAAATTAAAATGAAAACCTGCTTTGTTCCTTCTCTTTCAACAACAGCTGAAGTAATTTCCTCAAGAAGACACTGATCCCATTTTTTAAAAAATAGGAAAAAGCAATCCTGAAAAAAATGATGCAGTTAATTAAAAGGCAGGAAATGGAGAACAAAGAAACATTCAGTATTTATATCTGTTACAGTGGGGGTTGGGTGAAACTTCCTTGAGGCTGGTGGATGTAACAGATGTCCTTCATTCGGGGGAAATGTAAGAAGCAATTACACTTCTTTTGGGATGAGGTAGCTGAAACAAGAGGAGCCTCCATCCAAAACACAGGCCATAAGTAAGACTGGTCAGACAGCAAATGTGAAAAATCGGGACAGGAGGCATGGGAGAATAGGAGCCTATATAAGAAAAAGAAACAAAAATCGGGACTGTACCTATAAAATCAGGACATCTGTTCACCCTAACTGTTCATGAGCTAAGTTATATGCATAGAGCAGTTTCACTGGAGGCTGAATGCAAACACAGAATCCAAATACTGGCTAACCACTTCAGTCAAAAAGGTCTTAACAAACCAATATTTAATTATGTACAATTAATACTTTATATTTCAACCCCTGGAAAAATTGTGGGCTTCAAGAGATCACTTACTGACAGGTCTGGCGCTAGCTACTAGGCCACCTAGGCAGTCGCCTAGGGCGGCAGGAATTGGGGGGCAGCATATTGGCAGCATCGGCAGCAAATCGGCAGCAATTCAGTGCCTCTTCTGCCGTCGGCGGCATTTCGGCTGCTACTGCTCCTTGCCGATTTGACCACTGGCGGCAATTTGGCGGCAACTCAATGCCTCTTCCACTGTCGGCAGCATTTTGGCGATAACTGCTCCTCGCCAATTTCACCGCTGCCGGTAATGCAGCGGCAGCTTCTCAGCACTAAGGTTTTTTTTTTTTGCTTCGCTGCCTACGGTGGCAAAAAAGCTGGCACCAGTCCTGCTTATTGAGACCAACAAAGGGGATGACGTGATCTGGGGAACCTGATTATGTACAACATCTGAATTCTAGTTTGATTTTATCAATTGTCTGTATCCATATGCCTTATGACTTTCTCTTACTGTGTTCTGTGAGCTGAGCAGACAAGAGTGGTGCCCAAATGTCTAACTATGAAATCGGTTGATCATTAAAGAGTATGAGAACAGGACTAGCTCTTACCTGAAGAGAACAAAGGAGTAACTGCATCCTAAATAAAGTTAGCGTTCTCTAACTTCAGGTTTGAAGGAATGGAATTTCCCCAGATGCAGGACAAGGTAATCCAGTGTTGTTGCTAGAATTTAAAAACTCAGAGGAACTCCTAGAGACAGAGGAAATCTGGGCAGGAGGAGGAATACAGGGGAATGCTTTCATAGCAGACAGGTCCATTGTGACTGTGGGACCAACTCAGTAAGAGAGAAGATGGCTGGAGGAGAGAGAGGGCAAACTTCATGTTCCAAAGGGGAAGTCCTGAGGAGAGAGGCACAGAAGAGGGGATTTGAAATCCTGAAAAAGATACTGACTCGAATCCTGAAGAACACTCCAAAGTGATGAGGAAACTGAGGCAGGGGATGGCATACAGGTGTGTTATTGTTTGGTCTCTCTATATATGTATTTGTGCTGTCTAAAGTAAAGAGGGATGGCTTTGGAGCCTTTAGCAAAGTTTCTGTGTTATGTGCTTCAAATATCACATGTCCCTGGTGAGGCAAACTGTAAACCGGAATGCCCACAATGTTAGACCTCAGGGAAAGAGTGCCCTTAAGCTTCTGGAGAGTCTTGGGATGAAGGGGTAAGAGACAGACAACATGAAGGTTTAATAAACAGATGACCTCGGCCCAGGAAGTGTGCCAGCGAGGCCAAGGACAGTGCTGGAGACTAGGGAAGCTAAAGAGCATGTGGGGCCAGCAAGATGGTACCCAAACATAGCAGCCTGGTGAGGGTTCTGCAGGGCTAGATTTATCAGGGTTGTGACAGGGGATAATGAATTCTAGAGGTTCTAGAGGTGTAACTTCAAAACTGTATAGTGAATTTATTAATCTTGGTATGGACAATGAATACAATTACATGAATAAGTGGGACATGGTTTTAGAGAAGGAAATTCCCTTATCTTTTTATATTAAATTAAATTTATCTTACACTGAACCCACATTTAAAATGTGCTGTTAAAATGTGGAATTGGATATAAATAACTTTTACAAGGCTGTTATAAGGAGACATTAGAGGTTTTATCAGCTGGGTAGAGAACAGTCGGGTCTTCTGACAACAGGGAAAGCATGTGAAGTGGGTAGGGATTGTGGGATGAGCATATCTGGTGGATGTTTCTGCGAAAAAGACTAGCCAGTCAAAGAGCTAACATGTTAACATTTCAACTGACAGTTACCACGCTCAGCCTTCAGAGTGATAGATTTGCATTGATTTACACTTGGGTCACATTTTCCAAATTATCTTTGCCACAGTAGGGGCAAGGAACTTAGGCGCTGACCCTAAAATCACAACAGGTATCCGTACAGAGTCCCTAACTGCTAGTTACTGACTTGTTTTGTCAATTCATTTGTTTTGCACCCTTTTGATCTTGGAGCCTGTCAGGCAGTCATGTCTTCTGCTCCTGGATGTTCCCCTGGCATGTCTCCTATTCCAGGTGCTCCATATGTTCAGGAGTGGCAGAGCCAGGTGGAGGGAGGGAGCTAGTGTCCCAGCTATGGAAACTCATGCACCTGTAGGGGTGAGGGCGGAGGTGAGAGCAGGCACAGAGGAGCTGAAGCTGCCACTAGGGAGCCCATGATCGGGCTAAGGAGCAGGGAACAAGACCAGAGGGGCTGGAACATATTCAAGAGCAGGTAGAAGCTCCCAGGACCCTCCTTCCCTGCCTGGAGACAGCTCCCGGCCCCCCACTGCTGAGTCTCAGTACCTGCACTCATTTCCCAGCATATCCCTCTACCCCACCATTCTCAGGGAGCTTCCCTCTGCATCCCCCACATATGGGGGGTGGTGTATGCTCTCTCTTCTCCACCCAGGGGTTTCTCTGCATGGCAGGGGAAGGAGGGAGAGCTCCTCAGTCAGCTGGGTGAGCTAAGCTCTCTCTACTGCCCTTGTGTACCAGCATGGGCCAGGACAGGACTGTGATTCCAGCCTAACAGGTGGAAGCTCTGTGCTGCCTTCACCATATCTGCCCATCCACTATTCAGAGTTCCACTGAGAAAGAGTGTTTAATGGCTTGCAGCGGGGCAGCTGCCATAGCCCTCTAATCACATTGATCTCCCAAGAGCTTAGAGCTGGAATGTGTTTCCATTGGTTAGTTTAAATCAAAATTTTGTGTGAGAAGAAGTCATTCTGCCAAAACTTCCAATGGAAACCAGGCAGATTTCCTGCCTAGCTCCTCAGCAGCCTGCTTGGAGGGGACATTGGCAGCCAGGACTCCCAGGGTGTTCTGGTTCCTCAGCAGCTCATCAGGCAGACTGCTGGATTTCCAGGCTCCCTGGGACACCCCAGGGTGGATGGCTCCCAGATTCCCCAGCTTCGTGGGAGTCTGCAGGTAGATAAGTGGAGAAAATATTTACCATGTTTCAAATGTACATTGTGACAATCTTTGGAGGAAGAGCTGATACAGGAAGAGAAGTTTGGAGGAAGTTTGGAAGAAGAGAAGTTTGGAGGAAGAGCTGATACAGGAAGAGACCTTCTGGTCTATATAAGCCATTCTCTCCTATTTGCATTATTATATTTAATGTAATAATAATCTCAATTTTTAAAATTTATCTACAGTGA
Source organism: Dermatemys mawii (assembly GCA_007922305.1). NCBI lineage: Eukaryota > Metazoa > Chordata > Testudines > Dermatemydidae > Dermatemys > Dermatemys mawii. The sequence continues at coordinate 42,885,128 of ML677341.1, read as the reverse complement.
CAGAATTTCCAGTCTGCTGCACTAGAGTGTCAGAGAAACCAGACGATCTTACTGCATAATTTAGGTCCAGTTTGTCACAGGCCTGGGTTAGAGACTGGAATTATGGAAAAACAGATAATTAGTGAGATCTATGGTAGCTAGATGGGAGCTGTCTTATAGCAGACAGGATAGATGGGGTAGTGAAAGCCTAATTAGCATTCAAAAATACTTAAAGCAAGAGATGTCATAGTCATTCTGGGCAGGAAAAGGGATACGAACATTTCAGTCTAGCTACATAAAATAGCCATATAAATGGTAATAGGCTGTCTTCTGCAGGGGAGAAACAATTGAGTAGGAAAGAAACTTAATTGTCTGTGCATCTTTTGATGTTAGCAAATACTTTTTGAACTAGCCTGCATCTCACAAATGCAGATTGGGGATCCAAACCTCAGTAAAGGAGTATTCTAAATACAACGGGATATTGTGCTGAAAAGGGGGCTGCAATAAACTTATTTCCAGGAGCTGGACCAGACAACTAAACATTGCCCCTATAATGATATAAAGGAAGATTTCCAGGCTAGAATGGTAATTAATGCAAGATGTTCACACCTCAATATTAAAGGGCTTTATGGATGTGAGCTCCACTGATGCAGATGAGAAAGACTTGAGATGCAGTGATGCCAACAGAGAAAGAAGAAAAACCTGAGAGAATGACATTGGAGCACTAGAATGGAACAGTTATTTGAATCACTGTAACTACAAAATATAACCTATCCTTATGATGCCATTACCCAAAGCTTAGACTAGATAGGATTTTATACAGCTCACCTTTTATTTACCTTGATTTAATCATTTTTAAAGAGCATATTAGTATCAGAATGTTACTATGGTAACACTTACAGACCATTCACAGAGATAAGGAAGATAAGCTTGTGACCTCTGCACAGAGTTAGAAGAGAGACAAAAGGTACCTTTCTACACTTGATCCAAAGACCATTTGAAGTCTACTAGAATCTTTCCACTGATTTCAACAGGCTTTGGATCAGGTCCTTGAAACATGTAGTGCAAGGTATATAGTCAAATATGCCCATTCTCATTAAGAGTACCAGGAACAGTAGCTGTGGTCACTGTCTGATGACCACAAATTGTGACAAGATCATCAGTGACTCACAGGTTAGCTTGTCCTCCCCCAGGAAGTTGTGATGCAACCCTCTTTCTTCACCTATCAATTAATTGCAGCCACCTCTGGGAACATAGCACCTGCTTAATAATGCAGAACAATATTACTCAGCAGTTTAGGATAGCTAGCAAATAATAACATGCCCAATGGAATTGCAGGGAATGTTTTGCTAGGCAGTATCCCAACATGAAAAGCTTTGTCATCCAAAATTTAATCTAATTAGAAGCAATTGTAATGCAATTTTGGACTTCAAGATCATCATTTTCTCAGTGCTCATGTGATTTGAGGCAAGGCTGAAGAAGAATGTTCTGATCCAAACCCATGCTCAAGTATTGCTCTAAATTCCTTAGTTCAAATTTTAAATAATTCAAAATTGCAGCTTAAGAACATAAGAAAGGCCAAACTGGGTCGGACCAAATGTCCATCCAGACCAGTATCCTGTCTACCAACAGTGGCCAATGCCAAGTTCGCCGAAGTGATTGAACCTAACAGGTAATGATCAAGTGATGTTTCTCCTGCAATCCATCACCACCCTCTGACAAACAAAGATTAGGGACACCATTCCTTACCCAGCCGGGCTAATAGCCATTAATGGACTTAACCTCTACTAATTTATCCAGCTCTCTCTTAAACCTTGTTATAGTCGTTGCCCTCACAACCTCATCAGGCAAAAAGTCCCACAGGTTGACTGTGCGCTGTGTAAAGAAGAACTTCCTTTTATTTGTTTTAAACCTGCTGCCCATTAATTTCATTGGAGTTTTGTTTCCTGATTATGTACCCCAAGCAAAGCCTCCTGTATTTGAAAAGCAGCCTACCATTTATTTTAACATTTAAAAACCCTCTAAAGCTGTATAACGTAAAACTATCCTCAACTGAATGTAGACCAAAAGAAGATAATTGGTCTACATCTTCCAGTAGATAAGACCTGTTAATTGTTAAATGCTTTTATATTAATTAAATTATTTACTCTTTAGTGATGCCTATTACTTAAAAAGGATGGTTAATGGGCGCACACCCAAGCATGCACATATACATATCCTAGAGCCAATTACATTAAGCTCTTACAGAAGAGATTTGCAAATAATTCCATTTGATTTAATCTTTGTGTTGTACATGTTACTTGGGGAAAAAAGAACAAAACCAGGGCAAAAATAGTTTTGTTTTGTTTCTCTTCCTATTATCACGGGTTACTTGAGGGAAATTAATGAACATTTTCTCCTTTTTAGTACACTTGTTGTAACCCCATTATTTTCTTCCACTATTTGTTGATCCTTCATTCTGGAACAACCATCCTTGATTGTATTTTTTATTCTATTGGGAAACAGACTAAATTGTTCAGAAGGGGTCACTGTAAGATTTTGATGAGAAGAGTAATGAATACAACATCCTCCAACATCTCCCTAACAACATATGTATATTAAACAAAGATTTCAGTAACTTGGCAAACAGTTTTTTTAAATTGTAGAATATTGTTTAAAGAATCTTATTTTTAGTGACAAAATATTGTCTATATAGAATTCACAGTGAAACCAACAGGATATGTAGAAATGGCACTTCCCACATTGTTCACTATCTGCTTGTATGAGGAGCTGATTTGTTAGGTCTGGATTTGCAAATTGGCTGGTAAGGAAAAGTTTGGCATGAAAGTTTTCTGTTAAAAAAAGTATATTCCGTGTATTGGACTTTTGTACAATTAAGATAGTTGTTAGGAACAAGTTTTAGTTCTTTTTAATAAAATTCATGAGGTAATGACAACTTACTCTTGCCTATAACCTTCAAACCACCACCTCATTAGTGAATTAACTACCATGTCATGCCTATGAAATAGCTGAGTAAATATTATCTCAGTTTGAAAGATGAGGAAAGAAGAGAAGGATTCACGCCCCAGTGCGGTATTGTATCCTTTCAATATTCATTGAGTTGCTGTGAGTTAAAGGTCTTCAGCTCCTCTCAGGCTCAAGTCATGTGTAGTCTGCTAAGGATCACACAGGAAGTCTGTGGAAGAGACAGGAACGGAACCCACATTTCCTGATTCTTTGTTCTTTGCTGTACCCACAGGATCATACTTCCTTTCCTGAAACCTTTAGATCACTTCACTGAATCTCTTAGCTCCACAAAAGCAGGAGAGAGGTCAAGGAAAGTGTCAACTGACTTGGAAATAAGACCCATTTTCTGAGAGGAATCCTGCTCTGTCTGTATGCAGTGCTGTTTTGTTCAAAGAAATACTCTCCAAACACATAACACTGTACATTTCATGAACCAGGAGTAGATCAATTACACCAAGACTACAGTGGGATAGAATGGTGTGCATGGACTAATGCAATAATTATGCATCTTAGTGGAATAGTCTCCTTTCTTTCAGATTAATTTTTGTCCAACAACAGCTACTGGTTAAGACTGTATTTTTGTAACTGCTGACTTTCCTCCCAGCCAGTTCAAATTTGTGGAAGTTGTTAACTAACGTGAAAAATCTACATGACTCTTACAGCCCATGCTTAGTTTGTTCCTTCCCTCCCAAAAAAATATAGAGTTATCACTGGGAAAATTATTGATCGTTGAGTTTAAGCAATGTGCACATTATGTTGAGTGAAAAGACAGGATCTTGTAGTGCCTAGTAAAGGTTCACACTCTTGTCTTAAAACAATGACTCAGGGATTCATACTAAGTTGCTGTAACTTATGAAGCAGGTTTACCAAAGCTTTTAATAAACAGAACTTTAGTTTTCTTTTTCGAATTTGCTTTGGAGGAGATGGACATGGCAAAGCTAGTCAGCATCACCAGATGTATTGCTGCTGGCATTTCACCCACACTTTGATGATTGGTTCACATAGTTGGCATGTTCTGATCCTCCTCCATTTGCGTTGGGTCATGCATTACTCTCCTGTGCACAGTTTTGTAAAGCTGTAGAATAGACTTTCTCTAGGAGAAATTGTGAAAAAAGAACATAGTAAAAGGGGTTAGTTGGAGCCATAAATATGACAAACAGCTTGCTGGAAACTATATTAAATAGCAGCAATATTCGTCCAGAGATGAGTTCTGCAATATTCTTATTGCAAGCCTGTCGGATGGATGATTTACGGGATGCTTGTTTTTCATGGACATCACTTAATGGAATGTCCTGTGTCACTAGTCATTTGCACGCATGCTACAGAAAACTGGTGTGGCTGTTTAACATTTCCTCACACTTTTCTCATCCTTGAGAGTGCTTTAAATAATGGAGAAGGAAATCAGAGAGAAAGTACAAATTGTGTCTCCCACTCCTTTCCCTAGTAATGTAGCCTTAATCTCTTTGCTGACCAGGCTTTTTGTTCTCTGGGCCTTTGGCCCATGGAGATAGTTTTTCCTGTTCTACAGCACATTATCATCCCCTTGAATCACTCGTCTTCTCTTGGCTGATACTTGTGTGGCAGAAAGGGTGAAAAGCCCAACATGCAGAACATTAGTGTGGTGGGGTGACTGCCCCACCCTATGCCAAATTGGGCCAGAACAAGCTAGAGAGGCTGTGCGGACTGGCAGCCAATCACCAAGGGCCTATGGGGAGTCAATCAGGGCCAGGCTAGGCCCTATATAAAGGCTGCCTAGTAGTGAAGCAGGCAGTCTCTTCCTGAACTTTGAGGTAGTCTTAAGGAACTCTTAAGGTAGGGAGACAGGCACCCTGGACAGCACAGTTCTGGGCAGGCTCAGGGAAGTAGAGGAGAGCTCTAGCCCATTACCTGCCAGGCTGTGGCCCCTGACTAGAAGGGCCAAGAAGGTGCAAGGGGTCAAAGGGGAAGTGGCCCAGAGAAGGTAGTTGGACAAGGGAAGAGAAGGAGGGCAGAGAGGCTGCTAGAGGGGCCCTGGGTCAGGATCCAGAGTAGCAGGGCAGGCCTGGGTCCCCTTTTCCCCCCCTGTACTGTACCTGTCTGTGGAGGAGTGGCAGACTGCAACATGCCCCTGATGTGAGAGGCTAGACTTTGGGGTTGTGGTTGGCCACTGTGGTGGGAGCGAGCTGAAGGACGGTTGTTAATCCTCCCCCCTATGGAAGGGGGTGAGAATGGACTAGGGGGCACTGCCGGAGGGCAATGTCCTGAAGCGGATGCCGCCAAGTGGGGAGCAACATGGGTATGGAAACCAGCAGAGCAGATGATGGGAGAGATACCACCAGCAGAAGGTGCTTTGTGGCTGGTGAGAGCTAATTCTGGACTGACCAGCAGGAGGTGTCATGGTGGTGAGTCACACCCCCTTCACAATTAGTTCACAATTAGTTAAATCACTGAAAAAATAAGACTGGTTGCTTCTTCAGCTTTGTGCTTCGTGTAGGGTGACCAGACAGCCAGTGTGAAAAATCGGGACAGGAGGTGGGGGGTAATAGGAGCCTATATGAGAATAAATCAGGACTGTCCCTATAAAATCGGGACATCTGGTCACCCTAGCTTTATGGCAACTGGAAGCGGGGCCCTGTGAACTCAGTGGAAAGCTGGACCTAAATTCTACAGCAAGGACTCCTGTTTTCTGTAGTGCGCCACTGAGTCTGACTGGAAATCCTGCTGTTAGGTAAACTCACAAATGAGAATCCTTTGCCCTGTGTCAGTCCACCTCTTACACAGAGATTCTTCCCCACACACATGTCGGAAGCCCCTACCAGGCTGGCTCATTCACATACCTTTTTTAAAAAAAAGAAGAAATTTACATATGAAACTGAATTAACATGGAGTTAATATTCCATCCATAATACCTTCTGCCCTCTGTACCCTTCCAGAAGATGAGATTTCAGAAATCTCAAACATTGGAAGATTTATAGTTTAAGGTGCCCCAACATATTCTTTACAAAATCAAATTACAAACTTAAAACCCCCAGGAAATTCACAGTTAAAAATATCACTTCTCACACAACACAACACAGGAACCTTAACTCTGTCCCTTTTTGGGATACCAGCATATGGAGGCATGGTAGCACTGAATGTAATGATACTTGGAGAACAAAGAATAGAATCCAGAACTTCCAGCTCCCATTATTATGCTCCAAACTTAAGACCATATGGCCTGAAGCATCATTAATTTCTATTTAAGAAGAGATTTGAAGCACAAAATATTCTGCATCCATATGGGATTGATTCACCTAAAAGGGCTTTTGTTTGGTTTGCAGATTTTTTGGTGGTGTTTTTTTCCCCTCCAAACAAATTTTATAGTTTTAGAGATTTCTTTAAATTTGACTTGGTGCTTTTTTTAGCCAGTCACCATCCCAGAAACCTGGACTAATTGCTGGAAAAGAGAGAGCAGATTGCTGCTGGGAAAAGAGAACTCAAATGACACAGGAAGAGATTCTGCTGTAATTGCCTCATGGGCTGTTTCTTGTTTTAAATTCCTGCAGTGTCTTAACTGCTCAGTCATTTAGGACAGGAAGTGTATGTGGTGGGGGGGGGGGAGGGGGAGGAGGAGAGGAGAGAGAAGCAGAGAACTGCTTCATTTACCTGCTGCTGAACTAATTCAGACAACCTATAGTAAGTAAATATTACATAAAAATAGTGGAACAATGAGGAATGAAATCAGGGAAAAGAACCACAACAGTAGCACACACCAAAATGAGTAAAACTATCCTAAATATTATACATTCTGATATCTTGTGGGAAAAGTTCTAACAAGACAAGAAAATGGCAGTGTTTTCAATGAGTCAGTTCCTCCGACAGGAACAGTAAAGCATAGGAAATGGTACAACGGTCTACTCTCAGTAGAGTTGGACCACTGTAGTTAGGTGAATGTACTTCATAGTATAGTGTTTGACTTGTGAGTATTTATTTGTGCAAGAGTAAGTTCAGAGGCAGACACCGTATCAGAAGTAGGCAGGCCCTGCTGACTAGGATGGCCATGCCAGGCATGCTCTGTGTGTGTGTGTGTGGTCATGTCGGTGCGGTGGGGGCAGGGTCATTCAGGCAGAAGCAGGCCCATGCCATTCCAAAAGTACCTGGATGTCGAGCATTCTGAGAATGAATCAGTAGCCACCTTAATCTGGACTCAGGAGCAAATATCTAACCTGCTCAATTGAGGTTCACTGATGCACTGTGCCTAGTCCTGTTTCTTGAAAATTCAGATTGTCAGACATGCTTGGTCACGTCGACACAGGGCTATTTTATTTATAGTAGTGGTATCCTACCTTTATATTTATTGCATGCAGCCTCCTTTAGCTGAGCTTTGCCCTCAGATGTTTGTTTGACAGATGTTTGTGTCCTATACACTAAGGTGTTGTTACTTCTGTGGGTAACTTTAAGTTAAGCAGCCCAGAAAAGGCACCAGGGGTTATATAGCCTAGAAGGAACCAGAACAGCCATATCAAATTACAGTTAAAACCAGCTACATTATATTTATTTTAATAAATACTTTTACACCTCAAGGCATTTGTAGCAATTACTCAATATAAAATGAATATTATTTCAACACCTCATTACAACATTTTTGACAGCTTGTAGTATTGCAAAGAAATCATTGCTAAGTATATCGTGGGACCCGTTTTGGTGCTTGCAGGTGACACAGGGGTACACTTTGGCCACTAAGCCCAATTTGTAAAAGCAGCAGTATTTATTTGGCTATGGTTACTTAGAATTTAATCCACCTAGCAAGATTTATATATATAAAACCACTTATCCCTTTAGTGTCGAAGCACTGTTCATGGGCAGTTGGTTCTCGATCCTGCTTTGGGTCTATCTGGACCCCCTCAGTTTGCATGCACTGCTAGGTTTCTGTCCTGATGAGAATGATATGGTAGACAGATTTGTCAGCTTGATGATGCAGAGGAAGGGATTTTTTTCTTTCTCCTTTGATAGATTTCCAGGATGTCAGACCTGCTGTTTTGGAACACTGTCTCCTATTGCTTCTGAACTGTCCCAGGGTTTGGAGATATATAGTGTACTCAGGGATAACAGAAAACTTATGAAAGAAGCAATCTTTGAGATGGAGAAGACAGTGGAGGCTGGGGAACTCTGGTATCATGTTTTGTTCAGCTTGGTCCACTTAGGACCCAGGCTCTGCATTGTATAGCTGTTCCAGTTTGTGAATTTCCTATAGAGGCCTAGGTAGCGAGTTGCAGTAGTCCAACCTGGAGGTGACGAATGCATGCACCACTGTGGTCAAGTCTGAGACAAGTGTCTTATTTTTAGATGAATCAATTGATAGCACTCTGGGTTAGAGGATTGTGTGCTCAATTCCCAGAGAGGAACGTGAATTTATCAACAATTCTGACACTGCAGTTGTTTAGTAGGTGTGTTCTGCATTCTAACAGATGTCTCTCCCTTATTGGGAATCGCAAGCACTGATTTCTTCTACCACTGATTGCGGGTTCATCAAAAAAAGCTAAATATCTCATGGTTCTGTTCAAAACACATTGGCACTGTGCTGGCTTATTTTCTTATTGTCGGCCACACAGGTTTTATATCCTAGACTATGAGAATACTATTGTTGAATACAAAGTGGGTTTTGCACTTGACTGCACAGTCACTGGATGTCTAGTGTTTAGTTTATTGTTTTGTAAAGTGTTCTGAAATACTATAAGTCTGACTGGTACTATGTTACACGAAATAATTTATTCTGCTAAGGCGCCAGTTAATTTTCCTTAAGTGTAAAGGTAAATGGAACACTGGATATTAGGCTATCACTTTCCAAGGGGGTACATACCAGAAATAGCCAGAAACTAGTGAGGATGGGAGTAATGGGATGAATTAACTAAAGAGAAATTTTAGGCTGAATATCAGGGCAGATTTCTTCAGTGAAATATTAGGGTCAGATTCACCACTGCCTTGCACCTTGTTCAGTCATTTACCCTAGTGGAATCTGAAAATTGCTACTAGATCAGTATGGCAGTGTTGTACACTCACCGTGCACTGGTTTAAGTGGCTGCATATGATGCAGGGCACTGATTAATCTAGACCTAAGCTGGAAAATAGTCTCCCAAGGAAATGAAAGAAGCGACATTGCTTGGGATTTTTTTTTAAACTAAGTTGGATGAAACACTAGAAAAGGTACAATAGAGAACAATCTTACAGGGAGAAAGGCTGATGACCTAGTGTTTCTTCTGCATCTCTAATGCCTATGATTCTGTGATACAGGCGGCTGAGGATATTAGGTGCTGAATGAGGATTCCTGCAACTGATAACCGCTCTCAGTGAAATGCCTGCATAGAAGGCTTTCCAGTAGTTCTCAAAAATAGTTTTGACATGTGAAATTCAGAAGTTTGTCTGAACTGTAGCTGATGTTCCTGATAGTGTATATTCATATAAATGTCAGAGCTCTGTCTCAATCTCCTTGCGTTTTTAAAAAAAGCAAACATTTCTAGTTAAGGGAATTTACCTCTTGTGTGACCTTCCCCAAGATTATTAGACGGCAGTGGTCCATAGTACTTCAGAGGGGCCTCATGATCTCCCTGTGGTGACAGGACAGTAAATTATTAGAAATCCTCTATCTCCATAAGCCATATGGTAGGCAATATGAAGGCCCTTAAAATTGCTTCTTTCTGGAGTTGCTTTTCTCCTAGTGTTCCTCTTTAATCTTTGACTTGATCAGCTAGGAATGAATGCTCAGGCTGCCTTCCTGAAGGGTTTCCATGAATTATATTGAAATGCCTGCAACCTATCAAACTCCTGTACAAAAGGCTTGTACTTAGCCCAAATCTGGAGATATTTGATATATTAAGATACACCTTTTGAACTGAGGAAGCTATAGGATCTTGTTCACTGATCTCTTGGCTGGGGACACAGGTAGTGATTTGTTAGCTTATTCTGGATTTCAGGAATTCAGATTATACATTGGAATCTTATAAATGCTTCTTTGAAAACCCTGGTCAGGCTTCAAGTGGACAACACACTTATTCTTTTATAAAATATGTAAAATGCCTTTTAATGTTGCAGCATAATAAGAGTTAGAGGGCTTAATATTCCACTGCCTTGCACGTGATATAGTCATTTATGTATGTGCAAAATGGGTGTACAACGCTATTGATCTGACTTTATAGTGTTTTACACTTCACTTACTGTCCCATTATATGGATGTAAAGTGATAAAACAAGGGGCAAGGCAGTGGAGTAGCAGGGCCAAAGAGTGCTTGAAAAGCAACATTAATAAGACAGACTTTCCTTCTGGTTCTGCTGTCCACATATAGGAAATCTACTCTAGCTACGGCCAACATGCTCTCTGGCCCAAGTAGCTCAGGTAATTTCATTTGTCTTTTGTGGGGACTTCCCAGGTCAGACAAATATCAAAGGATTTAAAAAAAAAAACCCTCATCAGAGGTACTGAATATTTTGTGGTGCTCAATCTGTAACTTTATACAAAGTTTTAGGAGCACTCTCTACTTCCTTTTGATAAGCTAATACAATAACACAATTCCTCATCTCCCTTGCTCATAATAGGAGCATATCATGTTCAAATGAAACTGTTAACCATTAATATGCAGTGTTAAAATATTAACCCATTCATCTCTCTAAGGATTCTATAATCAACAAACAAGATAGGATTTAAAATGTATGCCTCCTCTATGACCAAAACAGTGGTGGTTGCTACAATATATAGCATATTATTCTGCCTTTGTAGAGATGCATGCTTTCAGGGGACAATTTCTAATTAAAACTAGAATCAGAAATTAGATTTTTCATATCAACCTATCAAAATGCAGAAAGGATACCTGTACTGTACTGTACACTGCTTTGCTCTAATACTCTGGAGGAAACATAAGTTATAAAGAAAATATCATAATGAACTTCCCATGTAGATAAGCTAAGTCGAAAAAGAACTCCCAGAAATATGCATTATGCAAATTGTCTTATCCACATCTCCCATATGCTTCTGCACAAATACCAGTCTTGTTGCCTTGACTGTTCTCCCATTTGTTTCTCTCAGATATAAAAATTGTTGTGTGAAGCACAAATTTCAAAGAGCTTAAATATCTCCCAAATCATTACATTGGGACTATATTAAAAAGTTCTGCCCTGTAGATTACATTTAAGAGCTGGAAAACCAGGAGTTGATCAGCTTAGCAGTTGAGATACCAGAACACTGACTGATAGGTGGTAGCAACATCTATTGGCATTAATGTGAAAGGGCTAATGTGGTCTGTTGGCAATATGGTAAATAAAAAACTCTGCTTAAAATGTAAAAACAAAATCAAGATTATCGGAAAAGGTGCCTGATAATTTATTTTTTAGAGTAGGAGGCTATTTATACACAATGTTTGCACTCAGTACATACTCTTATGCTGTTTTTGACCAATTGCTTGCAAAATGGAGATGAGGCATGCACATTAAAGAAGATGAACTAGAGAAATGTGAGGATTCTGTATCCTGTTCTCTAGCCTCCAGCTGTGCAGGGTACTGGGTAGCAAGATAACCTTGCAAGAAAATGAGCTAAATCATAAAGAAGAACACAATTTGAATGTTTTTTGTCTTTCATTTATCTGACAATGTTTTAGATGATTTCAGATACCATTATTTCTGGAATGCGAATGACACATGGCTCTGATAATTAAAAGAGATATCTTGTCCTCAGCCTATCATTTTCATGGTGAATGTGTTAACATGAAACATTACCCAATTGTTAGGCCTAGATATTGATTATTTCAAGCCGAACGTGTGCTAATATTGTTTTCATTGTGGAGCAGACTAATGTGTTTACCCACAACAAAGGATGAACACAGATGCACATCTTTCTTTCACAGCCCAGAGATTAATTTTCAGAAGAAATCTGAGCAAATGACTTGTGATACCATTAAGCAGTTTCTTTCTTTCTTTTTCCCCCTGAGTGCACTAGTTACAACACAATACTTCCATTCTTAACATGCTAAAGATAGGAGCAGCTGCTTCCATGGAGGAGGAAACACATGCTTTGCAGTATAAAGAAAGCTTGTGCACTTTTTATTAAAAAAATGCTTTTTACAACGGAAACATAATCTGCAGATGGAGCAGCTGATAGTGCTATTTTTCTGGTTGTTAAAGAGTTTATACTACATTAAATGAACTCCCTTGGGTTTAATTTTTCAGTGCTGTTACAACCACCAACCTTTCTTATTGAGAAGGTCAATAGGCACAATATGAAGTCTTGTAAATCATTGCTTCACTATTTCTGCAATATCTAATGTGACCCTATTCACACACCTTAAAAATTATAAACCACAGCACATACTGTATATCAAACAAATAAATCAGCAGCTATAAATATAGTCTTTCTTTTGGTTCTGGACAGATTAATTCTACTGCATTTCACATATTTTAAATTGTCTTTGGCTTCACAGGCAAGATCTCCTTTTGGTATTCAGCAAGCAGAGACCCTGGATTTTATCTATTTAAAATGCTTAATAGAGCCAAAGTGACCCCTAAAGCATTTATTTAAAATGATTCCACTAAAATCCTTAATAAGCATAAACATTAAATACATTACATTATTATTCTGAAACAGTACTCTAGCCAGCTGCTAAAAACTTCCAAAGTTAATTTTGGTGGACTGGGGGGCAGGGAGGAGAAAAGTGAATGAGAATTATGTGTAAGGGACAGCGGATAGCCTAATCTGTGTCTCAGATATAATATTTTATGAGGTACAATTATATAATCTATTCCTCACATGTGAACTGAAAGCAATACAAATACACTGAGCTTTAATGTTGATTGGTTCAGGGAATTACCTACTTCACTTTTTCATTTGTTTGAACCAACAGCAGCTGCTTGTATTGTAAAGCTTCTGAATTCAGAGTAAACTTTATACTTGGCTGAACAAATATGGATAAGCTAAGGGTTTGCTAACATTTAAAAATACATACCTCTGGGACCTATGCTGCCCTCTTTTTCTGCTGTGGGGAAGTCAAGAGGGACAATAGTACTTTGCACTTATGTAGCACCTTCCACTTGAGGATTTCAAAGCACTTTAGAAGTATTAAAGAATTTAGATACACAATATCCCTCTAAGGTAGATGTTATCCCCATTTTATATATAGGGACACTGAGGCCTAGAGTTATTGATTTATTCATATTGACAGCTGGGAACAGACCCCACTGCTCCTTCTTCTAAGGTACGTCTATATTACCTTCTGGATTGGTGTGTAGCATTTGATGTATTGGGGATCAATTTATCGCGTCTCGTCTAGATGCGATAAATCAGTCCCCAAACATGATCCCCGTTGACTCCGGAACTCCATCTCCACAAGAGGAGGAAGCAGAGTCGATGGGAGAACGGCAGCAGTGGACTCGCCGCCGTGAGAACGGCCAGGTAAGTCAATCTAAGATAATTCGACTTCAGCTATACTTTTCGTGTAGCTGAAGTTGCGTATCTTAGATTGACCCCCCCACACACCTCAGTGTAGACCAGCCCTTTAGTAAGAAGTCTACACTGCCTTTGCAATACAACCGTGCAGCATTTGGCTTTCTGGGCTCCAGATTCTTAACACATTGTGTAGCTCTTCACAGACCAATTATCAAATACTTTAAATTAGAGCTCTTGATTAAACACAGTTAACTCATGCTATTAACTACAAGAAATTAACGGCATTTAAAAAAATTAATCCTAATTAATTGCACTGTTAAACAATAGAATACCAATTGAAATGTATTAAATATTTTTGCATGCTCTTCTACATTTTTAAATATATTGATTTATATTACAACACAGAAAACAAAGTGTACAGTGCTCACTTTACATTATTTTTTATTACAAATATTTGCACTGTAAAAATGACAAAGCAAAGAAATAGTACTTTTCAATTCACGTCATATAAGTACTGTAGTGCAGTCTCTTTATTGCCAAAGTGTAACTTACAAATGTAGATTTTTTTATTACATAACTGCACTCAAAAACAAAGGAATGTAAAATTTTAGAGCCTACAAGTTCACTCAGTCCTACTTCTTGTTCAGCCTATCGCTAAGACAAACAAGTTTGTTTACATTTACGGGAGATAGTGCTGCCCTCTTATTTACAATGTTACTTGAAAGTGAGAACAGGTGTTTGCCTGGCACTCTTGTAGCCAGCATTGCAAGGTATTTACATGCCACGTATGCTAAATATTCATATACTCCTTCATGCTTCGGCCACTATTCCAGAGGACGTGTTTCCATGCTGATGATGTGCGTTAATTAAATTTTTGACTGAACTCCTTGGGGGAGAACTGTGTATCTCCTGTTCTGTTTTGCCTACATTCTGCCATATATTTCATGTTATAGCAGTCTCAGATTATGACCCAGCACAGGTTTTTCATTTTAAAAACACTTTCACAGCAGATTTGACAAAATGCAAGGAGAGTACCAATGTGAGATTTTTAAAGATAGCTATAGCACTCGACCCAAGGCTTAAGAATCTGAAGTGCCTTCCAAACTCTGAGACGGACGAGGAGTGGAGCATGCTTTCAGAAGTCTTAAAAGAGCAACACTCATATGCTGAAACTACAAAACCCAAACCACCAAAAAAGAAAATCAACCTTTTACAGGTGGCATCTGACTGAGATGATGAAAACAAACATGCGTCGGTCCGCACTGCTTCGGATCGTTATTGAGCAGAACCAGTCATCAGCACGGACATGTGTCCTCTGGAATGGTGGTTGAAGCATCAAGGGACCTATGAATCTTTAGTGCATCTGGCACATAAACATCTTGTGTTTCCGGCTACAGCAGTGCCATGCGAATGCCTGTTCTCACTTTCAGGTGACACTGTAAACAAGAAGCAGGCAGAATTATTTCCTGCAAATTGTAACCAAACTTGTTTGTCTGAGTGATTGGCTGAAGTAGGACTGAGTGGACTGGTAGGCTCTAAAATTTTACATTGTTTTATTTTTAAATGCAGTTTTTTTGTACATAATTCTACATTTGTAAGTTCAGCTTTCATGATAGAGATTTCACTACAGTACTTGTATTAGG
This sequence comes from Dermatemys mawii, assembly GCA_007922305.1. Taxonomy (NCBI): domain Eukaryota; kingdom Metazoa; phylum Chordata; order Testudines; family Dermatemydidae; genus Dermatemys; species Dermatemys mawii. The sequence goes on along the minus strand of ML677341.1, from coordinate 42,870,117 downwards.
TGAATTGAAATATACTATTTTGTTTTTACAGTGCAAATATTTGTAATAAATAAATATAAAGTGACAAAGAGTCCTGTGGCACCTTAAAGACTAACTAAAGTGCCACAGGACTATTTGTCACTTCTGCAATTCCAGACTAACACGGCTACCCCTCTGATTCTTAAATATAAAGTGAGCATTGTACACTTTGTGTTCTGTTTCAATAGAAATCAATATATTTGAAAATATAGAAAACATCCAAAAATATTTAAATAAATGGCATTCTATTGTTTAACAGTGTGATTAATCGCACAATTAATCACGATTAATTTTTTTAAAATTTCTTGACAACCCTATTTTAAATTATATCTAGGGCATACCTGCATTCATCTTGCACTCAAAATTCCAAGTGAAGCAAATGGTCAACAACTGATGCCCTTAGTCATAATCAAAGTATTTGTAGACATCTTAATCCAAACTTCAGTAGGAGCTCAGCAATGGAAACAGCTACAAAACTGGATCCATATAGGTTTCTTTTATCTATAGTACTTACTTTATAATTTGTATCTCCATCTCTTTTATATTCTTTATTCTGCTTTCATTCTTGAGTTATGAGGACTGGTGGGGTTGCCTTTGATATACTTCTGCAAAAAACGGCCCCTCCAGCAATGACCCTGTGTTCCTCCATCTCCCAACCACACTGTACTCTTCCTAGGGTGTTCACCAGACATGTTCTACTCATGTTCTTTCTAAACCCATTAACCAAAGGACTGATGGTCAACCGCCCCATTTGTTGCAAATGACATCCTTTCTCATCTCAGTTTAACTCTAATTGTGAAATCTGCCCCCAATGGCAAAACTCATATATTCTTAAACAGGGCCTGGAAATCACCCAAAGAGTTTTTCTCTTCCTTTTCCTCCTCAGAGACTTACTCCAAAAGAGTTCTCAGATCTGTGCCTTTTCAGTACAGTTCCTTAAAATATGTAAATGAAAGCTGGAACCCAATACAAAACGCATTCAATAGGGTAAAACTATAGCAGAAAATGTCAGGAGTCCATGAATGATGACTCTAAATATAGATACATTCACCAAAGTTTAAATTATCTATTTCTGTCACATTGTAATATTATATCAAGTAATATTTAGTGCCATGCCCTACATCTCAGTTATATGAGGTCAATAAAGTAATACTTGATTTCAGTCATATTTGAAAAGTTATTGACATTTTAAACAGAAGCACAATTTTAGTATAATTTTTTTCTTTTTTCCATTTGCAAGCCTCTCCTGGTTTTTTGATACATTTTGATATTTATCTGTGCAAGAAAAAGGGTTAGACTTTAAAAAGAAAAAAAAGCCTATGTCTCCAGCAGTCATTTGACATCTCCTACTAAACTTTTGAAGCCAAAAATCTATAGCTACATTCTTATTTATAATACGAATATGATTACAAATAAAATTTGAAAACAGGTAATCTTTCATCCTGTGCACTTGATCACAGCTAGAGGAATTCAGTAAAGTAGATTTCATTATTATTTAATTATTATTTTTATTTATCATCTGTATTGCAGTAGTGCCTTGAAGACTTAGTCAATGACCAGGACCCCATTATGCTAGTGGCTGAACAAAAAGACAGTCCCTGCCCCGAAGAGCTCCCAGTAAAGTATAAGAGACAACAGGTGGCAACAGGCAGCCAAGGAAATAATGATACTGGTCAGTATGAGAGGCAGAACTATCAGTACACCAGCTGCCTAGGCAATTTTTAGGCCATTTTTTTATTTCTCTTCATTCCATTTTTAATACAATGTCAACATTTTTTTCAAGATTTTGAAGATTTGAACTCTTCAAGTGTTATTAGAGTGTCATTCAGGAAACTTCAGTCCCACTCACTTCATTTGAGAGAAAAATTGTACTTTGGTCTGTGACCTAACCTACTAGTTTTGAAGCTTGGGTGATTTTTGGATGAATTTTTCCAAAATAACACTTGTAATGCAAACATGGTCATAAGCTTAATTATGGAGCAGCTACAGCATATTAATTAGCTCATATATCAAGAAATTTCCTTTAGAATTCTGTGGAAATTTAACAATTGTCCTTTCAAATAATATAATAATGATAATAATAACTTAGTGGAGCAAAAAATATTTTGAATTATGTCACACACACACACACACACAAACACACACACACACACACACAAATAAGTGAGCACATAGTACAAGCATAAAACTCCAGATAGGCTTTCTAGTGCTATGAACCGTGAAAGTCAAATTTGGGCAGTTTATTAGCAGAATTCCAAGGCGGTTATTTCCCTTTATTACATTTGTTCATAAGGGTAGGGGGGTGTGTGAACAGCGTATTTCTGTGTGAAACTTTTTCAATGTCATAATTTACATTGAAAACTATATTGAATATCAATGCTATACCAATATATAAGATCATAGTAATATAAGGGTTTTTTTTTTCACTATGAGATTTTTAGAAGGCATCTATTATAATACAAAGTATCAATTTCAGTTCCTATATGTAAGGACTGTGCATTGGCCTTTGAATAATATTTACAAGTTTGAAAGCATGCACAGTCCAACAATTATTAAAACATCCAGACATTATGAGTGAGGAACTCAAGAACATTGGAATTTCCCACTCCAAAAAGGAGATGGTCTAATATACACAGAGATGTTACTAAAGAATTATGTAATTTTAAAATGTAGTTCAGTATCTGAACTAACCTGCCCTCTCTAATACCTGATTCAAAGGCTGTTGGATGTTAAAAGAATTTTGCTAGCGAGAGCAGTCATATTGATTGAAAATCATAGTCTTTGGGGAAATTTCTCAGATGTTTAATCAAAATGGCAGGTCCCAAAGGCATGGGAAATACCCTCCATACCTTGCTAGTAGCGGAGGTCAGGCAGAGATCCTTTCACGGATTTTGTGAAGGATTTACCATACTGCCATTTATAAAGCTTTCTTCATGTAGAGTGTGTGTGTGTGTGTGTGTGTGTGTGTGTGTGTGTGTGTCTGTGTGTGTTAGATATATCGAGAGATATTTCAGAAAAATCTTGATTACTGATTTTTCCATCTCTACACCAGTGTTATGCTATAGGCAGGGGCTTAACCTGATGAGCTGTTGAACCCTTCTTGTGAGGCACTCAAAATGGTTGTTGTAAGCACTCAGTACTTCACAGGAGCTTCTTAGTGTTGTGAAGGATTGCAGCCTATGCCACTACATTTTTTTTTGCACTCCCTTCAGAAGTCTGTTATACACTGGAATAATACTTGTGAAGTTTCATCACATTGTATTTCCTCATCCCAAAAGGAAATTGGCTTTCCTTCCCATATCTGTCTCCTGATCAGAGCTGTGTAAACAAGGGACCTGTCAGATGTGGCACTGAAAGTTCCTCTCCCATGTTGTATTTCTGAGGGAGCTGCCAACTTTTATTGTGGTGCATATGCCTGCCACAGTCTTTCTCCAACAATAAATTCTGCTTTATTGAATTCTGTGCTATGTAATAATTACAGTACTTCATAACAGAAAGTTGAGCTAAGGGTTTCGTGTGTGTTAGGGTAAAATATGCTGCAGTGGGAGAGTTCATAGTGAACTTCAGTCATGAGGGAGGGAGGCAAAGAGGCCAGCAAACTTAGAGCAGAGTTAGTTTTGTTATAGGCTGCAGAGTGAGGAAAATAAATTAAAAAGCCTTTTCCCCAACCCCTAAAAGACTCAGATCAGCATTGCTCAACTTTCCATTGCCTGTTATTAAAAAAATGCATTGCTGGAATTCTAATAGCCTTTTCAAGAGCAATTTTTATTCTATTTATTTTTAGATTGAGCAAAGATGCCCTATTGACATATGTCGGAACAGTTAAAACACACACACACACACACACACACACACATCTGTTTGAAAGGGAAACAACAACAAAAAGGTAATCACCCAAAAAACAAACAATACTCCTCCAACCTCAGAAAAGTGATTGCCTTGCACTGTTCTCTAAAGTTTACCAAACTCAGGTTCTGTCAGACCTGCCAGAGGAACCAGTTCCAGTGCTTTTCTGCACAGAAAATGCCACCATTTAAATACAAGTACTGTTAACTCAAGCTGGGCAGGTGATCTCATTTGTGGTAGATCATGGAGAGTTAGGTGGTCTCTTAGATAGTTGGGGCCAAAGCTATATATGGTCTTACTATAGATCATAGACAACACCTTGAATTATACTCCAGAGGTGAATAGGAAGTCAATACTATTGTGAAGGTTTGGTTTCATATGTTCCAATAGGATCACCATTATCATGGCAAATCCCAAAAGAATGTAGCCTCTCTGCAGATGGAGCACCACCCTCCTTTTTTATCTACGTCCTTAAGATGATTTGGCTGGATGGTCTCTATCAAGAAAACTGCCAAACCCAGACCAGTGCTGATGGAGGTGATGGTTTGGTTCCGCTACAAATACCCTCCTTTTGCTGATCTTATGCTGACACTTAATATGGAGCAGCCACCAGAGATGACGAGAATCAAAATCCATCATCCTTCCTCAGTGCCCATATTTCACTGCCATACTGTAGAGTTGGTATAACCGTAGTCCTATAGATCCACAGTCTTAGTCAGATGTGTTCACCTAATAGCTGGGCAACTGAATTATAGACCAGCTATAGATTCCAGGTAGAGTTCATGGATAGCTCGATCTAGATTACTTTGTGGGAACACAGTTTGAAAGTTACAGTAGCATGAATTAAAGTGCCAAAGTCTAGCTCCAAAAGAAAAGTTACAAATGTCTCAATAGATGCAGCTTGAAACATGCCTGGTCACAATATCCCTTTGAAGCCCTCAGGGCATGAGCCCCATCTCTAATTTATCCAGACTGAATTCATGGTTTAATAAAGGCAAAGCTTTGAAGAGCCAATTCGGAACAACGCCTCTCGCCCCTGAACAACCCCCCCACTCCCTCCAAAAGGAATGTCCAATCCACTCAACAGAAAGGCTCTTTAGTTCGACCATGTACATAGCTAAACTGAATTTTATTTCATACTAATCAACATGCAGCATTTTGAAGAAATATATTTTGTATGCAGCAGTGTTTAATAGAGCAGCGTTCCTGAGTCCGTCAATTATTCACTGGGGAATATTTGGGGAGTGTCATTCAGAGTAACAAATTTTAATTTGGTTGCTTAAAACCACTTTTAGGCCAGTAAAATTTAGATCTTTGCAAGATGCTGAGCAGTTGCAGCTCCCACTGGGTGCAAGAGGGTATTTGACAAGAGGGTATTTGACAAGAGGGTATTTGACTGCTGCAGGTGTTCAGCATCTTTTGAAACCCAAACATTTTATTTAATGGGCTAGATGCAGATAGCCATGCTTCACTTTAGGCACTCATGTTTGAAAATTTTGGCCTTAAACTCTCTGTTTTTCAGTTTTCCTTTCTGTAAAATTGGGATAATAATACTTACCATGAGTGTTTTGAAATTTAATCAGTGAATGTCTGTGAAATGCTTTAAGACACCCAGATGTTAAGTATTGTAATTTCCATTGTAATTAAGTTTCAGTAATACTTTAATGTGTCACTAAAGAACACTTAGTGTTTGGAACATCTTTGGTTTTTGGTTCCCTTTTTTTTAATACTATGTGTTGACAATATATGTGTATGTTTATCAAAGTGCCCTTGGGAAATAAAATAACATGTGAAACTCATTTTTTATTTTCCAGTAAACTTTATAACACTCTCCCAGATTCCATCCTTTGGATGGATTTCTAGTTTATCTTATGTGTGAGAAATGACCTTATAACCTATGTGTGACAGTTGTTGGGATTTTTATTAAGTGCCCTGTTCACTAGTAACATAGGGGCATTACTCATAGATATTTGTATGCTACCATAGTAAGCCATGGAAAATTATTTTTATACATTTAACTGCCATTTCTTTCTTTTGATGCATGTCGTTTAAAAGTAGCTCATGTAAGGGTACATTTACTGAATCTGTTTTTGATGCAAAAGAAAATAGAGGTTTTTTTCCTCTGTAGTTGATGCTCTAACACATTTAGCATTATGCTATTTCCAGGCAGGAAAATATAGCTCTATGGCCATTTAACTGGTTTCTGTTTGACTGGAAGGTTGTAAACAGGGGCTGTTTCTGATACAAAGAACTAGGATGAACTGATTCCTAAATGGTGGCCAGGAAAAAGCGTTGTCATAGGGAAGAGTAACAGGAGACACTTTGTAAACATTTTCATCAGTTCTCCTGGGGAACTGTGATAGGCATTAAACCTAAATAGGTTTATTAATAAGGTTAATATTTAAATTATTTTTAAAGGATTGGTATTATTACAACAGGACTTTAGTGTAGCTCTTCCTGTGTTCAGCCTCAAATGCCAGCCTTGACACCTGGCATATAAAGGATATTGCCCAGAGCAACATGCTGCCTTTACCGTCTTTGTATCTCTCTCTCTCGGTTTCAATCCAGTATTAGCTACAATATAATCGCCCTTGTGCTGGTCTCAAGTCATTGTACTAGTGCTCTGATTTTTGAAAGAAGCCTGAAATCTCCATCTGAAAATACATCTTTGGTTAAGATGAGCAACAAAACCTCCAAATTGCAGCACCCCAGTTGTGAGCAATTTGGAAAGGCTAACGGTCTAAACAATGAGCATGAGCTTTTAATGAACCCAAAGTAATACAAACCATTATTATTCCAAAGCTAATGGTGTAAAACAGCAGACACGACAATAAATGAGATCCCATATTAATAAAAGGTATTGTGATAAGGTTACTACTGCAAACACAAAGCCAGTTTTATGCAGAACAGCCTTGCAGCTAATTTATATTTCATGCCCTTTATTAACTGATATCTAATGAGACTTATTCACATTTTCACTGTATCTTATCAGGAGCTGCTGCTAACCTCCCTCCTTCCCTGCGGTTTTGCATGCAAGTTGCATCATTTCATAAAATTTCCAGCAGCCAGTGACTTACTAAATAAAGTTGTCACTCAAGCCTCATTTCCCATCTGAGTGCAAGGAATCAGAATGGACATTGAATTAATGCTGCATATTGTCTGCATTTGATGAGGTCTCCACAAGAGCTTTGTTCTGTCACCTTTAATGCACTCTGCTTGAGGGATTTGCTATCTGATTTCTTATCATTTTCAAGGAAAAATGAGATATTACAAAGCTGTTCCTGGCCTCATCTAATTTATGCCTTTGAAATCTTCCGCAGCAGTGAAGAGAAATTTTTAAAAAGGGGAATTCCATTTTCATCTTTACAAGTATATGAGTGGGAGATGCCTTAAAAAGTGAAAGAGGTCAAAATATTGTATTTGTCATACATATGTATTCAGATAATAATTGAACTGGACATCACGAGTCTGTATTTTAAGTAGGTATCAGAGACCAAAAAAAAAAAAAAAAAAAAAATGCAACCTAAAGTAACTGAGATCTCTTCCTGTCATGTCTCTGAGAACAGAAAGGCAAATAGCTCTAGGCTTCTTGTCAGCACTGAAACTCTCTCCCAGAGTTTACATCTATACAATAACCATTTTGTAGGTCTGTAAGAGCACTTCGCAGTTGATGCCCAGAAATATACTCATTCACTGCGCACACATATTGTAGGGGAACCCAGTAGAGACCCCTATATTTAAGTTGCTCTTAGCCCTTTCCATTATAAAGGATTCCTGGAACCTTTTCTTAGAGAGGCTTTCCCTCCTCCATTATTTGCTGCAGGCTTTGATATTCTGCAGGAAAAATACCCTAAGGCTACCCAAGTGCTTTTTATTCATCCCATGAAATTGTGTTCAGCTTTTGCTGAGATATAAATTGCTAAAACCCACCAGTTCCCTTCTCTCACTTTCATTCCTCTGGAAACTGTTGGCAGCCTGCCAAAATTGTAACTAAACACATGAAGGATTTCAAGTTGGGCCACACTAGCAGCAAGGCAGCAGCAGCACACAGGGTCCATAAGGGAACTGCCAGAATAGTGGTGGTGGTGGTGGTGGTATAGGAAGAGACCTAGGCTGAGCTTACCCATCCTGCACCTGGAACATAGGCTGAGTGTCCAATGCCCTCTCTGGGAATTATACATGGGGCAGAAACTGGACTGGGCTTTTCACCCCTGTGAGCACCTCTTCCCAGAGCCACCTCTTGGCCAGAGTGGCTCAGTGCCCCCCATTCTGGGGCATCACATGGGATTGGATCCTACCCCCCCTCCCCAATCCCAGCTCTGAAGGGGAAGAGGGAGCCAGGGCAAGCAGTCTCCATCCCCCTGTAGACTCGGCATGTGGCTCATTCCCCCCCACCCCTCCGCCGCACCCCTGAGGGCTCCACAGAGGCAGGTATTCCCCAAAATACCCAAAAGGGGAGAGAGAGGGAGGCCAGGCTGGGCTGTGTAACTGTCCCTCCCCAGACCCAGCACAGGGACACAGTAGTCCAGTCCCCCTCTTCTCCTACAAGCTACATGTCGTTCACATGATAGAAGTCTACGCTGAAGCCCTAATGGCTCAGAATGCAAACTCTGATTATGATTAGCTGTGCAAGGCTTAGATTTTTATCAGTAAATGTCAATAAACAGCAATTTCAGTACACACACAGAAAGTGAAAACAATATTTTCATTAATAATCAAAATTTATAGATAGGCAATGAAAGAAAATTGCTGCTTGAACTTATTAGAGTTTGATTTAAGAATATTTATGTTGACGTGATGTTGACAATTTGTGGTTTAACATTTATAAAGCTTCAGCTTTTTGACTCTCAACATTTATGGTCATTAAATAATTATAGTCTGTCACATAGCCTGACACCGCCCATTATTTTCTGCAATTGTGAAAATTTAAATAGACAAAATTGAAAAAAAATGCTGAAAAAAAACATGAATATTGTCTGTTGAAATTGTGAAAGGAAAATTGAATTCTGTCAAACCTGCTTATGATGCACATTGGAGAAGTTGTTATAGTTCCACATCATAAGAATTTTTTTTCCTTAAAACCCTTATATTATTGAAAAAAAATAATTAAAAGGCTGTTACTGAGCCAGTAAAGTCAAGCATTCGAAAATTATGCAATGCAAGATTTGCAGTTGCTCACACTATCTTTATTCTGCTATCTGTTAAACTCACGCTCATGGGCCCAAGCTTACACTGAAAGCAATAGCAAACCTTCTCTTCTCATCCATGCAAGCTTAATAGAGCCTCATTTCACCATATTTGCTGATATTTCCAGTATAGTGCTAAAAACATTTGTCTTCGACATTAAGTGCTTTGCTGGATTAGGGGCTTATGAAATATAGATATAGACGAGCTAGAAGAAGATCTAGGTAAAAGGAAGGTGACTTGGGAGGGAGGTTTTGGTCATGTAGCAGGAAACCAGGAGATTCTTTAGTGGCTGGCCCACAAAACCAGAGCTCTCTCCTGGAAGAGATCAGCCTGACTACAGACCTCAGCAAACAAACACAAATACAGCTTCAGCAGCCCTGCTTTCCCACACTAACACCACCAAAAGGCAAAGCAAAGAAACCACAAACAAACAAACAAGTTGGGTCCCTGCAGACTAGAAGGAAGGGATAATCAGCAAGACAAACATATTCATGTGTACACTTCAGAATTTTACAAGATGCTCACATGCTACAGTAAGCAGTAACATACCTCTTGTATGTCAGGCAGCCATGCCCAAGGCTGCCTCCACTGACTGTGTGATTTGAATCTTTCTTAAAACTTATCCTTAACTTCTGATCTTCTTGGTGAGTACAGGATAGTTGAACAGACTCTCTTGAGAGCTGCAAAGTTAAACTCTGGGATGTTTTGGAGAGTAAAAAAGCACAACATCTTCTTGACAACATTGTGGTGACCAGGGCTGGTGTAATCAGTAGACAAACTAGGCGGCTGCCTAGGGCGCCAAGATTTGGGGGTGCCAAAAAGTGCTCGGGCTGAAGTGGCAGCTGAACCCTGTGTTCCGCTTGAGGGTGGGGGTGGTGGCACGCAAGGGCTCCATGCCTGTGTCCCACTGCGGGGAGGGGATGAGGGCTCTGTGCCTGTGTCCCTGGGGGTGAGGTGGCTGCAGAGGACACGGCTGAGTCCGGATCACCCCTTGACCCGGAGGGGAAGAGGAACGGAGCGCAAGATGGAAGTTTCGCCTAGGGCGCAAAATATCCTTGCACCAGCCCTGGTGGTGACTAGAAGACAAAGCCCCTAACTCTCAAATAGGATGGGCGGGTTAACCAGATTTTAAGAAAAGAAAAGAAAACAAATCTCTTTTCTTTCTTTTTTTTCATGTGGAGATCTGGATTCAGTTTTCAAAATGGAAGCCTGGTCAGGATGATCATGCTGTGATAAGGGCTATCACAGAACAGGTACCATCCTTGTGATAGAAAAATAATGGTTGAGCAAAATAAATTTCCTGTGACTTTTCGTAATTTTTTTTACTATATTTTTCATGTCTTTTGCCTTCTTTTGTCATCCTCTGTGACTTTTCCTAATAATTGCCACAGCCCTAGTCATGGGCCCTTGGGAAGGTAAATTTCACATCTCCCATCTGTTTCTTATTTATTATATATAGGCAAGAGGCTGACTACTAATAGGAAAAAAGAAAACCAATATTGCCCTACAAGGAAAAGACATATGCAGGAAGAGAGAACAAGCTCTTCTGCTCCAGTAAGAAGAATTGTCTTCAATGAGACAACCCCTAGTTGTTATGTTGTTGCATCCTGACATTTAATAAAGGACTTTGAATAAAAAAAAAACCCTTCCAAATCACAGTGCTGTGCAGTATATTATTTTTCCATATCCCTTGCCAATTACAAATTATTCCTCACCTCGCTGGAACACTGACAGTGAAGTAAAAGTTCCATTTTAGGGCATGTCATTTCCAAACATTTTTAAAGCATATCAAAATAAACATGGCATTCATCTTGTTGGGTACAGTTGGGATGAACAGTAAGTATAAGATTATATCTATTATGATTTACAAAAAAAGAAAAAAGACACAAATATTGCATTGTTTTAAGCCTTTATTTTTAATTAGAATGCTTTCAGTAGAAAGCATAGATGGAGCTCACAGTTATAACTGCATTCTACAATGTTGGCAAGCTCATCTGATAATAAAAATATTTGATGACACAGGGCTTATCACTGGATAATACACACAAGGGTGTTCGTTAACCACCCTGAGTTTTGCCTCAAGCTGTGTAAGTACCTTGCCGAAGATATTGATTTCATCTGTTAATCCTCATGTCATGTTATTTATACACTGGGATGCTGTTAATTTGCACACTATGCATACAAGCATAGTTTTTATAGATTTCTTGCATTAAGCATTTCATTAATGAGAGTACCTTCATGAGTAGAGTTTCACCAGCTGTATCTGGTATTCAGAATTGACTAACCATAAAATGCTTAAATGCTGAAAACATGTAGAAAATAATTACTATTTCGTAGTCCTCCTGTCCACAAGCTGTAAAAATTTGGGACCTGATCCTGCAGCTTTTTTCACACACATAATTTGTACATCACACAAGTGATCCTACTGCATTATCCTAGAGAGACTTCTCATGTAAGTAAGGAGTAGTTAAATGAATGATTCTTTCTAGATAAGACCCTAGGTACACTTATTTCTGTGTCTTCTTATCATGGTCTCCCCACCCTCTAATAATGGGCTGGGAACTAACAAACTTAGTAAAGTGAACAGTGTACACATATATAATTTGATTTTGATGAGGTCACATATGTGATGTGACTCTGACAAAAGGGAGAATTTGTATGCAGCTAAGCACAGACACAATAATATACACACACACACCTTGGCATTGTTCAGATGTAAGATTTCCCTGTTTCTAATGTAGTAATCCAGGAAAGCAGAGTACATATGTACCTGTTTCTTTTCAGTGAAGTCCTATTTCCTACCCAATTTTCCACGTGCATTGCCAGAGGTGCAAGGAGGTCAAATGGCTAGCCAAAAGTTACTCAGCACATAATGGCTGAATCAGGATTAAGACCAAGAAACACCCACAGTTTCAGTCATAGCCTTATTTAAAAAAAAATATGGGTGCGTATTCCACAGTAATAGTTGAAAACCACTACACTTTGCATCAACATTAGTATAGAGCAGGTATTCTCAAACTTGGGGGTCAGGACACCTCAGGGGGTTGTGAGGTTATTTCATGGGGGGGGCAGTGTCACGAGCTGTCAGCCTCCACCCCAAACCCTGCTTTGCCTCCAACATTTATAATGGTGTTAAATATATTTAAAAGTGTTCTTAAATTACAAGCGGAGGAATGGGGGTCACACATAGAGGCTTGCTATGTGAAAGAGGTCACCAGTACGAAAGTTTGAGAACGACTGGTATAGATATTGGGAACTATGTGTGGGAGAAGTGTTTTGTTGTTAAGTCACAAGACCTGTGTTCATTTTCTGTTTCTGCCCTTAGACTTCCTATATGTGAACTGAGCAAGTTACGTAGGACAAAATTTTCAAACTTGGGTGCCTAAAATTAGGTGCCTAAATCCATATATAAATGGTTCAGTATCTCTTCAAACCAGGAACACAGGTACAGATTAATAGGTTTGTTCAGGCTGTGCTTCACGAGAGAGAGCGTGTGTGTGAGAGAGAGAGAGTTTAAGCAGTACATGTGGTATATCATGACTTTAGTAAAGCTTTTGATACTGTCTTGCATGACCTTCTCATACACAAACTAGGGAAATGCAGCCTAAATGGAGCTACTATAAGATAGGTGCAAAACTGGTTGGAAAACTGTTCCCAGAGAGCAGTTATCAGTGGGTCACAGTCATGCTAGAAGGGCATAATGAATGGGGTCCTGCAGGGATCAGTTCTGGGTCCGGGTCTGTTCAATATCTTTATCAATGACTTAGATAATGTCATAGGCAGTACGCCTATGAAATTTGCAGATGATACCAAGCTCAGAGGGGTTGCAACTGCTTCTGACGATAGGATTAAAATTCAAAACAACCTGGACAAACTGGAGAAATGGTCTGAAGGATGAAATTCAATAATGACAAATGCAAAGCACTTCATTTAGAAAAGAACAATCAGTCACACACATACAAAATGGGAAATGACTGGCTAGGAAGGAGTGCTGCAGAAAGGGTTCTGAGGGTCATAGTGGATCACAAGCTAAATGAATCAACAGTGTAACACTGTTCCAAAAAAAGCAAACATCAATCAGGATGTATTAGCAGGAGTGTTGTAAGCAAGATATGAGAAGTAATTCTTCCACTCTACTCCACACTGATTAGGCCTCAGCTGGAGTATTGTGTCCAGTTCTGGATACCACATTGCAGGAAAGATGTGGATAAATGGAAGAAAGTCAAGAGAAGAGCAACAAAAATGATTAATGCTCTAGAAACATGACCTATAAGGGAAGATTGAAAAAACTGGGGTTGTTTAGACTGGAAAAGAGAAAACTGAGAGGGGACATAACACTTTTCAAGTACATAAAAGGTTGTTACAAGGAGGAGGGAGAAGAATTGTTTGTCATAACCTCTGAGGATAGGACAAGAAGCAATGGACTTAAACTGCAGCAAGGGAGGTTTAGGTTGGACATTAGGAAAAACATCCTAGCTGTCAGGACTTAGCAATGAACTAAATTGCCTATGGAGGTTGTGGAATCACCATCACTGGAGATTTTTAAGAGCAACTTAGACAAACATCTGTTTAACTTAGTCCTGCCATGAGTGCAGGGGACTTGACTTCTCAAGGTCCCTTCCAGACCTATGATTCTATATGATGCTGTAGTTTTAGGTCTAAATGATACTGATGTGATTTCTTCTCAAAACTCCAGCCACAAAAATCTACGAGCGTTAAGAAGATTCACACAGATGTTGTGAGGAAACCAGCTGTATCTGGTTGGGGCTACCCTACTTGTAGGGATGAGAGGAGTATGCGTAACTATATATAAAGAAGATGAATTAGAAAATATACAGTAAATCCCTTAGGGATTTAATTCTCTTAACACTCTTCCAGTTTTTCAGATTGCGGTAAACTTCTTGAAGAAATTCTGTGTACTGATTAGTAATTTAGGAGCGAGAGACTCAGTCCTTTGGCATAGTCACAGACTCCATCTGGACTATGCACATGGATAAGCTCTACTATTGGCTCCCTAAGTCACCACTACCAAACCTCAAGTGTTAGGGTGCTATCTGGAACAGTAAGGGGTTGTGTTGCCGCCTGTCCAGTAACTCTGGGTGGCTTAAATGCTCTGCTGCTGTGGCTTACAAACATCCCAGACACCAACAGCCAGAAGAAAGCATGTAGTATCCTGAGTGTCTGTGTGTTCTGACTCAGCACTTCTGACCCCAGCAGCCTGCCACAACACAACAGCCCCACCCTGGTTTCCACCAGCGCTGGTCACACCAGGCAAGATGACCTCAACACACTTCCAGTCCCAAATTTCCCCAAAACGCTCTGTCCTGAAGAGTCCAGTCCTCTTCTGGAGCACTTAGAGAAATAATAGTTTGCCTATTCCTTTAAAGAGACAATTCCCAGCAACTTGCCACACTAATTGGAGTTAATTACTTCAATTCAAACACAGCATTGCATTGGTTTAGAATAAAATAAAACAAGTTTATTGACAACAGGATATAGATTAAGTGATGCCAAATAAACGAAATAAAGGTAGAGATGGTTACAAGCAAATACAAGAGAAAACATGCATCTAAAAGTCTAAAATTTAATCTAGCAAGGCACCGTCTTTGTTTAAGATGGTTTTGCTCACCAATTATTCTTGATCCTGCGTGGCTAACTGCCTTTCAGTCAGGCACTTCCACAGAAGTTCAAGGGGCTGGTTTCCCTTGTCTTCTTAGATGAAAGATAAAGATGGAGTCTCTCTGTGTTCCTTATATTCCCAAAGAATTATCTTTGTTGTTATCAAAGTTGGAAAGGCCCCTAGGAATTTAGTCTCTGTAGGGTGCAGGAGCCATGTTAATTCTCTGTCTTATGAGGTCAGGCTTAAGACACTCCCACCTTGTTTGCTTGAGCACTTTGTTGACAGCTAATATGTAATTTGAGGTAAACCCACATTCCTTTGTCTAGGTCAGCCTGTTTATCACATTTAACTAGGCTACACTGTTTTTTTAAAGCTGTTCTAATAACACTACACAGAGGGAATTAATAACTTCACATATAAGGTTAACATACACATTTTACAAAGATATTAATGACCAATGTGCAATTAGTTTTCAAATAATATCTTACAAGGCATGTTTTGGACAAAACATCATTGCAGTAGTGTGTAGTATGTGGAAATCAGAGGTGCTTAGGGTCACACCAACATAATACCTTTTGCTTTTCTGAGTTCTGAGAGTTAATAGCTACCTCCTACACCAAGAGCACAGAGTAACACACTCAATAAAGCAACTAACAAGCCAAAGAAATAACACACCAAAACAGTAATAACACATCCTTTGTGCTTTTATCGTTGGTCAGGTAGGTTCCATGCTAATGAAATAGCAATTCATTCTGAAAGGGGATATGATCAGTAAGCAAATTTCCACTGAAAATTAGAGCCAAGTGTTTAAATATTTAGTTTGGTTGACTATTGAAATAGGAACATGCTGAACAAATAATGCACATTCATTTTATTCTTTGGGAGAAAATAGTCAGCCTCCTAAAAATCTGAATGTTATGAGCTGCTATGAAATAAATACAACTTTGCACTAACATTGTAACTAAAGAGTTTCTGAAAAATAACAAAATGAAGTGTATTAAAAAAAACCCTTTACCCCAGGCTATTATAATGAAGAGAAAGTGTTCCAAATGTGAACTAATGAAGTACAAAGTAATGAATATTTAATTTGTATAATTTACTGAAGTGCAATTCAGAATCAAAGCTACATTTTTCATAAACATAATGTTCATTAGGCCTCTACTGTAGCTTTCATGCAATTATTACGTTTTTTTCCTGTACTTATACTACTGATAGGGTAGTAAACAGAGGTGAGTGAACATCTCCTGAGATGGTCTGGGAAGTACAGGTGGAGAAGGAAAATGAAGAGGGCTGTAGTGTCTATTAAATTTAAATAAGCTATTTACCGTGAAAAAGATAAAAGACCATGCACAGACAGTCTAGCAATGGAAATAAAGGGATAGAAAAGGTAATTGAGTTTTACCTTAGTAGGCGATTTTCCTTGTCAGTGTGAATATTATTGAATTAGCTCCATTACTGGAAGGATTACACAAAAACAGAACAGTGTGAAGGCTTAGTATGAAATTTCAACAATATCAATGGAGGTGAGCTAAGTGCTACCAAAACTGTGCACAGTAACATATGAGATAAAGCATATCACAGGTTTTCAATAGAGGCAACCTATGGTGCGATATGAATTTTAACATGAGCACAAGGAAAAATGAAAATCTAAATAGCAGAAGAAGTCCATGCACAAAAAGGAGGATGCCACGGACATAGCCTGTGCAGTAAATATAAAGAGGTGAAAATTTTGTATTAATGTTCTTTATGCCATGGTTTTATTTAATACAATATCTCCCTACATCTCCTCTCAGTATCGAAATACAGCCTGATTCCTCAGCTTACCAACTGGATCCTGACATCAAGCCACATATTTACTTGAGAACATGGTTTCATATTTTTTTATATCATCAAGTGAGTAGCAAGGATCAATGGATTCAAACCCTAATGTGCATATAAAAATCACACCTTCATCTTTGTTTTAATGCAGTAAATTTGACCAGACTGGTTTTGCATTTCTTTGCCCTCTTCCAAATCTTTTTCTTCACCCCCCTCTTTACACACCCATCCTAAATTATTTCTGCTATCTATAACTTATTTGCTGGGTTATTGGAAATCATTCACACACATGGATATAGGGTAGCCATAGACAATATTAGAAATAAAAGTACATCACTCACAGTATTTCACACTGTTCTTTCCAAAGGCAATAGGGAAATATTGTAAAAACAACTGCCATGGGAATCTGGTTGCTTTCTGCAGTCTGCAATTCAAAATGAAGAGTGATATTGTTGAAAAGAAGATGGTACTCTGACACCAGGAGGCCTCAATTACCATAAGAACAACTGGTGCCTAAGGCTGGCAAAGGAGCCTAATAAGGTATTAAAAAAGAACATGATTTTGACAAATTATATATTCTAGGATTGTAAATATGCATCATGCTGCGTTCTGCATTTTCTCTTCTCCATTCCTGAATGAAAGGGTAAATTGCCCTTGCTATGGGTCACCCCCATCTATTCCCATTTCTTGTTCAGTGCTGTAAGTTAGCAAAGTAATCCAAGTGGAACATTTTTGGACAGCTGGCAAGCACAATCCAGAGGGAACCCCTGCCTATTTACTGTAACTCCTGCCCATTTGAAGAGAGAGTGGGCAGATAGTTGTACAGCCTCCAAGGAGATCAGCCTTGGCAACTTCAGGTATCAGCATTTAAAGAGCCTGGCAGGGTGCTGAACCCAAACCCTTCCATTTAGAAAGCCATTTGCAAGACGCAGCAGGAGGCAACTTTACTTCTGAGGAACGGAGACAGGAGAACACAAGTTCTGTCATGTGATCGCTGAACTGATCTAGAGAGTCTGTTCAAGTTAGAATATTCAAACCATGAGGTAGGAGAAATTAATGACAAAGAGTAAAGTAATTAAAAATATTAGAGAAGAGACACAAACTGCCCCCTACAAATAAATGACAACTCCTACACCATAGCCACATATACAACAATTTTTCAGGTTTGAGTGCAGATTCTCCTCTTGTTACCTCAGCTAGACAGAATTGTTTTGAAAAACAATCTTTCTATTCTTTTGTTACGCCTATTCCTTCAAGAGAGAAAATTTTACCCGTTGTTTATTGGTCCAATCCTGCTTCTATTGAAATCAATGGGAATTTTTCCTGTGGTATAAATGGTACAAAATTGGGCCCTGTTTTTCATAGCGTTTTAAAACATATTTTTGGGGATTCAAACATTTTATGAATGATTTCCTAACAATACAATGATTTAAAAATCCCCAAACCAAGGAAGCAAAATAAAGCCTTATCAAATATATCCGTACACACCAGAAGAAACAAGCACTGTCACTTTGATAGTGAAACTGGAAATAAGATAACCTCCATGAAGCTATAAAGCATGAGAACAACTGGATGTATTCACTGATCATTAACATCCTTGCCAGATTTTGGAAAAACATTTTAACTTGTTATCCTAACTTAGAGTGGAAGTCTGTGGAACTGTGGGTGCAGAACCTAAATCTTTGTGTTATGAAGCAGGGACCGATTCTTCAGGATTTTCTCAGACAAAACATCCCACACTAAAAAAAACCAAACGAGTTCATCTTCGAGTGGTGCCCCCCGGGTGCTCCATTTTAGATCTAGTGGTGTCCGTGGTCCTGGGATCAGAGATCTTCAGTAGCAGTGTCTTTTGGCCTGCACATGCACTTTGCCCATTCTCATGCCTCAAGCGGTGTCTGTATAGCGCTCTGCAGTCCAGCATCCTCAGTTCTTTCTCAACCGCTCTTGATCTGGGAAGGAAACTCTAGCAGAGCCTTCATCGTTAGTTGTAGTGCCTTTAGACATTGCAGATTTCAGTTTATTGATAGTTATTAGCTGATTTCTCCCTCTTTTATTGCCCCTCCCCAATATTTTCTTCCCATTCTTTTCTCCCGGTTATTTCACCTAGCATAGATTCCAGAGTTCTTGCTGTGAGGCCATTCCTGGGAGCAATGGGCACTCCCAGTGCATTTGGTACCTGGGAGAAGGGCACATACCACAGCAGTACTCCTATTGCCTTAACTTGAAAATACAGGCTAGAAAAGACCGGAATCTCAAACAAAGGTTAGAATAACATGAGAATAACATGGGAGAATAACATGAGGGGGAAAGGAGTCCCGGAGAGCTGGCTGTATTTTAAAGAATCCTTATTAAGGTTGCAGGAACAAACCATCCCAATGTGAGAAAGAATAGTAAATATGGCAGGCGACAAGCTTGGCTTAACAGTGAAATTCTTGCTGATCTTAAAACAAAAAAGAAGCTTACAAGAGTGGAAGATTGGACATATGACAAGGGAGGAGTATAAAAATATTGCTCAGGCATGCAGGAGTGAGATTAGGAAGGCCAAATCACACTTGGTGTTGCAGCTAGCAGGAGATGTTAAGAGTAACAAGAAGGGTTTCTTCAGGTATGTTAGCAACAAGAAGAAAGTTGAGGAAAGTGTGGACCCTTTGCTGAATGAGGGAGGCAACCTAGTGACAGAGGATGTGGAGAAAGCTAATGTACTCAATGCTTTTTTTGCCTCTGTCTTCACAGACAAGGTCAGTTCCCAGACTACTGCACTGCACAGCACCGTATGGGAAGGAGATGACCAGCCCTCTGTGGAGAAAGGAGTGTTCAGGACTATTTAGAAAAGCTGGACGAGCACAAGTCCACAGGGCCGGATGCACTGCATCCGAGGATGCTAAGGAGTTGGCGGATGTGATAGCAGAGCCATTGGCCATTATCTTTGACAACTCATGGCGATCAAGTGAAGTTCTGGAAAAAAGTTAATGTAGTGCCCATCTTTCAAAAAGGGAAGAAGGAAGATCTGGGGAACTACAGGCCAGTCAGCCTCACCTCAGTCCCTGGAAAAATCATGGAGCAGGTCCTCAAGGAATCAATTCTGAAGCACTTAAAGGAGAGGAAAGTGATCAGGAACAGTCTACATGGATTCACCAAGGGCAAGTCATGCCTGACTAACCTAATTGCCTTCTATGACAAGATAACTGGCGCTGTGGATGAGAGGAAAGCAGTAGACATGTTATTCCTTGACTGTAGCAAAGCTTTTGATACGGTCTCCCACAGTATTCTTGCCAGTAAGTTAAAGAAGTATGGGGTGGATGAATGGATTATAAGGTGGATAGAAAGCTGGCTAGATCGTTGGGCTCAATGGGTAGTGATCAATGGCTCCATGCCTAGTTGGCAGCCGGTATCAAGTGGAGTGCCCCAGGGGTCAGTTTTGGGGCCAGTTTTGTTCAATATCTTCATTAATGATCTGGAGGATGGCGTGGACTGCACCCTCAGCAAGTTTGCAGATGACACTAACCTGGGAGGAGTGGTAGATACACTGGAGGACAGGGATAGGTTACAGAGGGACCTAGACAAATTAGAGGATTGGGCCAAAAGAAATCTGATGAGGTTCAACAAGGACAGGTGAGAGTCCTGCACTTAGGATGGAAGAATCCCATGCTTTGCTACAGACTAGGGACCAAATGGCTAGGTAGCAGTTCTGCAGAAAAGGACCTAGGGGTTACAGTGGATGAGAAGCTGGATATGAGTCAACAGTGTGCCCTTGTTGGCAAGAAGGCTAATGGCATTTGGGGTTGTATAAGTAGGGGCATTTTCAGCAGATTGAGGGATGTGATCATTCACCTCTATATGGCATTGGTGAGGCCTCATCTGGAGTACTGTGTCCAGTTTTGGGCCCCATACTACAAGGAAGATGTGGAAAAATTGGAAAGAGTCCAGCAGAGGGCAACAAAAATGATTAGGGGGGCTGGAGCTCATGAGTTACAAGTTGAGGCTGAAGGAACTGGGATTGTTTAATCTGCAGAAGAGAAGAATGAGGGGGGATTTGATAGCTGCTTTCAACTACCTGAAAAGGGGTTCCAAAGAGGATGTGTCTAGACTGTTCTCAGTGGTACCAGATGACAGAACAAGAAGTAATGGTCTCAAGCTGCAGAGGGGCGATTTAGATTGGATATTAGGAAAAACTTTTTCACTAAAAGGGTGGTAAAGCACTGGAATGGGTTACCTAGGGAAGTGGTAGAGTCTCTTTCCTTAGAGGTTTTTAAGGTCAGGCTTGACAAAGCCCTGGCTGGGATGGTTTAGTCGGGGGTTGATCCTGCTTTGAGCAGGGGGTTGGACTAGATGATCTCCTGAGGTCCCTTCCAACCCTGATATTCTATGATTCTATGATTCTAAGGTTGATCATGATCAGAACGCATTACGACCTGCCTCAGATTTTGGTCGTGAGACCTCTCCTCTGCAGCTACGCTTTCCCTCAATATTGTCAACTAACACCCCAGCACTCCGTGATCACCGTGAACAGAAAGTCTTCTGTCTTTCATCCAGATGACAAGAAGCATGCCCCAAGCTCACTCAGAGCCATATGTTTCAGTAAGGATTGGTGATACCAGTGAAAAGTGGTGATAGAGGAATGCCAGTGAGAGAATGTGAAAGGAAGGAAGTGTCCTTGGGTAACAGCTGTGGGAAAGTCTGAGATGAACTGGCTATGAGGAAGAGGGGAGAAGTGGAGCCAAGCCAACTGGTACCATGGGGAGAGAACTGTTCCTAATCCTACCTATTTGGCATCAGATAAGTATTTGAAACACTTTTTAGCCAAACTCAAATGTCAGAATTTTGGCTGAAATTCAACCTAATACCTATGAGTAGCCAATTTCCTAGTGATCTAGCAGATGAACATTGAGGAGCTGAATAGTTGATGTTGTTTTGAGTCCTAAAAATGTCATCTCATGTGGAGAAGATAGGGCAAAATAGCAAATTTTCAATAGGAGAACTAGCGATCATCCAAGCACCAGCATCTCAGAAAAACAGCAAAAGGAATACGAAATGACATGCTACATGTACTCTGCTTTCAGTATATACAGTCTCTTCTTGCAGGTTTGTTATAATATGCCAGTATTCCTTTAAAATAGACATATAAACTACAGAGAGAGTGGTTCATTTTTTGTGTGGACCATTGCCATGCCATTCTGTTATGTCAAAACTAATCAAATATATGGCAGGGACACTCACATTTAACAAATTAGCAGCTATGGTTCACATACAGTCCACTTCTACCACCCTGACATTGAGGGGCAGTTACTGATGTGGGTAGTGACACAGGACTACTTGAGTTAGTAACTGCTTGAGAAAGCCTGGCCCAATGGGACTAATCAGGAGTAAGGTACTTCTCAGCATGAGCAATGGGTATAAAATTAGATTCAATTATAATAGCATTTTAAAAATGATGCAGCAGCACCATAAATACAGAAGTAGAATAACTAGACTGATGAGTAAGTCACTTGTATATTACAACCAGGGCACAAGGGGATCTTTCAATCTCTACCCCTCACTGTTGGGATTCCCTCCAAGACCTCTTCCCGCTCAGTTTCCCAAGAACTCAGTTTGACTCCAGCCTTCATCACTACAGGAGCTTTATTTGGCAGACAGCAGTGTATGCTGAATTGATCAGACCCAAACGCAGTGGGGATGGATGCAGGGTACATCACAGCTCCAAAGGTACGCAAAACCCTCTCCCATTATATGCATTACACATCTCATTGCATTTGCTATACATTGCATCACACATTTTTGGATTGGCTGGGTTACTTTGCAGGAACTAACCCCTGTGCAACATGCGCTGTCCACACAGTGTGTATGTTTAAACCTCCTCTTTACCTCATCTCTACTTTCCTAATTTATTTTGTCCCTTGTTATCTAGTTCATAGTAAATAGTTCTCTTGGTGTTCTTCCTGCTATCTTAGTTGGCTCAGACATTCTGTCTTTAGACTACTGACCTATTTACTTACCTTCTTTAGCACAAACATCCTGTTTTCAACCTGCTGATTCATTTACATCCCTAATTCTATCTTTAAAAAAATAAGGCCTCCCTCCATGTGTTACTTACTCATGTAGAGTTAGACCTCAGCTATACTCTCCTCTCTCTGTAGACACTGCTAGGAAGTCACCATAACATAAATGCAATAGGAGAAAGGAAATAAATATAAATTTTGGGTGAAACTGCCTCAGATGCAGCATTTTTCCCAGAGTCATTTTCATATAAATAACAAATTGGCTGTAATCTTCAGATCTGTATTAGAAATTTCATCAGTTTATTTTTATCATATATATGCATATTGCTTCTCCTTCCTTGGCATAAATGAACTGGTTTTATCTAGCCTTTTCATTTAATGGAATTATTATTCCTTTTGCATCTCCCCTGCTGCTTCATATCACTACTGAATATTTGTTAAGTACAGGGAAAATTAATGTTTTTTTGCTTGTTTGCCAGGTACAGTATGTCATAGAGGGAAGGCTAATGAAAAAACGTTCATGCTTATTCAATAGGAGTGCTAAGGCTATAAAATGTTCTCAGATTAGACAGAGAAAAGCATCAAACTTGTTTAAACAGAGCAAGGCTTTTTCACATCGAATGGGTCCAATCCTACAAAGTACCAGTGCCTTCAACATCCTCTAAAGTCCCTGAGTGGAGCAAATCTGAAGACAAAGGAAGCCGAGGTTACACAGCACCTCACAGGAAGTACTCAGGCCCACACAGTTGAGAAGCAAGTTTACCACCCTAGCTATGGTTACTCTTTTCTAAGTAATACTCCAGCCTACCTAAATCTCATACTGCAAAGCTCTTCAGAGAAAAGCTTGTGGGTTTTTTTATGTATGGAAAAGGCCTAACCATTGTGGGTGATGTTGGAGGACAAATAGGTTTTAAGAGGGGAATAATTTTTCTTTAGTTTTATAGCCACATCTGAATTATATTTTATATCTATTTGAAACCTTAAGTATAGTGGAAAATACCTGGTTTAATTTTAAAATAATTTGTGGATCTCAGGAAGCCACTTGACTTGCCAAAAATGTGCCTGGACCTTTTAGCATTTCAAATATTATTTAAGAATGTCTTAATTTCTAGTGAAGGAGGCAAATCAAAAATTGTGAATCATTGGTTCAACTCCATTCGAAACTGAAATTCCATCATCAGTTGCATCATCAAATCTGTTCTCGGGCTCCATGGTATATATCTGGCTCCTGCCATTTCAGGAAGGAATACCATCATAGATTACTTGAAAAAATAGATCTTAGGGATCATATGCTTTTGTGGGCTAAAACCCACTTCATCGAAAGCTTATGATCCCTAAGATCTGTTAGTCTATAAGGTGCTACAAGACTCTGTAGCTTTTGCAGATCTAGACTAACACGGCTATCCCTCTGATACTTGAAAAATGTTTCTTTCCTTCCAAAAATGTTAAACTTTCCTCAGGATGCTGGGTGAGCTGCTGTTTCATGATTTCCTGTTTAAGACAGATGCTCTAGCTCCCTGTTTTTCCTGATTTCTTCAGAAATGGATCTTCAAACATGTACTCTGTCTGCTTTTGGCTTTGTCCTGTGGTAAGGGTGCTAGCCAGAGACACAGGAGGAAAGGGTTCCACTCCCTGCTTCACCACAGACTTCAGGTATGTTTATTCTGTACTCTATCCTATTTTATGTATGTCTCTTCTGTAATCAAAGATGGGACCGCAGTTTAAGTGCACAGATCCTAGCTAACTTTAATCTAACTAGCACCAGTACCAGAGCAATGAATCTATACAAGCGCACCCAGAATCCTGGGTAACTACTCATGAGGCCAATCTGGGCTGAAGCTAGATAGCTGGTCTGACTAGATTAAAACTAGTTTGTAGTACGTCTAGTAATATGTCTACTCAAACTGCAGTCACACACCCTTTCTGTGTGCCCTTGAGCAGTGTATCTCAACTTTTTTGATACCAGGGACTGGCTTACTGCCTTCCTGTACTGTGTCAGGGAGTTCTCAGACCTATCACTGAGAAATACTGATTTAGAGTATGTCTCCACTCAATCAGAGGTGTGACTGCGGTGTGTGTAGGCACACCTGAGCTCACTGTAATCTAGATAGCTCAGACAGCAGTAGCAGTGAAGCTTCAGCAGCACAAGCTGTCTTGGTCAGGATTGTAGCCTTGCTCAGGTTTGTCTGCATGTGTTGCAGCCACACCTCTGACTGCAGTGAAGTCATAGGGCAGGGGTGGGGAAACGTTTTGGCCTGAGGGCTGCATTGCATTTTCAAAATTGTGTGGAGGGCTGGTTAGGGGGGTCCGAGTCTCCCCAAACAGCCGCGCATGGCACGGCCCTCACTCCCTATCCGACCACCCCCACCTCTTCTCGTCCCCCGAAGGCCTCCTGGGACCCCTGTCCCATCCCCCTGCCTGCCCTCTGTCTCCTGACTGCCCCTGGATCCCCCGCCCCAACTACCCCCCCCCCTCCCCTCCCACCCCCCCCCCTTCTTCCTGATGCCCCCCCCAGGTAGGGTGACCTGATATCACAATTTTATAGGGACAGTCCCAATTTGGGGGTGTTTTTCTTATATAGGCTCCTATTACCCCCACCCTCTTGCCTGATTTTTCATATTTTCTGTCTGGTCATTCTACCCCCAGGA
The DNA here is from genome assembly GCA_007922305.1 of Dermatemys mawii. Lineage (NCBI taxonomy): Eukaryota > Metazoa > Chordata > Testudines > Dermatemydidae > Dermatemys > Dermatemys mawii. The sequence continues at coordinate 42,844,984 of ML677341.1, read as the reverse complement.
CCCCTGCCCCCTACACCCCCCCCCCCCCCCCCACCCCCACCCCCCCCTCTGTCCCCTGACCACCCCTGGAACCCCCTGCCCCAACTCCTCTCCTTTCTGAACGCACACCCCCCCTCCCCCGGACTCCTGCCCCATCCAACCACCCCTTTTCCCTGTCCCCTGCAGGTCAGAACCTCCACCCCAACTGCTCCCTGCTGCCCCATCCAACCCCTCCTCTAATTCCTGACTGCCACTGGGGGATCCCTGCCACCATTCAACCCCTCTGTTCCCCACCCTCTGACTGCCCCGACCCTATCCACACCCCCGACACTGACCACCGCCCGAACTCCCCTGCCCTCTATCCACACACACACCCCTGCTACCTGTCCCCTTACTGCGCTGCCTGGAACACTGGTGGTTGGCAGCATGGATACACCAGGATAGGCAGCCACACATAGTGCAGCACAAAGCACTGGGGCAAGCCACGGCTCTGCAGCTGCACTGCCCCAAGAGCTCGCAGCTCCGCCATCCAGATCATTTCGCTGGTGGTGGGGCACGCTGTGGGGGAGGGAGAACAGCAGGGGCAGGGGCCGGGAGTAACCTTCCCGGCCAGGAGCTCAGGAGCCGGGCAGGAGGGGCCCACAGGCTGGATGTGGCCTGTGGGCCATAGTTTGCCCACTTCTGTCATAGGGAGTTACCTTTAATCTCTTTATGCCTCAGTTACTTATCTGTAAACTGGGGATAATACCACTGCCTTTCCTTACCAGGATGCTGTGAGGATAAATATAGTAGACTGAGGAGAGCTCAGGTACTATGATGCGCGGGGCATACAGATGCCTAAAACAGATTAATTGAATCATTTAACAATAATGCCATATTTACCATCTCAACTAAAATTGCAATGACAAGCAAATTAGAGAGATCTATAGCAATAATAAGTGCAACATATAAAGCCCTATATTTTATTTAAAATAGGCACTTTCTTTGCACATGACCAATATTACTTGCAGACATAAACAAGCAATTATGAGTGCGAGCATATAACTATATATTTCGTGCATGCAGTTGCCTATTTGCATATTTTGGTGCAAATAAACATTGGCCCTGACTACACATATATACAACCATAAGTATCTAAGGTTTTGTCTCCTCTGATTTAGTGAAAGGCATAGTGTATTTTTCTCTTTCTTTCATTTTTTACTTTTGAAAATCACAAAGGAGACAGAAGCAGATACATAATACAATAAATACATTAGTCACACATAACTCACACTTATAATGGCTATCAGTAACAGAGAGAGAGAGCACTCACTCACACAAAGCATAACTGGCAAATTATAGCAGATACAGTATCCTAATAATCTTCATCAATATGATACAAATAACAATAGGAATTGTGGTCTGGCAGTTGTTTGGACTGATTCAGACTATTTAATAAAGTGGGACGATATTGCAAAGAATGCTTCTTTTTCTTCTTTATTCTTTGTGATATCCTAGATATACGTAGCTATACTAAACACCTCATAGATATTCCCAGAAGATCCTGTGATCTGAAAGATGCATATAACGTGCACCAAAAAGGGTTTTGCATCAATACAAACTCCAACTCTAGCCCATGCAACTCAGTTCTGGTTATTTCCATTGGCAGAGGTGTATCCTACCTCCGCCCACTGCTGGGAGGGAGCCTGATGAGAATCTAATTGCCTCTCAGCTCCCAACCAATCAGGCAATGAGGAGGCAGTCACTGAAGCTGGTTGGCATGGAGCAGAGTCTGAGCCTATGCTGATGGGAAAGCAGAGTTGAGTGGAGCAGTGTGAGGAAGCAGAAGCTTTCCTATGAGACTGCATCTCTCAGTGAGCCAGCTCAATCTTTACAACCTTCTTTTTCTGGGACTGAAGCCACCTGTGACTCTTCTCCCTTTAAACGCTGTGTCTGGTGCTCAGATTTGGGTGACCTGGGTGCTAATTATGGGCAACCCAAGCCCATCGTGGCTATGCCTCTGCTCAGCCGCCCTCCCCCCCACCCAAAGAATATTTTCACCAGCCACCTATGATGTGGAGGTGTGATAAATTGATTGTAGAAGCGTGCGCTAAACACAAGGAACAATATGGAGGAAGACATAAAGATGTCTCCATGCATCTGAAGAAGTGGGTTTTACCCACGTGGTTTTATACACAAAAGTTTATGTCCTAATCAATCTGTTAGTCTTTAAGGTGCCACCGTACTCCTTGTTGTTTTTGTAGATACAGACTAACACGGCTACCCTCTGATAGAGATGTTTATGAGAGAAGCAAAGGAAAGGGGTATGGAGACTGACATCACTGGAGGACGGAAAGGGCTGAGAGACCTACATGGAAAAAAAGACAGGGACAGAGATGTAAGTAGGGTCTGCTCGATCTAGGGAGTGGAAGGCAAAGGTTTGGAATTTAATATGCTAGTGAAACCAGTGAAGACACCAATGCTGGGGAGATGACATGGCTGAGGTGACAGGCAGTGGAGGAGCAGCATCATTTTAAAAGGGACATTTTGGATGAACTAGAAGATGGCGGTGTCAATATGACTTTCAATGAGATTACTGTAGTCACAATGGAAAATTTCCAGGGCACAGTTAGCTGGCAGAATAGAGTAGAAAGAAGATGTGGTTAATTGTGGTTGAGTAGAAGGACTCAGAGAGGGTTTGAAGGATAATATTTGGAGTGTGGTTTTGGCCATGCTGAGTTTAATATGATGGCAGGTGATCTGAGATGAAATTTCAGAGGAAGAGCAGGAGATAAGAGACTGAACATAGAAAAAGAGTGAATGGGCTGACAAAAAATTGAGAATCATCAGCACAGAGTTAAATCCATTCGGGTGGATGAAATCACCTAGTGTTAAGGGGTAGACTGAAAAGAGGTGAGATCTAAAGACAGAAAACCCTCATTATTATATATTTCAGATTTGTAAATTCATTCATGTTCCCTACAATAAGAATTCAGTTGCCCATGGTGGAAAGTGTACGTACTGTGCCAGTCATTAGCATGGAGAACAGGATTGACTCTGTCAAGAGAAGATTATGGATACAAAGCAGTGCAGTGGAGACTTTTATAAATATAAAGGTTTTAATAACTTACTACATTGATATTTCAATATGTTCCAAACTTCAGTTTAAGACTTTTCTCGTTACCTGGACTTTAAAAAGGCATTAGCAAAGGTTCATGACATGTTCCAACACTGGCAGTGTCCATGTCATGATGTCCCATCTATGACATCTTTGTAGGATCAGATATGGGTCCTGCCCAGTATTTGATTTTGAGGTGACTATTTATTTTTATAATGTTCTATTGACTAAATCTTTGATTCTCACGACAGAGCTGACTTTTTATTGCCCTTCCCAATCAAACAATTCATCAAATGATATTTAGATCTAAGTCACATTTATAATGAAACAATTGATCTACCAAAGTTAAAAAAATCCATAAAACACATACTTGCCTTTGAAATTAACCACTTTCAAAACAGTCCAAATGCTAGAGCAGAGCAAAACAGGAAAGAAAAACAAACAAGGAACCTAGAGAGACTTGAGAGGATGGAACCAAACCAAATGACAGATCACAAACTGGGGAATCAAGCCGTATGCAAATTGAGGTAATCATGAAGGATAACAAGAATAGCATGATCAAAGCTAAACACTTCTGATTTGAATAGCACCTGTGGTATGCTAGAAGTGCATTAACACCCTGTAACCACAATAAAAGAGCCCAACAAAGTAACACATATCAAAGAATATCACACAGAAAGAAAGACTGTATAATAAAATAACAAACGGTAAGCAGACTCCACCTCCTGTTTATAATCATCTCAAGAAAGCATAAATGCAGTTATTGAGATACTTGATTTAAAAAAAAAGCAGCAAAGGATTTTAATAATAGAGTTGAAAACATTTGAGGCAGCATTAGTATCAGTAATAATAAACCCAAATATGGACTCTTTTTGGACTACAGAAGTCTTTCATCAGGCATCTGTCAAAAGTTTGATGAAGCTACGGAAATCATCTAGAAAAAATTCTGAGACTAATTTAGAGAATTCTGTTAACCCTTTATACGTTCTAGTACTGTGCATATTTAGAGACACAGTTTTTGAAAAAGCAAGATCATATATTGCTGTGGAGAACCATGGTGGAAGCAAGTGTAATGAAATATAGGAATGAATAGGAATGGTAAGAATCTGTTAGACACTGCAGTGATAGGCACTTTACAGTTTGATAGACACAGAAAGGAAGGGTAGTGATGGAATGGCTGTATATAGTAGAAGGTCCAGATGTCAGAGTGTTGTAGGGCAAATAAGAAGGGCAGAATGTAACACAGTAGATGATAGTAGTGGGGAAGCATGAGTGAGTGAGTGTAAGAAAGCAACAACGTATATGCCAGTGTGGCACAGCAGATGTTTTAGTGATAAATAGGTATGTTAAGAAATGTTCACATATATAGAAATTATAGTAAATCAATGAGTAAACAATATATAGACATGATAGGACTTGGAGTAAAGGAGTCAGAGATGTGTTTTGTTTAGATCAGATTTTAGATTTTAGATTAGATCTTATCTGTGTTTTTCTCTTTAACTCAGACAGGTGATACTAGTTAATAAATTTAGAGACCAAGGACGTAAATCAGAGACACTTTCTGAAAAAAAGGAAAAAAAGCATTAATCAGAAAGCCATTATTTAAAAATTTTTAAATGGACAGAGTATTCCAAATAGAACACATGGATTATTGTCACTGAGCATTTTTCTCACTCTTCAGTCAAGTTTTTAATGAGAAATACTAGATTTAAAGAGATCAGGAAAAAACTGTGCTCCAAAATCAAGAGCACTTGAAAGGTATAGACTGGCACTCTAAATTTGTAAATTACAGAGACCCCCTTTTTCCTCTTTCCAGGGAACCTGCAGAGCAAGATTTATATAAAACTAACTAACAATAAAAAACAGTTTGCAAGGGGGATGTGGGGAGGAAGCAAAACTCCTCTAAAATGGCAACTGAATACCAATGAAATGAACTAATGTAATAACACTGAAAAACATTGCATGCCCCAGCCTCCGGCTGAGACAAGCTTAGAACAATTCCTGCTGGTCTGCTACTTTGACTCACCTGGGTGAAGCTGCCACGTGGGCCCCAGCTGGAGCCTCGGCTGTTGTGAAGTGAAAAAGAGACACAGGAAGTCCAGCCACCAGACGTGGGATTTTGCAAATTAGTTAAATCTGCTCTTGTGTCTGCCCACCACTTGGATTTATATGCTAAAAAACACAATGGCTATCAGAAGAAAACAAAACATTCTGTAGAAAAGTAACCCTACTTTTTTAATATCTGCATCAAGTACAGACTGAGATGATCAACTCCCTGTATAAGAGTGTTACAACAGTGTTCCCTTGGATCACTGTCATGTTTGCCATAGGATGAAACTTGGCATACAAAGAACAAAGAAAGAATTTTAAGAATATTATACTTTAAATAAAATATGTCTGTTTCTATTTTCAACATCACGGAATTAAATATGTTTCAGATACTCCTTTATGCCTAAACCTCAGAAATCTCTATATCTAAATACTTACATGGCCTCTAACTCCATAGTATCTGAGCTCCTTATAAATGTTAATGACTTTATCCTTACAACATCTCTGAGGAAAGACAGTATCAAGAATAATGGCAGTAATTATGCTATTCTTTCTCTGAAGCCCAGTAGCCTAGTGGTTAGAAAACTTGTCTGGGATGCAGGAAACCTCGATTCAGATTCCCCCTCTTTCTGTTGTGGAGCAGAGATTTGAATGCAGGTTTCCCAAAGGTTTGTCCTAGCCACTGGGTATTCTGAGGTGGATCTCTCAGTCTCTTCTGTTTAAGCTCTTCCACTTTGTATAAAATACTTAATAGTCATTGGGCCCCAGAGAGAGAAATTGCAGTGCATGGGGACTTCACCAGCGTAAGGTTAGGTGCCTAGGGAATTCAGCTGATTGGGAGTTTTGAGAATTTACATTTTGGAATTAGGTGCCTAGGATTCCCTTGTAAAGCCTGTCTTAGAGGCCTGTTTTCTCAAGGCATTTAGGTGCCTAAAGATGCACACAGGAACCTAGAAGGATTTTCAAAAGCTCCTAGAGCTAGAGCTTAGAGCACTAAGGATGCTGAGGATATGTCTACACAGCAAAGAAAAACCCACCACTAGCCATGCCAGTTGACTAAGACTTGCAAGGCTCAGACTTCGGGGCTGTTTCATTTCTGTGTAGACGTCTGGGATCGGGCTGAGTCCGACTGCACATACAAGGAGGTATATGATAGGGATAAGATCAGTGTGAACGTCTGGTCAGCTGGCATGCAGGTTTTTCTTTGCCATGTAGACATATCCTGAGTGTCAACACACCAAATTTTTCTCTCTCTGAAAATCAGTGGGATTCAAAAAGCCTGAGTTAGGTTCCTAGGCTCTCAGTACAATGAATGGGGAGAGATGGATGCCTTAAAATGGGATTCACAAAAGCCAGCATGTTAGGCAGCTCCCTGCATAAGCTAACCAATGGGAGATGCTGAGGAGTGCGGTGTATCCTGAGCACCGCTCCTCCCAGGGAGTTCAGCACCTTCATGCAACCTAGAGGGAGGCAACTGCCTCTGCTTGGGTTTCTCAGCTGCAAACACTCTGCTGGGGATAGCTACATATGCTGATTTGCATGGAAGAGTCTCCTCCCTCCTAGTGTTCACTAGTACACACCTCCTATAGCTTTTTCAGGTCTTTTATAGGAGAACTTAATTTTGGCTAAACAAAGCCCTTATTTAATAAAACCAATATATCTCCTCTGAGACAAAATTTGTGTTCATTTATTTTTCCTTTGAAACATTAATTATTTCAGACAAGCTATATATATATATATGTACAAAAATGGATAATTTATAGGCTTACAAAGAGGATTTTGAAAAACAAAGCAATGCACACATTTTGAAACAATAGAAATTCTCTCAAAAAGTAAACAGTCCGATATTTCAGTATGAAACGTCAAACCATCTTTAGGGGAAATTAGTGAGTATTACTGATAACTGGCTCCAATTTATAAGCTAGGAGGAGACCATCATGAGAAAGGAAGATAAATAATCCTCAAGTGGAAGAATTAAATAAAGATCAGTTGTGACACAATTTCAGAGAGACTTCCATAGCTCGGGGGGCGGGGGGAGTAGTGCTATGCCTTTCTCTTAATTAATTAAAGATAAACTAGAATGTTTAATTATTTGCACAGAATCTTTGTATTTTCTGTTCCTGTAAAAATTGCTGCTCTAAACTGATTTACTTTTTTTTGAGAACCTCAGGGGTAACTCTTTTTGTATTTTCTCATTTGTACATGCTGTAGAAAGCCACAGTTACTCTCTCCCAGCATTGCTCAGCTTTCTGTATGGTTATGTCCCCTGGGTTGGAACTATGTTATAATAGCACCTGTTGTGTCACTGTCGTTACGGCTACATTAAGTTTTGCACTTAAAGTGGGCATTTAACTTCTTTGTCTTATATGAAACCTACAGTGTATCTTCCCCAAATTTTCAGCACATAATCCCTTAAAGCTTGAATTTTTGGAGGAGTTTCAAGAAAATGTATTAGTTAGTTTCTGAGTTCTAATCAGTTAATTAGTGGTCCCCAAAATGTTCTCATTCTAAGTCTCATGATTATAGCCTAAGCCCCTTACCCTGCTATCAGAGCAGCTGCTGTTGAAGAAAAGCGTGAGCAAGTGTGTGGCAGAAGTGGGCCAGGTGGGTATGACATAACCACTCAGTTCAAATACTGCCTCTCAAATCTTCTGTGTCCTTTCGGGAACCCAGAGTAGACATTTTTTAAAGTCAGATGTTCGCTAACATCAGCTGACATTGCCTGATTCACTATTTTCTAGGGACTTGGAGTCCAGCTTTTTTTAAGCTGGCCAGCTGGCATCATCTAAAAGCCAATTAACAAAGTATCAGGTGTTCCCTAAGAAATGTGGATAAATAGGAATGTATTATAGTACTAAAATGGTACACTGATTTGTAGTCTTTTCCTGCCACAAGAACAGTTCTCCTGTATTTCAATATGGCTGAAGTGAACAGCCTGTTCATCTTGTTTAACAGATGTTAAACTACTTGTTGTGCACTCATTTATTTATGAAGATTAAGAGGGCTCACTTTGTTAGCACATGCTCATTCTCTTAATTTGAGTACAACTTTTTGATTTTCATTGCAAGAAAAAGAGTTAATCACATCATAAAAAAATTCCTTCATAATACTTGTATTTCCATAGAGTATATAGAAATACATTTCAGTTGATATAATACATACATTTCCTGTCCCCTTAAAGGGCAACAGAACTATAATCTAAGGCTTGCCTTGGTTTATATTTTAGTGGAATACAAAGAAATGAGCATAAATGCTAATTTCGCACTTTTGTTTTGCATTTTATGCATATTTTTCCTTCCCATCTGTAAATATTTCCCAGTTTTACATTGCTAGTGTTTTCTTTTTGTGAAAGGAACAGGCATATGTGTGTCTATATATATATATAACAGCAAACTATACAGTCATACATACACACACACACACACACACACACACACACTCACTACTGCTCTCCTGTTTTTGGGAAACAAAGAGATGATCCTCCCTCATTAGCATTTGCTGTAATATAGAGGAGAATGGATGAACAGTGCCATTAGTATTTTAAAAAGGCCACATAGGCATAAAAATGTGCATTGCACATATACTACATGATTTTAGTAATAGGTGGCTCATGAACACTTAGAAACAGGAGGACATAGAATTGGAGGAATATGACTTGCCTGGCAGGCTAACTACAAAAGTGCCAGGCTTTGGGGAAGTGAATAACACTGGAATTAACGTAACTGACCATATTACAACAATCTGCAAGTGTGAAATGGACTCTGGAAAAAAGGAAGGCTTGTGGATGTTTTTTACATATAATGCCTGTTTATTTCCTAAGATTGCTGTTGGTGCAGAAATCATGTGTCACACTAGTATCACTTTTTATGTTATTCATTGCCCTGGGCTCCAGAAACAACCAGCGAACTAGGTCATGGTGAATAAATACCTATTAGTGTCTAAATACCTAAAGAACTGACATTCCTCAGTTCTTTTCTCCCATTTTTCTTTTCACGTGGTATCAAAATCTCATTCTGCTGTTTATCAGACTGAACACGACAGAGTGAACTGTAAATATATAGTTCCTGTTATAGTTGGAGCCAGGTTCAATATAAACATAAGACAATGTAATACCCCTGCACTTCGATGAGGTGTGTGAATTGCAATGTCAAATGATAATGTTGTTTATAATCCTGCACTAGTTGCTTCTCAATGTGGTGACAGACCCAGATCATCAACTGGTTAAATTGGAATAGCTCCATTGATTTCAACAGGGTTACACGGATTTAAACAATCTGAGACTCTGACCAATACGATTCCATTTCATCCATTCCTCCTCCCCCAGAAATGGCTACTTTGATTTGTTTTTGGGAAATGTGGACTAATAAACAAGCTCACTAGAGCTACTCAGCAGCAACTTGCTAGAATAAGTCACCTGCTCCTCATTATTTTAAGAAATGATCCCATTGACCTTTTATCTGATGTCCCTGACAATTGTTTCTGTATTGCTGCTTTGATATACATTGGCGTATTGTTTCTGACGTGCTAAATAAGTGCTGCAGGCTGAGGCAACAAAGTAAACATGCTGCAGGCATGACCTTGACTTCTGATGATGGCTGAACTGCACTCAGATGGCATCCTATGTGAAGTGATAAGTAATTTCTCAGACCTTAGCAACACTTGGCAATGGATGCTTAACAATCTAGCTAATCAAAAATTGATTAGAGCATTAGAATTAATGGGGCATTCAAATGTTTTAACGGTAACTGGCAATTACAAAAAAAATTCCAAGTTGTTTTATTCATATTTACAATTCTTTTTATAGATGTAGTTATCTTTTATAGGCTTGGTGCCTAGAATTTAGATGAGTATTCATTTACCAGTTCTCCAAGTAGGCCCCAGCCTTGCAAAGTCTTATTCATGTGCTTTGCTATACATTAGTAGTCCCATTTACTTCGATGAGACTATTGAACATGCTAAATATTTTACTCCATCAGAAACGGTATTTTCAATAGATTCTCAATAAGAGAACTCAGTGTTCTGTAAAAAGTTGTCTGGGATTATAAAGATTCTTTTTGTAGCCTTGATAAAATAACAACTGCTCTTCAATGTGGTGCTTTCAACTAGACGTGTGTGAGGATATTGCCCCTTTACCTCCCAGCTGGCATGAATATTGACTTTGGCTATGTGGGTTTCCTAGTTGCTTAGCTAGTTAGAGATCTACCACTGTTTTAAGGGAATGTCATAAAGGCCCTATCTCTTCCCTCGCAGGTATCTGTACACTGTAATTAGACACCCACAGCAGACCCACGCCAACTGACTGAGATATGCAGGGTTCAGGCTGCAATGCTCTTCAATTGCTGTGTAGACACTTGGGTCCAGGCTGCAACCCAAGCTCTGGGAGCCTCTACCTCTTTTAAGGCTGATTCCTCACTCTGGCACTTCAAGTGCAGAAGGGCCCGCAAAGATTCTAAAAATTAATACTGGCCTCTCTAGGCTTATATTAAATGCTCAAGGTTATAGCTTCTTGCTGACTTTGGATGGGTAGATGATGCCACCATCCAAATGCAAAACCCCTTGGAACCCACGGAGGCACACTTGGGAATTCCTTCCTGTGAGGCACCTTTAAGCCTTTTTATCCCCACCTCCAGGGAATAGCTGAGAAAGTAAACAAAAGAAATTAGCTATTGCCCCCAGCTAATTAAATAACATGCACAAACCTTCTAGGATACCAAAAATCCAATCCTGTTCTTAAGAATGGTCAATTTTATTAAAAACAAAAAGGAAAAAATACACCTGGAACTTACTTAGATTTTTGCTCCATTTAAAACCCCACTTACAAAAATTAAACATCAAGAATAATCTTCCTGAGGTCCATCTTAAAGGTTACAAGCCAAACAAAAAGCATTTAGGGTTAACACAGAGGCATCTACAAGCCAATAAGAAATAAACCTAATTGCATCTTTCTAAACATTCCTGATCTACTTACATAGCTGGGTTGTTAAATAAGTAGTTTTAGATATAATCTGATTATTTTCATATTTGGCCTACAGCTTCTCACAGCATAAGTGCTCCCTGTTCCCCTCTTTCCTGGAAAACAACAGCACACAAAGTGAAAGCTTTTTTCCCAATTTTAAAAAGTTCTAGGCTTCCCATTGGCTCCTTTGGTCGAGTGCCCACTCCCTTCCTTTTACCTGGACTTTTTAACCCTTTGCAGGTAAAATAAATAGAGAACAGCTACTGAAAGGAATTTTATAGCTATCTGGCTGGCTATGTGTCCATAAAAGAGAGCTACCCTCACTTCATTTAGCACAACCCCGCAGGGTCCTAGAGCCCAGGCTCCAGCTGGACCCCAAATGTGTACATTGCAACTAAACAGCCCCTTAGCTTGAGCCCCATGAGCCAGAGTTTGCTCGAATGGGCCAGCCATGGATTTTTAATTGCAGTGTAGACTTACCCCCATTTATGCAATTACACTACTTTAGCTCAGGCTAAAGAAGTGGCAGCACTTCTATCGTGGCTTCATTATTTGTGGGGTGATATTTTTTAAAAAAATGCTGTAATGTGGCCAGACACTGTACTTTGGGCTGAGACCTGTACTACAAGATCTCAGCCTGGGCGCAGACTTAGTTGACAAAATTAAAAAGAAAAAGAAATAAAACGTTGGGCTGTTTTTAAGTTATAGCCATGCAAAAACGGAAGGTCGTTCACTGATTTTTGGATATGCTTTTGCCAGATTACTCATTATGTGAGACCTAAGAACGTGTCAGAAGAATAAAGAATAGCTTATATACATAACCATCTGTGAAAAGTGTTTTATAAAGACAATAAATTAAATACGAAAAACCCTCCTTTTGAAACGATGAACTCCCACATCACATAAGTCAGGAGAGTCGGCCATTGCATACTAAAACCACTTACCCCGCTCCAGCAAGCAAATCCACTTGAAAGAAGAGACCCTTGTGCTGTTCTAGAACCCCATAGTCCCACAAAGTATCAGTATTCGCGTTGCCTTTCCTGGCTTTTCAGCTTGTGCCACAAATGTTGTGCTGTAGACATAATGTTACTTAGCACTATGTAAAATATCTGTCCCATTCTCTTACATTAACTGAACTCCCCCTGCTAACTTCAAAGTGTAAGAGTTCACGACTTCCCTTCTACATGGGATTTCTAAGGGGTTTAAAAAGAGCAAGTATGCTATGGCAGTTTCAGTTGACGTGGTTTAAGCATTATCTGTTAGTTTGCTTCCTTTGTTTGGCCTGGTTGGCATTCATGGCAATGCTTTTTCACACGCTTTTCACAGAAAGCTGTCTATCGCACACAGCACAGCGATGTCTATATTGATTAGGAAGGTATTTCATTTCTTAAGCGTCAGTGAAGAAAAGCCTACTATCAGGCTCCTCCTCATTCACAGACTTATTTTTATAGGGTGTGTTGGAAAATGTAAGTTTTATGAAAGAGGTGAGTCCACCTGGTGATTCCAGCTTGTGGAGGAGGGAGGTTATAGCACAGCTGTAATTAGAAACATTCCGAAGCTATAGCAATGAACTGACACCTTTTAACATATCCTGATGAAGAGTCAAACTCTGAAGTCCATACTCAGGCAAAAGTCACATGGATTTTTAGGCATGACTGATAAAGACTTCAAGGTCTGGTCTCTAGTGGTATATATTTTGGGGGGGGAGGCTGGGGCTTATGGTTAAATATCTGCACTAGCCATTGAATAAATGATTAGAAGCTTGATTGTAACAGATTTTATTAATTGTTTTGTATCCACAGTTATAAGCTGGTACAAGAGAATTTTGTCTATGGGACATCTCCTGTTGGTAAATATGGAGTAAGGACAACCTGGGGAATTACAGACCAGTCATCTTAACTTCAGTACCTGGAAAGATAATGGAGCAATAATTAGCCCGTCAATTTGCAAACACCTAGAAGATAATGAGGTGATAAATAACAGCATGGATTTGTCAAAAACAAATCATGTCAAACTAACCTAATGGCTTTCTTTGACACGATAACAAGACTTGTGTATGGGCTGGACTGGGGTGGGGTGGAGGGAAAGCAGAAGATGTGTACATTTGACTTTAGTAAGACTTTTTATACTATCTCACATGACCTTCTCACAAACAAACTGGGAAAATCCAATCTAGATGGAACACCTATAAGGTGGCTGTATAACTGGTTGGAAACTGATTCCCAGAGAGTAGGTATCAGTGGTTAATAGTCAAGCTCAAAGGACATGTCGAGTAGGGTCCCACAGGGATCAGTTCTGGTGTCCGGTTCTGTTCAGTATGTTCATCAATGATTTAGATAACAGCATAGAGAGTACATTTATAAATTTTGCAGACAGTACGAAGCTGAGAGTGTTTGCAAGTCTTCTGGAGGACAGGATTAAAATTCAAAATGACCTGGACAAATTGGAGAAATGATCTGAAGTAAATAAGATGAAATTCAATACAGAAAAATGAAAAGTACTCCACTTTGGCAAGAACAATCACAATTGTTCAGATACAAAATGTGAAGGAGAATTGCAGAAAAGGATCTGGGAGGTCATAGTGGATCACAAGCTAAATATGTGTCACAATGTAACTCTGTTGCAAAAAAACCCACAACAACACAGCATTCTGGGTTATATTAGCAGGAGTGTTTTTAGCAAGAGAAGTAATTCTGCTCTACTCCAAGCTGATTAGGCATCAACTGGAATGTTGTTTCCAGTTCTGGGTACCACATTTCAAGAAAGATGTGGACAAATTGGAGGAAGTCCAGAGAGGAGCAACAAAAAATGACCTATGACGGAAGACTGAAAAAACTGGGTTTGTTTAGTGTGGAGAAGAGAAGACTGACAGGGGACATAACAACAGTTTTCAAGTACACAAAAGGTTGTTAGAAGGAGGAGGGAGAAAAGTTGTTCTCCTTAACCTCTGAGGATAGGACAAGAACCAGTGGGCCTAAACTGCAGCAAGGGTGGTTTAGGTTGGACATTAGGAAAATTTTTCTAGCTGTCAGGGTGGTTAAGCACTGAAATAAATTGCCCAGGGAAGTTGTGGAATCTCCATCATCAAAGATGAAGAACAGGTTAGACAAATGCCTATAAGGCTTGGTCTAGATAATACTTACTCCTTCCATGGGTGCTGGGGACTGGAGTGCATGACCATTTGAGATCCCTTCCAGTCCTTTGATTCTGTTTTATATAAATTGGTAGTCATTTAAAGCCATCCTTTAAAGCCATTGACACTATACGTAAGCGGGGGAATGGTCCCACTATAGTAGGGAACTTTCCTGACTTCTGCACTACCCCGGTGAAATGGGCTAGCAGAAGGATCTGCATTCTTGCTCCCACTTCCTTTACCCAGAAGCCTTCCTGCCCTCGAGGACTCCCATTGCACCCTCCTGTCTGGCAGAGTCCTTGAAACCCCAACAAGGCTGGGCCCAGGATTCCTGGGGTGTGGGGCTCGACACCCAACCTTGCTGTAGTCACCTAGGTCGGGGCTAGGGTGTCTCACTCCAGGGAGCTCTCTCTGCACTGGACAGTTCCCTAACCTGATTCAGTACATACGATTGAAAGCAATACAGTTTATTTAATCAGCAATTAATTTAAAAAGGAATAAGGAAAAATGGAAAAGGTTAAAGGAAAACACATCACCCCACTCCATGGCAGGGAACATCACAAACAGTGTCTCTGGAACATTAGGGTAGTTCACAGTTTGTTCCTTGTAGGTCCCAGACCTCTGCCCAGGCCTGTGCTGTGCTGCAGGGATGCTGTGGGTTGGACACTTGCTCTGGCGGTGGCCACACACTCTCAGGCTCTAGATGGCAAGACCCTTCTTCCCAGCATCGCCGCTACTCTTTCCCAGTTATGATCCCCCTCCACGTTTGGTCTGCAGGACCTCTTGGCTGAGGCGTCTCCCTGTGCTGGACTCACTGCCCAGGATCTCCCTTGATCTCTCCAGCTGCTCACCGCACCCAGCTCCGGCCTGCTCCAGCCGCCACTCCACCACTCTGCCTCAGCTCCCGCTCCACTCCGCTTCAGCTTTGCTGCTGCTGCTGCTCTGCCTCCAACTCCTGGGTCCCTCTGGCTCTGGTTGCTACAGCTCTGCTCCCAGGGCAGGTCTGCTCTCTATGGGCTGTGCTCTGGCTTTGGGGCTGCAACTCTTCTCCCAGCACAGGTTCTGCTCTCTCCGGGCTGCTTTTCTGGCCCCTTGAGATCTGACACAGTCCTGCTCCCCAGCACAGTATGGACTCCTACTCGCTCCTTAGCTCAGCCCCACTCTATCTGACCCAGGCAATTCCAGCTCACACAGAGGACGGGACCCCCCTGATCCCTTGGCTTCTTGATTAACTTGCCTGCCCTGTAAATTAGACTGACCTGGACATTGGCCTTGCCTCTGGGGACTGTTAGTCTCAGGGTCCTGATTTCCCATCGAAATCCCTTTGGCTAGCTCCCTTCCCCTTTTGGTACTGGGAGCTAGCCAACCAAAACACCCCCCCACCCCAAGTAAGGGGATAATAGTCCACTTACATATAATCTTGGCATGCTTCACTGCTTTTTACTCTGTTATCATGGACAATTTGCTGGTCCTAGATTTCCCTTTGTTTCAAAAGCTCATTTTTTGTTTCTGAAGGACTGTAAGCCCGACAGGTACAAACTAAGCTTCTTGAACTTCAGTCCAGCATGGCTATCACCTCAACTTTACCCTGAATTAAGTCTCTCTAATATTTCACATCATTGCAATTGCGGAGGACTATGTGAATTCTAGTGCTAAATTTAATCAAGTGCTCCTTCAAGGTGGAAAAGAACATATCTTTGGAATTAATGGAAAGAAACCAATGAAATCAATCCCCAGGATCTCGGTTCTGTCCATTCTGTACCAAAGGACATCCCAGAGAAAAGACCTTCAGTAGCAATTGAAGCTTGAAGCCTTATAATGTAAAAACTTAAAACTGCAAGGTATGAAACCTATGAAAAATGGCACACTTCATCTGGACTGTAGAATCAACAAGAATTTAATACCGTTAATCAGATCATCACTGTTCAAGTGCACATAAATTTTAATTGTTTCCCTATTATGAAGTGCTTGTCTGTAAATTATTGCAGAGAAAGCCATTTTCAAGTTAATGTTTGAGCCATTAGAAAATGCAAAGGGCATTTGCATTAATTAGAGACAGCTTTCCTTCCTCTCACTTTATCATTACCTTTGCTACCCAGAATCAGTTTAGTGCTCAAATTTATTGACATGTATGATTCAGTGGCACTATTTGTTTAGAGTTCATCATATACCTGCTGGAATAAACTCATTAAGTATAAATGAATAGTTCTGTAGTCATCATCTAAAATGAGTCAATGCAGTCCTCTGAAGTCATTATAGTGCTTGTGAACACAGCTGGAATAAAAGACCCTGTGAAAGTTATAGCTTCATCCTCAAAGTTTAACCAACATTCATCTCCATTCCTGTCTCAGAACAGAAGCCCAGGGTCTCAGTTAAGGAACATGGGACTCTTTCTTCATCAGAAGATGGATGCTCCCTGTTTTACTGGAGAATGTGTAAGTAAGCAGTGTGTAAGATGTTCCATACTACTGCTTCTATAGCATATTAGTTTTCACAATATATGGAAGCCAAGGAACTGAAGAAGGAGATCCATCTCAAGCATCATTTGGATATATAACTGAATATTAAACCAGCCCTTCTACAGAGATAGCAGTGATATAGCTTCTCAGTAGAAGCTTCTCAGTTACGGAACTATCTGGCATTGGACATCAGGAGAAGACCAAGTCTTTCTGTTTTTAAGGCAAAGCGCAAGCATCATCTATCTACCCTAACTCAACAATATTGTCTACAAGAGTGATGTCACTTAGAAAAGCTATGTAAATTGAGGGAGAGGTGGAGAATCTGGTCCTTTTTGGAAAGAAATAATGTTATCCTTAATGTCACAGGGTCCACACTGGATTCTCTGTCTTCCCCTGTGCCCTGTGTCTTCCAATAATAAAGGTTTCCACACCCTCTTTTGGTGTTTTCCAAGTGTCCTTTATTTACAGTGCAGATTCAGTGGTTACTGTGCCAGAAAAGTGCTCCTCTTGTCCCCCAATAGTCACCTTGTCCATCCTGGATCTAGAGTCTCCAGGGCCCTGAGGCACTTTACCCTCAGCGAGGAGACAGAGCAGCCCCCCTGTCCTCCTCCTGGCCTGCCTCCTTACTGAGTAGGGCTCAGAGCTTTTCTAGCCCTCTCCACTCCCAGCCCCAGCTGTACCCGTTTAGCCCAGCCTAGTGCTGTGAGCTAGCCCTTGTTAGGGCTCTCACCTGGGCTCCCTGCTGGCCAGTCCCAGCCTCTGCCCCTGGCCCTTCGGCCAGAAAGCAGGGTTTAGCCTGCAGGGGCAGGGCAATATTGGGGTTTTTACCCTAGCCCTGCCACACTTACCTACAGAAATGGTGCCTAGATATGCATAGTTTATATACAGGGATGTAAGATTAAATAAGATGCAAACTGGGGTTTTATGGGGCACAATTAAGGCTACATATTCTTTAGTGAAAAGAATACTGTTTTTCATAGAGAAAAATGTCAGAATTTATGGGAGAATATTGAATTTCCTGAACACATATTCTAATGGCCAATATCAAACAGTGCTTTATAAAGGTGCTAGGCATGCTTCAATACATTAATAAGAAACAAAACAAGGAGTCACTTTTTACCCTTACTTGGGATATTTCAAGGCATCAAATACCAACCTGTGTATAATCTGTTTAATTTCTTCATAAGCAAAGCTAATTACAATCCAATCAGTATACAAATTCTGGAACTCGTACTGTTGAAAAGTTGTTGTTCCATTGGCTGTGCTGTGTGGTAGAAAACAGCAAAATGACAGGTTTGCAAAAAACTGCTTCTTTCTGATTTTCCTTGTTCATAGAAAGAAGCAGCACAGTTATTGAAGTTTTTATTTATCTAAATGTCCCCCACTATCCTTAGCATGCATGTGGTACAAGTTTCAGCCATTTTTCCCGGAACTCATTAATACACAGAGATTTGTTTGTTACAAAGCCTAAAACCTTTGCATAGGGAATATCAGACTTTTGTAGTGGTTGCAATATTACTTCAGAA
The DNA here is from genome assembly GCA_007922305.1 of Dermatemys mawii. Taxonomy (NCBI): domain Eukaryota; kingdom Metazoa; phylum Chordata; order Testudines; family Dermatemydidae; genus Dermatemys; species Dermatemys mawii. The sequence goes on along the minus strand of ML677341.1, from coordinate 42,826,785 downwards.
ATAGTTTTAAAATTAGTGGCTTCCCAAACAACACATCCTGGAATAATAGCCTTGAACCTCTATCTGGTTATGCAATACTTGTTAAATGAGAGTATAGGATATGCAGTGAGTATGTAAGACCTGATCCAAACCCAAGGAAGTCAATAAGAGTTTTTCCATTGACTTCAGGTGCTTTGGATCCAGTCCATAGTAGTAGTTTATTTCATCACAGATGATCTACTTACACAGAAATTGGTTTCTCTAATTACTTTTTCTAGCTCAAGACCACAGTAATTAAGGACTTAGGAAATGTAATTCGTGAAACATTGGTATGACACAAGTTAAGTGTGCTTCAATTAGGAATGGAGAATTACTGTATACAGAACAGTAAATGGCACATTAGTAGATATGAATGCGTCTGTCATATTAAAAAGGGTTAGTTTTCTTCTTGTAGTCTTTTTGTACCAAACAGTTCTTTTGTAATTAGGTGATTTTCAATGAGGTATTTTGGAACTAAAGCAAGCTCTTTTCTTCTCAGTATGTGAGTTTCTAGATGAGGATCAAACACAGCTTTTCTTTTAAAAAGGAACTGGAATATGACATACAATGCAAAACATAATAGCACCACAGGGGGTGAAATAGTCTCCATTTATACTTCATAGGTCACTGCTGGGCAAATATATCTTAGAAGCAAAAATTCTAAAAAATAGTTTTGAATTTCCTTTAATTCTGCCTCCCCACTGTAGTCTTCAAGTTGTTAGAATGTGTCAGCTTCTCCATAATAAAAAAAAAGGCAAATTGGAAAAACATAATGGGTGTTTACCAGCTGGAAGAGAGAAAGATACATTCAGGTACAAAACGGTGACTTTAGGGCAACATCTATTTGGCTGCAAAATGTAAAGGGTCACCCCCAGAAAAGCATGGCAGTGGCTCTTACTACAGCTCGGCTCTGGCTTTTGGCCTGGCCAGGGGGTGTGGACTTGGGGGAAAGAAGAAGCAAGGAGTGGGACCCCATGGTGAGGGGTGCATGGGACCCCAAAGGTTTTTTGTGCCCAGAGCCCCAGTGAATTTTAATCCAACTCTGCTGCTGGCACCCAGACACTGTGGAGAAGGAAGCCATCTGATTCGAATTCAGGCAAAAACTGAACCGGGGGGGCAGTAAAGTGGTAGATTGAGACAAGTAGTCTGATGAGAATGGAACTGGAAGGTGGAAGAAGAGAAACTGTGACTGCAAGTTGGAGGGTGGAGTTTGGGACTGGTTGGTGTGGGGGCTGGGCCTGGGAGCCTGATAGATTTTCAAAATTCAGTGTGCAGTCGGAAAATGGCCATCCTAATGCACTTGTCCAGGTGGTTGTCAATCTTGGTACTTATATTTGATGGTTTTCATGTGGGAGAATACAAACTGGAGCTAATGTTTACCATAGCTCAGAACCCAACTTGCACTTGTATTGTACACTTTGGTTTGTCTACCAAAGTCCCAAAATACTGTATCCTGGCTTTCAACGAGAGAGATGTTTACATGTCTAATATACAGCAGCCTGTTCATTAATATCAGCTATCATAAAAGGATTGGAAGAAAATTTCACTGAGGATGTCATTTTCTCTAAGTGTTCAATTTTTTTAAGTGGCCAACATACTGATCTGTATGAAACAGCTGTCCTTCACCATGTTAATTTTACCCTTCATACTTCTCCAAGGTTGTTCTCGTGACTGGAAAGCGCTGTAAAGTTTTCTTTTTCTTTGAGCTATCCACATACCCAGCTTCACTTTGAAAGAACTTACCACATTTATCAGGTGTGTAATGCTCTTTAATTTTCCCTGCATATTTTATGGGAATTACCTGTAAAAAAGTTTGGTCAGGAATAAGAAGTCAATAGCAACCTCTCCTTATGTGAAGGTATGTCATATGTTTTTCATGTCTTGGTATGAAGACTATTCTGATCTTAGGTAAAAGATCGAAGAACCTTAGCTAAACTATACCTTTCCTCAACCACCTCCATTGTTCAGGATCATGTCGTTACAGGCTGCAACAGGCTGATCAAGCAACTGATGAAACATATGATGCTGAAGCCCCTGGCAAACAGAGTTAACAGTTTTTTAACCAATGTTCCTGTAATATGTTTCAAGTCATTCACTCTTCCACAGAGTGCTCACCGATCATTATGTGCAGTGAAGCTTTGGATCTAGTCATAGCTGGTGCCTCCACCTGGTAGTTCAGAAACCAATTTTATCATCATTACTTCTTGAACACATGATAGATACCTGCCTGTCTTGTTCTCTTCTTCATTGGTGAGGTCGTCAAAATGTCTGCCTTTATGCTGCTGTGTTCATAGCCCTGAACAGAAAAATCACCAGCTGAGCCATATCAGTCATATGCGTTGGTTTGTCAAATTGGAGAGAGAAAAAATATACAACAATTCAAATCAATCTCCATTTGTTTATATCTGACCACTCATCTAGCCACTGTATTTGCATCCAGTTCCATGTCATCTGTGAAATCATGTATTGCTTATTTTGGAATCTCAGCTTCTTTTATTGCTTTCTTCACCGCTGTACCATCAGTAAAAGCCTTCTTGTGGTTTACAGGTACATAAGCAACTCTGAAAGATACTTCATTTGGTATCCTTCTCTTTTTTAATGGTTTTGCAAGCATTGTCCCAAGAGCTTTCAAAGGCAGCTTATCTGAAGATTATTTTTAAGCTAATTCTCTTGAAATTGCCTGTGAACTGCAAAGAAGCAAGGCTCCAAATTACCACATTGCTTTGAGCAGCATTGGCTTGACTTATGCGATTCATGTACTTGCCTTTAAGCACCATCAGCAAAATTCATGAGCCCATGAAATTGCTGTGGTTTCTCCTTCCTTTTTCAAAGTTCCATCTAAATTATTTGGGAATCCTACACCTGTAACTCTGCACCTTCCTCACCCGCAGTTCACCCCCAGAGTCCACACTCTTCCTCCCTTCATTCAGTGGCTGCCCTGATGAAGGGTAGCTGCTTGAGCCTCAAATGAGAGCTTCATTATTTCCCTACATAGCACTCCTGCAGACAGGGACACCAGTCATCACCCTCCTGCTTCCCTCCAACCTGCAGACTTAGGGCATTCCTGTGTCGCCCCTCTCATCTGCAGTCCCCAAGTGATCAAAGGAGTGGGAGCAGACTGAGGCAGAGAGAGATCTTCACCTGCATCCCAGGCCTGCAGCAGATGGGGATCTTTACCCTTCCCTTCAACCTGCAGAGTATTCTGCTTCCTCCACTAGCCCAAAATGCCTTCATTAGCAGCAGAGCAGTTTTCTTCATCACCTCCTGGTGCTAACAAGACAGTAGGAGGCCATGCCGTACAAGAAGGAGCAGGAGAGCGCTGGTGACTTATTTCACACGGCCTGGTTATCTACTATCTATCCCAATTTACTTTCTTGGAGGGCCCATCTGCAGTACGTGCTGAATAAGCCTACTAGACTGGGGGGGCTACAATATCTTCCTTACCACCTGAAGGGAAAACTAGAGTGAACCTGACTGACATAAACTACAGGATTATTGTAGGTAAATGCACTTACCCTTTACAGGCAACACAGACAGAAGTATTTCATATGATGTCTCCCCTTTCTGATAGATCATAGTTAAATAGCAATATATTTTGTTCCTATTTTACACATACCATAGCTGTATTCTGTGTCAATAGTGCTTGAGTGAAAAAATATTATTTGGCTTTAAGCATAATTTGGTATTTTTCACTAAGGAGACTGTATTTAAACGGAGTCCCAGAGGAGAAATGCCATTCTCTGAGTGTGTGGAATATACCATGGAGTTTTTACCAAAGGAGCCTACATGGTAAGGATAACATCCATGCCAATGGGAGCTCCAGGAGGCATTTTGCAGCAAGGAAGCTCAGTGGCTCCCCTAGTTCCTTGGGGACAGGAGCGGAGTACAAAAATGCACCGCTCTCTTAGGAGGGTGCTTATAAAAACTACTGACTCCCACTGAAATGCAGCCCTCTCTGAAGTGGGACATGGCACAACATATAGCTTTAGCAACATAACACAAATGCTTCTTGCAGACATGAATTATATATACCATACTGTCACTAGATTGTGTGTATGTAATTAGCCTCAGTTGTACTCACAGGTTCTACAAAGCAACTGGGGCCCAGCACTTTGGATACTATATAACTGTGATGTAATATTTCAACAATGAATTGCTGTAGTCCATTCGTTTTGGATTCTTATTGTTATTAAAAGAGTAGTTAGTAATATAGGCCCTGCTTCTGCAAATACGTATGTACAGGTCAGTCACATTTTAGGTGCATTTAACTTGCGCGAATTTAACTTTACGCTGCTGGCCAGGGGAAAAAAAAAACGGGGCGGCAGCCTGCCCCGGCGGGGTCCGAGGTCCGGGGTGGCAGCCCACCTGCCGCGGTGGGGGCTGGAGCGAGCAGCCCGCGGCTGGGGCCGGCAGAGCTGGAGCCGGCTGCCTGCCTGCCGCGGCGGGGTCTGGGGAGGAAGCCCGACTGCCGCGGAGGGATCCGGGCCGGCAGCCCATGGCAGTGGCCGGGGCTGGAGCCAGCAGCCCGGCAGCCTGCGGCAGGGGCCGCCAGGGCTGGAGCCGGCAGCCCGCCATCCCGCCCGCTCGCTGGATCGGGGCAGGAGCCGGCAGCCCGCCTGCCTGCCTGCGGGATCGGGGCAGGAGCCCCGCCCCCGCACCACCACCACCACCGCCACCAGGGTAAACATTCAGTATAGTGAACTCAATGAGAGTTTCACTATACGCGATTTCTGCTTTATGCGGTAATCGCAGAATGTAACCCTCCCGTAAGACGCGACATGCCTGTATGTGTTTATCTTTGCTCACGTGACTAGTTCCCCTAAAAGCAATTAGAGAGCTCACATGAGTAAAGTTAAGCATATGTAGGTTTGAAGTCTGTGTTTGCAAACACATACCAGATAGTGCAAATGCTACACTTTCTTCTCTATCAATGTTTTGTCAAGAGAAAACTCATGTCTGCAATGCTTCTGCAGTCTCAGGTTTAGAAACTAAGCCCCAGGAAAACACCATGGAGAAACACAGCAAGGGCCACCACTAGCTTGTATTGTACTACTTTTCATCACATAAATTGAAGATTACACATTAATCTTCTACTACAACTTTGCATCTTAGTAAGGTCCAGAGTGGATCATAGAGGGCTTTTCAGAGCTGAATGTTGAGATCGTTTATGAAAAACTAGCATACTAAATATAATTAGGCTGTGTTCATTAGCCAGATTTGAGACCTTAGTTTGCTCCAATTATCAACCATCTTCACCAAGTTAACAGTCATAAAAGAAAAAAAATCAGCTGCCTCTACAATATTCAGTCAGGTTGTGAAAGTGAACATCCAAGGAGGATGACAGTCAATTTAGTAAATTAATGATCATTGGTTTTCATTTTGCAGTGTTTACATTTTTCTCAGTTTATTATAATATTGTAGAATATAATCCTCTGTGGGAGGCACCAATCTCTTAGTGTTCTAGTGAGTGTATTTTTTTTTGCACATTCTTAGTTGTAGGCATTTAGTTCATTTTTATTTAAAAAAACCCAGCAATATCCTTCAGCACCCCAGTGAACACAAAAATTAATAATCTCTGTGAGGCCGTGTTCAACCTGACACAGCAAGCAATGCAAATATGGCACAAAGTCTATCTTTACATTTATTTGCAAATGTGTATAGATATGCTTCATATAAATTAATTCTCTCTTTCGTTAAAAGGAAGGAATTATGTCTGTGGTCAAAAGGGTGGGGTACCATTAATCTGATTTAGCACACAGCATGTGAAAAATTAATTGAAAGTCAGAACTCCGTAGTGTTTATTATAAAGTAATTTCACACCAGCTCAGGATTAGCAGGGTAACAGGTGACAATAGTTCATTACTATGTTAATTGAAAGACAGCACACTTTTGTTAAAGAAAAAAGGAAAAATTATGAAAACAGTATTTTATCTAGGTCTCAATAGTGGTTCTGTGGGATGCATAGTAAAGAGACTGTATCTTTCAAGAGAACTGGTTGGTTTTTTGGTGATAACCTAGCATTGTTCAAGTACTATGAAGCATGGCATATATGTCTGTTCCCCCCACTCGTATCCCCCTGCCCACATGCTGGCTGTCTCAGTTTCCATGACAGAAAGCAGTGCCCTTAAAAAGAAAAGCTTGACATTTAAGCCCAGTGGCATTATGGGGCCTAGCTCCCATTGAGTTCAGTAGGACTAGGCACCTCAATACCTTTGAGTATCTGGGCCTTAAAGCCTCTGAGTGCTCATCACTAGTCCAGTAGTGCAGAGGAAAATGCGGTGCATAAAGCAAAGACTAGCAAGCCTTCTCACTTTCTTGCTTGTTCAAAGGCACTCTGGAGCTGGACAAAGTCTGGGGACGATGCCCATCATTAGGCAGTGAGACAATCTGAGCTAGTGCCTAACACAAGGAAATCCCATTGGTCCTCAAGCAAGGAGGTTAATAAAATTGGTCATTTGCCAAGGGTTGTATGCTAGTCATTCTGTCACTTTGACAGCATGCGGAAGCCCAAAGCTAAGGCAAATGCATCCTTCCACTTCCGCTTTAATGCCATTATAGTGATGCTGAATGGAAATGGGGACCACGCCTTGTTTGGCTCCTGTTCTTTTGTGAAATATAACAGACAAGGCTGTATGGGCATTTCCTACTATAGACTGTGAAGCTGAATACTGCACTGCTTGCTTCATGCCACTGAGGAAAACAGGGGAGCTATTTTTCCATTGTATTTGTATAATGGTGAACGATGTCAAATCAGTATAATGAATAGAAGATCATGCTACAGGTCCTTCTAGTTGAATATAAAAGACAGAATAAAAAAGAAAGAGAACTTTCTATGACCTTCGCTAAGGGCCAGTTACAGTTTAAACAAGCATGAGCGATTTGCACTCAGACATATAATCTTTTGATATAGGTATCCCAATAGAGGGTGCTTTCTAACGAAGGACAAAGTTAAAAAAAAGGAGTACAAGGAAAATATAAATGCCTCTATGGTTATTTGCTGCAAGGAGATAAACCCAGTAAGAAAGCTGTCTCTTTGCTTTTACTGAAGTTCAGTGTGCTGTATTGTGGTATACTGGGATAAACATCAAGGCAAGGTCTACACTGCGGCTGAGAATGAGCCTCCAAGCCCAGGTAGAGAGACTCACGTTAGCAGGGCTGATGCTAGTTTGTTAAAAGTTGCAGCCTGGATATTGCAGGTCAGGCTGCAGCTTAGGCTTTGAAGCCATAGATGCCGACTCCATGGGGGCTTCAGGGCTGAAGCAGCCACGGAAAAAAATTAGTGGGTACTCAGCAGCCACTGGCAGCCCAGATTCCCCCCACCCCCGCCCAGAGCACTTCCTGCTCACAGGCTGCCCTGCTGATCAGCGCCTTCCCCTCCCTTCCTCCACCCACTGCAATCAGCTGTTCTGTGGAGTGCAGGGGTCTCTGGGAGGAAGCAGGAGGAGCCGGTCATGGGAGGGGGTGGAAGTGGGTGGGAAGAAGCGGGGAAGAGGTGTGGTGGGGCAGGAAGAGTCAGGGCAGGAGTGAGAATGTGGGAGAAGGGGATAGGAGTGGGATTTGGGACGGAGGAGGGGGTTGAGTCTTCCCAAGGCCCAGACTCATTAACTAATCAAGCCTTGGAACACCTCTGTGAGATACAAGCAGTACTAGTTCTCCGTTACGGATGAGGAAACTGAGGTGAAGTGATTTGCCCCAGGTCTCACAGTGGCAGAGCTAGAACCAAAACTTCTTGAGTGCCAACAATAGGGTTTTTTTCGGGGGTAGGGACGGCATTCGTCCAGTCCACACTGCCTTTCAAACACACAAGCCTACTCATTCATCTATCACTAAAAATGGTTCCATTAGATATAACCAGATTCTCGTGTAGCCTCCACTCCAGCAATGACATGGGTAGACAGCCAGCAGCTCAGTATAGTAGCCACCCTGAACACGGGTATGTTGTCACTGCCTGTGAATTGTAGCACAGGTGGCTACCTAGCTCAGGTAACAGCAATAGTGAAGCTGTGGTGCCAGAGATTTCAATGTGGATTAGTAACCTGAGTACATACTGAGGGTTTCTGGGAGGTTTGTACTTGGGCAGCTAATCTGAGTAGAAACCTGTACTGCCATGTCTTCCCTATGCTATTTGGATTAAAGCTATAATGGATATACCTACCCATGTTACAAACACACCTGCTCTTTGTCTTCATTGCTGACTTCATCTGGATCTAGGCCCCTGGATAACCCAAGCCCCTCTGTGAGCATCCACACTGCAGACCCACACTTTGTTCACACCCTGTAACCTCTCGGCATAGGGTTGTGTGGAGGTATCTCAGGGATCTTAGTGCCTCACTAACTTGCGCCATTCTACCGATTGTTTGTGCAGTCTGTTGTGGGAGAACGTGGGTGTCCTTCCTGCAGGTCTGGCTCCAGGCGCCAGCATAGAAAGCATGTGCCTGGGGTGACATTCCGGCCGCGCTGCCCCCCTCCCTTCGCTCCTCCAGCTGTGCTGCCCCACTCCCCCTGGCTTTTTTTTGCTGGGGCAGCAAAAAAGTTAGAGACAGCCCTGCCTTCCTGAGCCCTGAGAGGAAGTGTTCTTAGCCCACCATCACAGTAGCATAAACTACTTCTACCCCAATGCACCCCTCACTTTGGTGCATGGCAATCAGTGACAAGGGCATGAACACAGCAAGGTGTGTAAACTATTGGACTGCATCTTGACGCACATGTGGTGGGGAATGTTGGAAGCAGAGGCGGGGACATGACATGGCTTCTGGTCCCTCCTGAAGCTCAGGGCATCCCACAGAACATAATATCCTCTATAATTATAAGTGCATTGGTCATAACCTGGGAAACCCTCCCACATACACTGCTATTTCCCCCCTAACAATAACTGGGCTCTTACCTGGATGCAGTTCCAGCTCTCACTGCTGCTTCCTCCCCAGCATGTTCCTTGGGGCCACCTCTGAATGGATCCTTGACTATGGCCCCAGGATTCCCTCCAGTCCATCTCACCACGTGGTCTGCTCCAGGTTCTTGGTCTGTTCCTTCTCCTGGTCTCTGGGTCCTGCTCTTCCACTCCCTCTGCCATTGAGGGCTCCTCTGGTGCTGTCTCTGGCTCCTTTAGCCTGAGCTAAAAATCAGGCTGTTTTGCTTCTAAGGCCAATCATGTCTGATGGTGGGCTTTGTACTTGGGACAGTGGTGTGTGTGTTGTTAGGACCACTGTGTGCATATCCCATGGTTCTTTGTACTACATGTAAGATGAGCTATTGTAGAATTCTTTCCCAATGAATTGTGGGAGAACTTGTCTGTTATTCTGAGAAGATGGGGGATTTGTAGGAAGATATTGGAGAACTATCAGCACTCAAGTGATTTACACTGTGTCCAAACTGCAAAATGGGTAGGTTAACAGCCCAAGTGAAAGGGGACCCCTGTCTCTAACCTATACCTCCAGCCATGCATTGAAAGCTCCACCAGGTGAGTGTTTTTAGTGTATGGACAGGAAGAGGGCTAGAAGCAAAACTTCTGCAGTGAATACATACTAGAAGAGTTATGGAACCCTACTCTGTGTGAGATTCTTAGTCAAAAAGAACACAGGCCATCGGGGCATCTCCCATTTTAGGTGCCACTGTGATGGTTGTACTCTGATAGACACCCTGGAAACACATAATGAACATAGGCCAGGATAGAATTTAAGGACTTCAAGATAATATCTAATGACATGGGCTCTTTCACCCCACTGCGATTTTAACATGTCACTTTGCCTGTCACATTCTGCTGTCTTCTCAGGCCTGGTTTTATTTAAATGAGAAAAGGAAAAAAGAATGGAAACCCTCACAATACAGACACATGAGGGGTGCGTTAGAAATGTCCTAAGGCAACTGAGATGATTAAATAGACAAGGATGTTCTGTACGAAAATGCAACAAATGTAATTGCTCTTGCTGTTCATACTTTACCATGAGCAATATTTCCCTATACCCGTTCTCTGCCGTCTTCCTTCCTCCCTCTGCTTTCCCATAATCTTTAACACTGGCAGGCTAATTTAGACTCTTAAGTTCCTTGGAGAAGGGACCATGTATTCCTACTTGTCTGTACAAGACAACAACATTCTCCTTATTTTCCTCTGTGACACTATGTCCACTATTGATATAGATAATATATATATATATATATATATATACTAGCTTGATTTTAACTTAAAAAACCCACAACAACAAAGCCCATAGTGGAATCTTCTCAAATCTTGATGCTCAGCTCTGCTGGAACCAGTATTACTTCCCGCTCAGTTTTTCATGACCTGAAAGGAGCAGACACTTGCAAAGGTGCTGAAGGAGGCATGGGTTTTACTTCATGGAATGTGAGTATCCAAGAGCTGAATTCTCTCCCAGGGTAATGAAATTTCATGTGTAGCATTTGGTGTTCTGGGATTCACAAAGGTTATCAGCCAGGCATTTATAATAAAAGTTGTTCCTGCTTTCCCTGGCGTGCGTTGGGAAGATGGGAGCGCTATCAGTTTGACATTTCTGTCAGAACTGGTATTTGAACCACGGGATGATTCTGACAAATGCCATCGCTGTCATTGGCCGCTCAGTTTTAATTATACCTGACTGAAGCTTTCAATGGCAGCAAGCAGAAAACTTAATTAGTTGGTGCAAAGGCTGATGTTCAGAGCTTGAGGAGTCCAAACAGCTTTACAGCACTTATGTACAGTATCTGCCATTTTCAGCCTGACACTGTGAGTAAGAAGAATTAATGGTCCCACTCCTGGAAAGAAAATGCAGAGAGAAAATGACTTGTAGGAATCTATATCAACAAAACACACCATTCCTGTTTATGACATGTCAGAGAGCCAGCAAATTTTGCTGGTGAGGCAACTGAGTGTGTAAGAAACTTCCGGGCTGAGTTGTGGAGGGATCCAGCAAAAATATTACAGGTATGCAGGCAAAATACTATATGCTTATGGGAACTGTGACGGAGTCAGACCAGAAGGATATAGGAGAGTACTGGAAGGCAGGTATATTAGTCTCAGGATGTCCAGGTCCTTGTTCCCTGGATAGCCAAACAAAGGCTACTCCAGGCCAATCAAGACACCTGGGGCCAATTAAGAACCTTCTAGAAAGGAGTAGAAACAGCTAGCCTAATTGGGACACCTGAAGCCAATCAGGGACTGGCTGAAACCAGATAAAAACCTCCCAGTTAGTCAGGTGGGTGTGGGTGTCAGGAGCCGTGGAAGGAAGTTATGCTGTTGGTGAGACTGAGTGTAGGACAACATATCACACAGAAGGAAGGAGGCCCTGAGGTAAGGGTGAAGTGAAGTTTGAAGAAGCAGGGACTGCTGTGGGGAAGTAGCCCAGGGAATTGTATTGTGTTTTGTGCCTAAAAGGTCAGCCATCTTAGCTGATACTATTAGGGTCCCTGGGCTGGAGTCCGGAGTAGAGGGCGGGCCCGGGCTCCTCCCCTTTTTCCATCTTCCATACTGGCCTGTGATGAAGGCAACTCACTAGGTGGTGACTCTTGCCAATTATACTGAGAAAGGGAGGTCACTCTGGGGCCTAGATGAGTTTCTGAGGCCCCTAAATCTGCCAGGAAGCGCAGGACCCACAAGTACAGACTTGGAGCTTTGTCACAGAACGTACAGCAAATGAACATCTGATAGCTTTAAATATATTCAGCAGTGGATTGCAAGCATGACACTGTTTAAAAACATTGAAATGCCGGCATTTCCTCACACATGGATGCACTGTTTAAACAAGCGGCTTAAGAGAAGATTGTATTAACAATTGCTATCACCTCAATGTTTGCTTTCAAGTGTTAATATGATCATATTTCTACATTGCATTTTGGAAAAACAAGCATTAGCAACATGCAGTGTCAAACTGCTAATATGATGAAGTTAGAAATCAACATAACATGCTGGTTGTGGGTTGCCTGTAGCTTTTTTGGGTTGATTTAGAAGCTACAGTCCTTCGGATACTTAATGCAGTTGTTCCAGTGGAGTTGGGCACTGTAGATCTCCTCTGAGGAGAAAGGCGTGACTGACCTCTGGAACTGTATTGGTGTCACCTTTATATGTAATCACATATATTAGAATACTGACCTAGCTAATATTAACAACCGCCTGTGCTTATTTTCATAAATAAATGAACTGCAGTCATGAATCCACAGTAAAGCGTAACCTATCCAACCCACAGGACTGGGTAGGCCTCATCTGCACTAGCAAACTTTGTAGCTATAATGGTACAAAAACTCATGGTAAATAAACTTAACTAAGATATTTATGTGGCCCCCATCGACACAATATTTGAGCTCTTCTCAGTCTTTATTCACACAGTTCTCCTGTAAGATAAGGACGTGCTATTAACCCATTTTACTGATTTACACACAGATCCTCAGACGTACTTAATCTCAGTCTCTGGCTCCATGTACAATACATGAGGCGCATTTGATGCTTAAGAAAGGGATCCTCAAAAGCCAGCATGCTGAGTGGGGAGCCTTCTAAGCTAACCAGGAGAGCAGTGCTGAGGGTAGGGGCAGGGAGACGAAAGGCAAATCACTTAGGAGGCTAATTGAACACGCTAAAATAGTGGGGAGAGGATGGGCTAACCACCTTGAGTGCAATCCCGCCCACATCCCTAGGTATGGACTTGAGGCAGCTAGCCGGTGCCACCACCTACGCAGCCACAGCTACATGCTATTGCTGGTGTTCTAGGTCACACACAGCTAACCGGGTATGTCTACCTGAGCAGGGAATTGTCCCTCCAGTTCCAGCATAGACATATTAATGGATGCCAAGGGATCTCTGGAGTTAAGCAGCAACTGAGTGGCAGTTTTGAAACTGTCAGTGTTGTGTAAATGGTGGATTTAGGTGCCTAAAGAGGCAAAAAGGCATGTAAATACCTTTGAGGACCTGGGCCTAAGTGACATGCTCAAGGTTACCCTGGCAGTAGGTGGTAGCATAGGAACGGAAGCTTGGTTTTCTATGGCCTAGGCCGGCATTCTAACTACTGGAACATCCTTCCTCGCTAACATGGTGGCATAAATTCCTGAGCCCAGTTTCCACTAGAGCCCCACCAATAGAACGGAGCCCATAGTAAATTAAGGCGATGAAGTTTGCTAGCGCAAAAACAGCCGTTTGACTCAGCTGTCATTGTCATTGAAGAGTGCTTGGGTAAAATATTAACTAAGAGGATCCTGAGAATGCCTCTAGCAGGGGAGACTGTGTGTGTTTTAGCTTTGAAAAGTCTCATTGGGGTTTCCTTTGTGAATGGTTATAAATTGCTTATGGAAACCAAAATGCCACTTTTTGTCCAATTTTTCCTTATTTTTGCCCTGGAGAAGCAGAACTGGGGATGATTTAATGGCTTGTTGTGGCTTTCTGACTTTGAAAGAATGTCTGTGCATGACTCCGTTCCTGTACACAGACATTCAGTAGCTTCTGAATAAAGTATTGCTGAGTTTCAGTACCTGGGACACTCATTCTCTCATTGGAGAGGGTTACTATACAGAAGCCAGCAACAATTAAAAGGTATTTTCCCTCTCGATGCAAAATCTTTTCATTTTGGGGAAAGACAGGGTAGTCCAGTGGTGGGCAAACTATGGCTTGGGGGCCGCGTCCGGCTCTTCAGACATTTTAATCCTGCTGAGGAGTGGGGTCAGGAGCTTGCTCTGCGCGACTCCTGGAAGCAGTCACTCAGCCCCCCTCTGACTCCTACATGTAGGGGCAGCTAGAGGGCTTTGCATGCTGCATCCCACCCCAAGTGCCACCTTTGCAGCTCCTATTGGCCAGTAAATTAGGCCAATGGGAGCTGCAGGGGTGGCACCTGCGGACGGGGCAGGGCACAGAGCCGTCTGGCTGCGTCTCCATGTAGGAGGCAGAGGGGGAACATGCCATTGCTTCTGGGAGCTGCTTGATGTAAGTGCCACCCAGAGCCTGCACCCCTGACCCTCTCCAGCACTCCAACCCTGATTCCCCTCTCATCCTCCAGAACCCCAGGGCCCGCAACCCCATCCACAGCCCTCACCCTCTGACCTGGAGCCCCTGCCTGCACCCTGAACTCCTCATTTCTGGCTCCTCCCCAGAGTCCGCAGCCCCAGCTGGAGCCCTCACCCCCAATTTCATGAGTATTCATGGCCCACCATACAGTTTCATACCCAGATGTGGCCCTCAGACCAAAAAGTTTGTCCATTCCAGGGCTAGTCCTATTGAACATCTTTTTGGAATTGGGGATGCCAGAGGTGGTGATGTTGCGTAAATGGGCCATTGAAGATGAGGAGTAATTGTGATTCTTGGAAGTTCATTAGAAATCTCTTCCCTTCCCGCCTTTATTATACTAAAACTCCCAATGAACATCTGTTTGTTCATTTCCTGATCTCCTGAAAAGAAGTATGAAATGAACAAGATCGCTTGTTCCTTGTCTTATCACTGTGAGGGTGGGGTGGCATTATAAATCACATTTAAAATTAAATGAGGTGAAATACCAAACGTCAAGTAAATATAAAGCCTTTAAAATAAAATGATATAGATGACATAAAAGTACAAAAATTGTTACCAACATGAATAATTCACTAACTATTGTATGGTGTAAGCCTGTAACTAATATGCACTGTGTGCCATTTAATAGTGGCTATATCAGAAGAAATATGGAAATTGGAATACTTTAATAACTTTCTATATGAAAGATGAGGAGACTGCCTAAATGATTAAGAGGAAGATATGTTATAATGAACTAAAGCCACTCGAGTGTAAGGTAATTTTAATTCAAATCTCCATCTGCTTATGTATAATTAAGACTCATTTAACAAGTTAATGCCTAACAGAGAGAACTGATAAGTTTGGTATTAAAGAGCTTAAGAGAAGTAAATTAAACTGTCGAATTTGAGGAGCTTTCCTTTTAATTTTCTACACGTGAACCAAAACACGATCTTTCAGGGGGCATTTCTTTACCCTAAGCATGCAGCCAAGTGCTAAACTTGAAGAGAAAATGGAAGGAAAAAACTGAATATCCCTTTTATATTTTAATTTTTGCTATCATGTCTTGTCAGGGGGTTGACAGCATCTTTGCTGACATGAATATTTATACATTTCAATCTCCTCACTGTATAGCATCTATACACCATTAGGAAGATACTTTGCATGCCGTCAAAAATATTTATGCATTGCCAAGAGTGCCAGCGGGCTTAAATAACCTATGAAAATAAGAGGGATGCCTTTGAAGTGCAAAAAAGTAATATTTTGATCTCTAGTAAATTTCATATGATATTCCCCAGCTCAACTTTCTATTTCATTCTTTTTACAGCTATCTCCTCTAGAAGGTCCAGAAGTCTAACCAGTGACTTCAACCTTTTCATCTTTCATCATACAATGTTAATTCTCCTTTTTTTTTTTTTTTTTTTTTTGGAGGGGGAGGCTTCTTATCCACCATCAAGAGGAGAGTTTCATATATTCACTTCATATTTAAATTCCTCTCTACTCAAGAATTTTTTCAGCAGAGCCAGCCATTTACTTTGCCTTCCTCCTAGTACTTACCAATAAGTTAAACATTTTTAGAAATGTATTTGAAGAGCAAATATTGGTGTATGTCCAACTGCGATTGCAGGCTGGTTATTGACTTCATAATTAAGACAAAACATCCAGGTTGTGACATTTGATAGGCAACACACTGCCTCATTGAAGCAATTGAAATAGGACATAAATGTGACATTTGTAGCTTGCTGGTTTTGCATTAGCTAAGTTACACTTTTCTGTACCACTTTGATATATATAAAATTGGGAATTCTCTGGAAACATGTATATAATTTTTTCTGAATAATTCAATCTCCAATACAGTGCAAAGAATACATTCTGCATTTTGAGTCAAATTATGGTCAATGGGGCTAATTAAAGATCAACAGAAGGTAAAGTGTTCCTTTGTATAAATGTCTAACCAATATAACAAACGACTAATGTTCTGTAACAAATCCTTCATTATTACTACAGCAATCACTTTAATATTTGTGTGAGAGACAGTTTACGTAGTACACAAGTGGAATAGAGATTTTAAATGATCGGGCCTTCTCTCAAAGGGTTTCATTTACTGCTGTATGGAGGGGCCCCACAAAACCAATGCACTGCTTAAACGTAATGAATTTCACCTGACGTGCAGGAAATATATGCAACCTAATCTCACTGGTGTAAATTGTCTGACTGTTGGTGGGGGAAGCAGACTTTTGTGTCTATCAGACAAGGAGTTCTATTAATGTCAATGAAATGATCCATGATCAAAAATTTTGTCCATTTTAGAGGAATTCCCTCCCCCCACAGTTTAATATTTTTTCAGCTCTCCTAAACACTTAAAAAAAATTCCAAATAACATTTAAGGCACAACAGTGCCAGGAAATTCACAGTTAAAATTGAATTACAAAACTCAATGAAATGAATATGGTGTTAAGCTCAAATGTTTACACCGAATATGTCCACTAAGTAGGCTCGGGGGGAGATTCAGCACATAAATTAATGTTAACTAACATTTCAGAAATTCCATCATTTTATCTGTGAAATTCTGTTGATACATCCAGGGTCACTGAAGAGATCCCAGAATGCACCATTCTGTGACAGCCCAGATATATTGGATTGAACTGAGACTTCTGGTATTTGGGATGTGAGTGAATGCTTCTTTCTTGTGCTGTTTGCACAGCTTCTGTATATCAGGAAGATTTCATGGGGGAATGTCAGAGAGAGAGGCTAGTTAAAACTTCATTCTGTACTGTGTCCCCTATAGCCTGGTTAGTGGGAACAGGCAGCACATAAATCTGGGCTTAACTCAGTTTTCAGCTTTGCGCTTCACCTTTAAAGTAAACATTATGTCTGTAACTCATCCCCACTGTACACAGGAGTTGCTTTGAGGAAGGTATGTGAGATTCTCTCTCTCTTTCAGCTATTGCAGCATTTTGGCGATGTCTGAATTTATAAATAGCTGCATTTTGTATTAAGGCACATGAGGAATCCTTATGAAATGTCATTGTAAAAAATGACTACAAATGGGCACAATGAGTCTATATCAGCTAAACACAATTTGTATCAGATAATAGTTTTTGTCCTTTCTGGTGTAAATGTTGCAAAGAGTCATCTGGATATTCGTTATCTTTGCCTGAAGTCCAGAATAGGCTGGTCCAAGCCAAGTCCCCAGACTTTTTGTTCCCAGGGAAACACTAACTCTGTGTATTTTGGTCTTCTGATGGCAATAATCCACCAGTTCTCCAGGAGAAAGATGAGAGTTCCTTGAGAAGTACTGCAAATGCTGCAGCACGGAGAGTGCATGCAGCGAGAGCCCCAGCCTGCAGCATGGGAAGCCACGTCACTTCCACGGTGTGTTCCCAGACCGAGTCCTGCCATGAATGCCGGGGACTAGCTTCGATGACCTATCCAGGTCTGTCCCAGTCCTATGATATGATTCTGTTCTACACTATACCAGCCAGCTATCCATCTACGTATTTACATTGCAGTCATCATGGTAGAATCTGAGCACAGGAAATAAATGACCATACAGTGCAGCTCCTAAAGCACCCAGTCCCACCCCTTTGTACAAGTGCAAAAACCTTGTGACATCAATAAACATTTTGAAATCTCTATAACTTAGAAAGGGTCCAGATTGTTGTTTTCAGATTTTGAACCTTTGACGCATTTACTGTAATGTCCATAGGGCCAGGAAGGGGTTAATAGTGTGCTAAGATATTTTTGTATCCTTGACTAAAGCCAAATTATGGCCTCCACATAAAGGTCTGAGGAAGGGCCAAAGGCTAGTGGAAAACCCTTTCCACATGTGGATTTTCTGACAAATCAGGCCCAAGGTGAGACCACAGAGGGTAAAAGGTTGAATATTGCCACTGGATGTACAAGAATTATGGAAAGTTGAGCCACAGAACTAGGTATTCATAGTCCAGCCCAGTAGATCAGCTGTTAGTTGGATTTTGAAACTGTTGACCTATGTGGGGAATAAATAACTGCAGACATCGTCCCAACCCTCAGGGTCAGGCACTTGGGAATTTAAACGTCAGCCCAGTCTGAGACAGCTACCCTCACTGTTCCTGAGTGGTACCACTGATTTCAGTGTGACTGCTTGTGGAATTGGGCACTACTCCCAGTGACTAGCATAGCAAAATCCAGCTCATCGTATACAGCATTAATTTATGCAGTGCAGATTCACATTACCTACTACAGATGTTCTCCAGCTCACATCTTCTCTACCCTCAAACCTCTGAGCATCTCAGCGCATGGAGTTCTCAAAGACTGGCTTCCACAAGGTCAGGAAGAGGGGGAAATTGTACTACTTAGGCACAAAACCCCTCTGTTCGATAAGTGCTTTGGCAATTTGGAGAGGTTTTCCCACTCGATGCCTAAAAATGGAAGGAATTATTTGGCCTCAAATGTGTAGTTATAGCCACCCAGGCAGGAAAATGAAAACACTGATTTTGCTCTTACTAAATACTTCAGCTAAGAGTCTTTTTATAAGATCACTTCTGATCATTCAGCAATCCACTTTCTTTTCTACCTGACATTAATGACTCACCTTTTCCAATTAACAAGAGGGTGGTTTTAATGCAACTGCTCCATTTTGCTTTACCCAATCAGATTCGGCTTCATGTTGTTTTAATTTTCTCCTCTCCATCCTTCCTACCCCCCTCAAGTGTTTAATGAACTGAAGCAGAAGTAGGTTGGTAAAATGTATATTATTAGAGTACTTAGCAGGTACATTTTCATAATTAGCAGCTTAAAGGGCCCACATAAAACAAAATCTAGAGTAGCTGCTTACCTTTGATGTGGAATATTGAACACAAGAGCCATGTAATACACAGAAAGGATTGTTCTATCACATACAGATTGAGCAATGTGAGATGAGACTTAGAAGTGTGAAAGATGCTTTTCTTGTTGAGACGATGTGAACATTTTCCTGAGAAAAGGGACAAATTTCTGCCTTGTGCAAATTCAAAAGGCAGAAATCACTATTGCCGTTGCAAAAAATAGTGTTCATGGGCAGAAGTGGGGCAATGATGCTCTGTACTAAACTTGCATCTCTTCTTGCCAATATCATGTTTCCTGTTTAACAATCATACAGAAAATGGGCATCACAAGTCCTGTTTCTAAAGTAGCTGACGTTTCTCACTACAACGTGCTCACTAAGGGCCTGCTGCTCTGAGCCACAGTTCCCATGGAAGTCACTGTAAATTGCCCTTACACTATGCTATTATTGTGTTGTGCTCTCTCTCTCAAATGCAGAAAGTTGCCTTCCTAAAGCTGTCACATCCTCTCTCCTTTGCACATCATCCAGCTTCTTATAGGAAAAACGGTGGCAGGGAATTATCCTGCACTGACCTTCAAAAATAGACTGGATGGTCTTTGATCCTTTCCATCTAGTTGATATGAGAGACAGAGAGAGCGTGTGTGTGTGTGTGAGTGTGTGTGAGAGAGAGAGAGAGGGGACAAGGTTAAGTGTATTTTGACAGTGATACATTTAATGGATTTTGGAAAGAAAAAAATACTGTTTTCCCTTAGGAATCTTTTGCATTTCTGAGGAGGTTCCAACGAGCCCAGAAATTTCCCCCTAACTCATGAGCAATACTTCTCCTTAACTGGCTAGGGATGTCACTGCTGAGTGACACAAGGTATCCCTTCAGAACTGGGCTCAGGGGTTGGAGCTACGCAATTCCTGGCCTCCTGATCTGGAGATCAAAAAACCCAAGATTTCAGCTCAGGTACCCCACTTGGCAAAGCAGCCAGCCCCTAAAAATGTCTTTTTAATGAATAAAAATGACATTTCTTTGCTGGACTGTGGTTTTATCACTATTTCTCCTGGATCATAATCAATCTGTTGGAGGCAGAATGGGGACATTTTAGACACTGAATAATTTTCCAGCTGCCAGAAAAAGATATAAATGGTATTTGGTAGCATATGTTTCAATACTAGTGAAATAAGAATTTAGAAATGAAAGTATATGGGAGGGGGAGCTGAATGGGTAGAACAAATACTCCATGACAATTGGCTTCTTTTACAGACAAGTATGAGCTAGTGAGAATTTTCTGGCCCTTGCTTATCTAACTGATGACAGCTATTTATGGAGGACATTTATGTAGATTAACTAGATATTCCTTTCTTTTTTCAATTGTTGTCTTTTTTGGCATAATGATTTGATCACATTTGGCCAACTTGTAAACTAAATTCGGTCCTTGATTCCAGAGACAGGGCCGCGATGAGATCTAGTGTGGCTATTGGTTGTGGTTAGGAGGAACAGAATAGTGGGTAATCGCTGCACTATTCACTGAAATCATTCTGTCTCTATAAAAAGCAAGGTTCTAAGCTCCCCACATAAACACTTCTCCATCAATGAGATCAGAGACTGAGATTCCTTATACTGTTTATTCCAGTGTATGTTTCTTTTTCCAAGCAACAAATGTCAATTTTTAACACCAAGACATATTAAAAGAGAAAAGACAAAATATGTTTCATGTTGTCTCAGATCTTAAGAAAAGAAAGACGCTTCTGTTAGTGAAAACTAATTTCCTTCTAGAAAGGAACACAAGAAAAATGTTTTTCAAGTGAAAAGGTATTTTTAATATACAAAAGTGGACACATTCAGCATTTCCTATTCCAGAATCAAGTTTTTCCTAGTCTCATACATAGATTGCTATGGCAATTACTGATTTTTCTGATTCCTGGAGTAAACTTAACAATGGGTAAAATTTTCTAAAGTGTCTAAGGGCCAGACTTTTAGAGGTATTTTGGCACCTAAAAATTTAGATAGGTGCCTAATGGAATTTTCAAAAGCGCCTATCTGTATCTACATGTCCATAAATACCTTGTAAAGTCTGGTCACAAGAGATTTAGGTGTCTAAATCCAATTTTCAAATACATTTAAAATCACATAGGAAAGTAAGTCTCATTTGGGCCACTCAAAATGAGAGACTTAGTTGATTTTTAAAACAGGATTTTAATCTGCTAAATCATTTAGGTGCTTTGGAAATTTTTTCCCATTGTCCACCAAGTATGGCTGAAGAATCAACATAGTTTCTAAATATTTTAAAGGTGATCTGCCAGGGGAAAACAAACTGAGATGAGGCTTTATTTTTCTTCTTTTTGATGCATAAAGAAGATCTGAAAGGGTTATTTTTTAAATTTTGTCTGCTTGTTCTTCATGTTAGTAATTCAGGTCCTGTCTCGGCTGGAAGACTCTATGGGCTCATCTATACTACCGGCTGGATCGGTGGGCAGCGATCTATCCAGAGGGAGGTCAATTTATTGCGTCTAGTATAGACACGATAAATCGATCACTGAGCACTCTCCCGTCGACTCTGGTGTTCCACCAGAACAAGAAGCGCAAGCGGAGTTGACAGGAGAGCATCAGCTGTCAACTTACCGCAGTGAAGACACCGTGGTAAGTAGATCTAAGTACGTTGACTTCAGCTATGCTATTCACGTAGTTGAAGTTGTGTATCTTAGATTGACCCCGCGTGGGAGTGTAGACAAGCCCTATGATGACTTAGCCTTGGTCTACACTATAGTTAGGTTGACATAAGGCAGCTTATGTCAATCTAACAATGTGTCAACACTACAGCCTTGCTCCCGCCAATGTAAGTGCCCTAGTATGCCAACATAATAACTCCATCTCCATCAAAGCTGTAGGGCTTATGTTGGTGTAGTTAGGGCGATGCAGTTACTGTATTACTTACATCAACTGCTGGCTGTCATTCTTGTCAATTTCACGGCTCCAGAAAGTTCTCCCTGCTCAGAGCCATGCTGCACTGAGGCTCGGGGCTCCCAGATGGCTTCCTCGCCCCTGGCAGGGAGGTGAGATTCAAGGCTGCTGCCCTGGTCCCAGTGGGGACCAGGGAGGTGAGAGCTGGCGATGGGCAGTTGGGCTCCTGGCTGGAGGCAAGGAACTCAGAGTGCGGAAAGGGGAGCAGCCAGCTGGGAGCCCAGGAGGCAACTTGGAGACAATTTGGAGCCGGAAGCCCGTCATGCTCCCAGTCGGGAGCAGGGAGTCAATAGTGGGGTTGGGGAGCTGGGCTTCCAGTGGGAAGCAGGGACAGCTGGAAGGGAGCAGGGAGTGGGGACTGGGCTCTCAGCTTCCCACTCTATCTCTCTTAGGTCAGTGGAAGAGCTGCTGGTGAGGATGCATACCACCGACCGGAAGAGGGTAGTGTGGACATGAACTGTTGCAGTAACTACCGTAATATAGTTTGACTTATGTTTTCAGTTGTAAACTGACTGACAGTTGTAGACGTCTCTCATTTGGAGAACTAGTGAAATTATGACATATGAGCTAAAAGAGTGAAAGTTAAGCAACTGAGAGACAAAGGATTTTTAGTCAGACTGTTTGAAACTGTTTTGTGTTTGTTTTTACACCCTTTGTTAATTACTTTTGTGAGTAATTAACTTTTTGAATAAAAGATATTTTGTTAAAGATTCAGGAATGCTACTCCTTCAATTAAGGTGCTGTGACTCAAGACATATATCTCAGTATCCTTCTGGGGTCCCCCAGCAAAAGCAGGGAGTAGAAATGCCTGATATTTCTAAATAAAAAAGCAAGCAGGAGAAATAAAATGTTAAAAATGGGAAATTTTCAAAAGCCCTTTTTATAAACCATAAAGAATAAACAAAGGGCACAATCCAATTTAAAACACCCCTTTACAGGTCACCTTTCAGTCCTTATTTTAATAAACATCTTTCATTTATTTCCTCATTGACATGCAGTTACATTGGGAGGTCCCCTTTTTGGCTGACATCCTCAGTTTTGGTTTGCTGGTCCTTTGGAGGCACAGCATAGAACAGCAAATCATTCCTGATTTTTCATCATACCACCCCCTTTCTGTGACATATTCAAAATAATGAGCTCTGCCAGATTCATCTATCAGCTGTGGCTCAAGATAGCATTATGATCTATTTGTGTCTTCCACGTTTGGTTTCTGTAGAGTATAGCTTGTAAAGTCTCTTGGGGACTGGCCATCACACATTTGTTTGTAAAGCACCAAACAAAGACAGTGCTTGAAAAGTAACTAAAATTTATACAGGTTGAACTACTCTAGTCCGGCACCCTTCGGTCCTGACTGGTGCCGAACTAGAGTATTTGCCGAACCACGTGAGATCAATACGTTGCAAGTGGGTCTCTTTATTTTTATCTTGCCAAGATGAATAAATGGAACAATGGTTGCAACGCCACCTAGCCAAGGGCTTACTGGCTCTCTTCATAACAAAGTATTAGTGATGTTCCATAATTTTACTGTTTTGGCACAAGGAAATAAGTAGATAAAGCAAAAAAACATAAAATAAAATCATGCCAGACCACAGATGTTGCCGGACTAGAGAGGTTCAATCTGTACTAGTAACAGGTCAGGTAAGACAGCAAACATATGACTTTGCTCCTATGTGTTCTTACTCAGGGAAAACTCCTATTCCGACTTCTGCATGAATTAGAAATGCAGGATCAGGTCCATTTAACATAATTTATAATGGAATGAAGTCAAAAGGCAACTTGTCTAATCTATAAGAAATAGCATAATGAACTGTGCCTTGTATCCTTGAAATCCTCATTTATCCTTCAAAAATCATGTATGTGGAAATAATTCATTCTGTAATCAAGCAAACAATTAAAATCAAGAACTCTTGATAATTTTTATTAAAGATAAGCAATAATTTATTCCTCTTTGATCTTCACAATTATCACATATTAGCTAGCTACATGACCAATGCCACTACATACCATGAGAAAATTGCCCACTTACACTTTACTTGGACAAATACAATTGCAATTTACAGGTTAAATGTACTGTACAATGGGTTGTTGGGAAAAGGTCATTCATAGCTATACAACAAGATGTGGCATGTGACTTATTAACAGATACAATATAAGATGTAAAAGTTTAACTGCTTGTTATGCCAGTAAGTAAGGATATCGTATAAAGCATTTTGTTTTGGTATTGTATTGTTACCAAAGTAGAAAAAAGAAAACTAGAGAAATAAATGCAGATCTTAACTTACAATACATACATTAGGATAAGAAATTTTCTCCACTTTTTTCTTTTTTTTATAGAAATGAATATTATGAATATATTGCAGAGTAAAGAAAGATTGCCAGCTAAAGAAGGTACCATTATGTGAAAAACAACTGAAAAATTATCAAATAATTTTGCTTACAAAAAAGGTCAAACTATAAACAGTCACAAAATATATAAAAATGCCACCTTGAACGAGGCAATCGTACTCTACCTAAACTGGTAGTATACTCTTAGAAATAGTCGTGTTCATACAGTAGTAACTGATAAAAAGGCATTGTGCACTCTTGTTCCATCTGGAGACTTAGCACCATGTGTCATCAGTTCTTGGATTGTCATCCAGCTGTCCAAGATTTTCTTATTTCTTTTTTTCATCATCTTTTTGTGACTAAGTTCAAGAATGTTAATTTCTTTTTTGCCCTCGCTACCGCTCTGTGGATTTTCCTTAAGACACTCTAACCTGCTCCGCATCATGAACTCTCGCCGCCGCCTCTGCTCCTTGGCTCTCACCAAATGCTGCTTCCGTTCTTCTTTGCTCCAATACCGACCCATCTTCATTTCACTCATCATATCATCATCCGTTGTCATTCCACTGCGCTCCTCTTTAATCTTTAAGGCACGTTCCTTCAGGATTCTGTCTCGCACTGGTCTCTTAGTGATATACCTTGTTCCATCACTCCTTATTTTCACTTTCCATTCCATTTTGGGCTCTGTACACTTCTGTGAATCTTTGCACATGCTCACCAGACTGAGCTGACTTTGGGCATACTCCACGGCAGATTTCTGTTGGATCAGCTGCATATAGCTTTGATAATGCTTTGCATGAGCAGGTATATTCCCATACCTGTATGAAGAGCTATGACACGGAGACAGGTAAGGAATGTGCTCAGTATTTTGCTTCTCTTGATCTGTGAATTTGCTACTTTCTGCAACGGTTTCCTTCTCTTCAGCAGCGCTGTTCTGCTCTGTGGTTTTGGTTTTGGATGGGGTTACCTCCCTACCACTCTGTCCGGTACACAACTGATTAGCTACAATTGTGCTTCTCAGGTTTTTCCTGTTGGTGATGCTGATCATTCTCTGGAGCGAGCTATCAGGGGACTGCTCTACAGTCAGTGGAGTGCTCCTGCAGCTTTCTGCTGTGTTGTAAGCACTGGAACTATCTTTGTCAGATTTCTCTGGGTGCTCTATGATGTCATCCAGTTTACCTCTTTGTACATCTATGCTGGTGTTATAATTCCTGAATCCTCCATCATGCAATGCCCAAATGTCTCCATACTGATCCTTCACCTTTTCAAGCCTGTGAGCCTGCATTATATTCTGACACTCAAGCTCAATATTTCTCAGTTCCTCATTGAGTAACTGTAGTTCATGCTCCACCCCATCTTGCTCCCTTCTGTTACATTGTATTGTACTGCTTGAGTAATACAGATCATACTCGCCTTGGTTTCTAATCTTGCACTTCAGCTCCAGCAGCTGCCGGAACCTTTCACACTCCTCATCTTGGTTTCCAATGAAATCAGTTTCAATGTATTCCCCAGACA
Source organism: Dermatemys mawii (assembly GCA_007922305.1). Taxonomy (NCBI): domain Eukaryota; kingdom Metazoa; phylum Chordata; order Testudines; family Dermatemydidae; genus Dermatemys; species Dermatemys mawii. Next base: position 42,801,222 of record ML677341.1, on the reverse strand, counting down.
CAAAGCTTTCATTGCACTGGAGTTCAATGCTTCCTAATGTATCCTGGCTCTGCCCCAGCTCCCGAGTGCTCTGCAGGGTCATTTTGTTCTGCTCATCGGGTGCATTCTCCTGCTCTGAGCTCTCGTCATTACGCAGACTCTCATCTGTAGGCCCCACTCCACTGTCCTTCTCATGGTTATTGGATGACGAGGTTGCGGTGTCCGTTGTGCCGTCCTCCTCCTCGTGCTTTTTTGGCTAAGAAAATAAGTGAACCAAAATTAGTAGAAAACACAGACCATATTAAATTAAAATATTTTTCAGTCCTTTCCTTCCTAAACAGCTAATTTAATCTGTAAGAATGAATGAAAATGATGACTAAACCCCATTTCTATTACAGCTGGCTGGAAAATGGAGATCCCTTTTCATGAAAGATTTCACATTTTGGAAGAAAAAAACTCAGCCTGATTCAGCATGAAAAACATGATTTTTTTTCACCAGCAGGGATGTCCGCTTTTCAGCTGGCTGACTGCTTAACTGGAAGGCTCTTGCATCTCACTTTCTCCCTGCAGGTGGAAACTGAGAAAAGCCTTCACAGCGGGCAGCCGGAGAACTGTCATTTCAGTTTTCCTGATGGCAAATCAAAATTTTTCAGCAAAACCCAGCGTTTTCTGTCGGAAAATCATTGCCGTGGAAAATTCCCGACTGGCTGTAATTCCTACATGCTTATGGCTTTTGCACATTCCTGAGCATCATGCTGTAGGCTCTACAGATCACACTACGTTCCTCAAGGAGTGAGCAAACAAGTGGATGAGATACAGCCCCCCTGTGTCACTTAAACATTGCCCAGAATCAGGAAATAAATATTCCCCTGCCCAGCAAGGCCAACACTGAGGGGCGTTGAAAGAAAATGAGCACCAGCTGGAGTGTGGCTTTTAGCTCTGGATTATGGCCATGACTATTGGAGTTGAGTTCTTCTCAAACCTGGAGTAAGCAGCAATACCTGCATAACATCAATAAGTACATGAGGAGGACCACCTAAGCAGTGAGCAGTACAATGTAGCATGGCAACAGGAGGCCTAGCTGCAGGAGGACACTGGGGCTGGGATACCAGTGATCTCTGCGCACACTGCCCTGGCACAACTGAAGACAACACAGTGGTTATTCTTGCGTAGCCCCTTCCACCTCTCCTTCTCCCATCATCTGCTTTCAGCATTATGTCAGTGGAAGACTGATAGCTGAACGCTAGGACTTGTTCAGGTAACTTGAACAGACTTTTCCCTAACCTATCCTTTGGAAGGCTTTTTGTTTCCTAGTTAAAACCTACTTTCCACAATACTAACCCATAGCCTTTCACCATTAAGAGCAGAACAACACTGAGTGCCTGCCATGAACAGAATGTCAAGCTGTTTTGCAGTTGTTTTTGAATTCATGCCCTAATCATTCTACCTACTCTATTTATTGTGTGGTTTAATGCAAAGAGCATTAGATACTGCAATGCTGAAGGGGCGCATGCTTTTTTCATTTTCTAACTGGGTACGCTATTTCTTTTATACCACTATCATCCGAAGTACAATTGATATAGCATCCTCACTGTACGCCTAAGTGCACCCAGCACCAGCCAAATGTGTTTTCTCCTTTAGGAGGTGTAATTACACAATTAAACATAATGGTTAGTAATAGTAAAGGGAGAAAAAGGTACAGTGCACAAATGACAGGAAACAGAATGCAAGAGACCACTCTCACAATAATTGCTGTTTTTCTTCTATCTTGATAGATAGTGGAAGATACAGAAAAAAAAATTAAATGCACCCTGTACACACTACATTATTTCTGCTTCAGTCTCCTTTGTTCAGTTGTTAGTAGAAAATAGTGCCAAATGGTGGCCCAATGAAAAACAGAAATAGACAAATAAATAAATAAATGTAAAGTGTGGCAGAGTATATTAAATTCAGAATGAAACCCATGATCAATAGAAAGCAGTATTCATGACCGGGTTGTCAAAAGTCTCTTAGGGATGACATCTCTATCCACAATAATTTTAGTGGTTCTTTCTCACTAGCAGTGAAGACTTAAAGAAACAGTTATCCTTCATACTGGCACTGTCTATTTTACAGATTGATAAATATATATACATTCAAACACCATATATGTGATGGTGAAATACATGCATCATCATTTGAATGCCTGCTCTGTAGTCTGCTGACTGGTTCATCTGCATCAGAAAAATATTTCCTTCTTTCTTGCCCACCACCCGCACTGATTGTGGAATCCTCCCACCAGAATTTAATTGGTTTGAGGGGTTGGACAGAAGATATCCAGATCTGGACAGCTGACAAATTTAAGTCTACTATTTCATGACCCTTCATGGTCAGGATCTCTTGGAAGGTGCCAGAGTGCTGGAACTTAAAATTGCAATATTATTACGGACAGAGAAGTGTCTCAGTGTAAATTTAGAGATTTCTAAAATTTAAAAATATGTTTTTTCTTTCTGTCAGAGGTCTTTATAGTTATACTAATAGCAATTAAAGAATCCTGACTTTACAGGAAGAAGGTACAGGAAAATAGTCCCAATAACATTTGAAATCACACTGAAGCACTTCTAAAATTGTTTTTATTGTGAGACGAGAGGAATGCACACAGATTACGTGCTGGCAGGCTGCATTGCTCTATTAAGACTTTGTTGACACTTCTTTGAGATGTTAGCAATGTTACCATTGCAAACTCATGCCAATATATTGTTTTTACTGCACCATCATGTATTTCTTGTCTATAATGTTCATTTAATACTTCTTTCTTTACTCATCTGATGCATTACTGGGATGGAAGACTTTTTTAGACTTCGTAAATTTTTCTAAAGTGGCTAAGTGATTTAGGCATCCAAGCTCTATTTTCGCAAGTGACTTAAGACACTTAGAAGCCTAAATCCAGTAGGACTAAAGACCAGATTTTAGGTCTTTAAGTGCTTAAACATGCAGGCAGATGCCTACTGGGATTTTCAAAAGACACCTAACTCCGATGGAAATCCAGGGAAGTTGAAATCAATGGGAATCAGGTATCTAACCTGCTTAAACAGTTTTGAAAATTCCACTAGGCACCTATCTTATTCATTAGGTGGCTAAATACTTTTGAAAATCAGGCCCCTTGCTTCTATGTTTTTGAATTAGTAGATCTCATCCTCTCCTACCTGGCTTTTATTCATTGATTGGAAAAGGAAGACAAGCTTGTCTCCTTTTTCAACCTCCAATTCATTTCCCAATTCTGAATAAACTAGTTCAAATGAAGAAATAATCTCTCTACATCTGCTAGCTAAACTGAATCAAAAGGTTATTAAGGTAAATGCTTTTTTGAGCAAGAGAAACTGAAAATACTGACATTTGGCAAAATGTAAATACCAAAATTTGCTCCATTGTGAAGAATGAAAATAATATAGATACTTAATGCAGTATCTGACATAACATATTTATACAGTACCACTGGGACTCAGGTTCTAAGTGTCTAAGTCACTTTTGAAAATAGAACTTGGGCTGCTAAATCCCTTAGACATTTTTGAAAATTCCACTTATCTATTGAAAATTCAAGATTCTATTTTTTTAGAATGTACAGTATCAGTCTTCTTCACAATTACTTCTGTTTGAAAGGCCAAAGGGCTCTGTATCTGCATTTATGCAAAAATAACTGCAGATGATGACAATCTGAACCTAGTAGTGTGTACAATCCAGCAATAAGTGAACTTCTAAAGGTTCTATGATTCAGCTTGGATAAGATTCATTCTTGCAAGAATGGCTAATCATGCTGGAATACAGGCATGGTTCCCACTCTGATTTTACAACTCATGATACATTTGGGAAATAAACCCCAGAGTGTATATTTAAGTTTGAAAGCAATCAGAGGGTTAGTAGGGCCTACTGCTCCAAATCAGGAGAGTGGGCTATGCGGTCACCCTATGAAGATGAAAGTGAGGCTGACAGTGGAGTGAGGAGTTGCCAGTGATGGACTAAAGATGAGATACTCCAGCCTCGACTGGACTAAAACGTAAGGTTCATTTCCACTTTTTATTTTTTTAAAATATCCTGGGAGTTTATCAAAAATTTAAAAACAGGTGAAAATCAGTGTGAATAATTAACTTCACAGTTTTCTGGGTAAATATGAGGGTTAATGTTGGGGGGCATGAGAAAAGTAGAAAAGTAAAAGCTTGCTATTTATGAAACCAATATCTCTAATCCCCAATACAAAAATTCAAGTTTTTTTAAATAAAGAGTTTATTGTAGATGACTTGTGCAAGGGGTAGGCAACTTCTGGCACTTGTGCCGAAGGTGGCATGTGAGCTGATTTTTGGTGGCACTCAGACTCCCTGGGTCCTGGCCACTGGTCTGGGGGGGCTCTGCATTTTAATGTAATTTTAAATGAAGCTTCTTAAACATTTTAAAAACCCTATTTACTTTACATACAATAATAGTTTAGTTATATATTATAGACTTACAGAAAGAGACCTTCTAAAAACATTAAAATGTACGACTGGCACGCGAAACCTTGAATTACAGTGAATAAATGAAGACTCGGCACACCACTTACGAAAGGTTGCTGACCCCTGTGAAATTAGCTTGATATAAGGGGTTTCAGTAGCACAGGGATGGGATGGGATGGGATGGGACAGGAATGCTTGGCACTCATCGGCAAGTAAGGTTGGGGAGTGGGAGGAGACAGATCAGAATGGGCCTGTTCTCCCAGGTGCAGCCTCCAGCTCCCTGCGGCCTGTCACTGTACCAGTTGATGGGCTCGGCAGGCTCCCTGCCCATTTTGTTCCTCCACTGTACAGCCACAGCATCAACCAAGCAGTTTCCCTTCCCGCTGCAGGCATGCTGTGCTGTCCAGTGCAGAGCCTGCAAGAGTGGAGCTGGGATTGCAATTCTGAGCAGCTAAAAATCTGGGTGGAAACTCTGGATTTTTTAAAACCTGGGAATTTTTCAGGGAAAAAAAAGAAAATGAAGGGTCCTACTTCAATTACAAACTACAGGGGACTCTTAAAAGAGGTCTATTCTGTAAACATCTAGTCTGACATCCTGCATAACACTGGCCATAGAACTTCCTCAAAATAATTCCTGTTTGAACTAGAATACACCTTTTGGAAAAACATCCAATATTGATTACAAGACGTCCAGCAATGGAAAACCCACCATGATCCTTGGTAAGTTGGTCCAATGTTTAACTATTCTCACTGTTAAAAAATTATTTCCAGGCTAAATTTGTCTAGCTTCAACTTCCAGCCACTGGATTGTGTTATACTTTTGCACAGGTGACTCTGAAATAATTCATAAATAAAAGTGACAATACACAAGGCCCTGTATATAAAGGGATTTGTAATATTCTCCTAAAAGCTCAGAGAAAATACAGAATCAGTGCTTTACTCCTCTCACATTCTGCTAAAATTTTACCCTCTCACATCCAGCCTAAATATTTATTTCTAAAATGTTTCCTTATTGAGAATGTATCGCAGTTCAGCGCATCCTCATGACAAAGTGCTATCAAAGCCTTTGATTCAATTTTTTGACTTCGCATTTCATTCTCTCTTAATAGAAAAATACACCCAGCAAAATTTCCAATGATACATTTAGTGTCAGTCCTACCTGCTCCACCTCATTGGCTGTGAACTGCATTACTTCACTATGCTGTTCTTCCAACATTTCCAAGTTTAACTCCTCTAAGAATTCATTCCTTTCATCATCCAGCCACCCCTCCTCCAGCTGCAAAAGAATACATTAGTACATTGCATTATGTTAGTGGGGACGCATGCTAAAATAGGGTAAACCCAAATGACAACGTCTGACTAGTTCTTTTTATCATAATGATTCTCTTCAGAATACCAGGCTCCCATAGTTTGCCTCTCCAAAAAGAAGAAAAGGTAATAAAAAAAAAACAACCACAAAACCCGGGGACTCTCAGGCCTTTTATCCTTTCTTGAAACAGTATGACTGATTTTCTCTCATAATGAAGGAGATTGCACAGCACAGAGCATTATTTCCTTTCAAATCTATGAAAGACCTACCACATAATCCTGGAGCTGTCATGTTCATTACCTTCAAGTGCCCCAATGTTAAAAGAACTGCAATGATACTAATAGGGCCATGAGATAATTGGGCTCTTTCCTTTAATAACTTCCCCCTCCCCAGGGTTGTGTCCCAGTGTCTGAACCTGAACAGCACCCCCACTCTGGGTTTCCATCACATTTCTCCTACTACTCTTCCACGTGAACGAACTAACAAACAAAAGGGGGTGGGAGCACTGACCGATGCAATGACTCAACTTTTTTCTTCTTTGGCTCTATCTTTGAACTGACTTTTTAAACAAAGATTAAAACATGACTTTCATAGTCATTGAACAAAGTATTATAAAAAAAGGAAAATGAAGACCTATTATTTCAGTCAAGTTAAAGAGATGTGGCTGTACACACATACATGGTATTATGTGCATGTGTGTGTCAATAGTAAGTCTCCATTTGTGTTTCTGATCCCTTTCTAGATGGTATGCTGGGGTTAAAAAGGGAAAATACTATCACTAGGAAGGAATGAAGTAGTGTTACATGCCTGGTAATGGCAGTGTTTTAGGGGCAGAAACAGGCAACAGAGAAGGAAGGTGACAGAGATGAGAAAGGGCAGAAATTTAAATATGAATACAACTAATCTAGAGTATGATAAAATATCCAGTTACCTGTAACATTTTATGGACATCACAGAAGTTAGAAACAGTGTAATTGTATGCAACAACAAAACATGGAACTATGTTCTTATGTATTGTAAGCTGGGACAACTCCACTGAAGCCAATGGACCTTTGGCTCATAGATACTAATTGGTTAAAACAACAAGTAAGCAAACAAAAAATCCTCCTACAAACCAGCCAAACATTAGACAGGTATAAAATGTTGATGGAGATTCTGTGGCACTTTTGACCATATTATGGTACACATCAATGTTGAGGTTTCATTCATGGTTTTTCCAATGCTTTTATTTGTTATATATAGTCAACCCTTTGACCATATAAAGAATAGAAACTCTCAAGTTTTACAGCACAAGCAAACCACTAACTGCCTGGGATTAGGAAGAAATTTCCCCTAGGGGCAGATAATTCAGCAATTGTCCTTCAGAGGATTTTTAAATCTTCCCTGCAAACATCTGGTGCTGGCCACCATGGCGGACAGGATACTGCAGTAGATGGAGCATTGGACTGGTCTGATCCAATTTGGCAATTCTGTGGTTCTTAAAAACATAAATATACTCCCCAGTGCACATGTGCACACATGCACATGCATGCGCACACCCATTTGTTTCACATAGTTATTTGTGTGTGTTTTTTGTATGCTCAGTTTTTAATATTAACTGGTTAATAATCAATATTGACTAGTCAGAGAAGCTTGTCTTGTTAGTTCCTGGATGTGTCCAGCAGTCAGTACTTGCAATACGGCCATTACCGAGTCCTTTCTAAAAGAAATCTGCAAAGATTAGGACTTGATCCTGCCCTTTTTCTCCAGTGAGTGTTTGCCTTGAAGGAAGCGGCGCAGGCTGAGGGATATGCTGGCTGCCTCTTCCCACAGCCCCCATTGGTCTGGAACAGTGAACCACAGCCAGTGGGAGCTACGATTGGCCGAACCTGCAGTGGCCCACCGGTGGATTTCCCTGATGGGCCGCCTGCCAAACATTGCCGATCCCTGACCTAGCTACTTAAACCCAAGGTGAATAGTTTTACTCTGCATTAGTATAGTGAGCTTTCTAGGAGTCATTTAGAATGGCTAAGAACATAAAGGAAATATATGCTGAAATTTGATCTTGCATAACTTCTGGATTCAAGCCGGGATTTTGAGTGATACTGAATTACATTTATTCAATTTATTGTGTAGAGAATATGTAGTCACCAAGTCTGAAAACATCAGATCAATAATATTAGAGACAAATGGTAACATAACCAACTTCTCTTGGACTGCTGACATATGGAGAGAAGAGTGACAATGTAATCTCTTTTTCAGCTTTGTGGTGGGATATAAAAGGAAGCAGAAATAATCCTTTTTCCCACTCTCCTTTACTTTGATGATTAGCCTGATATCTCCCACTGCAAAGATATAAAAAAATTCTTTGCAAGGCATCAGTTTTGTTTAAAAGCCAGAAGTATATTTTAAAACTGTGTGGCAAAAATATCTGTTTCCTATTAAATAATTTGTACTTGATGAAAAACCTCATGTGAACCAGTTTCCCATGAAAAAAGTTAGATAGGAATAGGTTTGCTGAATGGCATTGTAATTAAATGCCCATTATCAAGATCTAATTGAAGAGTTTATTGAAATATTGCTTCAAAAAATAATTCTCACCCAGAGCCGATTGCAATCCTGCCACAAGCAGATGCAAACATGGAAGAGTATGAATTTAGTCCCAGAAATCAGTAAGAATCATCAACGAATAAACACGTCTTTTTGAAGTTCTACTTCACAGTTAGTTAAGATTCACATTAGTACTACATAATCAACTGTATTTATATGTATGTATATTATATTTACTTGCAAAGAATCTTTTATCTAGTACAATGGTAAACAAACTCCTAGTAATATTATGTTGTTTTTTCCTGAGGCTACGGATTGGCAAAGATCTTTAATTATATCTTTCCCATTTTTTTCATGAACCTCTGCAATGCTGGTTTTTCAGAGCTCATTTCTTATGACTGTTCTTTCTCAATGACTGTACACCATAACCCAGCTCCTGGCTCAGTGCATCTATTTATTCTAACCTGCATCTCTGGTCTTGCAACCAGTAACACAATTTTCTTGCATTCATCACTGGAGAGCAATGCCACCGCCTCCTCCCGATTCTGGACATCTTGGCCATTTATCTAGAAAACAAATGAAAGTGGCACATTAGCTTCCATTTCCACAAAGCAACATACAATAAAGGGCAAATATCAGCTCATTTGTGGTAAATGTATGGACAATGAAACTCACACAATGGGCTCATCTTCAGCTCCTCAGTGGTAAGTGCCTTCACTCAATTATGCGTTTACTATAAGAGCTGTATCGATCGTTGAAGGATGGTGGACATCAGAGGAAGCAGTTATGTTCATAAATGTCCAACCTGTGCCCTAGCAACATACATCTAGCAACACAATTAACCAGCCCCTGACAGGTGACGTTCATCTTTCTCCGTTCAGAGTAATGGAAGTGTCACTCTGAGATAATAGTGCTGGTGGAAGCAAGACTGGTAATACTACAGCTGAAATCAGTCAGACTGTATGCTTGTAGAGAGCCAATTAGAGGGCTACAGTATTATCTCTCACCAGGCAATACTTACAGGCCACCGCTGATTGCTATTTCATTTAATCATTTTATATTTGTGTGTGCGACTCAGTGTCCAGAACCACACAAAACATCCCCATTGGGATAATCAAAATAAAAAATGAATCATGTGTAAAACCCTGTTTTCTCTCCAACTTCTCTCTGCAATTCTGTCTTTGTGTTAAAAAACAATCACACTAAGAACTATACCTTAATGTACAGATTTTACAGACCCATTCACCACTACCTAAAAATGCTGGTTAAGAAAAATCAAGTTTCAAATACAAAGCATTTTCCCCTAAAAATACCACACTTTCTTTGTTTCAAAGCACAAAGAGTGGATTTTCCGCACTGTGCAAAACTGCATTGTCAAAAAAATATTTAATCCATCTGAAAAGAAATGGGCACAGGCTAGAGGGCAAAGGATTTTAATAATGTTATGGCATAAAAAGATTTTCCCATATCCAACCTGGTTAATCCATCTTTTTTTTCAGGGGTTCAGTTTCAAAGCTAGTAGCAGGAACTTCCTGGTGGAAAAGTACCCAGCAAATGTGCATGTACACAGCCTGAACACATTGCTTTGAAAAAACGGTTTTAGTTTATATTAAATAAAACCACAAATATGCACTGACTGTTTGCTTGGTTATTACCAAAATCTTTGAGATACCTCCATGGAGAGCTGTGGAGGGAGTAAAGTGTGGACCACAGGAGAAATGATACCCGCTTCCTTGTATACAGCTGTCCTCATCAATATACAGATACAGACACATTTAGAGACAAATGACCAGATCCCTCAGCTAGCGTAAACTGGCATACCTCTGTGATCCCAATGTCAGTTTACACCAGCTGAGGATCTGGCCCATAAGGTCTCAGCATGCATCTTGAGCTGAGTGGCTTAGTGGCTCAAGACAGATCATTACATGCTAGAACCTGTAGTTGCTGCAGGCTGCGCTACCATAGTGAAGATAAAAGTGACTCCCCAATAAGCCTCATTTTATCACCAATTAGTTGCCTATGTGGCCCTCATTTAAGCAAAGTTTGATGTCCATGGATGAAATCAAACAAGGATTAATCAACATCTATGGAACCTTCCTTGTACAGTCTATTCTATTTATTTTACAGTGTGTGCTGTGTGAGGTAAACAGACTATCCTCAGCTACTTAAGAAGACTATATAGGAGACAGGAGTTGGTGTATGTAGTATTTTAGTATTTGAATTATCTTGGAAAACATGAGGAAAGCTGCTTTATTACTGCGAAAAATATAAAAGCAAGCATCCCCACCACTGCGTTCTCCAGACCTGAATGAAATCCCTGTGTAGTGTTATTGTCATCTTCCATTTCTCTGAGTAATCTCATCCATAAGAGTGGATGGAGGGTCAGTGTGCCTTCGGCTATTAAAGAAAACCCCACATAACTCACCTGGTGTTAATCTTAATGATCAAACCTCTGGCTGTATATCAGCACTGACATTCAAGTAATGGTACTAATCTACAAAAATGCAATAGAATTAGCTAGAGTCTTCTCCTACATCTAGAGTTTTCACTCACAAGTGAATTGAGTTTGATGGTCTCAAACTAATATCTATTAGCTGTCTGCCTATCTTTTGCGTGACACTATAATTCACCCAGAAATGTTAAATAGAAAAAAAAGTGGCATGGAATGAATCTATCGTCTACTTAAAATACATTAAAATGCCTTAAAGATGGGAGAATCATAGAATCATAGAATATCAGTCCAGAGAGTTTTGCCTTGTTGAAAAACCAACAGGAATTCATTTCAAATGTACAGTTTTTTATTTTTATTTTTTAAAAAAAGGAAAATCACCAACATATGTTGTTCATTGTTCTTGGAGGACTTACTGTAGACAGATGTAGACGCTAATTCATTTGCTTTTCAATTCCTAATCATATCTGTACATAATTTCACCAAACTAAAGGACTGTTGTCTTTTTGCAGTTGGATACAAATACTTTTTTGTGGGCAGTTCTAGCACAGTGAAATTTTTTTACATTCTTGATCATTCAGAAAATAAAATAAGAACTCCTATATGAGCCCTGACATCAAAATGTAACTTATTATTTCCTTTTTGAAATAAAGGCCACTTTAGACAGCTATTTTGTAGATCCTATTGTGCTCTGGAGATTGGTTTGATTCCCAAAGCCAATACTGGCATAAGAAATATAGTTATGGTTTTCAGCAAAGATGTTTCCTGAGGAAATGGAAAGACTGGAGGGATGGAATCAGATTGATTTTGCAACATTCAAAAGACTCATGTGCCTAAATTAATGATTGGCAGTTAAAGAGCTGTTTGTGAAGCAACTTGGCATTACCAGCAATTACCACTAAGGGCATTAGTAAAAAGAGGCCAAAGTGCAAGAGAAGTTGCCTGGAAATGAAGGGAGGAAACTGAAGAACACCAGTATAATATAAAGAGGAATTATGAACTTCCGATTTTGGTAGTGGCGATCCATGATTTCTCTAAAACTTCCTCTCTGTAAGTCCAAACTGAAATCCAATGTCATTCGAGCTATTTTCCTCTTTTTACAATTAAACTACCCTCTCTCCTGACCTGAATACCTAGCCATAATTTTCCCTTTGACTGAGCTGGGAGGAGATAGATTTCATTCTAGCCAATAAGACTCTCATTAAAGGGACACTCAGATTCAAAATCGTTGTCCCAGGAGGAAACCAACTTCCTTCAGTGCTGAAAACTTGTAACCAAGTCATTACCCACTCTTGACTTTGCCTTCTCCAAGGTTGGAGTTTAGTCTCTCTCCCAACACAACTGTTATTACCTGCCCAGCCAGCAGTTCTGAAACCAAATAGCAGGTCTTAAATAAAAAGGTGCGGTTACATCACAATTTCGTATAGTAGTCCAAGCTTGCTATTGTATAATGTCTTCTTGTTAAAAAGAAACTGAAAAACATTCCTTTTTGAAAACAAATGTTTGGGGTGGCTAACATTTCTTCTCACCCCAAACATGCACAAATCAGTCAGTTCTCCCCTTAAGCACCCACTTGTGAATCATAGGACTGGAAGGGATCTTGAGCGGTCACCTTGTCCAGTGCCCTGCACTCACGGCAGGACTAAAAATCTAGACAATCCCTGACAAATGTTTGTCTAACCTGCTCTTAAAAATCCCCAATGAGGGAGATTCCACAAACTCCTTTTGGCAATTTGTACCAATGCTTAACCACTCTGACAGTTAGGAAGTTTTTCCTAATGGCCAACATAAACCTCCTTAGCTGCAATTTAAGCACATCGTGTCTGGTCCTGTCCTCAGAGGTTAAGGAGAATAATTTTTCTCCCTCCTCCTTGTAACAAACTTTTATGTACTCAAAACCTGTTATCATGTCCCTTCTCAGTCTTCTCTTCTCCAGAATGGATGGCTTCAAATACACAGGGAGTGTTTTTGGTTTGCCCATGAAATATTATGTACCTAAATCTTCAGTTTGTCTAACAAAACACTTGCAGGCCAGTTGTTGGTCCACAGAGTGCTCTTACTATCCTCCCTCACTAGGCCAACTCAGATGGGATGTGTAGCTTGGTGGGGGCCCAAAGATGAGGTTCTGCTCCTTCCCCAAACTCTTTGTCACTTGCTTGACAGGGAAGGGGAGACCTGTGCATAAATTCTCTGAGGTTCTCACACAGTGCTTCCAACATGATTTTATTGCAAGTCCCATGACATTTGGTGTATTTCTTAATGCCTCAACTCCTGGAGTTACATGAGAATGCCAGCTTTCATTAACAATCAGTGTCAATTTCTCTCTCTTCTGGTGACAAAGGAAAACTTGAAAACGTGAACTCAAAGGCTCAAACCCCAGAAGGCAAATAAAAATTGACCAAATGTATTATTTTTAAAATTTCGTGATTTTAAGGCTCTCTCATGATTCTAGGGGGAATGACTCATGATTTTTAAACACTTGGGGTTGGCAGTACTCTTCACAACATCTGTAAAATGTTATTTGGGCAAAAAAGATTGAGCAAAATCTATTTAAATAAGAGATACAAGGTACCTTTTGATAGCACACAGATACAAATACATCTAGACACAGTTACCTGCCATACTTAGTTACTAATCTATTTTACTTTCAGGTTCTCATATATTAGCAATACTGAGTTGCAAACCCTCTGGAGGAAATATTTATTTCCACTGGATTTTAAAAATAATAATAATGAGAACATGTTGGTCTGAGGAATTCTAATAAAGCATATTTTTACAAAGGCTAAATCTGGGGACAAATTTAATCTGAGATTATCCCTTTAATTCCACTCTGTTGTTCAGACATAGAGATTTTCTACAGCAGCATGACTGCTTTTCTCCTGTTTTATTTGCAGTGTTGGGAAGGGAGAACCCCCATCTTAGTTCCTTAAGATGGAGAACATAAGAACAGCCATAGTGGGTCAGACCTATGATCCATCTAGCCTACTGTCTTGTCTCTCAGACTGGCCAATGCCAGCTGCTTCAGAGGGAATGAACAGAACAGGCAATCATCAAGTGAGCTATCCCCTGTCATCCGCTCCCAGCTTCTTGCGGTCAGAGGTTAGGGAAACCCAGAGTATGGTACAGTAGCCATTGATGGATTTATCTGCCTTGAATTTACCTAATTCTTTTCTGAACCCAGTTATATATTTGGCCTTCACAACATCCCCTGGCAATGAGTTCCACAAGTTGACTGTGCATTGTGTGAAGAAGTACCTCCTTTTGTTGTTTTAAACTTGCTGCCCATTAATTTAATTGGATAAACCCTTAGTCTTATGTTATGTGAAGGAATAAATAACTTTTCCTTATTCACTTTCTCCACACCTTCATGATTTTATAGACCTCTGTAATAGCCCCCCTTAGATATCTCTTTTCCAAGATGAAAAGTCCCAATCTTTTTAATCTCTACTCATATGGAAGCTGTTCCATACCCATAATCATTTTTGTTGCCCTTCTCTGTACTTTTTCCGGTTCTAATGTATCTTTTTTGAAATGGGGCAACCAGAGCTGCATGCAGTATTCAAGCTGTGGGCATACCATGGATTTATGTAATGGTATTATGATATTATATGTCTTATTCTCTATTCCTTTCCTAATGGTTTCTAACATTCTGCTAGCTTTTTTGACTGTTGCTACACATCGAGCAGATGTTTTCAAAGAACTATCCATCATGACTCCAAGATCTCTTTCTTGAGTGATAACAGCTAATTTAGATCTTGTCGTTCTGTATATATAGTTGGAATTACGTTTTCCAATGTACATTTACTTTGCATTTATCAACATGGAATTTAATCAGCCATTTTGTTCCCCAGTCATCCAGTTTTGTGAGATCCCTTGTAATTCTTCATAGTCTGCTTTGGACTTAATTTTGGAGTAATTCTGTATCATCTGAAAATTTTGACACCTCAAATTGTTTACCCCTTTTTCCAGATCATTTATGTTGAACAGCACTGGTCCCAGTACAGATCCCTGGGGGATACCACCATTTACATCTCTCCATTCTAAAAACCGACCATTTACTCCCATGATTCGTTTTCTGTCTTTTAACAATTATTGATCTATGTGAAGACCTTCTCTCTTATCCCATAATAGCTTATTTTGCTTAAGAGCCTTTGGTGAGGGACCTTGTCTTTCTGAGGGTATGTCTATACAACAACTAGACACTCCCAGCTGGCCTGTGCCAGCCAACTCAGGCTCATGGAGCTCGGACTGCAGGGCTGTTTCATTGCTGTGGTTGTGGTGGGGCTCTATGTCCCTGCAAGGTGGGTAGAAACAGTCTTGCAGCCTGATTCCTGAAAGCTTGAACTGGCTGGAATGGGCTAGCCGCAGATTTTTCTTTGCTGTGTACATGTACCCTGAAAGTTCAAGTACTATTTATCCACTGGATCACCCTTGTCCATGTTTGTTGACCCCCGCTTAAAGAATTCTGATAGATTGGTGAGGCTTGATTTCCCTTTACAAAAACCATGTTGATCTTCCCCAACAGATCGTGTTTACCTGTGTGTTTGATAATTCTGTTCTTTACTATTATTTCAACCAATTTGCAAGAACTACTTGCACAGAACAATGATTGTTCTTCTTGTGAATATCATTATTTTGTGAGAGGGCCTTGCCAGATAAATATGTAGAGAGAGAGGACACTAACCACTCCTTATGCTTCAGAGCATTTTTTCAATTCCTGCTCTTGATGTTGAAGGCAACTGATAGGGAGCCCTGCTGACAGGAACTGTGCTTTATTGGAGAAATGCAGCTCAAATCTGGAGTGGTAGAACAATCTGAGGGCTTGTTTACACAGAGCCACAGTCCATATAACAGAGGTTTGAATTGCAAAGAGTGCTTTATATGTTGTGCTCTAATGCCCCTTCCAGACTCTCTTGGTGAGAAGTAAAAGTTACCTAGCTCATGAACTTGGTTAACATGAGCTAGGTATCTTTTAGTTTACACCAGTTGGGTTTATTGGGGGAGCAAAAGCATGGCACATTAGAGGGCCCTATAATTTACATCCCTGTAGTCTGGACTTTGGCACCAGGTAGAAACCCCTGGATCATCAGAAGCGAAGAATAAAAAGAGCAATTGGCTGAATGGTGGATCATCAGCGAAATCAGGAAGGTTCAGTTATAAGTGGTGGAGAGAGAGAAGACTAGACAACGTCAGGTAAGTCTCCCTCCAGAACATTAAGAAAACAGCCTTTAGAATCATAATCTCAAAAGCTTCTTATCCATGCTGAATATTACTCTAAGACAGAGGCCCCCAAACTGTGGGGCACATCCCCAGGGTAGTGCTTTTCAAACTTTTTGCTGCGTGACCCAACTGAAGAACATTGTTGATGCTTGCGACCCAACATAATTATACCTTTTGACTAGAGTTTTTATAAAATATATTCCAGCTTAATCCGCTTTACAGAACTAACATTAGACACTAGCCTTAGGAAGCCTATGATAAGGAGGTGGCCCAGGGTAAGACATGGGGTGGGGTGTGAGAATGAGGGCTAACTGAGGGTGAGGGCCCTGGGTTGGAGCTGGGGATCAGGGATTCAGGGTGCAGGAGTGGGTTAAGGGCTGCGGCAGAGGGTTGGGACGTGTAGGGGGTGAGGGCTCTGTCTGGGAGTGTGGGCTCTGGGGTGGGGCCAGGGATGAGGAGTTTGGGGTGCATGCAGGCTTCCCCAGGGCTGCAGCCAGAGGACTCTCCCATCCCTTTCCCAGCCGGTAGCAGCTGGTTCTCGAGGAGGGGCCTCTCTCTCCCCATGCCAGCAGGCATTATGGAGCTCCAGGGGAAAGGTCCCTCTCTCTCTGCTGGCAGTAGCGAGCTCTGGGGCCGGGGAGAGGCCTGCAGTAGCCTTGCAAGCCCCAGCTTGCTCCTCTCCCCAGTTTCCGCCCACCCCCTACCTCTCTCCTCTCCACGTCCCTGCTGCGTGGCAATGATCATTATAATTTGAATCAGCAAGGCGACCTAGTGCCTGACATTCCGCGACCCGTACTTTGAAAAACACTGCCCTAGGGGGTGCAGAGGAAAGTTTGGGGGCTGGGGGTGCAGCTGGGGCTTGAGCCAGCTCCCATGGGAGGGAGTGCAACCCAGCTCTACTCCTGGGCTTGGCTGCCAGCATCCTGGCTGCTGGCCCACACCTGGGGCCCTGGCTGCTAGCCAAGGCTTCATTCCTTGCCCTGCCCCTGAATCCAGCTGTGGTTCCAGCCTCCGCCCTCTTACCTCTGTCCACCTCCTCCCCAGGAGTAGTGGCTCTGCTCCCAGCTCCAGCGGGAGGGGAGGGAATGCAGACAGAGGTAAGGGGGAGGTAAAAAGTTTGGGGACCACTGCTCTAAGTTTTACCCAAATGTATATTATCAAAGAATAACCAGCAAGACTCTTACCCATATTTATGATTGCAGCAGCCCTATTTAGAATATGACATTGAGATGAACAAGAGAAAAATGAGATTTTTCATAAACATGGCAAAAAAGGCATAGGATATGTGGCCAGCAGGCAGAGCAAGTTTGTCATTCTACTTTTTTCCCCCATACCCGCACTCTAAATCTCAGCTATTGTCTTAAGAAAGAGACAGATATATTTTTTTCCGGAATCAGAGACGTAGCCATCTTAGTCTGGATCTGCAGGAAGGAACTCAGCGAAAAAAAAAAGAGTTTATATACACATACTTGCAAAATGCGGTCTCCTTCTCGGATTCGGCCATCTCGGGCGGCGATGCTGTTTGGATCAACCTGCATAGGACAGTATTCAAAAAATGAGCATGAAAAGATCTCAGCTTCAAATAACTCAGTTTGCAGAATTTGTAAAAATGACATTGTTTACACTGTGGAAAGACATCTTTATTCAGTCAGATGAACATACCATTTTTGCAAATAATCACAGAACCTTGTTATAAAACAAATCTAAAGACAGAGAGGGGCAAGGTGGCATATGATTTTCCGAACAGTATTTTTCCGCATGACTGTCAAGCACTAACCTTCAGCTGTCACAGAGCAGAGTATTAATGACAGAAATCTTAGGATCTGGAAATTCACTTTGGGCTGAGGTGATTCTGAAACCTTGCTAATGAGTGGTTGATATCTCCATCCAGCAGGTCTAAGTCTGCTTAAGGAGATGGTATAATTTCCTGAAAACATTTATTTTTAAATAATTATATCAGCTATGAAGCTAGCATTTCCTCTGGATTTTTCATTTCCCAAAGAATTACAAGAAAAACAAAGAAAGATCTACAGTGTAGAGATCATTCATGGATCCTGTGCACTGTGTCTGGTTTGAGTTGCTTAATTTAAAGTTAGCTTAGCATAAATAGATATTTAGGACTCCATTAACAGTTTATCAGAGTCACAGTAGCTCATCCTTGAGCAATGACCTGCTCTTCGTAGAGGCAATACTATCTATCACCTTTCACTTGCTGGTTATCTTAAACCATTTATTTTACCTTGTCATTCCAAGAGCAATTTTTCAACCTAAAACATTTTGAGCCTAGCATTTGGTTTGGAGGTTAATCCTGTACAGATGTTAGATATTAGTTTCTTATTGTGCATTGCCAGACAAAAAGTGAGTCTGAAGAGTTTAATCAAGTATGAAAGACAATACAATTAAATGCACGCAGTGTTGTTGTAGCCGTGTCAGTCCCAGGATATTAGAGACACAAGGTAGGTGAGGTAAGATCTTTTATTGGTCTAACTTCTTTTGGTGAGAGAGAAGCTTTTGAGCTTACACAGAGCAATTCTGACCTGAAGAAGAGTTCTGTGTAAGCTTGAAAGCTTGTCTCTCTCTCACCAACAGAAGTTGGTCCAATACAAGATATTACTTCACCTAACTTGTGTCTGTAATAGAATTAAACTTACTTTAAAAGAAAGGGCTGAGAGATTCCAAGCAGAGCAACACCCTCCATTTGGGAAAAGCAACATATTTTAGATATAAAGATATAAGATCCCTTTACCTTTTTTCCTTTACAAGGCCAAACAAATATTAATAGTAGTGCTTATATATCTGTGCTTACATATTTTTAGCAAGTTTTATACTAATCCCTATTTTTTTTTTAATCTAAGGCTGTAGTTTTCACATACTTTGACAATGTTGTTGGCAGTTGCAGAACAATCTTTTTCCATTCCCATTTTTATGTGATTCACTGTATGACAATGCAGGACAATTCTTTCTGTTAAACTCACTCCACTTATGGCGTTCAGATTCTTGTGCTATGTCACCTGAAGGTGACAAACTCTGTATCAAATTCACTGAGGAGAATCAACACCCAACTTGGACTCATAAAATCTTTGACTTCTCATCTAGAAAAACTGCTCTCTTTAAAATTATTGGAGACTCACATGAAATTAATGCACCTGAAAGTCTTTCTAAGCCTGATACTGCAAAGTGCTAAATAACTCTTAAAGCAGGCCTGAACAAAATGCGGTCCAGGGGCCACTTGCGGCCCGCACGGGCTCACTGTGCAGCCTGCGAAGGATGAGTTGGGGTGAGGCAAGCCAAGCCTGGTGGGGTGGGGGGAAGCGGATGGAGGCAGGGCGAGGGTGGGGCTTTTTGTCCCGCAGCTGGGTTTTTTGCAGTAATATGGCCCTTGCTGCTTTCTGAGTTGTGCAGGCCTGTCTTAAAGGGTGCTGAATGCTCTCACTTCCCATTGAAGCAGATGGGAGTTGAGATTGTTCAACACCTCAAGCTGTCAGGATCAGGCCTTCCGCTTGTTAGCTGGTAAAACAAAGAACAGTGCTAGGACAGACTAATTAGCTGGTAAAACAAAGAAGAGTGCTGGACAGATCTTACAGATTGTTTTATGCTGTTCCTCTCTTCTTGGAACATATGTGATCATTGTAAAAATAAATTAGCCATTGTTATTGTTAACATGATTGCAGTAATGGGAGAACTCAGAAGTGTGGGAATCAGAACTTTTGCTCTTTCCACATAGTTGTGGGATTACATTCAAATTTCAGAGAATTCTCCAAACTTTGCACGTTTCCTAACTATCATGTTGTATTTATAGCATCATGTTAAACAAACAAGCTGGTAATAATTATATTACTTGGGCAACATAATTTACTCTCCTAATCGAAAGTGACAAGTGCTGGCTGACGCCACTATTACTGCAGTCAGGTCTCAGAACACTTGTTTCTATTTTTCCATGGAGTCCCCATCACCACCACCACAACTTTACCTCACTGACATAGATTCCTGTGTCTTCCTCATCATCTGTCCTGTAGCAGACAGTCAGCCCCAGCTTCTCTTGATTGCTAACACGACACAGCTCGACCTCCTATGAGGAAAACACACAAACACAGTGTGGCATTTGTCCTGGGAAGAAATTCTGCAGTAGAAAATGGAGAACCAAATCACTGAGATTCTCTTGGGCAACCATAGAAAAGTTTTAATAATCTCACTCAATACCATCTAATATGTCTCTCCATCCATTTTATACCTTTGTATTAACAATTAAAATATGCAAGTCATTGGATGAGTAAATTGTAGCTGCCTTTGGACAGTTTCAGTCTGCAGCACTGTGTCCATTCTTCTGAGGAAAACATCCCTAATAAGTAAAGGAAAGAAGTCTGAATATATTAAAGTTGTATGCTAGATAAGCACAATTAGGTAAGTCATACTTAACTCCGAGAAATATGGATGTTTTTGCAGGGTTTTTTTTTGCTTTTGGATCATAGGAGCTGCTTACAATATATTACATAGTCATTTTACTCCTATCACATCAACAACTGATTTACAGGATAGAGGACAGGCTGGCTACTCATCAATCGATCCATCATAAATGAGTGTCACTCTCTTCCACTAGCAAGCTAAGTCATAAAGCAAAACCACAGCCTCCTGTTAATAACATAATTCATCCCACAGCCAGTTCAGTGCCATAGCTTAATAGTAGGTGTTGTTAGATAACTGATGGATGTGTCAAGGATTATTCTGCTGAGTTGCTATGGTATCCTCTCTGTGACCCATGTCACTCTTGTATTCATACACACAAGATTTTTGTACAAGATATGCCTTGTGGGGTATAATTTGAAAACTAACGTGGTTAATAATATAGCTGTGAAATATATCTAACAATGCTGTATGTGAAATTATGGACACTCACTAATATTATGCTTTAGAGTCTGTGAATAAAAGGTGTACAGACCAGTCATGTCAGAAGGACATAACAGGTTTCCGCCAGATAAAAGAAAGGGGCTGACATCTCAAACCAGGTGTGACCCAAATTTGATGGTCTGTTGTAGAGGTTGTAGCTGGAGAGAGAATTAGAATAGTAGCAACCACCAATGCGGGATGAACCAGCATGAAGCCTCCATGTCTCCTTTACTGAGCTTGAACTAATGAACATTATCTGGGCACCCTTCAGAAGAATACTTTTCAAAGGATCACTGAAGTACAAGAGGGGGAGCAAATCCCTAAGTTATTTCACTTTAAGGAGACAAAGAAATGAAGCAATTTTATATCTGTGAATAGTCCTGGCCGTCAAAAGCTGGAAAGAAGATTATGGATGAGAGAAACCATCCTAAACAAAGACCAGGCTAAGTTTTAGACTTTTAGATGCGTTTTCACTTTTATTTGCCTGTAGCCATCTCTACCTTTATCTCTTTTACTTGGGATCACTTAGTCCATGCTCTTTTGTTAATAAATTTGTACTACTTTTGTTATAATCATCAGCACTGGGTAAGTTCAGTTGTGTGCTTCTAGTAAGCCGACAGGTTGGAACGTTATATTGTTTCTGTGTAGGGGGGATGTGAACTTAATACTTTTTCTGTGAGGGTCCAGGGAGAGGGACTGCAGGATGATGATTTGGGGCAAATTTGGGACTGAAAAGGTTCTAAGGTCAGAATACAAGGAATATCCAAATTGGGCAAAGCCAGGGTGAGGCTTGTGGGCTGCTAGCAGGCTATTGGGGTCACAGCTCTGAATCAAACCTGCATAGTCAAAAGATGTCGTGGATTACAAGATGACATTGACTGAACTACTTACTGGCCTGGTGAGCCCCAAATGTCACACTCCCCAATTATGAGATGATGCTGAAAACATATTCTTAGTGCTGGATGTCCCAGCTGTGGTGTCTCAGGAAAAGAACAAGTGTCAGGGGCACATCGCAGAGTCATTGCTACTACGCACACAAGTACAAGTATCTAGGATTTCACATGGGAAACTTTTTCCAAATGCAAGTATTGCATATTGTGAAATAAATAACCTTAGTAAAGAATAATCTTTAGTTTGTTTGAGAAACACTGGATTTAAGCCACTGGATTTCTTTACAGCCATTCTGAAAACTACATATGGGGCTAGACTGCATCTGGCTCTTCTGAGTGAACAAATGGGAAGAAGAGAAGAGAAGAGAACAGAAGGAGCCTTCTCCTTCCACTATTACCTGGGCATGATACCAGCTCTTGCATCCAGGGAACGCGAGGACTATCCCAGATTTTAAAAAGGGCTCTAGAGGTGATCCTGGCAATTGTAGACCAGTAAGCCGAGCATCAGTACCGGGCAAATCAGTTGAAACAATAGTAAAGAATAAAATTGTCAGACACGTAGAAGAACATAAATTGTTGGGCAAAAGTCAACATGGTTTCTGTAAAGGAAAATCATGTCTTATTAATCTATTAGAGTTCTTAGATGGGGTCAATAAACATTGGGACATGGGGGATCCAGTGTACATAGTGTACATAGATTTCCAGAAAGCCTTTGACAAGGTCCCTGACCAAAGGCTCTTACAAAAATAAAGTTGTAATGGGATAAGAGGGAAGATCCTTTCATGGATTGAGAACTGGTTAAAAGACAGGGAACAAAGGGTAGGAATAAATGGTAAATTTTCAGAATGGAGAGGAACTAGTGGTGCTCCCTAGGGGTCTGTCCTCGGATCAGTCCTATTCAACTTATTCATAAATGATCTGGAGAAAGGGGTAAACAGTGTGGTGGCAAAGTTTGCAGATGATACCAAACTGCTCAAAATAGTTAAGACCAAAGCAGACTGTGAAGAACTTCAAAAAGATCTCACAAAACTCAGTGACTGGGGAACAAAATGACAAATGAAATTTAATGTGAATAAATGTAAAGTAATTGGAAAAAATAATCCCAACTATACATACAATATGATGGGGGCTAATTTAGCTACAACTAATCAGGAAAAAGATCTTGGAGACATCACGGATAGTTCTCTGAAGACATCCATGCAGAGTATAGCGGCAGTCATAAAAACAAACAGGATGCTAGGAATCATTAAAAAAAGGATAGAGAATAAGATGAAGAATATCTTATAGCCCTTATATAAATCCACAGTCTGCCTACATCTTAAAATGGTGTACAGATGTGGTCTCCTCATCTCAAAAAAAGATATACTGGCATTAAAAAGGGTTCAGAGAAGGGCAACTAAAATGATTAGGGGTTTGGAACAGGTCCCATATGAGGAGAGATTAAAGAGACTACGGCTTTTCAGCTTGGAAAAGAGGAGACTAAGGGGAGATATGACAGAGGTATATAAAATCGTGAGTGGTGTGGAGAAAGTGAATAAGGAAAAGTTATTTACTTGTTCCCATAAGAATTGGGGGCCACCAAATGAAATGAACAGGCAGCACGTTTAAAACAAATGAAAGGAAGTTCTTCTTCACACAACGCACAGTCAATCTGTGGAACTCCTTGCCTGAGGAGGTTGTGAAGACTAGGTATATAACAGGGTTTAAAAGAGAACTGGATAAATTCATGAAGGTTAAGTCCATTAATGGCTATTAGCCAGGATGGGTAAGAAATGGTGTCCCTAGCCTCTATTTGTCAGAAGGTGGTGATGGATAGCAGGAGAGAGATCACTTGATCGTTACTTGTTAGGCTCACTCACTCTGGGACACCTGGCATTGGACACTGTCGCCTTTGGTCTGATCCAGTACAGCCATTCTTATGTTCTTGTATTTACAGCAGCACTAGCTTTCCCAAAGGGAGCAGAAAGGGTGATGGTGGGTCTGTGTTCTCTATCCTCCTAAGCAGCGAACAGATGTAATGCCATACCAGAGGAATGAAGGCTGCACCCTTCAATTTGTGAGGCACAAACATGCCAGAGACTTTGCACTGACCTAGGGCACAATGCCTTTAAGGATAGGAACGATGGTTTAGGGCAGAGATCCCAAACTCCACTGAGCAAGAGGGCAACATGAGGACTAATGCATTGGCCCGAGGACCATATCACTGACACTCCTCTGCTGTCCCCAGTCTCGTCCCTATGTCACCCCTCCCACGAGGCCTCGCCCCCATCCGCCTCTTCCCATTCTGCCCTGCCTCTTCTCCACCTCCTTCCCTGAGTGCGTGGCTCCCAGCTTCTCCCCCCTCCCTCTTGGAAAGCACTGTTTGGTGGCGGGAAGTGCTTGGAGGTAGGTAGAGGAGTGGGGACGCGGTGCACTGTGGGGGAGGGGAGCTTTTGTGCCACCATAAATAACTGGGGCGGGGGGCAAACGCAAGGAACTTGGCGACCGCAAGAAATAACTCAGTGGGAGGGCGCTGCGAGGAGGTTGGCAGGACACAGCAAATAATGTGGTGGGCCGTGTGTTTGAGACCCCTGGGGATAGGACACTGCATTGTGACTCAAGAGACCTAACTTCTCAGCCAAGCAAGTCACTTAATCTGACTTGCTTGGCTGAGAAGTCAGGTCTGGAAATGAACTGAACTCTTACGGAGGATGTTGGTTTAATGAGCAGAATTAATTGTGCCTCAGTTCCCCTTTAGTAACATAGGGCTAGTACCTCCCTCCTCACAGGGATATTAATGGATTTTATCCTTAATGATTGTCAAGTGCTCATATACTATGGAGGGCCACATATATAGATAGGTAGAATGCCTCATTCTTAAGGAGTACATCACCATACTTCCTCCTCTGAAAGATTATGGCTTACAATGACAATGTTGCCAATGATTTTCATGACATTTTGATTTTTATTAGAGAAACTTTGTAATAGGGCACTATTGCTTATTGTATTTCTGTTCCTTCCGTAGTATATAAGCACATGCTTAATGTGCGTAGTGTAAACTATATAAACTTCTGTCTTGATTTAAGACATTTCACATTTTAATAAGCTAATAAGTAAATAAGGGAAAATTGTCAGATTGTTTGGTTTTTCTTAGAAAGGATAGTTGCTTTAAATAATTATTTATATGCTGAGGAGCGGAAAGGGCATGTGCTATATTGTACTTTTTAAAGAAGGAAGCTGAAATCTTATTTTAGTAAGAAAGAAAATTACTATCAGTGACCTAATTTTGGCATTGGGAGTGAACGTATGTTTACTGAATAGAGGCCTATTCAAAACCCATAATAACTGATGCCTCCAGAGGGAAAAAGAACACTTGACTAGAATGGTACCTTTAGGAAGGAATTAGAGTAACAAAACAGCTTCAATTACACCAACAAGGTATACTTTTAAAAGAATAAAGAAGCTTGTGGTCCCTTGGAGGCCTATAAGGAAGCCTAAATACACCATAAAGGACTGAGACTGGGACATTTAAATCAAGGCAAATGAGGAGCTGTGCACAAGCTGAAATCCATTGACTTTCATTGTCCTGCCAACACAACCTTCGAAACTCCCTGAACCAAGGATGGACAGGGACCCCAAGGATTGCTTTGAACATAATTTCTTCAGTTTAAAGTGACCTTGAAGTTCTTTTGGATGATTCATCTCCAAATGCTTTTTACAACAAAGCTGTATGAATGTTTCACATTGGAAATGAGCTGAACTCTTATGGAGGATGTTGGTTTAATGAGCAAAATTTAACTAGTCAGCGCATGACACAAATGATCAGGGACACATGTTCTGGTCTTAAGAGTCCGAAAAGTTTGTTAGGACTGTCACTGTATGATGAAATGACTTGTTTGTGATCAATCACCATCCTTACTGGATGGAATGCATCTCACCTGCTTGTGAATTTTACTGGAGTTGCTGGGGCTGTCTCTTAGCTCAACAGTAGAGACCTGAGATTGTGTAGGCAAAAATCTTAAATTAATTCCCCATTGCAGTGTATATAAAGGTGGCTAATGACTGTGGTACTTGTGTGTATCTGGCCTGGATAATTATAATCTTCCAAAAAGATGGGAGATGCCTCTGACTATTCCACTTCAAAATGCTGATATCTAAAGCTGGAGCAAAATTGCCTGATAAAAGCTTCATGTTCTTTACTTTGTAGTCAGCTAGTCTCTGCCCCAGTTTAGGACAGAAACTGGAAAAGGTCTAATGTTTGGTAGGGAAACAAGTGTTCAAGAGTCAGAAGATTGCACATACAAGCTGCTAAACTAAATCTACTTTCCTTTTCATGATGTACAAGACACATTAAGTATCCTTAGCATTACTCAAACCCAAGGCTAATGTGACTTTTTTTGAGAATTCACAAAGATTTTGCATAATACATTAAATCACCTACCAACCCAAGCGTCAAGAAGTCTTGCACCTGGGATAAACTGGCCTGGCTCCCATAACTTCAATGGAGCAACACTGAATTGCACCTGCTGAGGAGCTGGTCCAGAAAGCTCATTTCTCATCCAGAGAAACATCTGACATTGGGCTTTGTGACAGCTGTCTGTTGGTGATTTTTCCCCACTGATCTTTAACAGAAGAAACAATGAATCTGGCAGCAGCAGTACATATGTGAAAATCATGATTTTCCCCTTTAAATGCCTCTTGGGTACACAGACAGCTGTTTCCTCTTATTTTGTGTTTTTGGTTGTTTTGACATTTGACAACTAAACGGCTTTTCTTCAGAATTCAGTTTGAATCCTGTGAAAATTAAGACAATGTACAATGGCCCACATCTGGGGGAAAGATGGGAACAGAGGGCAGGAGCTGGGGTGAGAATTTCTCCCTAATGCCCGAGAGGCAGCTCTCTCCCAACATGAGTGCTCTGTTGCTAATGATAGAAATCAAAACAACACCAGAAAACAGTACTTTCAGTTCTCTGAGACTTCTTTAAAACATTTAAGTAAATCACTTTAAGGATTGTCATTCCATGAAATATAGGGAAGTAGATTCCCAGGGGAGCGGTTCCTAAAATATGGGAAAGATGACTAAGAGGAGGAGGTCATTCTCTTGAAGGCCTGAAGAACTGGTTAAATTAGTCACCCTCTCCAAAGTGATGGAGTAGTGGGTTAAGGGCTATAGCCTTCTGCCTCCAGGTTAAAGGTCG
This sequence comes from Dermatemys mawii, assembly GCA_007922305.1. Lineage (NCBI taxonomy): Eukaryota > Metazoa > Chordata > Testudines > Dermatemydidae > Dermatemys > Dermatemys mawii. Next base: position 42,774,317 of record ML677341.1, on the reverse strand, counting down.
TCATTCCCTTCAGTGATGGAAAACCAGTTTAAAGGCTGCCAGCCTCAGGAGAGAGAGAACTGGGTTAGGAGCTGTCACCTCTTTGGAGGCAGCAAAGCTAGGTTAATACTGTCATTTCTTTAGGTGATAGGAAATTAGGTTATAAATGTCATCCATGGGGTTGCTGTCTTTGTAGAACTGATGAAAAGAGGTTAAGGGTTATGACAGGAGACTCTGTAAACATTTGCTTTTAAGCTGGGAAATGGAAAACTAGTTGAAAGGGCTTTCATACTGAGAGCTGGAATACAAGGGCAAAAGCCACTTTTCCTTTAGAAAACATACCACCAACTGCCAAGAAACACCTGGCGACGTGACCTTGAGGCAGACATCATGAAGATGGGATACAACTGGAGTCACCTTGAAAGAATGGCCCAGGACAGAACCCTCTGGCAATCTAGTGTTGGCGGCCCATACCCTGAGAGGGGTGGAGGGCATAATGAATGACTATAAATGTAATTTTCTACACTTGTGAAATAATGTGAATGAAAATGTGGAGACAAATACAAAACAATTATAATATACAGTAAGCTCAGTTCACTGCTTCCTGCAAAGGAGAGGCAATCTGCAGTCCTCTATACCAGGGAAGGCCTCTGTGTCACAGGGGAGGGTAGGTGGCATTTGTGCTGCTGCTGAGTGACTCTGCAGTTTTAAACATGATCCAGACTCCACGTGAACCTCACCCACTGAAACTGTAAAGGGAATATGTTGAATCACAACCTCCCCTGGCCTCTCTGTCATGATCCTCCTGCAGAGTTGGAGTTACGGGTGCTTTACACCACCCAGTACTCCATAAGATGCTCTTGCCATTGCTAGGAGTCCTGTACCATGAGTTAAGTCAGCTTTGGCCCGTGTCACCCAAGCTGAATTAATCCCTGAATCAAGGGCAACTTCATTACAGAGAACAAATTACAGTTTATTCAATAGCTACAACAACTGGAAGTTCAAAAATACTATAAAAATTAATTATTGTGAACTTGACATTCTCTTCACATTAATAGAAGAGACCATGATGCATTTATACTGGATTCTTGTCAGTGGTATTTCTACTTCTTGGATTGCTCTGGTGCTATTCACAGTTAATAAAAGACACATAAAAGAATGACACTGCCCCCAATCTTTTTATATTTCAATGGCCAGTCTTACACTGCAGACACTGAATTCTGTATCCTTTTATGTTCACTTTCAGTTCTTTGCACTAGCTACTTATGCTTCCATCTCTATATGTGAAATGCATTAAGTCCGGTCTACTGTATTTGCAATAAAACTAAAAGATTTCAATCAATTAGCAGACACGGGATGTCTCCTGTTCTGATAATGTATGACAAATGGAAGGTCTGCATTTGTCTATTTCATATATTATACATGAGAGAGACAAGGTGAGTAAGGCAATATCTTTTGGTGAAAGAGCCAAGCTTTCAAGCTCCAGTAAGCTCTTTGGTTCCATGGAGCTTGAAAGCCTGTCTCTTTCACCAACTGAAGTTGGTCCAATAAAAGATATTACCTCACCTTCCTTGTCCCTCTCATATCCTGGGACCAAGATGAATACCTCACACTTCAGACAAATATAAAGAGTTGGAGGTGCCTAAGACTGCAATGACAAAACAAACTTGTTGATTGCCCCTTAGAATGAAAGCACTGGGCCCACTTCCAGGATGTATTATTTAGGGAATTTAAAAAGAACAGATTACCACAGCAAAAGAAGGAAATGCTTATTGATAGAAACAAAATTCTTCATAACAACTGCTTGCTGGAGCAGGAACTGTAGGATTTTCTGGTAAGACACTGGTTGTTGTGGGTGACTGGGCATATGTTTGAGTATGCTGTTCTGGTGGTATTCCACTGTGAGCAGAAATTTTCCTACCCTTCTCAATGAAGAAATGGTAATTTTTAGAAAACATTTAAGTGCCCTGTCTCTTAGATCTTCTGGATAGTTTTTAAACAGATTCCCAGAACATATATTTTGTTTCTATAGTCTTAACTAAAGCATTGACCACTCAAAAGTATTCATCCACATGAACAAACTTGCTACCATCTGATATCAGTTAAGAAATTAAATATGAATAGAGGAACGCTATCTTACAGTTAAAGCACAAATCCAGGAGAGGGAAGATCTGGGTTCTATTACTGTCCCCATCATAAACTCTGTGTGTGTGACCATGGGCATGTCACTTATCTTTTATATGACTCAGTTTCCTCATTTGTAATATAGGCATATTAATATCTATATCACAGGGATGCCATGGAACTACATCCATAAATGTCTGTAAAATGTTTTAAGTCTTTGGTTGGAACTAGCATGGAAGACACTATAGAAGTTTAAAAAATTATTATAAATACTGCATGCCCCAGAATATATTTTTGCTACTTACAAAAAACATTTGTTGCACAATGACGAAAGAACCATGATATGATGACAAAACATAATAACTTTCATGATCACAAACTCTTCATAGTAGGGCTGTCAAACGATTAAAAAAATTAAGTGCGATTTAGTGTGAGATTAAAAAAGTAATCACGATTAATTGCAGTTTTAATTGCCCCATTAAACAATAATAGAATACCATTTTAAAAATATTTTTAGATGTTTTCTACATTTTTAAAATGTTTTCTACATTTTTAATCCTATACTGATTTCCTTTACAACACAGAATACTGTAAAAAAGATAAACAAAAGAATACTTTGGTTTATCTTTTTTACAGTGCAAATATTTGTAATGAAAAAATAATATAAAGTGAGTACTGTACACTTTGTATTCTGTGTTGTAATGGAAATCAATATATTTAAAAATGTAGAAAACATCTAAAAATATTTAAATAAATGGTATTCTATTATTGTTTAACAGAGCGATTAAAATGGCGATTAATCATGATTAATTTTTTAAATCACGTTAATTTGTTTTGAGTTAATTGCATGAGTTAACTGTGATTAATTGACAGCCCTTACAGTAATGGTCCCAAACAGACACTGTGATTTGAATGCATGTGTTGCATTTTCTGTAAAATGGATGAGAATTAGAATACTTTAAGTCATTTCACCTATGTATAAACCATATTAGACCCCTCCACCTGACCCCATTTAGCTCAATCTTCTTCAATGCAAAAGAACTATGGGTTTTCATGTAATTTACACACCAATGTAGTATGCCTATAAATCCAGGCCCTGAACTGGCTCTTCAGCCTCAGTCCTTTGAGCAACTGTCATGGACAAGAAATGAGGGGAAAGGATGCTTGTGATCTCTCAGATTAACAAGTATGTTGCAGTTTATCATGTAAATTGTGAGGAAACCCCCTATGGCATTTACATTTTTAAAAGATGAGATCATCAGAGCCTAGTGGAGGGGTTATTAGGGCCTGTTGTATAAGAGAGGGTGACCATATGTCTTATTAGCCTCCTATTACCCCCACACCCTTGATTTTTCACATTTGCTGTCTGGTCAAAAGGAGGAGGAGAGAGCCGCTGGGCTGGAAGAATCCCTCAAACCCCACTGCTGGTGGGAAGTCAGACACAGCGAGCTTTCTCACTCAAGCCCTGCACTCTATAGGGGATGGAAAAGCTGTCAATTCTACCCCAATGCTCTAATATCCAGGGCACCAATAATCTTCCTACTGGGGACCTCACAAAAAGATAGGATTATCTGGGACCTAGAGGTATACTTTGAAGGACGCTGGAGGAGGTAGAATATGGAAGCCTCCTTAGATTCTGGTCAGTTTCTATATCCTTGAGTAATTATCCAAACTGCTTGACTACAAATTGATCCTAAGCTACCCACCACTAGTTACAACCATTTTTAATGTCAGAAATAGAAAGAAATATTAGTCCCTCCCTCTTGGATTCTTTCATTTGAGTGTTTGTAGAGCAGCAATTTTAATACAACCTAATCATGTTGTGCTGTAATCTAGGACTGTAAGAATTACAATTATAAAATAAATCAAGGTCCATTGACTCCTGTATATATTTTGCTTCAAGGACTCATCCAATACCTGATGCTTCAGAGGATGAAGTATAGTTTTTACTATAAAGTTTAGGAAGAAAACATAAAACAATAAAGCAAAACAGAAATGACTATTTGTATCTCAACTCTTCTTTGCAATCTGAATAAAGCCTAAGAAACTACTTTAATTTTCATCCTGCTAATGGCACTTGTGACAAAATGATTAACTGAAACAGCAACGGCCAAGAGCAGAGTAATTTAAAGAATAGGTGGATAAAGAATGAGCTGAGCGAAAAATATCAATTTCTGTTTTGTTTTATACTTAAAAAACCCCAAGCAAACCTAACTTCACAATGGAAACTACATTTATTCCATTGACGCATCCGGTATTAAGAAGTCAGTGGGATTACTCACATACTTAGAGTACCTTTCTGTATGAGGACCTCTATGAGGTGAAATGATCTTCTGGGACGTGACCTGTTATATATAGCTATGACTTGGCTGCTCTCTACACTTTTAAGCATGGTTATCATACTCTCTTAACACAGACAGCTTAATGTTACATGCTTCTTGCTAGTGGTTCTCTGTAACCCATTGAAACCAAGTAAGGGAATTTTTTCCAGTGTCATAAATAATCCAGTGTCCAATAATCGTATGCTATTGTCGCCTCTCCTACTCTGATTCCAGACTCAGAAATGCTTTGTGTCTACTAATCATTATTCTAGGAACAGGATTTTATAATTGTACTACTTGTACTATAAGAATTGATATAAACTTTGATTTCATTCTGCCAGCCACTCTTTTTGAATAACAGAAAGAAATGACCATCTGAAACTGGGATCCTGTTTCCTATATGCATTACAATTATGACCTGTTATAAAGTTTAGTTAGTACGAGACAAGATTTTGTATTGTGTCTATAATAAATAGATTAGAGAAATGTCAACAGCCTAAAAGCCCCAATGTGAATGGTTTTAGGTATAAGATTTAGCAAGGCTTGATTTACAATGTATTCTGCTGAATATAAAATTCTACTCTTTGTATACCTTTAAAGGTTTCTGTGAGAGACTGTTTGTGTGAATGAGGAGTGCATGCATCAGGAAAAGATAAGGTGTGAAGACCATTGTTGTAGCCAGATGGTTAAGAAAGAAGAAGTGAGAGACATGAAAAGACCAGAAGACAATCAGGAAACATCCATTGTGTTGGATGGTAAACATGTTAGCAGCATTGATGACCACAGAGGTGAGGCAGGTACCTCCAAAGGCGAGATAATGATGGGAAGCCAGACAATAACCATCAAATGATAACAGTGGAAAACCCCAATATTAACACTACTTGAGGACTAATGATTATAGGATGACATTGCAAAATCCATAGATTAAAATGGAAATTTACAAGTACAAACCTGGGGTGTTTTGCCATGGAAGTCTGGGTTCAGACCTGCAAAACTCAGAGTTCCGCTCCTCACTCATGCTCAGTCTAACTGGCGATGAGCTCCAACAAACTGGTAACTATACAGACCATCTGCAGGGGGTGTGTGTGTGTGTGGGTGGTGAAATGCATATGCTAACTGTTGTATTTTCAATAAATACGGCCTTCTCCCCTATAAAAGATCCCACGTGCTTTGTATTGCATAACATTATGGACCAGCATTCCATATGACAGATTGCACTGATAGTATCACTCTAATGATGCTCTCTCTTTTATCTTTATAACTGGTAGAATATCCCCTTTCAGAACAGAGAATCACCAAACATTTAGGCTGTTGCTTCTTGTAATGCTTAAACCTCATTCTCCTATGTCTCAGGCAAACAAGTTATTTGCAATCATTAACTAATAAAACTGCTGTTAAAATCAAAGTAGATATTACAAACAATGTCTGAAATAATACACATTATCTGTGTGAAGGAAACTAAAAGTACAGGAGAGAAAGACAGTGGAACTGTATTAACCTGTCCTCTGCCCATAATCAAGCCCTATGACATTAACAGCACCATTATGCTTCCAAGTTCAGAGGGACTATCAATGCTGATCCAAGTTACACACCAATAAATTGGTGTGGGAGTAAAATGGTGTGATGAACACATTGAGGAAACAAGAGAGTGGGTTTGTAGCAGAAGGAGCAATCAGCACGAGATTGAAAGATGTTCCCTGGGCTTTATTTTACACCACTGTTCCTATCACCTCTTAATTTGTCTGATAAAGCAGGAGAGGTGAATGTCATGTTCTGATGACAACAGTATGTACTTCACAAAGAGTAAAAACGCATCCTGAAAGTAGAAGTTTGGTGTTTTAAACAAAACCTCACAGTTTAGGTCCCTAATCCAAATTATGTTTTCATTCTGGTTCCACAGATTCATTGTGGGCAGAATCTTTGTCTACCACTTTGACAATTGATGGGAGTAATGTGATGAAACTGGAAAAAAAAGGAAATGAAATCTGAATATCAGGAAAAATAACTTCAGCAGTGAACTTTAGACATTACTGATCATTCTTCACCATGCAGATGCAGGAAATTGGTGGATCCTTCACAGAACTTTTAACAAAGGAATGTCAGTAATTCTATTTCTGGGGCCAATATTTTAGATTCTGGTCTTTTAGGAGGCCCTTTAAAATACGTTGATTAAGTAATCCTGTTTGGTTGGTTGTTTTTTTTAAAAAAATGCCAGTCAGGTCAATTACTTTCCCAAATAATCTATATAGGCATTCACTGGAGCTGTTTAAAAACGGGATTGAACAAAACACTTAAGAATATAGGGTGTGGAGGGAACATTCCTAAACTGGCAGAGAGATGTCATATATTAATGGCTCTCAACCTTTCCAGACTAGTGTATCCCTTTCAGGAGTCTGATTTGTAATGCGTACCCTCAAGTTTCATCTCACTTAAAAACTACTCGCTTATATAAAAATACAAAAAGTGTCACAGCACACTATTACTGAAAAATTGCTTATTTTCTCATTTTTTTCCATATAATTATAAACTAAATCAACTGTAATGTAAATATTGTACTTACATTTCACTGTATAGAATAGAGCGCAGAAGTCATTGTTTGTATGAAATTTTAGTTTGTACCGACTTTGCTAGTGCTTTTTATCTAGCTTGTTGTAAAACTAAGCAAATATCTAGATGAGTTGATGTACCCCTTGAAAGACCTCTGCATACCCTTAGGGGTACAACTACCCTTGGTTGAGAACTACTGGCTTACATGACCCAATAGACTTGCATGACCAGAGTAGATGATTTACATTTCCATCTCTAATTTCTTTTATTCTGTGATAAATCTAGCTCAGAACAATAAATCTTTATTAATATCTGCAATATCAGAAATGAAAAAGGACAATAGAAATTTTCAGTTCACTGGAAAAGTTTGTTATTTATCATGCCTAATAACAATTAATCATAAGTTTAAGATTAGCAGCCGTGTTAGTCTGTATCTGTAAATAAAATCAGGAATACTTGTGACGCCTTAGAGACTAACCAGTTTATTTCAGCATAAGCTTTTGTGGGCTATAGCCCACTTCATTGGATGCACAGAATGGAACACACCGAAGTCAGATGCATTTATATACACAGAAAGCAAAAAAAAAGTTGTAAATTACCATACCAATTCTAAGAGGCTGTTTAATTTGGATAGGCCATTATAAGCAGGAGGAAAAAAAAGCTTTTGTAGTGAAAATTTAGTGGATCTCTGTCTGACAGTTGATAAGAACCTGTAAAAGAGACTTAACTAGGAAAATGCGTTCAATTAGTGTAATGACAAAGCCATTCATAGTCCCTGTTTAACCCATGGTTGATAGTGTCCAATTTGCAAATTAATTCTAGATCTTCAGCTTCTTGTTGGAATCTGTTTTGGAAGTTTTTCTGTTTTAAAATTGACATGGCAAGGGAGGTTGAAGTGTTCTCCTACTGGTTTTTGAATGTTATAATTCCTGATGTCAGAGTTGTATCCATTTATTCTTTTGCGTAGAGACTGTCCAGTTTGGCCAATGTACACAGCAGAGAGGCATTGCTGGCACATGATGGCATATATCACATTGGTAGATGTGCATGTGAATAAGCCTTTGATGGTGTGGCTGATGTGATTAGGTCCTATGATGGTGTCAGTTGAATGGATATGCGGACAAAGTTGGCATCGGGCTTTGTTACAAGGATAGGTACCTGGGTTAGTGTTTTCGTTGTGTGGTATGTGGTTGCTGGTGAGTATTTGTTTCAGGTTGCGGGGCTGTCTGTAAGCGAGAACTGGTCTGTCTCCCAAGATCTGTGAGAGTGAGGGATCATCTTTCAGGATAGGTTGTAGGTCTTTGATGATGCGTTGGAGAGGGTTAAGTTGGGGGCTGAAGGTGACGGCTAATGGTGTTCTGTTATTTTCTTTGTTGGGCCTCTCCTGTAGTAGGTGGCTTCTGGGTACTCATTTGGCTCTGTCAATCTGTTTTGTCCCCAGGTGAGTATTGTAGTTTTAAGAATGCTTGGTAGAGATCTTGTAGGTGTTTGTCTCTGTCTGAGGGATTGGAGCAAATGCGGTTGTATCTAAGAACTTGGCTGTAGACAATGGATCGAGTGGTGTGTCCTGGATGGAAGCTGGAGGCATGTAGGTAAGTATAGTGGTCAGGGCATCTAGGATTTTCAGGTTTGTGGATCTTGGGTAATAAGCAGAATACCCCTGGTCAGGGTTCTAGGCATGTGTCTGTATAGATCTGTTCCTTTGCTTTTTCAAGGAGTTTCTTGAGCAGATGGTGTGGTTTCTTTTGGTAATTCTCAGCAGGATCAGAGGATAATGGCCTGTAGAATGTGGAGTTAGAGAGCTGTTTAGCAGCCTCTTGTTCATATTCCAACTTATTCATTCATATTTTTTTGCTTTTTGTGTATGGTGGCAAAGCTCTGGCCTTGTCCTTGTGGGTCCTGCGCTTCCAGGCGGTTTGCGCTAGCCTCAGAGGCTTACTGTGACCCTCCACGTAGCCCTTCTCTCTCTATGCCAGAATTACAGTCTACTGAGCCCTTTTCATCATCAGCCAGAAAAGCTGTTGGTGAGAGAACTCCCACAGTCTCTGTTGTCCCTTTGGGCTTATTTCAGGACAGTATAACCTTCTGTTGTGCTAGGGGCCTGCCTTCCCCTTCCAGGAGGTGTTTCACTAGTAGCAGGCTGGGGGGAACCTGGGCCCACCCTCTACTCCGGGTTCCAGCCCAGGGACCCTAATGGTAGCAGCTATTGTCAGCCAACCTTTCACTGACAGAGCTGCTACTTTTTCCTGGGCTACTTCCCCACAGCTCTCCCACTTCTCCCTTACCTCAGGGTATCACAAAGCTTCCTCTCCTCCAGCTCCTTTCTCCTTGACTCCCCAACCTGACTAACTGGTTTTTAGCTGGTTTCAGCCAGCCCCTAATTGGCTTCAGGTGTCCCAGTCAGGCAAGCTATTTCTGCTGCTTTCTAGAAGCTTCTTGACTGGCCTGGATTAGTCTTTATTTGGCTATCCAGGGAATAGGAACCTGCACATCCTGAGGCTGATATACCTGCCTTCCAGCACTCTCCTATATCCTTCTGGTCTGACTCCATCACAGTATATAAATGCATCTTACTTCTGTGTGTTCCATTCTATGCATCCGATGAAGTGGGCTATAGCCCACAAAAGCTTATGCTGAAATAAACTGGTTAGTCTCTAAGGTGCTATAAGTATTCCTCATTTTAATTAAATATAAAAAACTCTCTAACACTTCATCCTTATGATAACTGCATGTTCAGGGTAGACCACTGTAAAGGGTCAGTTTACAGGAGAGATTATATAAGGAAAATGCCTATTTTGGGGGTATTTCTTAAATGTATCAATAAAAAAAAAATAGAAAAGCTTAAGACTACATAGGGAAGGCAAGTCACTCACTCTCTGAATGAAAACAAAGTTTCCATAGATCTAAGAATTATCAGAAGGCCACATAGACTTAGTTCTCTTGTTAGAGGATTTTCCAAGAAACATGTTAATGTCTACATAGCACAGGCTAAAAACAGGATATTCACGAGAAGTGTTTAATATACAGAACTGCATAATGCATCTACAATAAATGTTGGAGGCCAACATACAGGGATGCATTTCATTCATACACAAAAGAATAAATTAAAGTTTCAGTGTTTTCTGTAGATTTAATTTACCAAACACTGGCCACTGTATTGTTCAAAAAGAAGTATTTTTAATCAAAAAGAGCAGCACTCTTATTTCTCAGATACCGTCATTGTGGGAGTAACGAGTATCTTACGATTTTAGCTGCACTCTTTTCAGTTACCCCTTGGGCTCGCCTACTTCACAAAACTTACAACCCATACTGCTAAACGCCTACAGAGAATTGGTCAAGTTCAAGATTTCTCTTTTAAAGCAATTGAAATTCTTCAGTTGTGAAAATAACCTAATGAAATGGCCCTGGTTTTTCCTCTCTAACACTCCCAGTGTGTTATGTTATGCAGATTTTACATAGACAGGCACAGCCACAATGTATTTGGGGGCTATTTGGATGGAAATAGAAAAGCTATGGAGCAAGACAGAGCCAGTCTAGATGTAAACAAGCTTGAACTGCTGGCAGCTGTGCTGTTACAAATAAAATTGCATTCCCCACTGTCTTCTTACTTATCAATTTTGACAGAACACTGTCCTGACTTCTCATAAAAAGCATTGAAAAGGACACATCACATTGGATATCAGATTTGCCAGGATGGATTTGGTTGGTAGTTTACCACAAAGAAACTGAGGTTTATCTCCATTTCACATGGTGGGGAAAGACAGTACTCTATCCAAGGGGTGGGGACTCTATAGGCTAAACTATCTTTTAATCCCTATTTTTTGACTCTGTTTTAGTTTTGAGGCTGTCTGACACAAGATTTGTGTACATTGCAGGGGAAGCAGAAGATTCCAGCAAGCATTTCTCAAATACCAGATCCAAAGGCAAAAATAATAGCATTAACATATAATCAGTTTTAATTTAAAAATATGATCACTTTTCTGTCATCCCCATCTCTATAGCTACAGTTAGGGTCACATGCTGCTCTGTATCCATGAGCAAAACTCCCTCAGGTGTTAGCATATGTTAGAAAAGTAGTACCCACTGTTAGAAAAGTGGTACCAGGACATACACAGTACATCATGATTCCAACACTGGAGCAGCACAATTTTGGGTGAATAATTTTTAATAACTACTGACATAGACAAATAGGTGACAAATCTTTTAGTGGTAAACAAGCCTGAACTTAGATCTCATACCAGTAAACCATTATCTCCCTTAGGCTATTACAGAATAAACAGCTGGCATGCAGTGCTATATTGCATTGGAAAGCAGCACCAGTGAGGAGCTCCAGCTGCTCCAACATGAAGTAACATTCCTCATCAGCTGCATTTGTAATCTGCTGTCCACTAACCGAGAGAAGGTGCACCTGTTCTATGGTTCGTGCTATACAGAAGGTCTGACTAGATGATCACAGTGGTTCCTTCTGGCCTTGGAATCTATGAATCTATATGCCAGCTGAATAGAGTGGAGGAATAGCATATTGGCTGGTTAGGGCAGTGGGTGAGAAGTGAGTAACAGTTGATGGGCAAGTGGCTTGGGGAGGGCGAGTGGGTAGGTCTGGAGTAGAGGAGCCACAGAGCTGGACTAAGAGAGCTGGTTCTGTGAAGAGAAAATTTTCCTGCTTGTTTAGAGCACTGCATCCTTTTGATCGCTGAATCATATCTAATGGGCAAATTTAAATGTGCCAGAGTGGGATGAAAGGGGTAAAAGTATGGGACTTGGGTGCACAACATTTTAAAGCTAGTGAGCACTCACATGGTGGATCTGGCCTTGCTGGCTTGCTTTTTCAGCATATTTAAGCCTCGAGCTTAAAGGACTCATAGTAGACTTCAAAAGGAGTATGTCTCATAAGCAAGTCAAAGAGAAGAAAAATTATTTAAGGATTATAGACTTCCTGGCTGCAAAAGGCTCCACAGCTATCAGCACATCCTCCAGTTAGTAACAAACAGCCACTTGAACTCCAGTTTCCCCTCTACTAGCCATTATAAGTAACAGTGAATTTCCAGATGCTTGTCGGAAGACAACCTCAATAATCTCACCCTGTAGGATATAGCACCTTAGACTCTAACAGAAAGCAAATACTTTACACTGATTTTTCTGGACAATTACACAAACTAAAAAATAACATGCCCTCAACTCATATTTGTTATTTTAAATAAATCTATTTTACCTTTATTCTCAGCCTCAATTTATCTCATTTTACCCTCTTCACTAAATCTCTATCTCTGTATCTTTCAGACTCTCTATTTCTCCACTGTCTCATTTATCTCTCTAATTCTACTTTTTCCTCAAGTGATTTTCCTTGTTTCTGACCCTCACCATGGAAAACCATCCCTGCTGATCTTATTATAACTATTTTGAATACTTGTGGATGGCCTGAGATTAACAGAGGTTTCCCTCAGTGGGTTTGTGCCTTCTTCTCAGAGAGATCAACAGGGTAGATGAACAATTGCTGCATAGGCACAATGAACAATTGTGCTTATGCAGCATCCTTCGTGGGTCCAGCCTTGGTCATCACTCCTGTTCAATGCCTATGTGAGACTGCGAGGGAGACAGATAGAGGAGTTTTAGGCTGAGATGTCATCAGTATGCTGACAATACTCAGTTGCAGTCTCCTTTTCAGTCAGCCCAGATGCTACAGTTTCCCTTCTTTGCCAGTGCCTTGTTGATATAAGGGCTTGAATGAATTCCAACCGGTGTTGATCAATCCTGACAAGATGGCAGTAGGAAGCATGAGATTAGGAGAATATGCTGGGGTCGAGGCGGCACTTATTGTAAAATTTATGATATGTCCTTTAGTTAGATTAATTTAGACCGGGGGTTAGCAAACTACGGCCTGCGGGCCACATGTGGCCCGCTGGCCAATTTTATCCGGCCCGTGAGCTCCAGGGCCATGGCCGGGCTGAGCGCGGCGTGCTGCAGGTCCCTGAGTTCCCAGCCGGGGGCTAGGCTGAGCGCGGGGAGCCGCGGGGCCCCACCGTCCCTGGCTGGGCCGAGAGCAGCGTGCCGTGGGTCCCTGCGCTCCCTGGCCGGGGGCCGGGTCAAGCACGGGGCACTGTGGGGTCCCGCGCTCCCGGCAGGCCAGGGAGCGCCCATCTGAGCATGGTAAGCAAGGGGCGGGGAGGAGGTTGTGGGTCCCCAGGGTGGTGGTTAGAGTGGGGGGGATCTCAGGAGGGGGCAGTCAGGAAACAAAGAATAGGGGGTTTTAGGGGGCAGTGAGAGTGGGGGGGGCTCCAGAGAGGGCGATCAGGGGACAAGGAGTGGGGATGGGGGTTGGATTGGTCAGGGGCTCTGAGGAGGCAGGAAGTGAGTGGGAGTTGGATAGGGGGAGGGGCCAGGCTATTTAGGGAGGCACAGCCTTCCCTACCCAGCCCTCCGCATAATTTTTAACCCCAATGTGGCCCTCAGCCAAAAAGTTTGCTCACCCCTGACTTAGAGCCTTTAAGTCCTAATGAAATCATCACTGTTCTTGGAGTGACCTTGTCAGAAATTTGACAAATTTTGACAAAAAACAAAACAAAATTCATTTTCAGATGAATTTGCAGTGAAAGTTTTTGACTGATCATCAAAAAACAAAACCACAAAAACTGAAATCACTTTAGTTTTGAGCAACTGAAAATTAAAATATTTTGGCCTAAAACTGAAAATGCTCAGCTGAAAGTTACAAAACCTGTAAAAAGTCTGACAGAAAGCTGAACCATTTCTGACTATAGGCAAAAACGTTTTGGATGTGGGGTTTTCTGACAATAGAAAATGATTTTTTTGTGGGGGAAGTGGGGAAGTAGATACTTTCAGCACACAATTCCAGTTAGTCAAAACCCAGTTTGCCACTGAAAACAGGTTTCACAAAATTTTCAACCAACCCTACTTCTGGATTCTCCATGACCTGTAGCTCTCATCATCATCTGCAGCTGGCACAGAGGCTGCCATTTCTCCTCTGTGATACAGTCTTAGGGTATGTCCTCACTACCGCGGGCAGCAGTCGATGTTTTAGCGATTGATTTCTCGCGTCTTGTGAGGACGCGAGAAATCGATCGCTAGTGCTGGCCCCATCGACTCCAGAACTCCAGCTCCCCTGGAGGAGTAAGCCGGAGTCGATGGGGGAGCGCGCTGCCGACTGCCGTCGCCGCGAGGACAGGAGGTAAGTTGGCTGAAGATACGCCACTTCAGCTACGTAATTCACGTAGCTGAAGTTGTGTATCTGCAGTTGATCCCCCGCCCTAGTGAAGACCAGCCCCACCTCCAGGCTAAGTGACTGTAATTCACTCTTTAGTTCAAGCATGGTTATTACAAGGCAACGTGGAATCTTCAGTTGGTGCAAATGAGAATACAGCTGCTCTTACTGAATGGAGTAGCACGCTATGAGCATATGACTGCTCAAATCTTTGCACTGTCTTCTTTTTCATTTCTGTCTGCCATCCAGTGTGTTGCAAATTAAAGCCTTGAATGATCTGGGACCTGTGAGAGCCCCCACCTCCCACTTTATACCCCGTCGCAGCTGAGATTGGCTGACATGTTTTTTGCCGTCCTTTCCCACAGTCATGGCCTCTAACACTAATGGCAAGGCCTTCTCAGGTGAGGACCCCAACTTTTGGAATTCACCCCATATTTTAAGTGGTGTGACAGCATTCAGGTATGACAAATTTCAGGGCACAGAGCCAGGCCCATTAAAATAACATGAAGAAGAACTGTGTGAAGGGGAGTAACTAAAGGAGGGAGGGTAAGAGAATTAAAAAATGAAGGATTTTTCAATGTCAAAGATATTAGGTCTTTCTTGTGGGTAACTTCTTTTCCTTCCAAGGCACAACCTTGTAGGCATCAGCTGCTCCCGAACCTGGATTCCCAGCTCCCCTTATGTCTACTAAAAAGCCCCCTGTTATAACTTATAGCTCACTCTAAACTGCAGCATATGTCCTTTTCTAGCTGATGAGCTTAATTACACAAAATCCGAAGGTTTATATGATTGTCACATCTCAAATTCAAATTAACTGAGGATCAACTTGGCATAATTAGCCTTCACTCTTTACAACCTATTCACTTATCTTGAGTAAATTCATACTTTATTTTTGCTTGTATTTCAAAATTACTGTCCAGCACTTGGCTGTATATACGTAATTATTACTGCTGCCTGCCTGCTTTAGGATTGAAATGAGTGAGAAGATTTATTTGCCTCATCATCACATTCTAAACTTCCATCCAGCCAATCACAATACAGGAGATACAACAGATGTGATAACTTCTGCTACGAAGAACATTTATCTGGCCAACAGAACAGGCAGCTACGATTTCAAACTCTTAAAACAGTTACAATTTCACGTGTGGACATTCTTGACCTAAAACTGTGTGAAAGCGATTTTGGATTAATTAAAATCAAGTTGCTGAAGATAATGTTTCAATTTTAGACAGCTGTGAGAAATTAATACACTTGCCTGCACAGCAATCTGATCATTAAAAAGAAAATACTGTAAAAAGACAATGTTAAGTTTGCACATTTAAAACAGAAAACATCAGAAAGCGCATAGGTTAAGGGTCTAGCAGCAATACCAGCTCTTCTACATGCTTGTCTGCTTTATGCTTTTTATATAAGCATAAATTACGCCAAACATTTGATCATAAAAACAGGCATACAAAATGATCAAAAGTTATTTTTAATCACATTCTTTTCTTTTCCGCCCCCCAGCACCAATGTGACACTTAAGACAATAGCCATGCCGAGTTTCTGCTGTTCATACTCTATGTGACCACCCTACATGTGACCACCCTATACTTTCAAAGACATATACTGATGAATTTCAAAGCAGTGTGTGATAAACTGCATTTGTCACACACACTGCACTGTTTCACCTGCACTCTGCTCACTAATCCATGCCCTCCAGGACTGACTGCAATACTGGAAACCTCTAAGAAGCTTTGATGAGATACCCTGTTAAATAAATAAATAAATAAATAGTTTCCACAGAGAAATGTTCTCTGTTTCCTTCCAGCTTTCTCTCCCATTCATTGTTACCCAAGGCTCAGTGTGTAAAATATTCAGTCCTGATTTAAGGTCCAATATTTTGTGACCTTTCAGGGATGGAAAGGTGAGATTCCCAACTTCCATGTAGGATGCAGCAATTCCTAAGATATTAGACCTTAGAACTATGGCATTATTACTAGGCCTATGAGTCAGTCATGGGTATTTTTAGTAAAAGTCCTGGACAGGTCACAGGCAATAAACAAAAATTCACGGTCCATGACCTGTACACAACCTTCACTATAAATACCCATGACTAAATCTTTGCTGGGGACCCTAGGGTGCTGCTGCTCGGGGGAGGTCCCAAGGCCACCCCCACTTGTCGCTATTTGAGCTGCCCACGAGGGTCACTCCTTGGGTGGTCCCTGGGGCCAGAAGCTGGGGGCTGCCAAGCAGCAGTTGGTGTGGACGTCCCCGGGCTGCTGCTCTGGCCACCCTCAGGACTAGCTGCACTGGCCACTGCTTGGGCAGTCCCCAGGGCTAACTGTGGGGATTGCCGAGCAGCACCTACTCCAGCCACTCCCAGGACTGCTGCTCAAGCAGTCCCTGAGGCCAACTGCCTGGGGCCTCTCGAGCGGCAGCCAATGTGGTTGGCCCTGGAGCATATCCAGCATAACCAGCATATCAGATGGTATGGCTGGCTATGAGGCCACCCCAGAGGTTTGCTGTGGGGCCGCTCCATCAGCAACCAGAGTGGCTGGCCCCAGGGTCAGCCACACCGGCTGCTGCAGAAGTCATGGAGGTTGCAGAAAGTAATAGAATCTGTGACGTCCACGACCTCTGTGACAGACACACAGTGAATTACTATTACTATTTTACTATTACATATTATGACATTATTACTACTACTATTATACTAACACTATATTACGACATTTTTAAAGAAAATGTAGTAGTTATAGTTATAATTTTAAAGTTTTAATTTTATAGTTATAATTTTATAGTTTAGTTTATAGTTTATAGTTATAATTTTATAGTTATAATTTTAAAGTTATAATTAGTTATAATTTTCAGGTCTGTATAGTTGAACCCATGATACTAAGTCTGGATTTTAAGGTAGAAGTGTATGAACCATAGTACCAATGAAACATTCAAAAAGTCTTGAGTATTTCTATAATAGTTCTACCGTAGAATACGGGACATATAAAGAATACATGAGAGTGTAGCCTAATGGTATAAAAATTGCCTAAAGATAAATCTTCATCAAAATGGAAGATTTACAATCCACAGAATTCTACAGATAGGAAAACACTGCAAGCACCTTGCTCTTTGTTCTTAGAATGAAAAATAGACAATGTGTATTCTAATGTTGCCCAAACAATAAACTGCTGAAAAACTAAGCTCACTTTTCTTCATTTTGTTTGGAAAACCTAAGCCCTGACAACGAGGAAAATTTTTTATTTTCTTTCAGGTGAAATGAGGAGTAACCTTGTGTTTGTTTTATGAATCATGAAACAAAATGAATATCACTGACTTCATAAATTTTCCTCTTTTTCTAAAACACAATGAATGCTAATAACTTTGATAAATTTGTCCATGTCACTTTTGCGTCCTCTTCTGCAGTGATGTTTGCTAGTTAGAGGCAAAATTCAAGTCTGTAAATTGGGATATTCATTACCAGTGACAGCTACAGATGACAGCAATTTCATCTGTTCTGAATGTCAGCATTTTTAGGGAGTGATTCTAAATACATATAAAAATTAAGAACAAACAAGCTCAACAACAACTGACCTGACATCTTACTTCATCTAAATGGTCCAGAGATCTCCATATCAGATGAAAAGATAAGTGTGATTTAGTGGCTAAAATAGGATCATTAGTCAGGACTCCTGGGTTCTGACTGGCTGTACTACCTTAGGCGAGTCACCAAGGCTGTGTCTACACTGTCACTTTCAGCGCTAAAACTTTTGTCGTTCAGGGCTGTGAAAAAACACCGCTCTGAGAGACAAAAGTTTTAGTGCTGAAAAGTGCCAATATAGACAGCACTTTATCACCGGGAGCCATGCCCCCAGCGATAAAGCTACCACTGCTCATTAGGGGTGGGTTCATTTTATCGCTGGGAGAGCTCTCCGTCTGATGATAAAGCATGTCTATACTGCCCATGTCACAGTGCTGCTGTGGCCGCGCTCTAACATGGATAATGTAGACATACCCTTAATGTGTCTACGCTTAGTTCCCCCACTTGTAAAATGGTTATAATAATATTTATGTAGAGAGGAGTTTGTATGAATTAGTTAATATTTGAAAAACAACTCTGCAATTCTGAAATGAAAGGTGGCATACTCAAAGTAAAGCAATATTCTGTTATTACCACTACGCTGCTTATTTGCATGTAGTGCTAACTATATTTTGACAAAAACAATGAGGAGCCCTTGTGGCACATTAGAGACTAACAAATTTATTTGGGCATAAGCTTTCGTGGGCTAAAACCCATGTGTCTTTGTGTAAATCATGACTGTTTAAACCTCAAGGGGTTTATATAAAAATTCCTATAAAATACATTTCGTTGTGCTCTAGTAGGCCAAATGTGTGCTAAAATTGGTTCACTTTAATTATTATAGTCACATTATTCAAATAATTATAATAAAACATAAGGCTATATCACTGTTTCATTTTTAACTGTCTTTTTTTATAGTTTGCACTGACGGTCAGAAGGATCACCGGATAGGTATTACAATTATAGCAGTTCAAGACTTCTCTTGAATTAAAGGGAAGAAATCGTGAACGACACCTTTACAAAAACTTTAAGCAGTGCAATATTTTTAAATATACAACTAAAACAATCTAAAGTGTGTCAATTATCAGGCACAAAAGTATTTAAGAATTTATATTTAAGATTTATATTTATATTTAAGTATTTAAGAAGATTTCATAAGAGAGGTTTCTCTCTCTCTCTCTCTCACACACACACACACAGACACACAGTATCCTAACTAATATTGTAGGTAGGTTATTTAAAATGAAAAATTATACTTTGTACTTGAAAAAGTGTCTCATTAAAATATCTGAATATAGTAAGCAGCACTTCCAGTTTTCAGCATTAATTTCTAGGGTATTATGAAGTAACTCAGCAAATGCATATAATGCTGTAAAGCCCAGCTTTTCCAAGCTCCTTCTGACTTGTCTGTCAGTTAGTACTACCCCCTTTTATAAAACTGACCAGCAGCTACATAAAGCTGACAACTATAAGCCACATGGTGAGAAATATTCTCTTCTCCATTAAAAACCTACAGTATATTTACCTCAATTTATCACCACTACCACCACCACAAATGAGATATAATTAAAATAGAAAACTACATCCTTGCTCATAACTTTAGCTGTTCTAGTTTATAACAAATATGTCTTTATTAGAGCTCCAGTTAAGGAGCAATGTACTTCTTGAAACTTTCTTTTACATTACTTCTGGTTCCTGCTGAATTTGATATCTGCCTTTTAATGGCTAAGGGCTCTTTTTGATTTATTCCAACTTTTAGAAGGTTCAGGGAAAATCCAGTATGAAAATAAAAAAAAGTACAATTTTATGATATGTAACTAAGGTATTACAGCACTTCTGTTCATTCATACCACTATCATTATAGTTGCATGAAGCTGAAACTTGGCTTATGAGGTCTCAGCAAAAGCCTGAAATCACCCTTTTTCTCTCTTTCTGTCTTTAAGAAAATTAAATCTAAAATTTGATTTAATAGTTTTAATTAGAAGCTCCATGCTAAATTGATGGGGTTATGTTACAAACCTCTAACTCAGAAACAGCATCAATTTTGTAGGCCACAGGTCCATAATAGAAGGTCGTGGATCAAACTAAGTTTTTTTATTTATAAAATACAGTCACTGTGCACGCATAGTGACTATTTGCATGAAAACAGCATTAGGGTTTTTAGCATGCAGGAGCCATGATCACATTGACATGACAGTCTATAATGTTTACTAGGGGTATTTACAGGCTATCACAGCCCTGAAGGGAGCTGTTACAGGCTATCGGCTCAATGATCCTCATATTAAAAAGCCCATCAATATGTATTTACAAGTGTAACCCCTTTTGTGGTTTAGAGAACAGGGCTCCTTTAAATCTTCTTCCTAAGGGGGAGGAGTGAGAGAAAGGAGGGAAACTGCAGGGGTGGCTCTGGAGCTAGGGAAAGAGAAGGGCTGCAGCCTACAGGCCCTGATAAAAGGAAGCAGCAGAGAACTTGCCTGGGAAGAGCAGGGCAGCTGATCGGGGAACCACAGAACAGGAGCCCAGAGGAGCTCTGTGCCAGGGACGAGTCACCCGAGTAGGACAGGCTGGAACTGGACCCAGTATCACTGCTGCCAAGAGCTGCATGGGCCTGTGAGTACTGGGGCGTGTGACTCTGCACTGGGAATAAGGAGGGAGGCTTTAGCTAGTTAAGTGGGGAGCGCTGGTCGCTCTGTGTGGCTTTGCACAGAGTGGCAGAAGATGGCACCAGAGGGGTTTGTTGGGGAAAGTTCACTGGTGCCAAAGACAACCAGGAGTACCCAAGACTCCCCTCTGGGCTGGAACTTTGCTCGGGTTTCCTGAACTGTGTGCGGACACATTGCTCAGTGTCTGCCCTTTTAGACTGTGCTACCAATGGGACTGTGGGGCCTTGGGTTGGATGCAACCCTGTTTAATCGCTCCCCCTATAGTTCTCCTTGTTGTTTTTCTCCTCTCATCCCTCTGTAAATAAATATTTCCCTTTCTTATGTCCATTGTACTTTTCCTGGGGGGGGAGGGTGTTCACTCAGGGTGGGAGGGGGAGAGGTTTGAACCGGTGCCCCTGGGGTGGAAGGGATTTTTCCTGCTGCACCCCTGCATGCGCTTTTTCTTGGCCAGAGCTGTCTGGAGAGCAGACTCCATCTTGGCCACAAGGGCGCTAAAATTACACAAGATAGATCAGTTTAGGTCTATTGGTTAGATAATCTATGTGTTGAAAAGTCTCTAAATATGCATTCACAAAACAGATCTGTTTTGGTCTGTTGAGCCAATACCAGGCCTTTCAGAAAGTTCCTAAATCATTATGGAGTCAACCTTTTAGCAAGTCCATAAATACACAGTTAGGGCTGAATTCTGCAAATACTTAAGAATGTGAGTAACTTTACTCACATCAGTAATCTAATTGACTATAATGAGAATGCTCCCAGGCGTAAACTTTGGAAATATAGGTCTGTGCAGGTTCGGGCCCTTAGTAGCCTTTGAAAGAGAAGAAAGTTTATTTAATGGTGTTGGTATGAAAAAATACCACCAAAGGAAATTAATTAAAAAATTAAAGTCATGTTAAGCTTCTGACGATATCCAATAAATAAAGACTATTCATCTTTAAGACTGACACTCATATTTCTCTGATCAATGATGGCATGCTGACTGTTGCGATACCCCTTTGAATACCTGATATTAAGTAGGACTGCTGAAATGTTTAGAGACACTAAGACATATTGAGGTTACAGGGTGAAATCCTTTTTGCTATTGACATCAATGAGAGTTTTGACATTGATTTCAATGTGATCAAGTTATTTCTCACAGATTGTCAATTGTCTTTAATTCTCCTGTTTGTCTCAGTTTGGACCACATGTATAGTTGTGCTTGCAAAGAGACATTAAGGCTTGATCCAGGCCACAGATATCAATGGGAAGACTCCTATTGACTTCAGTGGGTTTGGATTGAGCCACTAATGCATAAAAGTAAAGCCACTGAGTTTCACAACAGAAGGGACCACCAGATTATGTAGTCTGATCTGCTGTATGTTACATGCAGCCAACACAACCCAACTCCCGCACACTAACCTCAGAAACAGAAATGAGGCCAAAGTACTACAGCCTGCAGGAGATTAGACTATTACGTGCCAGAGGGAGAGAGTAGGCAGAATTGAGATGCATCAGTGCTCAAGGCTCCTCCAATGGCAGAGAACTAGTTAAGTGAGATGTATCCAGATACTCTTGGCAACTGACTTGCACCCACACACATCACAGAAATGCAAAAAAGTCCAGGGTTGTTGCCAGTCTCGGGGGGAAATTCCTTCCTGACCGTGAGCATGTGAGCAAGCACGAGAGAGAGATAATGCACTGTACCACCTCAGAGCCCTGGCCTATTCTGTTCAGTGTCTCATCTTCAGCCATGACCATCTTTGATACTTAAGAGGAAGGAGACCAAAAGACTCCACAGAACACACTGAGGGAGGGAGGAGGAGTCCCTTCCTGACCCCTGCAGATGACTGGCTGATGCCCTAAAGTCTGAGCTTTTAGGTATATAAGACATAAATCAGAGTTGACTCCAGGGCTGCTGAGCCCTGTCCTCACAAGCAACCCCATCAGACAAGCGCACACATAAATTTGCTGAGCTCTTTCTTAAAACTAATTATGTGGGTTGCCCCCACAACTCCTATTTGGAGGCTGTTCCAGAGCATTCCACCTCTTATGGTTAGCATCCTTCTTCTAATTTCTACCCTGAATTTATTCATGGCCAGTTTATGCCCATTTATTCTTGTGCCAATATTGTTCTTTAGCTTAACTTCCCTTCCTGGTATTTACCCCTTAACTTGCCCCCCAGAGAGCAATCATATCCCCTCATAGCCTTCTTTTTACTAGACTAAACAAGCCAAGCCCTTTCAGTTATGTAAAAAAGGCCCTTTATTCCCCTGATCATCCTAGTAGTTTTTCCCTGCATCTTTTCCAGTTTGAATTCATCCTTCTTGAACATGGGTGAACAGAACTGTATGCAGTATTCAAAATGAGATCTTATCAATGCCCCGTACAATAGCATTAATGCATCTCTATATCTACTGAAAATGCCTCACCTGATACAACCTACGATCACATTTACCTTTTTCACAGCCACATCATATTGGTGGCCCATAATCATCCTTGACTACATACCCTGGTCTCTCTTCTACTATGAGGCTTCCAACTTGTAGCAGAAACTCTTTATTATTAGATCTTAAGTGCATGGCCTTGCACTTTTGTATTACCGAATTTCATCCCATTTCTGCCACTCCAGTCTTCAAGGTCATCCAGATCTTCTTGTAAAATATTCTGATCTTCCTTAATATTGACAATTGTATCCTCAACAAATTTCATTAGCACACTCCTTCCTTTTGTGCCAAGGACATTAATAATAATATTGAATAAGACTGGTCCTAAAACCAATCCCTGAGGAACTCCACTAGTAAACACATGCTAGTCTGACAGGCCACCCTTAAACACAACCCATCACCTTGTTTCATTTAGCTAGTTTCTTATCTACCTTACAAATCTTGAGTTAATTCCTATCTTCGCTCATTTAACTAAAAAAATCCGATGTTGTACTATGTCAAATGCTTTACTGAAATCCAAGTACCTTAGATCTACTGCATTTCCCATATCTAAAAGAACAGTTATTTTCTCAAAGAAGGAAATCAGGTTATTCTGGCATAATCTACCTTTGGTAAACCCATGTTGTATTATATCCCCTATTTACTTTCATGAATTCAATTATTCTTTCATTCATAGTTTGTTTTAAAGCCTTATATACTACAGAGGTCAGATTAACACGTTCTTAATTGCTCAGGTCACCACTCCCCTGCCCCTTCTCAAATATAGGTATGGCATTAATTATATGCCAGATATACAGTATTACACCCTCCCCCGCCCCCGCACAACAGACAGATAAGATTTATTAAAAATCATTGCTACCGGACTAGCAGTCGCATGTGCCAGTTCTTTCAATATTGTGGGATGGAAATTATTAGGCCCTCCTGATTCGAATGCATTAAGCTCTTCAAGTTTTCATTCCAGCTCAGGTGTGATAATTTTCATTTCTATACACTTATTTCTATCTGCCATTACCAAGAAATTTTTGGTGGTGCCCAAAACAGGTCCAAGCAGAACTGTCCCATCCATAAGATGGACCGGGGCAACCGCCCTGGGCCCTGCACTTTGGGCCCCCGGGCTTCAGGGAAATGTGGGGTCCAGGGCAGCCTGGGATGTTAGCAGGGGACCTGGCGCTAGCACCAATGAGCAACCCGGCCCCAGCCTGCCCCTGCTGTGCCCCCTCCCTGCTCCCATTCCACCCCTTTCCCCAAGCCCCCACTTCCACCTGTTTCCTGCTTCTGCCTTCTCCCCCGAGCGACGCCAGGAGCCAGCAGGGCGGAGCAGAGTGGGCCGGGGCTGGGTCGCTCGCTACTGCCGATGCCAGGCCCTCCGCTATCTCCCCAGGCCACCCTGACCTCACGCCCCCCTGAAGTGTGGGACCCCCCTAAGCACGGTAAGCCCAAACATTGGTAGAGCTGGGCTCACGTTCCTAAACATTAGTGGAGCAATGGGCCCCATGGGGCGTAGGGCCATTATGCCTTTACAGTCATGTTCTATATTATACTTTTGAAAATCAAATCAAAGTATTCATTTAGTTTTGGGGCCATATCTAAACTATTTTTAGCTTTAATCTCCTTCCCATCCACACTGCACAGTGGTCCAACCTCATCCTTCCTTATTCTCCTTCTAACTAAAAAAACCCCTATTATTTATTTTCATTTCAATGGCAAGAACTAATTCAGTTTAAGATTTAGCAATTCTCACTTTACTTCTACATTTTCCAACCTCTAAAATGCAGGACTCCATTGCACTTAAAATTAACAGATTTGTGTGTGCAAATACCTTTCTGCACACTTAGGTGCAAGACTATATAGCCCAAAAAAAGTGTGTATGTTTCTGGAGATTCATGTATCTCTTATGCTCATCACTTCCAGTGGGTTCTTTTATGTCACATCACCAGAACGGGAATTTAACACAGAAACTTAAACATAAGGGCTGGCTTTTGTTCTTTCCCGAGTCACAGAAATTGTGTTTGGAGCTTTTTTGTTACAGGATGCAAGATGTACTCATTCCCTCCTCTCACGTTTTGCGGAACAAATTATTCTCCTCAATGGAAGCCAGACAGCTCCTTTCCCATTTAAATTTCATGTGAAACATTCTTTATGCGTTTGCCTTGGGCAATTGAATCACAGCTGACAGTAAATTAATGACTATGATGATGTGATTAGTAGAGATTACAGGCTACTGAGAACCTGCCTGAGCATTTACCACTGTCATAATACTTATGCTGGCTATTATTAGGGATTAATAATGGTCATAAAGAGGACATGATTCCACTGTACTAGACTCTATATAAATGTAAAATCTCTCTGCATTTTTAATGTTTCACTAATATTCTGATAAAATGGAGGAAAACTTTTTTTTATTAACAAGTTAAGATTTTTTAAAAATTTATTCTCTTTCTGGCTGTCTATTTTGCCATTTAAAAAACTATTATCAGATAAATAGTCGCGCTGACAGACATAAGCCAGATCTGCTACAAATAAACACACACACACACTTAGTAAAGAAGTTAAAATTATGTTAACCATGTGGAATCGAATAGAACATAAGCCCCAAGACTTTTCAGCTATTAGATATCATACCAAAGTCCAAATGGGAAGAAATAATGATTTCACTAATCCCTATCAATGATTTTTTGAAGAGTTCAAATACAAGTTTGTTTGTTCTGAGTTAGCTTCACCAAGTATTTATTTGATTTTCTGTGTTCCTACAGGAAGAACTTCAGTTTCTCCAGGTTGTAAGAAGAAAAGAACATAAAAAAAGAAGATAAAAGTGAACAGTGTGCCTATTTACCAAAGCTTTCCCAATCCATTTTATTTCCAAATGTCAAGCAGTTATCTGAAACCTTTAAAGGATTTCTTTATGTACTATTAAGGGAAAGCAAATATTAGGAAGAAAGAATATTTTCCATACTTTCATGAAAGCTACTTAATAATTTATATACTTGTTATTTAAAATACTGTACAGTGTATAGCTGAGCAAAGGCTAAACATGGTCTAATAATAAAAAAAACACCATGTGCTCTGTACACTTGCTCTCGATCCTTAAGGTGGTAGTTTTTTAATTTCTGAAAGATTTTCTTCAAAATGTCAAAACTGCAAAAAGCAGAGCAACTGAATCAGTTTCTATAATACAACTATGCTATGTGTATAATAAGCATTCTAAACTCAGACATACGTGGCTAAATTTTGCTTCCATTTATATGCAACAGTCCATGACATTGTACAGGTGTGACTGAGGGAGAGAATTTGCTCCATTAATTTTTTTTAAGAGCATTCCTGCTATTATTCTTCTCACAGGGCTTTGAAATCAGCTCCTTAAATGCAGTACCTATAATTGTAAAAAGAAATGCTGCAGCATGCCAATGATCTTACCTCATACTCAAAGTCCTCTGTTCTATCTGCATCAGCAGGCAGGCTGGAAAGATACTCATTACCTTCATAAAATTCATGCTCCACGGGGTGAAGAGAGTGGCAGCTACATGGGACAAAGCAGTACAACAGGAATAGATGAGACAATAGTTTTTCAAATTAAAAAATGATAAAAAACTTCTCTGTAGTTTTCTCATCTTTGGAATGCTATTCTGAGTGATCTGACAGTCTGAAAGGAACACAATCAGACAAGAGCTGGGCTTTTTTCTTTTCAAATGCACAGAGACTAGTTAATTTCATTTTGCCAAGTTCGTCACTAAAGGCAAAATTCTATTGTCAGATCCACATATGGTTATTTTTGAAGAGTGAATGAAGTAGGGTCTGTTTTGAGCCGAACTGCTTAGGTGATAAGCTTTGGGATTTTTCCATACCCCCTAACTGTGCTTAACTCCAGATGTATGTGCCATCTCTATATGCATCCAAATATACACTTCAGATATTGGAGCAACATGAAGGGGCCTCTCTTAGCACAACATTGTACTAATCATATTTCTACTACATTAAATCTCTTAAATGAAGCCCATTTCACAATGATCACAAATTATTCAAGACCTTAAAGTAGTAACTTGCACTCCACAGCCTTCTTGAGCATGGAAACAACAGGCTGCCAAGGTGTATTTGAGAAATTATACTCTTGAAAATGTCAGTACACAGAAACCTTGGATAGGTTTTGGATAAAAAGAATGAGGTCTTTCTGAAATAAAATGAACGTATGTGTTGCCTCAGATACAAAGACAGCTATTACCTGAACCCTGATCATAAATGACCCTAGTGGGATCTGCTGACGATCCACCCAACCTGCCCAGAACTTTGTGACTATGTATTTGTGACAAGGTGAAATGGGGTACACATTTTGCAACACCACTCTTGTGCAAAGATCCATGGAACGTTGAAAGTTCAATGAGAAATCTCTAGTATGATTGTGGTTTTGCCTGTAGCTAGTGAATGAAATGGAGGGGAAGCATTGAGAAACAGGTGGGGTAACTTATGAGCTGAGTTCCAAAAGGATGGATCACTATTTTTGCATAAATATGTTACACTAACGATTAAATTCTGTACAATTTCAGAGGAAATATTCATTTAAATCAATCAATAACTCATTACACATTGTCATTTAAGAGGTGGGATTTTATGTTTAATAACTTTATATATTCAGTAACATTTTGCTTTAGATAACTACACCTTAATTTGTTTCCTTGATTCTTCTTTTGTGTCAAGCCAGCTCTCTCTGGGTCTTAATAAGCCTTTTGGCAGTTTTGACTATAGTAGTTATCTTTCTGACTGGGGCTCAATGTTGGCGTATGCTTTTGATGAAGAAATAGTATGAAGATGAAGTGATCAGAGCCAGGATTCTTTATTGCCATTCTAATCCATGAATGAAGTTCAGGAGGTGATGCAGTGAAACAAATGCAGGACTGTGGCTAGCTGTGACAGCTATACAGTAATGTTGTGAAAGTATTCCTGAGATGTTTTCTAGACAGAGCTGTGAGGCTATCACTATACTTAGTCATTTGTTAACACTGAGTTTCTTGAAAATGAATACTTACTATTATAAGTAACCAATGAGTGCTGTCACACAGATGCAATTCATAAAGTCATGTGTGTAAAAAGGGCTGAGTATGGGTGAGAAGTTAAAAATTGGATGGTGACAGACCGCAAATCCCAGTGATGACTGAACTTGGTGATATTCTAAAACAAGAGAGCTCTCAGTCATGCCTGTAGTTGTTACCATTGCCTCACACTGATTGTACAGACAGTCTTATCTTCAGAGTGACACACAGAGAGTGGCGATCCTGGAATCTTATTATATAGATAGTATATGAGGTTGGCTGGAAAAGTGATAGAGCAAGGTAAACCATACCTGTCTGAAAGCAGAAAGGGACAGATATCTGGTACTGGAGGTGTGGATGGCCTAAGCTTGGCCAGAGCCATAATGTGCTCAAAGGTGATGTCGGTCTGAGTGCTAGCATCCACAAGCTGAACATCCTGTGAGCTACCATGTGTTTTATTAATGGGTGCTCTCCGTAAAACCTGAACTACAATCGGTTCCTTGGCATTCCGAAAAGCTTCCACTGCCTCTTCATGAGTGGCCTTGGAGAGATCCTTCCCATTGACCTAAAGGAAAACAGAAAAGTACACAAATTAGGGCTCAAAATGGAAATGGCTTATAGAAACAGGAGTATAAAACATGTATAAAAAGTGATTTGTACAGTATATTAAATCATATGCTGCTATCTACTGCAATCTTCTATTGTGCTCATGCAAGAGAGGAGATAAGGGTTGGGTGGGAAAATAACTTCTTTGGCTTTTGCCAGAAAACAAACTGATACAACTCTTACAACACAGTCCTGGTGGATTCTGAAAGAAACAAAAATTACATTTTTAAAACTCTGAAGACATTTACAATTTCATCTCAAATTATTTGTCTGGTTTGTAAAATATATATGAAAAAGTGGGGTTTTATTTTGGTTAGTATTTCAACACCTTCTGTAACATCTGAATGTAACAAAAGGTTTCTGACAAGTATTGTTATTAAAAAATCCATCAGTAAGGGTGTCTCAGATATCTGAAAGGAAACAAGGCAGACTGTAAATGCTCTGTCCCTTATATGTCATTGCCATTATATTGTAATTTAGATTGCAGATAGGAAGATCTGATGACACAGTCAGCTGCAGTAATTGTTCCTTTATATGTATTGAAATCCAAGTCAAATCCAAACTAAAGAACTTAAGGTAAGTAAAAAGAAGTTATAAGTGCTGCAGCTGTGTCATTGTAGATCTGTAGTGTAGATGCTTCTTACAACAATGGAAAGGATTTTCCCCTACCATTAGGGAAAAGGTGAACAAAAGATTTTTCTGTTGACCTATCTGCTTCTACAGTAAGGGGTATAGTCAACCTAACTACTTTGCACATGGCATACAATTTTTTGCAACCCTGAGCAATGTAGCTAGGTTGACCTAAGATTTAGATGTAGACCAGGCCAAGGACAATAGTTTGACAGGCTGTGGGGCTGAGGACGAGTATTAGATTGGTCTACACTTGAAAGTTTTGCTATGTTGATTAGGAGTATGAAAAAAATCACACTGCTAGCCGACGGCTATGCCAGGAAAAGCCCCAGTGTAGATTCAGGTCTACTGGCAATAAGTTCTTTTGTGAGGATAGCTAATATCAGTTCCACAAATGAAATAAGCTGTGTCTCCATCAGAAGGGTTTGACAGTATACCTCCGCTGGTATATCAATATATCTTTATGTTTTTACTATACTGGAACAAAGTGAAACTTTGCCGGTGTAGCTGCACCCACACTAGGGGTGCTTTGCCAGTATAGTACGGTACAGCATATCAGTATTCCTGTACCAGTGCTCCCCTAGTGTAGCGTTTGGAGTATAAAACAGATAACTGCAAGTATGTGTAGTGTGTTAATTCCTACATGTTCGAGTGTCTGTATTTTCAAAGTATGAGCACATCACTGAACTAACGTGCTCATTGGCCAATGGCTCTCAATAGCAGAGTTCTTGACCAAGAACGTGCACTATCACTGCACTGAAAACATTACTTTGGCCACATTCAGAGATGATGTGAATGCTGCTGTAAATTACAAATAATGAAACTTCCATAAGCCAGTGCAGGCATGAGATGATATAACTTATTCTCGTAAGAGGCAGAAGGGGTGATTTTTTGTAGTAAGAATTGCTACCCACGAAGGGTTTAATCCCAGGTGGCAGCTTTATTTTACATTCTTCCAATAGAAATCTTCACTTCTAGCCTTACAGAATATACAATGTATCACCTCACACTGTTTGTAGCATCCTTACATCATATCTGAATTTGGTCCAACGAACAAAACATATAAACACGTTGCATACATTTTGACGCGAGGTCTGATCTACACTACGAAATAAAGTTGGTATAATTATGTTACTCGGGGGTGTAAGAATCCACATCTCCTGTGCAACGCAGTTAAACTAACCTAAACCCCAGTGTAGATGGTGCTAATTCAACTAGAGAATTCTCCCATCAACCAAACTACTACCTCTTGGGGAGGTGGAGGCTCTACGCCGACATCAGAAACCCTCTCACTGAAACACTACAGTGGCGCAGCTGTGCTGCTGCAGCATTTTAAGTGTAGACAAGCCCTAACATTATAGGAAGAGCAATAGCAACACCTATTATTTTAAGGTTGCCTAACATTTCCCATTATAACCACCTGCTCTTAATTGCTACTACCTCTGACAAATGAACTATTTGGGTTAATTTTCCAAGCTTGGTTTCTGCCTTAGGTTAACTTTTTTTTGAAAGTTTTACAAAATCAGTGAAATAAAAAACAGAAAATTTTGTTCATGTAAAAATTCTACTCGTACCACAGGAGCTTACCTGTAGGCAGTTAAAATCTGACAGTAGGATAGTCCTGAGGTCCAAGAAGTATCTTTTTCTGTTCCCATGAAAACTCATCCAGATTTATCCGAGTTACCAGGAAATCACTATTTGCAAATGCACAAAATCTTATCCCCTTACTCATTATGTCTGAAAGTCTGAACTCATGCCATGCTGCAGAGTGCATGCTCCCTGTCTCCTGCAAAATTTCCTAACAACTACAAAGAATCACAGCCCAGGCAATTTTCCACAGTAAAATAGCTTATAGCCTAGGAAGGAAAAGAGTACTGACCTACACCATCTTTTTGAAATATAATACCAAACCTAAGTGCTTGGCTCTCTCATCTGTAAAAGGCAGTGTTTCAGCATGCCACCTTAAAAAGTGCTTTGAGATCTATAGATGAATGAAAACTATGCAAATACAAAGCAGATTAAGAGAACAAATAGCACCCCAGAGTCCTAACTGTACATTTTCTGACTATTCCATTGGCCCCCAAGACCTTTCCAGAACCAGAAGGGAACACAGTGTTCCACTGATGTCTGCAAATATTTTCCTGAAGATGGAATTGCTTTGTTTTACCATTTTTCTTTCTTTATTTTCCAAATATCTTGACATTTCCAGACCAATTAACTGAACACATACAGCGGTTCAGAACATCCCTAAGCATGTTCTCTGTGGTGTAGTGGTCGTGGGGATTATACGGGAATCAAATGCAATGTACAGATGTTCTTCCTGCAGCAGAATCTCGGGAAAAAAGTTGTGGTTTGAATCCTGCTTCCCTCACATGGGTGAGTGAGGGATTCATGGTATGATGTAGCAGCCACTCCACAATGGCAAGACCATATCACTCCTACAGCTAGCTCAGATGCTGCACAGTGGTGATGAGCACAGTATACATACCTAGATATATGTATTTAAATCTAAGAGATGAGATATTACCATCCTCAGTTCCATAGAAATTCCTCAGTGCTAATATGGGATAGGTTGGTATCAAATGATACGAGGAGTGACCAGAAAAGAAGTGTATTCTGCTCTAGACACATGGCCTACGTTGCTGCGTAACAGGAGTTTCCCTGACAATTTATGCAAGAGGAGCTTAAAAATTGGCTCTATCTTTACAGTTGTCATTTGGCCAAATTGTATCATTGGGGATAATTATACACAATGGAATTCTGTGAGTGACATATTGGGGGAGAGGGTGAGGGGGTGTGGAGAGGGAGGGATCAATAAAAGTGTAAAACTAAATTAAATTAAGGAGAAAGTTCCCCCCCATCTCTCCTCCAAGTGCGTAAGTTACAAAAACTAAAATGTCCAGTATCAGTTATATTTAATAAAGGCGGCTTTAAATAACACTTCAAATCTGCATATTTT
Organism: Dermatemys mawii; assembly: GCA_007922305.1. Classification (NCBI taxonomy): domain Eukaryota; kingdom Metazoa; phylum Chordata; order Testudines; family Dermatemydidae; genus Dermatemys; species Dermatemys mawii. The sequence goes on along the minus strand of ML677341.1, from coordinate 42,742,272 downwards.
CCCCATAATTCAGTTCTACCTCTCCAGTTCCTTCCTTCTTTCAAAACCTTAGAAATATGCACTCTTTGGGGGATGTTCCCATTAAGGAAGTGGGAACTCCACACTTTCACTGTAGAATGTCCAGCACCTTGAAAACTTTCACACCTACAGTGTGTAGGATCCCTTCAAAATGTACAGTTACAGTTTCTTCTCTCCCAACCCTCCTGTACTGAAGAGTTTTAATGTTTATAAAAAAATCTCAGGATAACAAAATTAGTGATCACCCTTAAAGTCAATGTTTGCAACAAAACCATGTAGTTGTATCTGATCTATCAGAACTGTTCCTACTGTACGTACAAAAAGTATACTATTATTGCATCTATGTGGTACTTGTTGGCAAAGGTTAGGCTGACTTCTAAAAAGCAGGCATTTTACCACAGATCTGTGCCAGCTGGTGGAGGAAGAGGGGAGCGTGGATAACATTTCAACAAGAAAACTATAAAATCTTATTAGAATTCCTTGGGAAACCAACCAACCAACTTCCCCGTTTATCCACATAAATCAATACTTATTGACGGCTTGAGGTATAGTTGGCAGCCGGTATCAAGCAGAGTGCCCCAAGGGGTTGGTCCTGGGCCAGTTTTGTTCAACATCTTTATTAATGATCTGGACGTTGGGATGAATTGCACCCTGAGATGACACTAAGCTGGGGGAAGCGGTAGAAACAGTGGAGTGTAGGAAAAGAGTAAAGAGTGACCTAGACAATTTGGAGGATTGGGCCAAAAGAAATCTAATGAGGTTCAACAAGACCAAGTGCAGAGTCCTGTACTTAGGAAGGAAGAATCCCATGCACCGCTACAGGCTGGGGACTGACTGGCTAAGCAGCAGTTCTGCAGAAAAGGACCTGGGGATTATAGTGGATGAGAAGCTGGATATGAGTCAGTGGTGTTCCCTCGTTACCAAGAAGGCCATCGGCATATTGGGCTACATTAGTAGAAGCACTGCCAGCAGATCAAGGGAAGTAATTATTCTCTATTGGGCACTGAAGAATTGTGTCCATTTTTGGTCTCCCCACTACAGAAGGGATGTGGACAAATTGGAGGGAATCCAGAGGAAGGCAATGAAAATGATTAGGGGAACTGGGGCACATGACTTACACGGAGAAGCTGAGGGAACTAGTGTTATTTAGTTTGCAGAAGAGAAGAGTGAGGGAGGATTTGATAGCAGCCTTCAATTGCCTGAAGGGAGGTTCCTAAGAGGATGGAGCTAGGCTGTTCTCAGTGGTGGCAGATGACAGAACAAAGAACAATGGTCCCAAGTTGCAGTGGGGGTGGTCTAGGTTGGATATTAAGAAACACTATTTCACTAGGAGGGTGGTGGAGCACTAGAATGGGTTACTAGGGAAGTGGTGGAATCTCTATCCTTATAGGTTTTTAAGGTTAGGCTTGACAAAGCGCTTGCTGGGATGATTTAGCTGGGGTTGGTCCTGCTTTGAGCAAGGGATTGGACTAGATGACCTCCTGAGGTCCCGTCCAACCCGGATATTCTATGATTCTTCCAAGCAAATATACTTTACATACATTTACAATAATGTCATTTCTATGCAAATTCTATGCCAAGGAACAATGATATTTCAAAATCATGTAACTATGAAACTCACAGCTTATTTTTATTGGCAATAATGTGTCTGACCTGTACTTTCATAAAAATGTTTATTTTCTCCTTGAAGGGAAGAAATCCATGACCTTTAAAATCCCCTATCCTTTATGTGGTTTCCTTATAAGATATAAGCACTGAGGATACAGAACACTTTTTTTAATCGCCACTTGAAGTTCATCAACACAGTTAGTTACTCTGCATAAAGATCACTCATTTTATAAATTCTGCCTTGCCCTGCAGAAGAGCTGTAGCTTAAATTGCTATATGCTGGCAGCTGTCCTGGGCAGTTACCATCATTATGTGTTGAGAAGAGAGAATGTATTTTAAAAACTAAAACCAATAATATATACCCATTCGGAGGTCTCTTCACTTAGCTTCTTTAAGATCTTTTTTTACCTCTGCATTATCCCTCATCCCTGCACTCTGATATAATCACACTGGGAGCTGTAGACAGTTGAGCACTTATTTACTGCAAGCCATTTATGAATTCTTAACTGGATGATTAAATAAATTCTTTGATTCCAGAAGGTTACCTTCAGTGGAAGCAAAGGTACTATTTTAAGTGGATAGGGAAATCAGTCACTTCTACAATCAACTCAAAAGATACAGGAATACATTTGTTGCAACAGATGGGCTAATTAATCTATAAGCAACTTGTGAATGTTAAGTAAAGAATATATCTATTCACATGTAAACCACTGTCCTGTTTGATGAAGCTTCTGTTTAATGAACACTCTCCCTTTTGAAAAAAAACTGCAAAGTCTGGGCCACTTGTCAACAACTTCCCTAGAGTGACTGGTTGCCATCGCTTGGATGTTGGCCATCCCCTTTTGATTATCTCCCTAAATCCAGCCACATGCAAAAATTAATCAATATCAGAAAATAAACAGTTTTTGTCTTTGATGCATAAACAAATGCTTGAAAAACCAACTGACACTGGCTGACTGCCATTTCTAAAGCCAGTCACTGACTGTTACACCGATTTATTTCCAAGCAGTGGTGGTTGGTGGAAAGTAAATGAAGGGCAGATTGCCTACAAACAATTTAAAGAAAATGGCTGTAGATTACCTTTACAATACTTATTCTAAAAAATATAAATCCAGGGACACCCACTATTCTCAGAGTACAAACGTTTGTGGTAAAGAGCGAACTGATCTTGCCATAAACCATTTTTCTGCTGGTTACTGATTTCAGTTAGCAGTGAGCATAGATCATTACTGAGGTTATATATGTTAATAGCTGTCTCCTTCCCGAGAGTCTCCTCTTTAGTTCTCATTATATTTTTTAAAACAAAACAAAAATACAATTTCGTGAATTTAGTACTCACCAAAGATGTCATAGTAACAGTTCTGGGGACTGTGCAATCCACTATCCTCAAAACATGTTTGGCGCAGGCAAGCTAAAATGCAGGACAGACTTCACAGAAGTGGAGAGCATCCACTTAATCGGTGAGGCCAAAGACAAGACTAAAGTTGAGCATCCTGTTAACCTACAGTCCTCCAGACACAAAGGCTTCCCAGAGGAGTTGACACAGATGTTGTCTGACATGATGATGAACTTCACAAATCTCACTGTGTTAGGAGATTTCAGCATCCACACACACAATAACTCTGAAATCAACAGCACTAAAACTCTGATCCCATCTCACTAAATTAAAGTTTCTTGTCGGTGTGCTCTGGACCTAAATTCACACAATCCCCTCTTTCCAAAAGAGGGACCCCACCTTCTTTACAAGTAGTAGCTATGGAAATATTAGAAGCAATCAGGGCCACCACGTGGAACTCTGCCCACCACCTTCATGTCTAATAAAATAGAGCAGAGAACATCTGAAAGCTCTAGTAACACAGCATTTGCACATCTCCTTTGAAGAAGAGATCCTAACTCTCACTCCTAAAGCATGCAATAGTCCAGCAAAAGAAATCAGCACTTGACAATGGTGATCTTCTCAAGTACAGCCCAATACCAAAGCTTCCTTTTTGGGCAAGCTAACATGCAAGCTAGGAAATAAAGCCTCCAGTCACACCTGCCAGCTACCAGTATCTTGGATCCCTCTCAGCCAGGTTACAGGGCAGGACACAAAACAGAGAGATCATTTGTTGATGGTAAATTTTCCTATTGGGTGTCTTGGCAGCATTTGGTGGCACTGATTCTCAAATACTCCTGGTCCTGCCCTACCAATTAGGAGTTAAAGGGTGTCTGGAAATTACTTTCACAGAAGCATAAGAGCAAAAGGGACCATTGTGATCATCTAGTCTGACCTCCTGTATAACACAGGCTATAGAACTTCCGCAAAATAATTTCTAAAGCAGATCTTTTAGAAAAGCACCCAATCTTGATTTAAAAATTGTCAGTGATATAGAATTCATTATGACTCTTGGTAAATTGTTCCAATGGTTAATTACCCTCAATATCAAAAAATTATTTCCAGTCTGAATTTGTCTAGCTTCAACTTCCAGCCACTGGTTCATGTTAAACCTTTTTCTGCTCAACTGAAGAGTTCATTATTAACTATTTGTTTCCCTCGTATGTACTTACAGACTATAATCAAGTCACTTCTTAATCTTCTCTTTGTTAAAATAAAGAGATTGAGCTCTTTGAGTCTATCACTGTAAGGCATGTTCTCTAATCCTTTAATCATTCTCATGGCTCTTCTCTGAACCTGCTCCAATTTATCCGCATTCTTTTTGAACTGTGGGCACAAGAAGTAGGCTCAGTATTCCAGCAGTGCTCACACCAGTGCCAAATACAGACGTGAAATAAGCTCACTACTCCTACTCGAGATTCCCCTGTTTATGCATACCAGGATCTCATTAGGTCTTTTGGCCACAGCATCACATCGGAAGCTCATGTTCTGTTCATTATCCATCATGATCCCCAAATCTTTCTCAGAGTCACTGTTTCCCAGACTGGAGTCACCCACAGTCTGTAGCTGTGGCCTACATTCTTTATTCATAGATGTTATACATTTACATTTAGCCTTATTAAAACACATACTGTTTGTTATTTTGCACACAGTTTTAGAGGCAATGCATGTGGGGGGGGCATGATCCCTCCCCCAGATTTCTGAGACCATGGAGCTACTCCTGCAAGACTTGCTCTGATTGACCTATTAGTGGGAGAGGGAGGCTCCGTCCATATCTTGCTGCACCTCTCCCCAGGACGTTTCCAGCTTGAGTGGCCCTTCTTCCTGGCAGTCAGGCCTGGGCGGGGAGGAGCCACTTCTCACACTAGCTGACTCTGCGCAGGGTCGCTGCCTCTGTGCTGTAATTTGAACACTTTGCTGTCCTGCCCATTGTGGCAAAAGAGAATAACTTTTTCCCATCTTTTTTATGGTAGCCTTTCCAGTACTTGAAGACAGCTATCATCTCCCCACTTAATCTCTTCTTTTTCAAATTCAGTATACCCAGTTCCTTCCGCCGCTTCTTGGACATTCTTTTTCTTCATCCTTGTGATAACTCAGGTCCAATCTCTCAGACTGAACCCAGCCTGGTTGTGATGGGAACTGTTCCTCCATTTTCAGAACACTCACTTGTGATGTTCCATAAGTGCCACTCCAGTTTCCTACCCTATTTAATATCTGTTTGGAGCCTTTGGGTTAGCATGCTGAAACTCCAGAAATATGCAGACAATGCCCAGCAAACTAGCTTTTCCATGGCATTTGTAATTAGCATCAATTCCTCAATCTCCCAAATCTCAAAAAGCATCTTCCTGAAGCTGAACCCAAGCAAGCCAAAAGTCATGCCTGCAAGAAAAGGCAAGTGTTTAGAAATACTCGCCTCCTCTCTAACATCCCCCTTTGCTGAGGGCAACTACTACTTGCTGAGTATAGCCTTTTTGAGTCTTCAGTGCTTTTGGATACCCAAATAGCCAGAGACATAGGCGCTGGCTCCATGGGTGTTCCTGGGCTGGAGCAACTATGGGGAAAAATAAGTGAATGCTCTGCACCCACTGGCAGCCAAGCTCTCCTCACCTCCCATCTATTCCTCCCCTCACCACACCTCCTCTTCTCCCTGAGCATGCTGCATCCCGACTCCTCCACCTACCTCCCAGCATTTCCTGCCTAGCTGCCACCAAACAGCTGTTTGCATGCTCCAGGGTGAGGGGGAGGAGCAGTAACATGACATGCTCAGGGGAGGAGGTGGGGCCCAGATGGGGATTTAGGGAAGGGGGGGAAGAGGCGAGGCAGGGGTGGGGCCTCATGGAAGGGGTGGAGTTGGGGCAGGCCAGTGGTGGGGGGCAGTCAAGCACCCATAGAAAACAGGGCAAGTTGATACCTATGGTCACAAATATAGGACGGAAGGGACCTTGAAAGGTGATCTAGTCCAGTGCTTGGAACTCATGGCAGGACTATTATCTAGATCATTCCTGGCAGGTGTTTCTCTAACATGCTTTTAAAAATTTCCAAAGATGGAGATTCCTCAGCCTCCCTAAGCAATTTATTTATTGCTTAACCATTCTGACAGTTAGGAAGTTTTTCCTAATGTCCAACCTAAATCGCCCTTGCTGCAATTTAAGCCCATTGCTTTGTCCTATCCTCAGAGGTTAAGAAAAGTTTTTTTTCCCCTCCTCCTTATAACAATCTTTTACGTACTTGAAAACTGTTATCATGCCCCCCTCTTTTCTTTTCCAAACTAAACAAACCCAATTTTTTCAATCTTCCTTCATAGATCATGTTTTCTAGACCTTTAATCATTTTTGTCACTCTTCTTTGGACTTTCTCACATTTGTCCACATCCTTCCTGCAGTGTGGTGCCCCAAACTGGACAAAATACTCCACTTGAGGTCTAATCAGTACAGATTAGAATAGAAGAATTAATTCTTGTGTCTTGCTTACAACACTCCTGCTAAGATATCCCAGAAGGACATTTACTTTTTTTGCAACAGCGTTACACTGTTGACTCATATTTAGCTTGTGATCCACTCTGAGACATAAATCTTTCTACAGTGCTCCTTCCTAGGCAGTCATTTCCCATTTTATATGTGTACAATGGATTGTTCCTTCCTAAATGAAGTACTTTGCATTTATCCTAATTGAGTTTTATCCTCTTTCCTTCAGATCATTTCTCCAGTTTGTCCAGATTATTTTTAATTTTAATCCTATCCTCCTAGACACTTGCAACCCCTCCCACTATTCCCTGGTCTACGCTGGGGGGAGGGGGGCTGGGATCGACCTAAGATACGTAACTTCAGTCACAGGAATAGTGTAACTGAAGTCGATGTATTTAGGTCCACTTACTGTGACATCTTCATGGTGCTGAGTCAACTGCTGCCGCTCCTCTGTTGACTCTGCCTGTGCCTCTCGTGGCAGTGGAGTTCTGGAGTCGATAGGAGAGTGCTTAGGGATCGATTTATCGCATCTAAACTAGACACAATAAATTGACCCCCAAAAGATCGATTGCTACCTGCTGATTCGGTGAGTGGAGACTTTCCCTATGTTGATGAAGGCCATAAATATACCTATGTAAATGATTGCTAAACAAGCTTACCCACATTGCCTCATCACTATGAGTTGAACATGAACAAGACAAGACCTTCTCTAGGAGTGAACGTGCTGTTTAGTGTCCCTGGTCATTACATCTATGTTCTCTTTGCTGAGTCTGCTGCTGAACATGTACATCTGCTAGCGAATAGAATGAGAACATTAATTCGTTTCACATAGATCAGACAGCCACTGCCAGTAACAACTTACTGAACTGGGCTGGAACAGAAGTAACAATAGCCTTGTGGTGAAGGGTGCTGTATTCCAGTACCAATATCCTGAGCCATCTGGTCACTTAGAATTGAATCTCCTTGGCCGCAGCAACATAGTTTGGTTACTAGTAACTTAGTCTTCAAAAAGGTTGCAGAAAAAATATTTTAATAATGTTTTTGTTGCATCCATACAGGGGGAAATCTGTGTCTGCTCAAATCATTTTTCAAAGTGGCATTACATAAACCAGTGCTGGACAATCTGTGGCCCATGCAGCCTGTCAGGGTAATCTGATGGCAGGCCGTGAGACAGTTTGTTTACATTGACAGTCAGCAGGCATGGCCGCCTACAGCTCCCAGTGGCTGTGGTTTGCCGTTCCTGGCCAATGGGAGCTGCGGGAAGCGGCGGACAGCCCACGCCTTGATTTGTGTTCTCCTCATTCTGCTTTCCCGCTTCATTTTTTACGCCCATCCCCCTTGCTCTGTCTTCTCTTTTCTCTCCCCTCCTTTGTTCTCTGTTGCTTTACCTCCTTTTCACCTGTCCTTTCTCTCCCTTCTCTTCCCCCATTTTTCTCTGATGTCTGTATTCCTAGTTTCTCCATCACTTTATGATTCCATGTCTCTCTGTCTTTTTTGGTTTCCACTCTTCTTCATTCTTGGTTCATCAAACACATATTCCTACTTCCTCCACATCAAATGTATATTCTTCCCCTTCCACTGAATCTGGCCATTTCCAACACTGTGGGAATACCATAATGCTGTCCCCATACAATCCGGACAGCAAGATAATCAGAACACTTGTAAAGTCTGTGTTCAACACTTCCTGACAGTAATCCAAATGCTAGGCTTTCCCAGATGGTGATGTGACCAGGCTGAAGTGTATTTACTATGTAAATTGCTTTTGATATCGACAAACAGGTTTTTTGATGATATTATGATTCTGCCCGAGGGCAATATGGATTAAACTAGCTGTGGCATGTATAAAATACACGAAGTTACCACTTGGTATAATTAGACTGCTGTTTATTAGGCTAATTATTGCAAATTTTAAGAAATTACTTTTTTTCTGCTTCTACATAGATTACTGTATAAGCTTCTCTTGAGATCTGCCATATACCACAGCCCTTCCATGATAAGAAAAGGAACATATTAAAAGGACAGCATTTGTGTTCAGAACAAATCAATTTGGCCTTTAAATCACTCCATCCCCGTCCAATACACCATTCCTTTATAAAATTCATCACTTCTCTGCTCAGCCATAAAATTGCTCTTCAGTTTCTGTTCCAGGACATGCAAGAGTTTTCTTAGAGAACAGGCACCTAAATTGGTAGTGGCTATTAAACTTTTATGAGATCAAATTAGTGACATATTTTAATCATCTACAGTTCACGAAGAACAATAAAAGAGGCTGATTTCATAATTCCAAAAATGACATATTATTACTTGTATCTTTGTGTGACATATTATTACTTGTATCTTTTCTTTTAAAGGAGACAAATTTTAAGAGGTTAAAATTCTCACTCTTAAAATTTCTCTCCTTTAAAAGAAAAAAAACCCCAAACCTCCAGGAGTTATACAGAACAGACTGGCATCGCCATACGAACATTACACTTATCACTGTCATAACAATTCATTCCCTTATGTACGCCTGAAACTCCTAGTCTCCTCCAAACTGAGCAGTTTAAAAAGATGGATGGTTGCCTTCTGGCTAATTGTGGGAGTTCTTTCATTACTATAAAAAGACTTTTTATATCTCAAGTGACTTTATAAGCAGTGAATAATGAGACTTAAAGTCTTTGGAAAAGAGTTCACTGATCAAATGATAGGATAACTTATGGGCAGAGTGACCTTTTACTCAGCAAGATACTCCAAACTGCTGCTGTTGGCACATTATTAAAATTCTCCATTTATGGACTGCAGTTAAGCTGAGGCCGATTTTTTTAAAAAAATCAATCTAAGGTAGCATAGAGGGAAATAAAACTCACACAAGTCTCAAGATGGATCTTGTCAGCTTTGCAGGATAGATGGTGTAGAGAGTGCAAGCAGCTGGGTACAATCTTTTGGCACAAGGCCCAACTATTATGCCAGCCCAGGCTCTGCAGTCCAAAGGCAACTTGGTTACCAGCTATGGGGTACTCCTAGGCCCCAGTCAGGTAGCATGTTTGCCATGTTCACCAGCAAGAGTTAACTGGGGGGCACACTGCTGCAGCTTTGAAAAGATGCACCAAAACACATTGTACTGCACATTTCCTATGACCTGGCCTGTGGTATTTTTCCATGGCCAGCTGGATTCCTGGAGCAGATGCTCTATCTCCAGTGTCTCACTGAGACTGAATGCAACCTGTAGCCACACACTGCACACTATTTTAATAATATTTGTACAAAATATGCCTTGTAAGGTATTATCCGAAAACTAATAACTCACTGGACTGTATTATCATGATGATGCATGTAGCAACATTAGATGTAAAGCTATAAACATAAGCTGAAATTAGGTCTGAAATGTGTTTACCAGACAAGTCTGGGTAAACCAGTTTCTCAAAGACAAAGGGCAAGCTGACGACTCTAGCTATCATCAAAGTTGATGGGCAATCACCTATCAAGTGGCCATTTTTTTTAAAAGGGGGGGGCAAGAACAAACAAATCTGCAGTTTAGCAAACAACAGCATGAACCCTCTTTCACCATAAATTCCTTGTCTGCCTGCTCACAGCGGGAATAAACTTTATCTAGTGGTAACCCTAAAGAAAACGAATTTCAAAGGAGGGCTAAAATATAAAAATGAGGGGCAAAACCACCCCAAGGTATCTCCCCCTATCCATCTCCCTCTCTTTCATCTAAGAAGATAAGAGACACAGCCTTTTGATTTTGGGAGCAGATCATGGCCTGAGAATTTGGTCACAATGTTACTGGAAATCTGTGGTAAGGGACTTCACCTTGAGCCAAGTCTAGTTTGTTAAGTTTTAGTACTAGGAAGTGTTTTATCTTCATTTCTTTTGTAACCATTTCTGACTTGAATGCCCTATACTTGTTCTCACTTAAACTATCTCTCTCTGTAGTTAAATAAACTTGTTTTAATCAAAACTAATCCAGCAGTGTGAATTATTTGGGTAACTCAATTTAAAGTAGCAAACTGTTGTATATTGATTCCCTTAGAGGGGCAATGGACCTAAAATATCTGAACTATCCAGGAGACGGCTGGGCAGTACAGAACACACATTTTAGGGGAAAATTTGGGACTAGGAGTGTGTTGGGGTCACCCTGCAAGTGGTAACCTTGTCTGGTGGAATCCAGAGTGTGAGTGAAGTATTCCTGGTAGGCTGCAGCTATATATAGACACTCAGGGTGTATGACCAGAATGCATTCTGGCTGTTTGTGAGAGGCCCAGGTTGGGAGCTACAGCAGCAAAGCATTGTGAGGTACCCCTGGTTGAAGGGCAAGGCAGACACAGCCCACACTGGTCTGGACTGCACCCCAGAATGTCATATTCACTATGTAAAGATACTATGCTAAATCTAACTCTAACAGCAGCAACACAGTGTTGAGTTAATGCTACTACATCTTTCCTAAGGGCTTGTATTTACTGCTAAAACAAAAGTGTGTGTGGGTTTTTTTTCAAACTTGGGGTAATTCAAACTCATGAGGCACTTTAGTTTTACCACAAGGTAAACAGCCCTACACCCCTCCAGCCAAGTTTACCTCATGGTGAAGGGCCAGGTCTTCATTGTGTTTTTACCTCAGGATAGTTGAGGCATGTTAGTTAACCTTAGTTAAGGTTTAAAAGTAAAATGTAAGTTAAGTTAGTTAAGGTTTAAAAAAAAACTCCTTTTTCAACAGTGAAGACAAGTCCATATTCACCTCCCTGCCCCTGTCCCAGGAGTGCTGGAGCAGTGGGAACTGCCACACAGCTGATCATGCCATCTGTGCTGGTGCCACTCCTGACCACATCAAGGAACTAAGGATAAAATAGCACCCAGACAGTTGGTTTTTCTTTCCTTTTTTGGGAGAATGATGACAGGCCTTTTTATGTTAGCTAAACATGGGGTTTTACTTGCATTGCTTTTTAAAGTATCAGATGAAAAGGTAAAGGGAAAAATGGTTTTCTCCTGCCCCTAAATAAATCCTAAAAGGACTTCTTTGGTTTTCTTACCATGCTGGGTCTTTCACACCAGTGTAACTGCATTGCCTTGTGTGGAGTCACTCCTGGGAGGAGTGGGAAGGGAATGAGACCCAATGGTTTTCCTTACACTGATGTGGTTATGGTTATAAAACCCTTTTAAACTTTTGACAAGTTTGTGCATCTTCAAAATTCCAGTTGGCAAACTCAGATGTGTTTACAGTGAAAGTCTTGAGCCCCAATCCCGCAATCACTTACATAGGTGCTTAATTTAGCTTTGTCCTCTTCCTGCCTCCTGGGCCATGACAAAGACAATTCTTTTTTTTTATCTCTTTGTAAAAACGGGGGAAATAGAACTTCAAGGACCATTCGCTTTCCTAAAATTAAGCACACGTTTAAGTGCTGAAGGCCTTAATTCTTAACCATCAACATTCCTACAGTGAATGCTGTCACACACGGTTGGGAACAAATTTCATCTCTGCCCCAAGATCACAAAGAAATATCAATGAAAGCATGGGATTTCAAATACTCAGACCTCTTCCATTACATATACCTTCCCTATTAAAACCTGGCAACCCTTTTTAAAGATTACTTAGTAACATGAAACACTAGTTGTTTTATTGCGTGACAGCCTACTGGACTAGCACAGGACACATGTTGTTTGTTCACCTCAAACCTTTAGTGCTTCACATAATTTTTCATGGGGGAAAAAGTGAGCCATGGCACCAGTGTAAGGAACATTATTGCTATTTATACAGCAGCACTGCTGTGCACAGGCCCTTACAAATAAGAATCATGATTTCTTCCCAGCTTATAGTCGATGACAGCTATTATATTTCTGTCATTTCAATATCAGTTGTTCATCCTTGTTTGTTCCCCTCTTTTCTGCTGTCTGCACCTCTCTCTTCCCTCCACTTTCTCTCCATATTCTTTTGACTCTCTTTCTCTCTCCCTCGTTATAACATTTGCCTTGCTTTCCTTTCCTTCCCTTGTTCCTTTTGTTCCTATTTTCTTCATTTTAGTCTCTGAAGGGTCAGCAGATGCAGCCGCAAAGCAATAGTACAGTAGACTCTCGATTACGCAGGATGATAGGGAAAAAATTAATCCTGGTTAATAAAATCCTAGATAATCACCATCCATAGGAAATATGGGGGGGAAGGGGTTGGTTCACCAGCCACCCTGCACTGGAGGGGAGGGGGTGTTGGTTCACTGGCTGCCCTTCACCCTGGTGGGATTTTTTTTTTTGTGCTTAGGGTGGCAACAAAGCCAGAGCCGGCCCTGCGAGTTCGCATATTTTTTTTGACTTCCCGGTTAATCCACAACCTGGTTAACCCAATCCTGGATAACTGAGAGTCTACTGTACATTACATTTAAAAGAGCTGCACAAGGAACCGTCCCCCTGTATCTACTGTTAGGATTGCCGGGCATTCAATTTTTGAGCAGAACATCCAGTAGAAAAGAGACCTAGTAGCTCTGTTCAGCACTGCTCACCAGCCCACTAAAAGTCCAGTTGGTTGCACAATGCAGCTAAGGTAGGCTGTCTTCCCTGGCTCTGCACAGTTCCTGGAAGTAGCCAGCATGTCCCTCTGGCCCCTAGGCGCAGAGGCAGCCAAGGAGGCACCACACGCTGCCCCCGCCCTGAGTGCGAGGTCCACAGCTCCTATTGGCTGGGAACCATGACCAGTGGGAGCTATGGGGGCAGCATCTGCGGGTGTAGGCAAAGCACAGAGCCCCCTGGATCTTCCACCTAGGACAGGGGTGGGCAAACTACGGCCCGTGGGCCAGATGTGGCCCGCCGACCATTTTCATCCGGCCTGTGAGTGTAAGTCAGGAGTGCGAGGCCAGTGGCCCTGTGCTCCTGGCCCAGGGGCTGGGCAAGCCCGCTGTGCCAGGGGCCGGAGTAGCGCACCGTGCCGCTGGGCCCCACCCTCCCAGCCTCGGAACTGGGCCGAGCACAGCGTGCAGTGGGGCCCTGCACTCCCAGCCTGGCGGCCGGGCCCAAGGCGGGGAGCCGTGGGGCCCCGCGCTCCCTGACTGGTGGGGCGAGCCCCGGGGCCCCATGCTCCCGGCCAGCCCAGGCACGGTATTCTGAGCAGCAGCGAGGTAAGAGGGCCAGGGCTAGGGCCGGGGGTTGATTAAGGAGGCAGAGGGTCTCATGGGGCGGTCAGGGGACGGAGAACGGGAGGAGGTTGAATGCTGCGTGGGAGTCCCGGGGGGCCTGTCGGGGGGTCAGGGGTGTGGATAGGGAGCAGGGGGGTGGATAGAAGGGTAGGGAGTAATTAGGGGGAGGGGGCTCTCTGGAGGGGGTAGTCAGGGGACAAGGAGCGGGGGGCTTTAGATAGGGTGGTGGGTCTCGGGGTGGTGATGGTGGTTAGGGTGGGGGGCGTCAGGAGGGGGCAGTCATGGGACAGGGAACAGGGGGGCTTATTTAGGGGATGGGATTCTGGGGGGCAGTTAGAGTGTGGGACTCCGGAGAGGGTGATGAGGGAACAAGGAGCGGGAGGGGAAGGGGGGTTGGATGGGTTGGGGGTTCTGAGAGTGGGCAGTCAGGGGGCGGGAAGTGAGTGGGGGACGGATAGGGGGCGGGGCCAGGCAGTTTAGGGAGGCACAGCCTTTCCTACCCGGCCCTCCACACAATTTTGAAGCCCAATGTGGCCCTCGGGCCAAAAAGTTTGCCCACCCCTGGCCTAGGAGCTGAACATGCTGGCTTCTTCCGGGAGCCACCTGAGATAATTGCTGCCTGGCTGGAGCCTGCACCCCAAACTTCCTCCCACACTCCAACCCCCTGCCCTAGGCCGAGATTTCCCCTCCCACACCCTAACTTCCTCCCAGAGCCTGCACTCTACAGCTCCTTCTGCACCACAAACCCCAGCCCTGAACCCCCACCTGCACCCCAGCCTCCATCCCAGAGTCCACACCCCACACCCCCGGCAAGAGCCTGCCCCCCTTCTTGCACCCCAACCATCTGCCTCAGCCCTGAGCCCCCTCCCACACTCTGAACCCCTTAGCCCCAGCCCAAAGCCCCCTCCTTTAATCCAAACACCTCGTCCTTGGCCCCACCTCAGTGCCAGCACCCAGCCAGAGCCCTCACACCTTCCTGCTCCCCACCCCTCTTCCCCAGCCTGGTGAAAGTGAGTGAGGGTGGGGGACAGTTAACAATGAAGGAAGGAGGATGGAGTGACTGGGGGCAGGGCCTTGGAGAAGGGGCAGGGTAAGGGTGTTCAGTTTTGTGTGATTAGAAACTTGGCAACCCTATCGACTATATATACAAAATGATTCCGCACTGGAAGCAGGAGGAAATAAAATAGCTACTTTCTGCAATAAACTTTCTACACAGGGAATCAGCTGCAAAGAGAAATGAATTAGTAGGATTACACAGTCCTACTTAGTTTCCTTTCTTAGACAATTCTGTTTGGATAACAGGGTTGTACTAAAGTGATGTTTCAGCTGCTGGCTGGCTCTCCAAATCTGAGGTGAGTGGCATTGGTGGGCAACACTGTGCAGTTAGTCTAGCTGACACATTGTGTGAGACAGCTCTGTACTAAATTCTTGTATTATATTTAATTATTTTGAATTGTCTCTATACTACCTATTCAGTGACAAATTTTTCCTGTGCATGTTTGTGGGTGGCTCCTGTTGATTTCAATAGGAGCTGCATACTGGCATCAGAGGGCAGAATTTAGCATATAGAATAGGAAACTCCTATTAGCATTAGGAATAAGATAATTCCTGCTGCACTGTACAAGAGATTTATCCCTTCATATGTAATGTGATGATTTTACAGACCTCCCCCACTCCTTGTCTGTCTGACTTATTTAGAATGTAGACTCTTGGGGCAGGCACTGTCTCTTACTTCGTGGGTGTCAAACACCAAGAAGAACAAGGCCCACATTTCAGTTGAGGCTTCTGCAATATAAGCACCAACTATATCTCTGTGCTGAGTACCTAGATGACAAATTATAAGTAAATGCAAATTAAAATGAAGGAATGGAAAATAACATGTACAGCCCAGTCACTGACAATCCTTTAACGACAACACACTTATGGGTACCAGCAAATTGGGAAATTCCATATTTTGAATACCTGTTAATAGCAAAGTAATTTTTAAAAAAACTTTTGGATCACATAGTGCTTCATAACTGCATTAATAGCAACTTCATGAAGGAAAAAGTAGTTACAAATGAAATAACGGCAATGGGACATTATTTGTTTTCAGTACTATACACTAGGGGATAAATCTCCAGTACATATAAATGCCTCTGTTGGCACAGCGTATGAATTACCAACACAGGATTATCTCATGCAGGGTAATATTTCTGTGTGTGTTGGAAAGTAGCCTTCCAGCAATAGCTGGCTAAAGAGATTGTTGCTATTATCAGTGGTAAACTGAGAAGACAATGTCTTGCAAAGTCAATCCCCCCACCTCTCCGAACCAGCGGTGATTTTTATCCAGGTTCCATTTTACCATGAACTTTAGGGTCTACAATTAAACCATACAGAATGATTTCTGGACAGCATGCTTGCCATATTACGAGGTTGTCTTCCTGTTAGCATTTGTTTACCCTAACATCAGTAGCCTCATTTGGCAGGAAGCAAAAGACCATGATGAAAATGTGATATTACAAAAATACAAACCCCAGTGTAAACTAGAGACAGGCAAGAGCCACAGCACTTTCACATCAGGATTCTGAACACCTGAACATTCAGAGGGTCTTAGACCTGGCATTGGATAATTACGCAGAGACTGACTGAAAAATCTGGATCAGGAACCAAAACAAAGGTTGTTTTTTTTAAAAAGGATACTACAGTATTAATTTTTCATATTAAAAAAACTGAACAGTTCAAAATTTGGAGCATTCAACTTTCATACTTTTGAAGACAGATGTATTCTTTAAAAGGGACCCATTCCTTGAAAGTTTTATTCTTATTTGACTTTACAAGTTAACAAAATTGAATGTTGTAATGCAAAACTATTGGTGCAATTGAAAAGCAACTGAAAAAACAGAGACTTCCTATAAAATGAGAAATGCATGATGCCAGCTGGAAATAGCAGAACAAAATCTAAACAAACATTCCACACCTGAGGAGAGGCAGAAGTGCATAAATCATTCTTGACAATCACTTCTGCTATTTGAATTCATTCTGACACTTCTTGGGCTCAGTCACTGACATGGAACTATGGTAAAAAGGCCATGCCACGAGGGAAATTTGACCAGTGTTCACATTTGAAAGTGATCCATCTGACCTCCTGCCTTTAACCCTCTTAATACTATTCTTCATCCTTACCATAAAACATTTTGTCCTCTGTTTCATGCCTGCATCCAGGGTCTGATACTAAGGAAAATTTGTTGGTTCCTCTCTTTGCAAAAAGGAAAAATACAAGAACAAAATTCTACCAAGAAACAAGGTAGGTAAGTTTTCAAGTAGACATCTTTACGTTAATCAAATTAAATAGCTGAATTAGTACCCAGGGTGCTGTTTGTCTTCAAAACTATTTTGTGGTTAATTACTGTAACTATGTAAGGCAGAGGTCTCAGCAATTGAGAGACAGGACTTCAGATTTCAAACTTCTCCAAATTTTTTTCTCTTGCATGGGATCCAGTCTTGAACTAAATGGGACTACTCAGTGGGGTAAAGTGCTTCATAGGTATAAGTGTTTTCAAAACTAGACCTTAATCACGCACTTTCATTAAGTGGAAAGGGGAAATGATTTCTCCTACCACTTTTATACATTATAATGGATTACAGATAAATAATAGAACATTAACAAAAATCACAGTTAAGGTCAGTTAAGCTTGCCTCAAGGGACACCCTTCTCACACGAAGTCTTGAAAGCATGGAAATAAGATGTTAAAGAATGCTGGAGGCTTTCCCCTTTCACCTTCATATCACCTATGTAACCCTTCTGCAAGGTGGACCTGGCAGCAAGAAGGGCCGAGTTCAATATCTATAAGCACATAAGAATGGCTGTACTGAGTCAGACCAAAGATCCATCCAGCCCCGTATCTTGTCTACCAACAGTGGCCAATGCCAGGTGCTCCAGAGGGACTGAACATAACAGGTAATGATCAAGTGATCTCTCTCCTGCCATCCATCACCCCCCTCTGACAAACAGAGGTTAGGGACACCATTCCTTACCCATCCTGGCTAATAGCCATTAATGGACTTAACCTCCATGAATTTATCCAGTTCTCTTTTAAACCTTGTTATAGACCTAGCCTTCACAACCTCCTCAGACAAGGAGCTCCACTGGTTGACTCGTGGGGCCAGAGTTGATGGCTCCAAGGGGGTGAGTCTCGGAGTCAGAGATGCACTCCTCCCCTGCTTCCAGTGCCTTTCTACATCAGGGAATGAGACCGATGCCAGGTCGATCCCGCCAGTTTCGGTGCCAGGTAGCGGTGGTGCTGTGGGTCTCTCCCAGAGTTCTTCCGTGGTGCCGCTTCTACCAGTTCTTTGGGACACTGCACACCGATGAGCTTGGTGTTGGGTCTTGCCTGGCTGATGTAGGCTGTGGTCTAAGTGCCGCCTCCACAAGGAACTGCTTGAGGAAAAAGTCTCACTCCTTTTTTGTTTCGGAGTGAAAACCGTTACCAGTCTTGCACTTGCTTGGTGTGCTTCCCTCAGACACTTCAAGCAAGTATCGTGGGGATTGCTTGTTGCATGGGTTTGTTGCAGGACTTGCAGGGTTTGAACCCTTGGGACTTAGGCATACCCTGAGTCCCAATGAGGAATGCAGTCAGGGTGAAGGCGAAGACCCCCCCACTCCCAACAACTATCTGCTATAACAACCGAAAACACTAAAACTAAACTTAACAAGGCTAGGAATAACTGTAAACTAAGCTGAAAGCTAGGGAAAATGAGGAGAGCTTGCTAAGCAAGTCACTGCAATTCCAACAACTGTCACTGGTAGTAAGAAGGAACTGAGGAGGCGCCAGGTCAGTCGTCGTGCTCAGTGCTCATGACTGCGTGCTTGGTCGTCGGAAAGTTTTCCCCCTTAGCAGCACCCATCGGGTTGGCTATGGAGCCCCCTGGAGTGGCGCCTTCATGGCGCTCAATAATTGACCCTACCGAACTGAGGAGGTGCCAAGTCGGCAGAGTCAATTATTGAGCACCATGAAGGCACCACTCCAGGGGGCTCCATAGCCAACCCAATGGGTGCTGCTAAGGGGGAACACTTTCCGACGACTGAGTACGCAGTATGTGCACACCTAACTGGAATCAATATAAGCAATCATTCAAAGAACATTTCATTACTCCTGTCTTCCCCACACAAAATAAGCTATACTTGCAAAAGCACAATTTTGACAGTGTATCTATGTCTGTGCTAGGGGCTTTTCCCGACACAAGTATGTCAGTCACAAATTACACCTCATCACATCCCTGACATAGCTATCCTGGCAGGAATTTATAGCATAAAGATGGCCTTACCCAAAGCCACCCAGAAAGGCAGTGGCACTGTTAGGAATAAGTGGCAGGACACAGTTTTCTTTCCTTCTCCATTTTGTCCCTCTCCCCATTTCCCCCTTGCCATATCCTTCTGTTAGCCCCCCATAATAAGGCTATATCCATTTTAGGTCAGCTCTACAATAGAAAAGGTTAACCGGCATAGTTCTACCAGCAAACGCTCCTACCATAGGTGCAATTTATATTGGCAAAAATTGATTTTGCCAGTTTAGCTTGTACTGGTTCTCCAAACAAACTAAATTACACCCAGCAAAAGCACTTTTATGCCAATAAAACTGCATCTACAACAGGGCTTTTGCTGCTATAGAAATTTCATTAAAAATTCATCCCCTGTAAGAGACAATATTGTACTGGCAAAAGTTTCTAGTGTACACCTGGCTTTAGAGCGTTTTACCATGAGTTGATTGCCAATTAACTCAAGGTAATTAACACCTTGGTAAAGGCTGATCTGGACACTTCCCAAATGTTTGTTCCAGGATACAAATGTTTGGGGAGTGTCCGGACCAGCCTTTACACAAGTGTTAATTACTTTGAGTTAATTGGCAATCAACTAATACATGGATTAAAAGCCCTAGTGTAGACAAGCCTAAGGAGCTTTCCATCTGGATCAGCTCATCTGCAGTGTTGAGGACAAAGCTCTTCACTTGGTGCTGTGTAATTAGCAGACTGTGGAGCATGGTCTCGTAAGCCATTTCCCCTGCATTCTAGAAATCTCTCCAATTGGTTTGCTACTCCCTCGTATCAGTCAACTGGCTGAGAAATCCTGCAAGTAGTGAAGCCATTACAAGAGTGGCTATAGTTCAACAAATAGGTCCATAAAGTCAAACAGAACCCGCTAACCCAACTGTGAGTCCTAGGTATCTCCCAATTGCCAACAGATTCTCAACTCAAAATACAGGTTCTTAGAAGGCATGTGTAATGCTTTCTATTAAATAGCTTAAAATCACTAACACATGTCTCTATAGAAGCACGTCATATACTTTTTTCACAATCCTTGTTTAGTGCTTTCATTCACAGATCACTCTACAAAAGTGGATATTATCCCTATTTAGATATGGGGAAACTGAGGCATATAAATGTGTTTGGTGCTTTATGCTACTCATAAATAAAGACAGCCCTTCCCCTGAACCGCCTGTAATCTGAAAAGCAGACTCATAAAAGGCAAGACAGATGGCAGACCTAGAAGTGCCGGTTTCTTTAGGACAACTTCTGCAAAGACTCTTGCATGAGAGTAACTTTAGTCATGCCAACAGTCACATATCATGGGACTACTGGTGTGAGTAGTTACTCACATTTTCAGGGGTGCGTTCCTACTATGGAATCATGCATTTAAAATACAAACTAAGTTGCAAACATACATCAGAAGGGCTGGGACAGGAATTCTTTGAGAATTTAGAGAGGAGCAAGGAGGATAAAATAAAAAATAAAGATGTTTTTATTTAAATTAAATATGTTTTTTTAAAACTAAAACTATTCAATTAAATTTGAAAGGGACAATCCATGTTAAGGCCTAAATTTACTATGTCATATCTATATTTATGGTATTTAATAGATTAAATGATTTTGATAGATTATAATACAAAATTAAAGGCAAAAATAATATTAAGTAGTATATGTTTGCTGCCTAGTTTCAGAGAAAGTCAAACCACTGAACTGGTGAAAGTTGCTTGTTAAGCACCTGTAACCGGTGTTTGCTGAAGCTAAACCAGCTTTTGAGAGCAGTAGCTTCTTTCGCAGTGGCAGAGAAAACATTTTCTTCATTTCAGTTAGTTCAACAATTCAGTTCAAAGACTAGTTCGTTCAAAGTTAACAAACCATTTGGAAGTAGAAAAAGCAAGAAGAGTTGTTTTCCTCTTCCAATCTACAAATAAAAATTAGGTGTCACAAGGATAAAATCTAGTACTTCTAAAATCTGGAAGGACACAGTGACTAAAAATAATCAGTTAAATTCACTAACCACATATTTAAGGAAGTTTATATAATTAAAAATGCTGTTTTTCTGCATTTTTAACTGATTTTGAATTTCTCATCCCAATAGAGCTTGATACAAATCATAAGTAAGAAATTAATAATCGATTAAATAATAATTCTATAGGGAACCTGGGCACCTAATGCACAATTCACCATTTTCTACCATAAAAAATGTAAAAATTAAAAATCTAAATAATGTAAATTAAGCTATATGATTGCTTAAATAAATGTGTATCTATATGGTGTATCCTCCTGGTTAGCAACACCAACAAAAATCAAATTTAGTGTAAAGGCTATATTTAGAGGCAAATCAACATTTTAATGGTTAACAACCAATGAGAATCAACTTTTCTTTAGGCAAATAACAAAAACGTTCAAATGCCAAACATGATTAAAAATGATTATTTAAATCAAGGTTTCCTGCTTGCTGATTTAAATCATGATTAAAATTGATGATTTAAATCACTTTGATTTAAATCAGGGATCATCAACCTTTCAGAAGTGGCATGCCGAGTTTTGACTTATTCACTTTAATTTAAGGTTTTGCCTGCCAATAATACATTTTAACATTTTTTAGAAGATCTCTATAAGTCTGTATATTATATAATTAAACTATTGTTGTATGTAAAGTAAACAAAGTTTTCAAAATGTTTAAGAAACTTCATTTAACATTAAATTAAAATGCTGATCTTACACCACTGGCCTGCTCAGCCCGCTGCCAGCCCCTGGGGTTCCATTCACCTAGGCCGGCAGTGGGCTAAGTGGGGCCTGTGGCTGGGACCCTGGCTGGCAAGGGCCGGCAGCCAGGTCCCCAGACCAGCAGCAGGCTGAGCGAGGCCAGCAGCCGGGACACCGGCTGGCAGGAGCTGACAGCTGGGATCCCGGACTGGCAGTGGACTGAGGGTGGGGGTGCAGTGAGCACAGGGCTGGGGGTGCAGGAGCAGGCTGGTACCTGATGCACTCCCCATGAGCTCCAGGCCTACCCATTCTGGGGTGTGGTCTCTTGTTAGGCTCCAAAGGAAGAGGAGGACTAAAAGAAGATGGCTGGATCCCTGAATGCCACTAACTAACTAAACCAGGACTGTTAGCTAACTAAATAATAAATTTTATTAATTAATTGAACTATGTACATTGTTCACAGGAAAAGAGTTTCAAAAAATAGAAGTACAGACACAGGAGGTCTCTGTCCCAGATCATGAACAGCAGAAGAGGAACCGATGAAGCAGTTGGTCTATGCTTTATTTATTTTATTCCCTTGCTTCCCATGTAGTGCACAGGTGTGTCCAGAATGCATGGAGAGCATGCACATCCCACAGTGAATCCTCAGAGGGACCAGCACTTGAAGAAGAACAGGAGACTAAAGTTTTGGGAAAAGAGCAAAAAGAGCTGTCATGCTAAACTCTAGTTTTGGTCACTCAGAGAGAGTATCTTTATTGATGATTAAAAAACAGTATTAATATTGTTATGTAAACATTTCTCCTAGGTGGAGGCTTCAGACATACACTCTTAGACAGAAGCGAGTTTTTTTATTTTTATAATCTTTCATAAGATTAAAAATAAATCTGTTCAGCCATGGTTTTAAGCTACAGGACCATGATACAGAAGAGACTTCAATGCTTTCTGTGCTCCCATAAGTTATCTCAAAAATGGTTTAATTCTTTTAGAGTAATCTTTTACAGGCCATTAATCCAGAAAGTGGATTATTGCCTTTGGGTATTTTGTGGAAAAATAAAATTGAAAACAACTGAGGTAGTTCATTTAGAATAGCTGCTGCTGTGCATGGGCAATCATTTATTTTTCTACCATAATATATTAGCCTTTTCAGCACTTGGACTTTTCAAAGCAGTTTCACTGACATGGTTGGCTGTAAATGCCCCGCAAAGCAGTTATGGTCTGTCATTTCAATTATCTGTGAATTTAAAATCCTCAAAACTCACATAATTCCACTTCAAAGATGCTATATCTGGCAAAATTATGCAGTGAAGGGAAGGAGAATCCTGTCCTCCAACCTGTAGTGATTCCATGCCTGCTAATTCAGCTTCCTAGTTGTAACAGCAGCCACACACGCTCTGCTTCCCTCACACAGGATATTAGGCAGTGGCAAACATATCTCACAAATTCATTAGCCACATTCCACCCCTCTCCTAGCCCACCCATAAGCCCTCCCTCTGTGCTGGGGGAGGTGGTGCAATGCCCATCTCCAAGGTCTCCCCACTGTCTTCTCCAAATATAAGCCCAAGAGCCACATGATTACTTTGTGTTTCAAGCATAAGTATGCGAGAGGGATTTCTTTCTTGAGGATGTATTTATATTATTAATTGCTTATGCTATGTAGCTCTCAAAGAGCAGGGTCAGGATAGGGGGACCTGGGTATGGGGAGTACAGGTGTGAATCACAGGGAGCTGTTACACCTATAGGTAATGGAACTAGTTTGAAGTGTTTTTCATTATATACAGGGGGTTTACCGTTTGGTTCCATGACTCTCAGCGCCCCCACTATAAAAATAATTCCATCACCTCTGGTTACACTTTGGCACCCGTCCATCAGATATGGACTCCAGCATTCTGAAGATGCCTTACTGAAGGAAGTATGCATTTGACTGTCTAAAGGTAGGTCTATCTTTCAAGCTAGAGGTGTGATTTCCAGCTCAGACAGACATAAATGCGCTACCACTGATCAAGCTAGTGTACTAAAAACACAAGTGTCGCCACGGCAGTGTGGGAAGCGGGATGGGCACCATAGGGTCCTGAGTGGAATTGTACTCAAGCCAGCTAGCCCATCCCACCATAGCTACACTGCTGTTTTTAACTCAGTCAAAGCTAGCATCTACCATCTACCAAACATCTGCCAAAGCAGGAAATGACACCTCCAGCTGGAAGGGGAGATGTACCCCAATTGCCTGCCAGGACAGGTAGGGACTAGCCTGCTTTAGCCCTGTGGCACTGCCACCCAGGAGCCGCCCAAGGTGAGCCCATGCCGCAACCCCCTACCCCAGCCCTGAGCCCCCCCAAAGCTGGAACCCCATCCTGCACCCCTTATCCCTGGCCATATCCCAGAGCCCCCAGCCCAGAGCCCATACCTTCTCCTGCACCTCAATCTCCTGTCTGAATCTGCAGTCCCCTCCCATACCCTGAACCTCTCATCCCCAGCCCCACCCCAGAGCCCACACACCCCAACCCCCTGCCTGAACCTGCAGCTTCCTCCCACATCCTGAACCCCTTATCCTCAGCCCCACTCTAGAGCCTACACCCCCACAAACACCTCAACCTCCTGCCTCAACCCAGAGCCTCTCCCTCATTCCAAATCTCTCCCACATCCTGGAGCCCCCTCCTGCATCCCAAACCCTTCATCACGAGCCAGTACCCACACCAGAGCCCTCACCCCCTCCCATACCCCAACTCCTTGCCCCAGTCTGGAGCTCTCTCTCACACCATGAACTCCTCATTTCTGGCCTCACTCCGGAGCCTGTACCCTAGTTAGAGCCCTCACCCCCTCCTGCATCCCAATTCCCTGCCCCAGCCCAGTGAAAGTGAGTAAGGTGGTGGAGAGCGAGTCACTGAGGGAGGGGGAATGTAGTGAGCGGGGGCGGGGAACGGGGACGAAGCCTTGGGAAGGGGCAGAGCTATTGTGTTCAGTTCTATGCGATTAGAAAGTTGGCAGCCCTAATACTACCACAGGTATGTACACGCGCTGGAGCAGGGGGCACAATTCCTCCTTGCTATTCTGATCTGGTGCCATCCTACTCCCACATTTGAGATCAGTGTGTCTCAACCTTTCCAGACTACTGGACTCCTTTCAGGAATCTGATTTGTCTTACATAGCCCAAGTTTCATCTCACTTAAAAACTACTTGCTTACAAATTCAGACATAAAAATATAAGTGTGTCCCAGCACACTATTACTAAAAAATGGCTTACTTTCTCATTTTTTACCATATCATTATAAAATAAATCAACTGGAGTATAAATATTTTACTTACATTTCAGTGTATAGTATATAGAGCAGTAAAAACAAGTCATTATATAAAATTTTAGTTTGTACTGATTTCGCTAATGCTTTTTATGTAGCCTATTGCAAAACTAGGCAAATATCTAGATGAGTTAATGTACCCTCTGGAAGACCTCTGTGTATCCCCAGGGATATGTGCCCCCCTAGTTTAGAACCACTGGCCTAGATTCTCTACTATATCAAGCACAGAGGCATTGGGGAGCTGTAAATTTCTATGGGCTACCTTAAACTGCCTGTGGTCCCCTAAAGTTTATATTCCAGCAAGGGATTAGCAGCAGAGCAGTAGTACTCTGGCACTCCCCCATCTGCCCCGACATGCCCCCCGACTGTGGAGGAGAAAGCAGGCACAGGAATGGACTTCCCCACACCAGGTATATACAGCAGAAGACTTAAGGAAGGTTTGATTCTCTAGCCCAGGGGTCTCAAACATGCGGCCCGCCAAGCACTTCCCTGCAGCCCGCGAAGCTCCCCGTGCCCCGCCCCCCACCAAGCTCCTTGTGCCCCCGCCCCCACCTCAGGCGCTGAGAGTGCCATGCCACTTTTTGAAGCGGCTGTCAGCACGTCCCTTTGGCTGGGAGGGAAGCGGGAGGAGGCAGAGGGCTCCTACTTTGCCTCCCTCCAGGCACCGCCCCCCGCAGCTCCCATTGGCCAGGAACAGGGAACCGCGGCCAATGGGAACTTAGTGGGAGTTACCTGGAGGAACGCAAGAGCAGCACATGCATGGAACCCTGAGTGCCCCCGCCTCCTGGCTGCAGGGACTGGTTGCAGCAGCTTCCTGGAGCAGAACAGGATGGGGCCGGAGCTGCTCTAGGTAAGTGGCACCAGGCTGGAACTCACACCCTGAACCCCTCCTGCACCCCAACTCCTTACCCTGAGCCCCCTGCCACATCCCGCACCTCAGCTCCATACCCTGAGCCCCCTGCCACATCCTGCACCTCAACTCCATGCCCTGAGCCCCCTGCCACACCCCACAGCTCTCCTGCTCTCCCTGCCCTGACCCATTTGCTGCACCCAACCCCCTGCCATATCTCTCACCTCTCCTGCACCCCACACCCCAACTCCCTGCCCTGAGCCCCCTGCCACACCTCCTGCACCTCAACTCCCTGTCCTGAGTCCCCGCCACATCCTGCACCTTTCTGCACCCCTTCGGGGCAGGGAGGAAGCAGTGTTGGGGTGGGG